>CM062816.1:73756868-74461868 GCA_031772625.1 Pinus tabuliformis
CGGGCCAGGAAGGCATCCAAAATATAAAGATTCATAACCTCAAAGGAGTTATTCTTAAGATAGATCTTTCAAAATCTTATGATAGGGTAAATTGGATATATATATGATTCCTTATTACTCATGTTGGTTTAAGCCCAGATTTCATCTTAATTCACGAGCTACATTTAGACTGTTTCCTTTGCAAATTTGATAAATGATCGACCTCTACTTTTCTTCATGCTCAATAAGGGATCATACAAGGGTTTCCTTTATCTCCTTTGTTGTTTCTTATTGTAGCAAAGGGTCTGAGCCATCTCTTAATAGAAGCTAAACAGAGGAAAATTTCCAGGGAAATATTATAGTTATGACTCTAACATTAACTCACCTCTTGTTTGTCGATGAGTTTCTTATTTTCTGCAATGGTTCTATTATCTATAATAGAGGTGGTAAGTTCACTAAGATTTTGTCACTCTTTGGAAGAATAAAAAATAGAAAGTATACTCTCTCTTATCAAAATATAATAAAGGAAGAGATAAGGCTTATTAACCAACACATTCCTTATACGACAAAGCCCTTGGAAGAAGGCCTAAAATATTTAGGTTTCAATATTAAACCAAACTATTATAGTAAGGTGGGATAGTCTTTACTCATTGATAAGATTGAGAAAATGTTAAAAAATTGAAGCGTAAAGTGGTTATCTAGAGCAAGATGCCTTGTGCTGATAAAATCTGCTTTTGGAAGAAATTATGGTCTTTTGGATGTCTCTTGCATGGGTCTCGCAATGCACTCTGGCAAAAGTTAGAAGGTTATGTTTAAAATTCCTCTAGTCTGGAAATTAGGAGAAGGGGGTACTTCCTTGGATAAAATGGAAAAAACTAGCAATTCCAAAGCTCTTGGGAGGATGGGGGCTTAAAAATATCTTCATGTTCTCATAGGCACTAGCAGTAAAATGCAGTTGGATATTGCTCACAACTAAAAATCTTTTGACAATGGTTGTCACTTCGAAATCTATTTCCCCAAGCTCTCTAGGGGAATGGATTAGGCAAAAAAATAAACCTCGAGAAAACATCTCATCCATTTGGAGGGAAGTACTAAACTCATTTGATCTTATTAGAAATGGAATGGCATGGAAAGTTGGAAATGGTGAAAGAGTAAGAATTGGCTCTAACCCTTAGCCATGGAGTGGAGTGGGCAACATCATCCCCCGTCCTCTTATTTTCTCTTTACGAAATAGAGACATCTCAAAGTTATCTCAAATTTCCAGTAAACACTCTACAATTTGGAGGAAAGGATGGAAACACAACAAATGAGTTAGGGCTAAAGGGTGATTTCTTTGAGGTCTGGAATGGTTATTTGAATGCCCTAGCTAACAATCACATAAGAATCACTAATCGAGAGGATGAGCTAGTTTAGATTAGCTCCCTCACTAAATTTTACACCCCAAAGCTTGGATATAGTTCTAAATGTAGACAGAGCCCCTGAAGAGCCAAAGTGGTGGTGGAGGGTGGTGTGGAAATCAAAATTTCCAACAAAAGCCAAAGTATTCATGTGGTGTCTTATGGAGAAGAAGGTCCCACATGGGACATCCTTAAGAGGCATTATGCCATAGGGTTAGGATGGTGCTCCCTTTGTAAAAGGGATGAAGAAACCAATGAACAAATGTTCAAGCAATGCTCTTTCTTTAAGCAAGTGTGGGATGTCTGCAAGTTAGTGATAGGTTTCAACTGTATGTGGGAAGGGGAAAACTTGGAAACAACAGGGAAATATTAGTACTATGATATGATCACTCATGCATTTTGAGCACTTTGACTAATATTTTTTCGGAGTTTTTGGATGGCACACAACAAAGCCATATTTCAA
Source organism: Pinus tabuliformis (assembly GCA_031772625.1). Classification (NCBI taxonomy): domain Eukaryota; kingdom Viridiplantae; phylum Streptophyta; class Pinopsida; order Pinales; family Pinaceae; genus Pinus; species Pinus tabuliformis. The sequence goes on from CM062816.1 coordinate 73,758,708, forward strand.
GACAAATTGTTAGTACTTGAGCATATTACTGTTGAATCTATTACAATTTTGGCTCATTTTCCTTAAGAAAATGGTACCTTCACCCCCCCATAATTATAGTAGATGAAAATTCTGATCCCATTAAGGTATGTGCATATTTTGATGGTGCTTCTTGTGACACAACAAATAATAGTGGTTGAGGTTTTGTACTTTTTTTGTTTGCGACACACTCTTTTCATGAAAAAATGGGTTTCGGTCCAAGAATAAATAATCAGGCAGAATTATTGGCATGTAAAAACTTATTGGTTAATGCAAAAGAAAAAGGATGTACCCAACATCAATTTTTTGGAGACTCATTGTTTGCTATAAACTCATTAAATATATCTCAAGCTTACAAGAATCTACTCTTAATTCCTATTTTGGAAGATTTATGGTAGATTAAAGAGTCCTTTAATCCCTTTGAATGTTCTCATATATACAGGGAGAAAAATGGGTAGGTAGACAAACTTTCCAAATTAGGTCTAACTATGGAACAAGGTCTATGGCACATTCATGAGTAGCGCGAGGGATCATAATATGAATTCTATCACCCACCATTAATGGAACAAGCAAGAAAAAACTGAAAAATCATTATTTTCTCTGTCTTTATCTAATATATATTTCTGCATAGAATATGCTAATGTATTCATATCATATGTTTAGTTTTTCATCTCTTAAAATGGGTGAAAACAAGTTTTTACTTCAGTGATTTTCTGATGTAAAAATAAACTGTATATTTGAATATCTCATGGCTCAACTGGATCTGCTCTAGTCAATTTTTTCTGACAATACTTAGCAATAGGTTTCAAATCTGTCCTTTTTCTTGAAATGCACCAGGGGTGCATATGCAAAATGTAAATTGGTATCTTTTTTTGAAATAATTAAAATTACAATTTTTTTCCTATGGAAAAAGGTATATTCAAAACAATAGAATTTTCACCTTACTAAGTTGGAATCAAGGATTCAAAAAGTACCAAGCATGTGTTAGCAATTGTAATTCTTCATGATATCACTATGTTGCAGATTTGGCAACTTTAAGTCATCAAATATTCCATCGATTATGATATCTCATTGCAATTACATGAGCAAACTCTGCCTCTAGTAGTATGGTCATCTAAACTATTGTTTGTTGCGACAACTATGTAAACAAAATATTATGATTGGTATTCCTCTCATTTCTTCTAGAGATGGTATTTGTTTGAGTTATCTTCATGGAAACATTATCAAGACAATTTTGACAAATGTGTATTGACAGTCCTTAGCTCTCTTGCAATTTTTTCATAGTGACTTGTGTTATCCACTTCCTTCTACTTATCTCTTTGGGTTCAATTTCCAAAAACTTAAGAGTGAATTTTTTGGCCTACAAGGCCCTTGTAGAAAGATAATATGGAGATCAACTTCAAAAATTCAGAATAAATAACGGTGGTGAGTATCTTAATTTTTTTTATAGCTTATGGCACTACATAGGGCATTCAAATGAAACTTATTGTTCCATACACATCGCCTATAATGGTGTTCTGAGAGAAATAATCACATATTAAAATAATTATATGATACAATTTAAAGGATTAAGTGCTCATTTTTGGACGGAAACCATTAATTATCTTAACTACACAATAAATTAGACTCCCACAAAGGATTTAAAAGATATAACATTGGAAGAAGCATGAAGTAATATTAAACTATATGTAAGCCAATTTCATGTGTTTGGTAGTGATTCAATTGTTAATTTTTCATGGGCCCGAGATCTAGTCTATGACTGATCTAGTACATAAACATGCTAGGAACCCTTAACTAGAAATTTATCATAGCATCAAATAAAAAAAAATTAGTAACAATACATAAGAAAATTGACCCAAATCAGTCCTCTTATTGATCCATTAACAAGAAAACACTAGGGCTCCCGTACCAAGGATCATGGCCGTTAAGATCTTTGAAACAAAAACAATGTACAATATTCCTTTAACTGAAAATAAAGGGCTTGAGATATGATCCTTTAGATCTTCAATCTGCCCAATGAAACAAATTCATACCTGAGCTAGTCCTTCAACTCACGATCCTTGTATTGTTTGCAGTCTTTTGAAACCAATCCTTCTGCAATTACTTCAGTAGTCAATCTACTTGTTGTTCATATGTTCATAACTCCTTTACCAAACATACTTCACAAATCTGCGAGATTTGCTCAGCTTATAGATATGACCCTCTTCTTCATAGATATGATCCTTTGTGGCCAGATCTCCTCATCCCTCCTTAGATTTGAACTAATACAAACTTCTGATCACACTTTTAGCATAGATCCCCTCTAAGTCACGCGACCTTGTTCCATCCTCTTCTTGAGGCCTTTCACTTGTTTTCCAAGCCACCTAGCTGCATCCTTTCTATCTCGGTCTACACTGTTTAATAGCCTCGACCTCACCTAAAGGCTCTCGGTCAAGTCTATTACTGGTTGTTCCTTGGCTGCAGCCCAAACTAGGGAAAAACTAGCCCTGCAACCCATTCACAAACAACTTGACGTGGACTTATTAGGCCCTAACTAGTCTCGACCTCCCTTGAAATGCTTTTCAGCCTATAGTAGACTACTCGGGCCCCTCTTTTGTTGTAAAAAATGGTGTAACCAGTCCTCTTCCCCTTGCGGCTGGAATCTTGTCTTCCTATCCACAGTGTAGAGGCCTTTTGGCCTCCTTCAACATATTATTTAACCTTCTCTTGGAGTATCTATGACACACTTCAAGGCTGCATGGACTGTGACTTGAACTCGACCTTACTTGGTCTACCAAACATGGCTGACCTTCCTCGTTACATCTGTCTTAGACATATCTCCCTCTCACTCATGAATGTTCTATTGGACAAAAATGTGTCTTTAGGCATCTCCATTGGCCTCTATTTATATTTCACTTTTAGGGTTTCTTAGGAAAACTCTAGATCCTTCTAGGTTTTGCCCACTTACCCTTATAATATTAAGTTGAGTTCTTTTCCCACTCACTCAAGGTTAAAACCCATGAATTGGGTACTTTAGTCACCTCATCACATATCAATTACCCATGATCTATGGGAGTACCTCCCAAGATACATAAATTAATATCAATGAAGTATGGGCTTACATTCTCAATGAGAAAAATATAGCATTACGACCTAAGTGTAAGAAACACATTTTGGTTGGATACTTTGAAGATGTAATATTTATGTACCTCTTTAATTTCATTCAACATACATTATTATTAGGATATATGTCAAGTTTTATGAAGGTCTATAGGCTTGCATGCCTAAATCGATGATTGTGCCATCTTCAATTTATGATCCATCCTTGATGAATGTGTCATCTTCTATTCTTAGTTTTTTTTTGTTACTGCTCCTACTGTAGTTTCTTCTTCGTCAAGTGATGATAGTCATGATGAAAATACAACTCCTCTTCCTCACCTTCCTCCAACAAAGTCCCTTAAACATGGATTTACATTAGGAGCACAACTTTCTAAATGGGTCTTTACAATATGAGAAGTGATTGGCGATCCCTTAGATCAATAATGTACATATTCACAATTTTAACAAGCCTTTTCTCTTTTGTTCTAACTTTGAGAAACACATGATTTAGAAACATTTGGAGAAGTTTGTGATCATGTATATTGGAATGTAATGATGAATGAGGAATATCATTTTAATGGAAAAGGGATCCTATATATTTTCTAAAGGGATGAAATCTTATAAAAAATAAGTGGGTGTATAGGACTAAGTATACAATAATGGAAGTGTTGAAAGACATAAACCCAGGTTCATTTCCAAAGGATTTTATCATATGGGAGGAATTACTACACTCAAACCTTTGGCCTTGTAGCCAAAAGGAATTCCATTCACCTTGTTCTATCCCTTGTTGCATCATCGAATGGGAGGTTCATCAAATGGATTTTAAATATACATTCTTGCATGGGGATTTGAATAACTTCTCGTGTATTAAGAATGAATCTACTCTTGTTTTCCATCTTAAGAAACCTTTTTATGGATTTAAGAAAACTACTTAGACTTGTTATGCCAAAATCGATAGATTTCTTCTTAATAACAACTTCTCTAGATGCCATTTTTGTTCAAATATCTATACCAAGAAAGTGGGTGACCATCTCATCATATTTATTTTCTATGTTAATGACCTTGTACTCAATGCTAGTGATCCAAAATTTTTAACCCATGTGAAATCTATTCTTAAGAAGAAATTTGAAATAAAATTTTTTGGGCCACTACATTATTTTCTTGGCCTTCAAGTCTTGCAATCCAAGGAAAGTATTTCCCTTTCCCAATATAGGTATGCATGTGAACTTCTTTTGCCACTTTGACATGGAATATTATAAAGCAATCCCATCTCCCTTATAGTTTGGAGTCAAATTTGTTGTCATCTATACCACATCGAAAGTAGATGTTACATTGTATCTACAATAATATAAATATTTTTATAAATATAAATCATAATAAATGATAATAATAATCAATAATTAATAATTGGTGAATAGACACATCCTAAGAAAGGACATGTCTCAACCAAAAGAGATGACTATTAATTAAAGGGTACTCCCACTTATAGGAGGCAAATATTATACGATCATCATATCGATTTCTCATATATTATATATATTTATTGTCATTATAGATTTCTTTATATTCTAGATATTTTAGATATTTAATTAGTGAGCCATACTAGTTACCACATTTGGTATTGGAGCTTTATCCACCCACTATTTGATTAGGCTCTTGGCCAACCCCTATTTTATGAGATTTTACCTACTCTTGGTCCTTGACTACCTCTTGGCTTTTGGCCATTTAAGATTGAAAATTTAGTTGAAGAAAAAAAACTCATTTCAATACAAAGCTTATAAAAACTAAAAAAAAGAAAAAAAGAAACAAGTAATTCATTATAAATGAAACCTAAAGAAAATAGACTTTGACATTGACAAAAAAAACTTGACTGTTAAAAGTATACCATTATGAAATTCTTGGTACTAGAAAAATATGTAAATAAAATATGACTTAAAGAAAATAAAACTATATATTGGTCCAAAAATTAAAAAATTCATTGCTTTTACTATGGAAGAGTGATTTAGATTGAAACATTAACTCTTCAACAATAAGGGTCCAAATCACTGGTTACCAATAATGTGTCTAAATTAACAACCCATTGCTTTTACTTTGGAATAGTGGTTATAGATTGAAACATTAACTCTCCAGCAACAAGGGTCCAAATCATTGGTTACCACAATGTATCCAAATTAACAACCCATTTATCACTGCAAAGACCCATCTCCACAACGTATCCAAGTTAACAACCCATTTATCACTGCAAAGACCCATCTCTAAAGTCCTAACTGTAGAAAATTTCACTCCGTTTTAATTGTCACCATCAAGAAAAGGAAAGCGCGAGTCAAAGTTATGTCACTTGACTTTGCTACATAGACAAAAGACCCTCCAACGTAAAATCTCACTATGAACCAACGTAAGACGCTGACCTTGCATTGAGACCGTGATAGAATTTAGTAACTAACGCTGACCTTGCATTGAGACTAATGATAAATCGAGGGAAAAATGACCACGGGGTGCTGAAATTTATTAAAGAAGCAACTAATTTATTTCTAATTCAACAAAAAGGAGAAAATATTTAATACAAGGTCCTTTTGTTTTTAAACACACGTCACACAATAAGATATTAAAAGGGGTATTTCAAATTTCAACTAACAAGGTTATTAAAATAACTTATAAGTTCAATTATTCAAAGGGGTATTTGAAGTTTATTCAAACCATATTCATATATATTATTTATAATTGTTTTTTTGATATTTTCTTTTTCGGGTTAATTTTAGTCAAAACCTAACAAAGACTTTTAAAAATTTAAGTTGTTTAATTTGTAGAATTCGCGTGTCTTAGGGATTTTTCAGGGTTCTAAATCCATTTATGCATTCAAAAATGCATTTTAAATAACAAAAAAGTCACATTCTTTCTTGAAATTGTTTTGCCGTATTTCGGTGAAAAAGTCTTTTTCGTCTATAAGTTAGACTATGCGTATAGGTTGACTAAATCCTATATATAATTTTTAAATTAACATTGTAAGAAGAATTTTTAAAAGAATTATAAGAAGCGAAAGTAAGAAAGTTTTTGAAAGAATATTAATCCAAAAATTTAAGTGGAAACAAGATGCTATTATGTTAAAAATTTCTAGTAATCATCACAATATGGATGGATATATAAACGATTTGAGAAAGTCATATTGGAATTTGAGAAAAAAATCTTTAAAAAAATAAAGACAGTGATTTAACAGAAGTAACAATTGACAAAAAAAAGTATGTATTGAGGAAAACCCAACTTGACTTACAGATCAAGCACCTACTGCTTCTACTTGACACCATAATCCAATATACTAATAAACTATAATTGGAAGATTGCTATAACATCTTTTGCCACACTTATTATAAGATACATGTTTTGGCCTAAAGTTATCATTCCCTTTCCCTTTTGTAGACATTTTCCTCAGGTGAACTCTTTAAACAACAAAACGCGAGTTTGCATACACGTCCTTTGCTCTGGTATAATGTGTACATATGCAACTCTTATAAAAGAAATGTGTATATACTTTAGTCTCTTTCATGCAACTAGCATATGTCTTCATTTTGCATCAAAAAATTATATGTGCACATTATTGCATGTTTTAAGGTGGGGTTTACAGGATCTACTAAGACTTCACTTCATGTAGCCCATCCCCATTGAACTAAACTATTTTTCAAGGGTATTTAATGATGCCATAGGTGGAGGAGAGCAACATGTACCCTTATGTTAACAATTTCTCTTATGATCCTTTTGTTTGCAATCCCCTTGAGATTTTAGGTTATCCCCCAAATAGTAAACCCTTGCTTCCTTGTATTCTTATTATTCTTCATATTTTGGAAAGAAAATCCTTCTCTTTCTCTCCCTTTGTTCAGAAAAAGAATACTTTGTAGTGGAGACATTAAGTGGCTTAGGGTAGAGGGACCTAGAGGACAATTTTGAGCAATGTCTTTAGCAAGAACCAGATGTCTTCTACGCCTTGAATTGCTGACAATTCTTTTAAAAGAAACTCATTATTTTCCATTCCAATTCAATGTTTCCATAATATAGATTTTTATAATGACTTGTTTTATTGATTTATTTCATTTAATACATCTAGCTTCTCTTTGAATATACTACTATCACATGCTTGTTTGATTTGTGAGTGCAAATTCTTTAGGAAAAGTCTAAAGGAAGAAGATTTGGCAAGCTAATCTTCATTAGACTTCAATTTTTAGTTAAGTCTTCTATCCTTATACAATAATTAATAATTTTTTCTCGTTTTCTTGTTGATCGGAATAAATATTTCTTGTTTATGATTTATTATGGTTGTAACCCTACCAGTAGGAAGAAATTCCATAAACAAAGATTGAGGAAACTCACAAATAAAAATATTAGAGGACAAACTCACCAAACATTGACTAAAAAAGAAGGTATCACAACAAAAATATAATGATCTTAAGGATATGTTTTACAAGGAATTAATAGAAAAGAACAAATACTTTTCTTGCTTAAAATATCACAATCAAAAGCTTCTTGCACAAATCAAGAAGTCAAGTAACACAAACTAATGCATTCAAAAGTTGGAACCATAGAATCAAGATCTTGGGAAGATATTATAAGAAAAATACGAATAAAATTATTACTTAAGGAATCTTAATTAAGGGTTGTTGGAACAAATTAGGAATTTAAATATGAGAAAATTTAAATTCCAAATACTAAAAATAAAATCAACAAATTTTGAAAATGAAGAATGTTCTCACCTAAATAATCATAATAAAAAATTATATACATGAATTGGGAAGCTTAAGAATGACAAGAAGGTTTTGGAAAACAAGTTAGAACAATTTATCAAGAACGAAGCATCAAAGTCTTTGGGTGAAAAAATCCAAGTTTATGGGAAGGGAAGAAATACCTATCTATTTAATATCACGATTAAAATAAAGACATGCCCATACAATGGAGTAAAAAAATGGAAATTTCAAGTGTACTTACTAATTCAATAATCAACAAAGAAACATCAGATCATGAAGAATAAATAATACCGAAAGTAAACTAAGAAAATGATACAAGCATGATAAAGAAAAGTCATGTTATAAGGACACCTTATTGACATCCTAGTCATAAGAGCAGGTATCTTAACTAGTGAGTGTATCAACATTTTTCAGAAGGGGAACAATTAGCCCATATTTTCAAGAATGTTGATACCAATATTATTAAGTGATATAATAACAATTCATCCCGGAATTCCTTTAAGTGCAACATTTCACAAAAGATTGAATTAGGATGGATAGATACTTTTATGATTCAACAATTTTGCTTAACACTTACAGGTACATATTGCATTGTATCATCAACTGTGACAACTCCAAAAATAACTAATGATGCCAAGACATTACAAGCCATGGAAAAAGTTGTCACACCTTTCCGTAAATAGGACTTGAGGACAAAAATTTGTAAAGGAAAAGGTAATGTAATAAATAAAAATATATATAAATACAAATAATAATAAATTATATTAAAAATAAATAATTAATAATTAGTGAAGAGACACATCCTAAGAAAGGGCATGACTATTAATGAAAGGGCACTTCCACTTAGATATTTATATAGGGCCCTCATTGTAGAAAATCTGTGATGGGTTTGTAGAAATTATGCAAATTCTGTACAAATTTCGCTCCGATGCCATGTAGAAAATCTGCTATGTAGGTTAACTCGATAATGCAATATAACCAAAGCAAAATACTATAACCTACTTCTACTAGCAATTTGCGGAAGCTTAAAGATCGAGCTGAACAATATAGCCAGAAGAAGAAGAATCAATGCACAATACACATGAAAATACTTTGGGGAAAGCCTCAGCTAAAAACCCCACTATCTGTATTATCATACAAGGTGGAAATACATAGGAATTATACAAAGCCTTAGCTCTCACAACTAGCCAACTCCTAGTACAATCCTCACAGATTCTCACAGGAAATCTTGGCTTCTCTGAAGCCTTCCTCTCTACCCTCCAAGCTCCTATTTCCTTGTGCTGTTCCTTTGGGATGATTCTCCTGTTACCAAGTGGAACACTCTCTCACACTGTCCGAACTGCGCAATCCTCAAGGAATGATGCCTTGATGGCATGCATGAGTTTTATTTATAAGAAAACACATGCAACTGATAGTTCACTTTCCTTGACGGTTAACTCTCTATTAGTTCCTCAAACAGTTTGGAACTAATTTAACTGGACTTAACTCAGTAAACCGAGTTAACTAATTACAACTCAAATACAACTCAGTCTTATCTCCTTAATTTAAAGGATAACTCTTGCATGACTTCAGAAAGACTTCTAACTTAAATTTCTCCAACTAATTAAGCCAAAATAACTTAATTAATTATTTCCAAGTAGTTGTTAAGACTAAATTCCATTTTAATTCACAATTTAATTCAAGGACAAATTAAATTGGAATATTCTTGTTGCCATATTTCAACACTCTCTCTCAACATGAAAGGGGTTATCTGCCACCCCGATCTTGTCTCTATGGAACTCAAATTTACACTTTGACAATGCCTTTGTCAAAATGTCAGCATCTTGCTCCTCTGTCGAAATATACTGCAACAACATGATCCTATCGACATGTGAAAAGCCACGGGAAACAAATCTTGCCTTATGCTTCTCCAAACTACCATCAGCAGCTTTCTTTACCTTGTAAAGCCAACGGGAACTCACAAATGACTTGTTCTCCGGTCTCAGAACCATGTCCCAAACATATTACGAACTATGGAGTCATACTCCTCCACCATAGCATCAACCCAAATCGGTTGTTGCACTGCTTCCTCAAAGGAAGATAGCTTGGTCTCAACACATTCCCCAATAAGGGCCATGTATCCAGTGTACCTCTCAGGTGACCTCCTCTATTTGCCCTGAAAATATGGTGCTCCCACATTCTCTCTCGCATCCTCCAACAATCTGTCAGCTTCTCTTGTGTGCTTCTGTACATCTCTGGAAGACTCTGCTTGAGTGGATGTCTCCACTCCTAGAACCTTTGCATGTGGCTGCTCCGCATCAGTCTGAGGCTCCTCCTCCTTAGGAACCAACAGTTCCTCCACAGCCTGTAGTTGGATCTCCCTCTCAAGGGAAACTCGCATGGCATTCTGCTCATCAAACTTGAGATCTCTGCGAACCACTGTCCTCTTACTGGTAGGCAAGTACACCTGATAGTTGTTAGGTGTATCAGTGTACCCCACAAATATCCCCAACTCTACTGTTGGATCAAGATTCTTCCATGCATCCTTTGTCACATGGGAATTTACCGATGAGCCAAAGATCCTGAAGTGACCCACATCTGGTCTCTTACCGGAGAAAGCTTCCTTTGGTGTCTTCATCCCAAGTATGCGATGCAGGCTTCTATTATGAAAATAGAATATTGTGTTGCATGCATCAACCCACAAGTGAAGTGGTAGGCCTTGGTCATGCATCATTTCCCATGCTGCCCCTACAATAATTCTGTTCTTCCTCTCGACCACCCCATTCTAATGTGGGTTATGACGTGCTGTCAACTCTCCTTTAATTCCTTCCGCTACAAGGAAGTCCTTACACTCTTGAGAGACATATCCTCCACCGTTGTCACTTCTGAAGGCCTTGATATTCTTCCCTGACTCTTTCTCGACCAAAGCTTTGAACTCACAAAACTTTGTGAAAGTTTGGTCCTTCTTCTGCATGAAATAAATCCAGCATTTACGAGAATAGTCATAAATGAAAATCGCATAATACCTTTGCTTCATTATGGATGCTATTGAGAATGGTCCACACACATCAGTATGAACTTGCTCTAAGATAGCCTCTGCTTGACTACCTCGATCGTGAAAGGAAGACTTGGTGTACTTTCCCAAGGTACAACCTTTGAATGTGTCAACTTTCTCAAGTTACCTTTGGGAAGTCTTGTAGATATCTGCTGCATTATCTTCAAAGCCCCATGATGCAAATGGCCCAACCGCATGTGCCACAACTTGCCAATGTCTTAGCTTTGCACCAATTCTGCTTTCATACTCAATGTTGCACAATCATCTACCTATAGTTTATAGAGATTCTTCACCCGAATCCCTATCCTCTTGGTCTGACCCGTGGCTATGTGTCTTAGGAACACCTTTCCTTTACTGAAGACAACATCGTAGCCTTTGTCCTCCAACATCGCGACTGATACTAAGTTCTTCTTCAGTCTAGGCACATACATCACATCAGTCAGGGTGATAGTAGCTCCATGCTCCCTCTAAAAAGCAATTGTGCCCACTCTTGAAACACTATACCTTCCATCGTCACCAATCTCTATGCACATCTTGAGGTCTTTCTCCTCTAAGGTACTGAATAATTTTTTATCACCGGTCATGTGGAATGAGGCTCCACTGTCAAGATATCAGACACAACCCATCATCGATGACACCATGCATGCGATGAGGGTAAAGTCCATTTCGAACTGAGAGGCTAATGCCTCACCTTTCGATCCTTCCGAGGATCCCTTCTTGGACTTCTTTGATGGGAAATTAGTCACATAATGTCCCATCTCGTGAAAATTAAAGCATCTCACTTTAGACATGTCACCCTTCTTCCCTCCATGAGAAGAATTCGATTTGGAATGGGATCTCTTCCCCTTCCCTTTCATTGCATTACTTGCTAAGGTCATATTTTATTCATCATCATTCTTGGATGAAGAACCATCTCGTGTGCTCCTCCTGCATAAGATCAGACCATAGTTGTTCTCAATTTGGCAGTTTCTCCCTTCCATTCACAGAGTCCTAGTAGCTATTCAAAATCTTTGGAAGGCCAAAGAGAGTGAAGCTCACCATATCATCATCGACAGTAGTTATTCCCACACTGCCAAGCTCATCTCTGCAAGTGGTGAGCTTGTTCAGATATGTGGAAATAGTATCGCCCTTCTCCATCTTGATTCTTCGAAGCTTATCCTTGAGCGCCAATTTCCTCTGGTCGCTACTGTTCTAGTAGAGGTCCTTCAATGTCTTGCACATTGAAATTGGAGTATCCTTCCCATGGAGACTCGAGACAATATGGTCTTGAACTCCCTCAAGGATGATCCATCTCGCCTTCACCACACACTTCTTCCACTCAGCCAACTCTTGTGCATTAGTTGAAGCTGGCTTTTAGATTTCTTGATCAATGAATTCCTTCAAGCCATTGTCTTCTAATACAACCTCCATTCTATCTTTCCATGCTATGTAATTCGAGCTACCTTCCAAGGCATACTCAAGTCTCAAGCCATAGAATGCCATTGGCCAACCTTGAAGTATGATATGAATTCCATTTTCACCTGCAACCCCGAACTTCAAACTTCGAATTCTCTTCTCTGTATACTGTTCACTGCTCTGATACCATGTAGAATAATTTCTACAAATCTAGCTCTTATACAATGTAGAAATTCTGCAAATTCTCTACAAATCTCGCTCTGATACCATGTAGAAAATTTGCTATATAGGTTAACTTGATGATGCAATATAACCAAAGCAAAATATTATAACCTACTTCTACTAACAATTTACGGAAACTTAAAGATCGAGCTGAAAAATATAACAAGAAGAAGAAGAATCAATGCACAATACACATGAAAATACTTTTGGGAAAGCCTCAGCTAAAAAAACCACCATCTGTATTATCATACAAGGTGGAAATACATAGGAATTATACAAAGCCTTAGCTCTCACAACTAGCCAGCTCTCAGTACAATCCTCATAGATGTTAGGCAATCCTAGCTTCTCTCAAGCCTTCCTCTCTACCCTCCAAGCTCCTATTTCCTTGTGTTGTTTCTCTGGGATGATTCTCCTGTTACCAAGTGGAACACTCTCTCACACTATCAGAACTGCGCAATCCTCAAGGAATGATGCCTTGATTACATGCATGAGTTTTCTTTATAAGAAAACACATGAAACTGATAGTACAATGTCCTTGACTTTAATCTCAACTGTCTTTATGAGAATAAACATGCATGAGCTTCTGATGAGGGAATCTTTAGTTAATTAGAGTACACTAGTTGATTGCATGCACGCATCAACTGACTGTTAAATTTCTATTAGTTCCTCAAACATTTTGGAACTAATTTAACTGGACTTAACTCAACAAACTGAATTAACTAATTACAACTCAAATATAACTCAATCTTATCTCCTTAATTTAAGGGATAACTCTTGCATGACTTCAAAAAGACTTCTAAGTTGAATTTCTCCAACTAATTAAGTCAAAATAACTTAATTAATTATTTCCAAGTAGCTGTTAAGACTAAATTAGATTTTAATTCACAATTTAATTCAAGGACAAATTAAATTGGAATATTCTTATTGCCATATTTCAACAAGGTTAACATGATAATGTAATATAAATCAAATCAGAATACTATAACCTACTTCTACTATCAATTTAAGAAGCTTAAAGATTGAGCTGAACAATATAACCAGAAGAAGAAGAATCAATGGCACAATACACATGAAAATACTTTGGGGAAAGCCTCAACTAAAAACACCACACTATTGTATTATCATACATGGTGGAAATTCATAGGAATTATACAAAGCCTTAGCTCTCACAGCTAGCCAACTTTTAGTACAATCCTCATAGATGCTCATAGGCAATCTTGGCTTCTCTCCAGCCTTCCTCTCTGCCCTCCAAGATCCTATTTCCTTGCGTTGTTCCTTATGGATGATTTTCCTATTACCAAGTGGAAAACAAGCCTTCAAAACTGTGCAATCCTCAAGGATGAATCCTTGACTGCATGCATGAGTTTTCTCCATGAGAAAACACATGCAGCTAATAGTGAACTATCCTTGAACATTAATCTCAATTGAGTCTTTCTTATAATAGACATGCATGAGTTTTTGATGAGGGAATATTTAGTTAACTGGAGTAGCACTAGTTGAGTGCATTAATGCATCAACTGACTGTTAACTCACTATTACTTCCTCAAACAATTTGGAAATAATTTAACCAGTCTTAAATCAGTAAACTGAGTTAACTAATTACAACTGAAATATAACTCAATCTTATCTCCTTAATTTAAGGGATAACTCTTGCATGACTTCAAAAAGACTTCTAACTTGAATTTCGCCAACTAATTTATTTAAAATAAATAAATTAATTATTTCCAAGAAGGTATTAAGGCTAAATTCGATTTTAATTCACAATTTAATTCAAGGAAAAATTAAATTGGAATATTCTTGTTGCCATATTTCAACACTCCCTCTCAACAAGAAAGGGATTATCTGCCACCCCGATCCTATCTCTATGGAACTTGAATTTACACTTTGACAATGCCTTTGTCAAAATGTCAGCATCTTGCTCCCCCTTCGAAAGATACTATAGCAACATGATCCTCCTCGCTACACAGTCTCTAAGATGATGATACCGGAGGTCGATGTGGTTGGACCTATCATGAAATACTAGATTCTCAAAGAGTTTGATACAACTATTATTATCGCAATAGATCACAGTTGGATCCATCCTCTGATCAAACAAACCAACTAGGATTTTCCACATCCAGATGGCCTCACATGCTGCTTGACTTGCAACCATGTATTCTACCTCTGCCAAGCTGAGTGCAACTGACCTCTGTTTCCTGTTGTACCAAGAAACTGTCGTTGACCCAAGGTTGAAAATCCCTCCTGATGTGCTCTTCTGATCTGATGGACTCCCTGCCCAATCTGCATCAGTGAAGCCCTGTAGCTTCACTCCCTATGTCCGTCTGTACCATAATCCATGTTGAGATGTGCCTATGAGGTATCTTAATACATGCTTTGCCACCTTCCAAAACATCTTCATAGGTTGACCCATTGCTTGACTCAGTTGGTTCACCGCATAGCACAAATATGGTCGTGTGTTCATTAAGTACATCAGTGAACCCACAAGCTGCATATACATAGTAGCCTCTACCACTTCTCTTGAAGTAGCAACCTCCTTCCTCCAGTTACCTGCTATAGGAGCTTGCATGGGCTTGCACTTCTCCATGTGGAATCTCCTAAGTATCTCGTTGGCATACTTGCCTTGAGACACAAACAACTCCCCATCCTTCTGCCACACTTCCATGCCAAGGAAGTAATGCATGAGACCCATGTCTTTCATCTTGAATTCTCTTGCAAGGTCCTCCTTGCAAGACACGATCAACTGATCATCACCAGTCAATATGAGATCATCAACATAAAGTACGATGATCAACAGTGTACCTTTCACCACAATGTGGTATAGGTTTGCATCCGCTTCACTCTTTGTGAAGCCCAACCCAGTGAAGTAGTTGTCTATCCTGGTGTACCAAGCACGAGGTGCTTTCTTCAGCCCGTACAATGCTTTCTTGAGTCAGCACACATGCGACTCATGATAAAAGGTCTCAAAACCTTCCGGCTACTCTATGTACACCTCTTCCTCAATCTATCCATTGAGGAATGCAGTCTTCACATCCATCTGATGGATCTTCCAACCCATCTGTGCTGATAGTGCCAACAATGATCTGATAGATGAGTACCTTGCGACAGGAGAAAAATTATCATCATAGTCAATCCCCTCAACCTGTGTAAAGCCGCGAGCAACAAATCTTGCCTTATGCTTCTCCACATTACCATCAACAACTTGTTTTACCTTGTAAAGCCAAAAGGAACTCACGACTGACTTGTTCTTCGGTCTCAGAACCACGTCCCAAACATTGTTACGAATTATGGAGTCATACTCCTCCACCATAGCATCAACCCAAATCAGCTACTGCACTACTTCCTCAAAGGAAGATGGCTTGGTCTCAACACATTCCATAGCAAGGGCCATGTATCCAATGTACCTCTCAGGTGACCTCCTCTATCTGCACTGAGAAGATGGTGCTCCCACAGTCTCTCTCGCATCCTCCAACAATCTATTAGCTTCTCTTGTGCACTTCCGTCTATCTCTGGAAGACTTTGCGAGTGGAAGTCTCCACTCCTGGAACCTTTGCATGCAGCTACTCCGCATCAGTGTGAGGCTCCTCCTCCTTAGGAACCAATAGTTCCTCCACAACCTGTAGTTGGACCTCCCTCTCAAGGGAAACTTGCATGGCATTTTTCTCATCAAACTTGAGATCTCAGCGAACCACTGTCCTTCGACTGGTAGGCAAGTACACTCGATAGTTGTGAGGTGTATCAGTGTACCCCACAAATATCCCCAACTTTGGTGTCGGCTCAAGCTTCTTCCGTGCATCCTTTGTCACATGGAAATATACTGATGAGCCAAATATCCTGAAGTGGCCCACATCTGGTCTCTTATCGGAGAAAGCTTCCTATGGTGTCTTCATCCCAAGTATGTGATGCGGGCTTCTATTCTGCAAATAGACCGTTGTGTTGTGTTAGAGTCGGTCTAGTAGCCCTCCACCAGAGATCAAAGCTCTTTGCATTTCATAGTTAGGTGTCTCATCAGTGTGATCATGTTGCATTCCGTTAGGCATGCCATAATCTCGGTGGAAGGAGTTTATGTCGTTATTCCCCTCTTGTTTGGCACTGCTGGTTCAGGTTTGTTCAAATAAATAAAGTCCTCAAAGGGTCATTCATTTTGCTTTAAGTTTTAAGGTCTTAGGTCTAGGGTTGAGTCTAAGTTTGTCTTGAGAGGTCATCAAGGACCAGTAGGCCAGAGGGATTCCCTTCATTAAACATTTCTCATCATTGTACAGCTAAATTTTTGCCTTGTTCACAAAAGCTCTGTTTTTGAAAACAAGGTCATTATCTCATTTTTGTAAAATTTCTCAAAATTTCAAATTCTTCAAATGTCGAAGTGTAGCCTTGGTCTCCTTTGCCAAAGCATCCCTGCAAAAATTTTCAGAAAAAATCATCATTTCAACCAATTTTTCAAAGAAATGAAATTAAAGGTCAGAGCCAATTAAAGCAAAAAGTGTCAACATTCAAACATTACAAAGTGGGTTTTGGGCAAGTGAAAATTAAAAGGAAGCCTATAAAAGCATGCCATCCCTCATTGGTAATTCATTTGCCTCTCAACACTCCAAGAGAATAGTTGTCAAGTCGATTTCAAAGTTCATTGGGCGAATTGAGCAGTTGCAGCAGCGCGCTACGCATCAGAGGAGGCGCGCTACGCGTTGGGGGGCGCGCTACGCATCAGCGCGCAGTTTCCAGTTCAATTTAACTCAGGCGCTACGCGTTGGGAGGCGCGCTACGCATCAGGCTGGGCGCGCTACGCGTTGGGTTTCTTGCTCAGGAAATCGCCAGCAAGCCACCAAAACTGCTTTTCTCTCCAAATCTTTTCAGGTAGGCCTCTAATCATGGTGATTTTTGGTTTGGCTAAGATGAATGAGCAATGAAAATGAAAAAATGCCATGCTAATATGGAGTAAAACCCTACCTTGCTATATCAAATATTAAAAATGCAAATGTGTTAGGGTTTCATTGAAATTTGCTGCCCAAGGTTACCTATTTTCCCATTCCTCTTTCCCCATATTTTCCTCACCATTTTCCTTGACATTTCCCATGCAAATCATATAATTTCCCTACTAAAAATCATTAAAATCCCTAAACCCTATTAATTCCTAAAATCCTATGTAAATTTCCTAAACCCTACTTCCCATTACAATCCTACAAATTATGATTGTATATGTTCCATGTTCCTTTCCTAACATTTCCTTCAACATTTGTTTTCCCTAATCCCCTCAATTTTCCCCTTTCCCTAACATTTCCCATGTGTGTTTGTCCCCTTGGTAACAGCATTTGAACAAGTCAAAACAACAGTTCATTGGGTGCACAGTCAGCATTATTTTTCAGTCACTTGCCTCCAAAACCATGTCAGAAACCGAAACAGATTATGAGCAAAGTGATGACCGTGAATCAACACCAGGGGTAGAGGTGCCAAGGAGGCATCACAGGGGTGGTAAGGGTGGTCAGCATGTCAGGGAGGAACCCACCTCTTTGGCTTATCTACAAGCTTGTCCACTTGCAGTGTCATGTTTCCGATATCTATCATGCTATGAATATTGTGAAAGAATCTCCCAAATTCAACACCACAAGGAATTGGCCCGCTTGTTTGTCCTACATTTGCACAATGGGCATGTGAATCTTGCAGGAGTGGACTTCACATTGTCACCTGAAATTGTTGCTCAAGCAACAGGGATACCCAATATTGGAGAAGAATGGAGCAAGCGCCAGACGTTGGACAGATTTCATTATGATCCATATATCAAACCTGCATATATGAGGTACCTAACTGGTGTTTTTCCCTTCAGATTCTTAAGAGACGAGTATGCACCTATGATGAAGATCATCATTCGCTATTTCACTTGTGAGGGCAGATTTTCACGTTTGTATTCGTACCATATCCGTTTGTTGATGCATTTCACACGGGTATGAATGATGAACATTCCATTTTTCATGTGCCGAAATATAGAGGGGATGGTGCCCTTGGTGCAAAGAAAGAGCCCAGCACAACAACACAAGAGCATTTATCATTATGCACTGATCAAGATTGTGGTCATGCATCAGTTGGCACAATAGGGTATTCCATGGGAGGATTTCATTTCTCGTGACTTGTTCACAGTGCCACAGCCACCTCCTGAGGTTGTCCGTGATGACGGAGGGCCTTCACATCAGTTTGATATTCCAGAGCCCGAGCATGTCAGCACTCCTCCTTATGTTACATATCAGAGAGGCCACAAGGTCTTATTTGCATCAGCACGACGAGTGTTATCTCCACATCAGGTGGAAGGGGCCTCGCTTTTGACAGCAGCACAGGTACCAGAGAGAGGCAAGCAGCCCAAGATTGATGAGGGGCCATCAGGTGTTCCAGGCATAGATGTTGTTGATCTTGATATCATTTCTCCTAGCCTAGAGTCAGAGGAGATCATCCAGTAGTTAAGGGCTGAAAATGACTTTTTGCAGCAAAAATTGGAGATGGCAAATTGGACAATCACTTATTTAGAGCAGCGCAACAAGCAATTAGAGGATGAACACTCTCTTGATGAATTGCGGAGGATCCGAGAAGACCGGAACTTGGCTCGCAAGAGACCCGGTGATTTGACACCTAAGGAGCAAAGCTCTATGCTCATTCAGGTGAACACACATCTAGAGAGGTTGATAGCAAAGGCAAACAGGGACAAGGACATGCTCCGACACATGAAGAATCACTATTGGGCTCGAATGCATGTGTGTAAAGCAAGAATGAAGGTGCTCAAAGGACGGTTGGCCAAGGCACTAAAACGGAGGAAAAGGCCCGATCCCCTTCATATTTTGGCTGAGGCTACCTTGAAGGAGAATGGTGCTCAATGATGCACTTCCAGCTCAAATTTCAGGAAATTTTGAGCAATTTTGGTCAATTTTGTTTTTTTTGTGCCACACACAGGTTTTTGCTCTCAACGCGTAGCGCGCTGCGCGCTACCCTGAAGATGGGCAAGTCCATTCGTCAAAAACTTAGCATTTTTGGATTTGTCATGACAAATTACACTTTCTCAGCAATTACCAAGACATTTCATCAGGTTTTGAGCCCTCAGAAGGTCAAAAAACATGCAAAAAATGACTTTCTGCCACTTTTTGGACACACAGGGAGCAGTCTTGGGAGATTGCAATTTTGGAGGGGCAAATGACCACCAAATTGAGAAATTCCACTTGGGTTGGAAAGTAGACATCCAGAACTTTCCAAAAAGCCTACGTTTGCCTCATTTGGATGCCAAGAAGTGCCTCAAAAGTTGGCTCAAAGGCGCGCTACGCGTTCAGGATTGGGGCGCTACGCATCAGGGAAGTTTGCCAGATTTTCACCTACAGCTCAACAAAACGCAGATTTGACTAGTTTTGACTTTTTGGAGTGATTTTTCATCCTCCTTGATGTAATTGATGTAATTTTATGATGTTATGACACTTATTTATCTCTTCTAGAAGATTCATTCATAAAAATTCAAAAATTTAATGAATGAATTGGTTTCCTAGCTTATAGAGGCAAGTTGTTTTGACTGCCTAGATTGTAGTGCTCAGTTTAGAATTGGTTGAAACAGCTCCTAGGATGATGAGCTCGACCCCTAGAGGCAAGGAAGTGTGTTAGCTTGCCTATATTATGTACTTTCTTAGTCATTTTCATGGTTTGACTCTTGAGGGATAAGCTTCTATTGTATTACACTTTGTATCTCTGCAATTTTGGCAAAGGAAAGACCAGGGTTTTGCAGCACTTTTTGGGATTCATGTGGTTATTTGTGTTGATGGTGTGCTTCTCTCATGTACTTGTAAGTGTGTTATGTGTATCATTTTCCCACTTTTCTTTTATGCACATTAAGTAAATGAAGTGTTAAGGTAGAATTCATAATTTATATGCTCTGCCTTTATGTTTGCTTAATATCTATGTTTTCCTCTGTCTAAAGAGAACTCTCGAAGGTTTCTTGCTCTCTTTAGCTCCTCACCGGTCATTCCTATCCATACACTTAAATCAAAGGCATCAAGACAATCTCCTACCTTGCCCCAAAAAGACCTCTGCAAAAGCTGTGTCCTATCCCCGCACCCAAAATTTCTCTCCTTCTGTTTTCCACCAAAACCCTAAAAATATGAAATCAAACCTTCTCAATCAGTTTGCTAGCCTAAAATCAATGTTCTTTATTAGTCATCTCCGCCCTTTGAAGACCATTTGTCGAGATAGACCCAGAGAGAGCCCTCTCCTGCCCCGTAGGGCTAGCTACGAGGCTAAGTGGTTTGATGTTGCCTTGGATTTTTTCTTTTTCAGCCTGAGGCCAAATTCAAGCACTAACATATTGGCGACCATACTGGGGAGAACAAACTTGTCTGTGGATTGATGTGTTTGTTTCATAAGTCTTAGATGGAGCTTGAAGTTATGCCAGGTAGCCTTCGAAACGATTTTGCTTTGCATAAGCGGAAGTAGATAAACGCTGCTTCAGTCAATCTCCGTGAGCTTGTGAATACACCCACCTCGATTGCATTTTACCCCAGTTCATTTGTAAACTCTGAACTTTTGGATGATTAGTTAAGAGTTTTCACAGGCTGATTGGTTATTTGTTCCTCGATATCCAAATTGGCTTCAGATTCTAAACACATATTCAAATCTCATTCATGTCCAGCTATTTTTGAGTATCTTGAAGACATTGATTTTGACGAGAGTTTTGAGTTGTCCTTATTCAAAACCAAATCTGAAAGTGCACTTGGTTCTCTAGTTCCCAACCCTGATTTTGCTGCTGCTCTTGAAATCGAGAGACATAATAAATTGGTTGAAAATTTCATCCTAAGATCTCTCCAGTCAGATATTCACGCTACTAATCTTGCTGAGTTCGTTGAAACTATATATGTCCGTATTGGATCCACTATCACGGCGCATGAGCAGACCAATCCTCCTTTTATTTCTATTTCTCCTGTAATCACTTATCCTGAAACTACAGTTGGTTCACCTTCTACATCACATACCGCTTCTCCTCTGCCTACACCTCCCTATACCCCTCATACTACAGCTACACCTACTCCACCTGCTACTCCTAGTGTTATAGACATTTTTGTGCCTTACAGCATGAAGCATGAAATGTCCATAATGTAAGGGATCCAAAGTCCCTAAACATGTTGTTCCTACCCCTAGAGGAACAAGGTCAGCAAACCACAGCAATCCAAATAAGTTCTCCACTGAAAATTACTCAAAAACAAGGCAATTCTGGATCATGTCAACTTCTCCACTGAGCATCTGCGCTGAATGTCAACTGCTCCATGGTCTACCTACGTTGAATGTCAACTCCAACAAAGGCTACCTGCGCTGAGTGAGATTGGACAAGTGGAAGTCTCATTCCTCAATGTGTCAGTGCCCAGGAAGCTTCCAAAATGACACTTGGATCAAGGAATTCGACTGGTGATGAGTAAGAGGTTCTAGAACTCCAAGTGGAAGCAAGAACCTCCAAGTGGACTCAAGAACTGAAGAAGAACTGAAGTGGGAGAGGACACTAGTCACATCTCAGGCTGACTCATCCTCTCTCCAAAAATCTATATATGGATCTCTCTCCCATGAGATCTGGAGGCTGGAATTTTGTGAATGTAAGGAAGTGCTGTTGGTTTGAGTATAGAACTATTGGGTGATTTTCTTTGAAGGAGGTGAAGAGGAGATTTCTTTCTGCTGGGAGGTGATGCTGGATTGGGCCTCTTATGGTTGTATCACTTCCTGAACTTTACTTCTTCCATTAATAAAGCATTTGAGGTTCTTCTATATGCATGTGTCTCAATGGTGTATTGTTATACTTGTGTATTTGATTTACTCTAATCCTTGAATCAATTATGAATGTATGCTTCTTGTAGTTTCCCTCTCTTGCCATTTTGCAGGATCTTGGTGTAGCTGGGCCAGTGAAAGAGCAAGGAGCTGGGAACAAGCAGCAAGGAGAGAAGATTGGATCAACCATTAGCGAAAGACATCGGTTAGTGGATCTCTTTCTCTCCTATTTTACTTTCATAAAGAAGAAATCTTAGATAGCTTTGCTTCGATTGTTGCTGAGGTACTATCACCCTTAGAGTGGGATAGGGTCATTCTGTATTGGATACTTTTCCCAACAACAAATTGGCGACTCCGCTGGGGATCGTATCTTGTTGGTTGTTTGTGTTTTTACTATTCATTTCATAAACACAGGGAGTACCGAATCGAACTGCATTTGGAGCTTTCAAATGCAAAGTAGAGGGCAGCTACTCTAGCTCAGTTTCTGGGCATGTTTATGATTTGAAGAGTTGATCCACAAGGACTCTAAATAGCTCTTAGTGATAGCGTTTCATCCTCCTTTTCATCCCTTAGTGTGTACTTGATTGATAGCTTCTGATTTGGCCAAAAACTGTGAATTTTTGAGCAATCTGTGACCCGGAAACTGAGAAAAACGAAAGTTTATCTCTTCAGTGCAGGCACTGTGAAGGTAGTCTACATTTCAGCGCAGATCCCGAAGGGGCTACCTGCGCTGAATGTCAAACTGACAGTGTACCACCTGTGTTGAACCAGTTTTGCCTTGTGCTACTGGGGTTCCCTGCTGTTTATTACCCTGTTTTCATCCTTGTTTTTGCAGCCTGTTATCAGTCAATGTACCTATCTGAAACCAACTTTCCTTGCCACTATTCCGCCTCAGTTGTATAAAGAAACTGTGTTTGTTCTTTATGTATTTCTTATATCATTTGTAGTTTCCCATAACGAAAGTGAACTAGTCTTGCTGTGGCCTCTTAGATCTAGACCTGTGATAAAGTGTCGTTTTGATCTTGAGAGTTAGTTTGTTTGCTGTTCATAGCTGATTGAGCTTTTGCTTTCGTCATATGGTTTGAATTTATATATTTCTAGTGTCGAAACAAGTAAATCTTAAGGTGTCTTTTGATTTTGGACAAGCTTGTTTTCTTTCACTTGAAATTGAATTCAAAGTTATACAACAGCTTTCTTTTTGTATTACATCAACATTAAGAAAGAGAAAAGAAATACCTGCATTGTGCATGTGCATTTTGACAGTTTGCATGTTGATTTAGGAAAAAGTGCATTAGTGTGTGCTCTATGATCTGTGTGAAAAGATGATGTCTTTCTTTTCCCTCAGTAGTTAAGATTTTCAAAGTTGAAAGATTGAAAAGCTTGCTTATCATCTTAGACTGCATTTAGGAGTGTTATCATACATCTCGTGGTGATCCATAAAGGCAAACTGCTAAACAAGATCAACCTAAAATAAATTGAATTTACATAACAATGCTTTGAAACATAACGCAAACACATAGAGGTCTAAGCTAGAGACGTGTTCCGGCGTCGTTAAACGTGATATCTTAGCGTTGAGTGGTTGGGTGATTCCTCCATGGTGAAGCGATAAGTATCAATACGGACTTGTGCTCCCACGTACCGTCGCGTATATATTGGGAGACCCCTATAGGATCAAAGCCTTTATCCATAGGAAGCCGTGTCGGCCGCCCTACTGATCGCAATGCAGTGAACACAGCATTCACGAAGATCGACCACCCGTACCGTAAAACGTATTCTGTGGTTTTGCGAAAAGTTTGGTACACCCTTTGCCTAGAACTCCAGAGTAGTTTCTTTTGGCCTTTTTCAAACTCTATAACTGAAAAAGTCCATCCGAGCATTTGTCACTTCGGGCTCGTTAAAACATCGAAGGAGACTAGAGTCATCTTTAGCTTTTTCTCGACTCTTTAAAAGTGAAAAAGCAAGTTGTGTCTAAGCATCGTTAAAATTTATTTTAAACGGGATAATCATCACCATTCCCTCGTTGATCTTCGAAGTTAGTCTTTTGGCATCGTAAGTTCTTGTAGAATCGCTAAGAAATCTTTTGGATAGACTAGATATGTCTGAACAACCGTCGACATCTAGGACTGTGTCGTCCGACACAGCAGCAGCAGAGCCTTCTGCTACTACTCCAACGATGTTCGCTGGTATACCATCTGTCCCGGCAAATTGTCAACAACAAGCCGGAGTCCAATCAGGGACGACGACATGGTTAGTTCCTATTTCTTCATCCGGATTATCATCTGGTATTTCTTATGTTGAAACTCAACAAATTGATCCAATGTGTCTTCAAAGGCCAATTTACCCTTTAAGTACTGGATTTCCACCATATGGAGGGCAGTATGCTCTTTCATTGTTCCCTCCGAGAGAACAACCATATGGGAGTTTACAACAAAGTTCAGGTCAAACTGGAATTACATCCAGCGGTTGGGTACCAATACTGCCTCAACAACCAGGGGTTGTATATTCAATGCAACCAGTACACCCTGTGTCGAATATTCCCACCACACCTGCTATGGTGAATGCGTCGCAAGTACAAGCGCTACCTGTTGTATGTCAACCCCAGGTTTCTCAGGTTGCGATACAACAGCCTCTTGTCTCAGCGACTCAATCACAATCTCAGGGTAGTGCCTCCTTATCTGGAGCGACTCAGGCTCAAACGAGTACTATGACCCCTCATCTTGGTCAATCATCCAGTATTGGTCAACAGCAAATGGTCCAACAACCAGAGCTGGTTCAATCTCAACAACCGCCATTCCAGCAATCATATCAAGGACCTGAGCAACAAGTCTTTGTAATTAATGGGCAACCATGCTATAATGGTTATGCCCATCAACCTTGCCAGCATTATGCTGGTTTGCAAAGACCCATTGTTCAGGCGATCCCATCTTATCCTGGGTATGCTTCGCCGAACCTGAATCAGCAGTTGCCCTTTGTAGCAACTCTAGAATTACCAGATCTAAACCGGCTGACGAATGATCCAATTGCTTATGCCCCTTGGTGGCCAGCGATTCCGCATAAACTTCCGTTAGATATTCCTAAATTTAATGGAAATCCGGGTGAAGATCCGTCGAATCATGTGATGACATTCCATCTATGGTGTTCATCAAACACCCTGAATGATGATTCGATAAGACTTCGCCTTTTTCAGAGGATGTTAACAGGTCCAGCGGCAAAATGGTACATTGAATTGCCTAGAGCTTCGTTCGACAACTTCAGTACCTTAGCCACAACCTTTTTAACCCATTTTCAATTATCGATAAGGTATGAAACAGGAACAGAACTCCTTACCAACTTCAAACAGACGACCGCCACCCACATATCTGATCATATACATGAGTGGCGACGTCGTCGTAGGATGGTAAAAATGTACGTTCCCGATCAGCTATTAGCTGAATGGTTTATCAAGTCATTACTTCCTGCCATCTCGGAAGATGTGGCAAAGGGAGGAGTCGTAACGGAAGAGCAGGTTATCGCTCGTGCGCAATATCTGGACTTGGTCTATACTCAGTCCGGCACGCTCTACGACAAAATACCTGACGCCCCTAGACCGGAATTCTCAATTCCTCCTCCTCCTAAATCAAACAATGACTCTCACGCCGGCGATGGCGTGATTGGCAAGCACAAAATTTCTATTCAAAATGAAAATAAAGAACTTCTTGCCTCAGAAGTAAATGCCATGTTGACCGACAAGGGCAAACAACTGAAGCAACCAGAGGGCAGGAAGAAAAAGAAAGGGAGAAAAAGGAAACCCCCGGCAGGGTGTCATATATGCGATGGGGATCATTGGACGAAAGATTGTCCACATATAGCTGAAGTTAAGAAACTCTTTAAGAGTTCAAAAACCCCAGCAGTATTGACGGATCCGTTTCCCAACCCAGGTCAAAATCTGGTTGCTAATCAAAATTCTTCCCGATCCCAAGTGCTTATGTTGTCTGTCTCGAAGCAGCAAAATGATGCTTTGACAAGGAATAAAGATTACGGGAATCCACGACTGTCGAATAACAAGGCTAATGAACAACCTAGAAGTTCGACGACAACTTTAACAAAAGTTGTGCCACCCAACATTCCTGAACCAATGATAAAGTCGCCAAAGGGAGTAGTATACAAATCGACATTTAATCCTCGTGCAAAAGTAGCACATAATTATAACATAGTAGAGGACCTGGCCCAATCACCGTCCGCTATGTCGACAATTGAGGTACCGCAAAATTGCCCCTCCCAAGAGCAAGCTTTATTATCAGCAATAGGTGGGATTGGCCCAATGGATTCCAATCTTGTGGCCTTTGATCATAAAGGATATGACCCTCAGTTACCAGCTCAACTAGCTTTCCTTATTCAAGTGAAAGCCCTCAACAAAACTGTTCATCGAACAATTATTGATGAGGGGGCATCTACATGTCTTATGTCGATGAGTTGCTGGAAAAATTTAGGCTCACCACCCTTGTCGAAATCGTCAACGATGTTAAAAGCATTTGATGGGCGATCATACACTCCATACGGGATTTTAAGTAACTTGCAAGTTGAACTGGGGGGCAAAACAGTAGAAGTTGATGTTGAAGTAATCGACGGAAACCTCGATTACAACATCCTACTGGGAAGGCCCTGGATATATGCCATGGCCGCGGTTGTGTCGACCTACTTCAGGAAAATTGCATTTCCCTTTCAAGGAAGAATTACAGTCGTCGACCAACAAAATTTCCTCCCCGACAGTTCACAAGTTACGGGAAGCATTCCAATGATCCATGGAAGCGATCATTCGCTTCAAAATATTGGGGTAGGCCTCCTAAAAGACCCTGCCTTAATGGGTACTTTCGCCCTACCGCCTCCAAGTAATCTGGCGGGAGTGGCCACGGTGGAAACCTACAAAATGAAATCTTCTGTATCTAATGGATTCGGAAGATTCCTAAATATTTTTTCGGCATGGATCATCGCCCTAATAG
Source organism: Pinus tabuliformis (assembly GCA_031772625.1). Lineage (NCBI taxonomy): Eukaryota > Viridiplantae > Streptophyta > Pinopsida > Pinales > Pinaceae > Pinus > Pinus tabuliformis. The sequence continues at coordinate 73,785,926 of CM062816.1, forward strand.
AAATACTGTAAATACAGTGGGCTCCGAGGACAGTTCTTACCACGTGTCAACCTCGTTAAAAAATGAAACAAGGAGTCTTGAGGATAGTTCTTTTACTGTGTCAACCTCATTAAAAAATGAAACAAATCCCCTTTTCAAAGCTCAAAGGTAAACCTTCATTCCAACCACCAAGTTGAATGCAATGAAGCTTGGGGGGCATGCACCTCGATTTACATTATTATGCTAGGGGCATGCAAACTTAAAAACGAGCAGTTTTAGCAAAGTTCATGCTCGTTAAAAAATAAACGCAAAATGAGCAGTTTTAGCACGAGTTTATGCTCGTTAAAAAATAAAGGCACCTGTGAGCAAGCTTCCCCCCAGAGTTCAAGCTCATCCAGAAAAAATGAACCGGTAAATAACCATTTGAGATCGTAAATTCATCAGCCATAAAAGCCTTGGTCGTGTTTGCACCGTCACCTCCACTTTTCATTTGGCCGATCATTCACCTCCACTTGATTGTTTACCTATTTTTAGGAACAGCTGCGAAGAGTGATTTCACCTAGCCCTCCTTGTGACACTGCCGTGTGTTAGGACTCCAATATGTACCATTTTGTTATATATTTTGATATCATTTTACTCTCAAAACCATAAGCTCCAATGTCTTTTTCATTCACTATATCCTAAGGTATATGGAAACCTTCTCTTTATTATATGGTTAATCTGTCTTACATTTAATTCCATAATACTCTTATATTTTATCAATTATTGAAGTGCATTGTTGCTAACATAAGTTGAAGATCGCAGATAAAGTTATATGCCTTGATGAGAACGAGCGGCTGTAGCTGAAACAGCTGACTGAGTTGCGGGAACAGCCGACTACGTTGCTGAAACAGCTGGTCCCGTTGCTGAAACAGCTGGTCCCGTTGCTGAAACAGCTGGTCCCGATGCTGAAACAGTTAACTCAGCTGCTGAAACAGCCGACAAAGCACGCAAATTCCGTTATGCGTAATTTGCGATTCTGAAGAACTTTTTGTGGATAATAGCAGCAGGCCGAAGATACGGTTACCTGAATTATTGTAAAGATAGCATGACTGTTGTCTCGGTTGTAACAGTATCTCTTTTTAAAGAAGAACAGAATAGTCTTGTTTTGAACAGAATCGAGATATCCGCTCTTGTGTAAAATTGTAAATGATGTCTCCTCTTTAAAAAAGAGGAGACATCATCATTAGAGGGGATCGAACTGTAATTTTGAGAACAGCATTGTGTGAGACATGAGCTAGTCTCCTTTTTGTATGTACCAGTTTCTTGACAGATGAATAAAGACCTGTTTTGAGCATTCTAGTTTAATTCTTTCTCTTGGGGAATCTTGTGAGAAGGAAAGGCCCCGCCTTCCTCACAAGATCCACCCCTTTATTCCTGTAGTTGTTTATTTCTTATGTATTTGCATTGTATTTAGTTCTGTTGCTGAAACACTAGTTACATGGTTTGTGATACTCTGTTTCTTAGCGCTACATGTATTGATTGCACGAGTGGATGATGAGAGCATGTGCTGAAGATCCCTGTACAGAGGGATAGGGTCTTGCTCCATTGATTGCTTTCTTTTACTTGCAGTATGATTAGAACAGAGAGGCCAAGTGCTGAAGATTCCTGTTCCTGGGAATAGGGTCTTGACCTCTTAAGGTTACTTCTTTTGCAGTGTGATTAGTGCCAGGCAGCAGGTGCTGAAGTTCCCACCAAGGAATAGGGTCCTGTTCCTGCTATAGTTGAATGATTTCTTTTCTTATACATTTATTTCCCTTTTGCTGTAACAGAGAAATCGTGTCTGCTATAAGTTAATTGACTTCAGCTTTAATTAAGTAGACTGTGAATTGATAGATTGCTGAATTTAACAATTGTGTGTGACTTTCTTTTACTACAACATTGAACTGCTTTTGAAATTGAGCATATCCAGTGCGCTATTACCTTTGGAATAAAAAGACCTTCTCGGGTTGACAATTTATGTGGAGCTCGAATTGTGAAAACAATTAGAGCGGCCAACATTTTGGCGCCGTTGCCGGGGAAGGTAATTATAGATTTCAAAAAGCATTTATCTATTTTTTCTAATGTGCAGATTGTATGAGAGGACGAGGAAACCAGAAGAAAAATAACCGCGCAGGTGGCAAGGGCTGGGGAGGACGAAAAACGTTTATTGACGAAATCGTATCAAAGGCTGAATCATCACAAAGACTGAGTTCCCGAAAGTCAAAATTTCAGCGTTCCCCTCAGTCAGATTACAGAACAGAAGAAGTTGTGGGTCCTGAACATACAGAAGAAGTTGTGGGTCCTGAAAATACAGAAGAACCAGCAGTCAGCGCTGAAGAGTCAGAGGAAAGTAGCAAAATAGAAGAACATATCGAGGAGATAGTAGAAAGCGCTAGACGACCGGTAGGAAATATTGAAGAACCAATAGAGGATTCTGACGATCGAGAAAGTGCAGTAGGAGGACCAACAATGGAAGACAACAATGATAATTTCCTCTTTGGAGGAGGACGTATAGGTCCTGAAGAAGAAAGAAGGGATGAAAATTCTCTTTCTACCTTGGGATTTCCCATCAGTGATCTTCCTGCAGGAACAATGAAAAATATCCCATTGTCTGCCCTACCTAACTTTCATGGTTTATCTACTGAGGATCCTGACGAGTTTCTTTTTGAATTTGATATTTTATGCAGAAGCTATGATTATGTTACTAGTGCTCAAAAGTTGAAACTGTTTCCAGCCACCTTAAAAGGGAATGCCTTGAGATGGTTCATGAGCCTTGGGAGCCAGGTAATCACAACATGGGAGCAAATGAAACAAAAATTTCTGCTTAAATATCAGGACTACTGCCGGACAAGAGAGAAGAAGGATGAATTATTCAATATGGCACAAAAATCGGATGAAAGCTTGGAGGACTACATCGAAAGATTGCAATACAACATACAGAGATCCGATCATCCAGATATAAGTAAGGAAATTCGTAAAACAATATTACTTAGAGGGTTAAGGGATGATTGTTTAAATATGTTAAATATGCTTGCTAAGGGAGATATATCTAAAGAATCATATGATGAGATTTGTGAACTTGCTAAAAGATGTTCTAGGGGAGCTGCAAGAAACAGAATAAGAGATTCCACCTATTCAAGGGTACAGAAATCAGCCAATGGAGGAGCAACAAGAGCAGAGATAGGTAATTTTCTTGAAGAATTTAAAACCGAAATGCTAAGTTCTTTTGCTTCGCAGATTGACACTTTGCAGGTTAAGAAGAAGCAGGCTGAGGCAGAAGCAACTCTGGCTGTCTACTGCCCGAAATGTAGAGATAAACATCCACTAAGGGAGTGCCCAAGAGATAAAGTACCAGTTTGCACCCTTTGTGAGAAAGATCATGAGACAGAACAATGTCCATCTCTACCGGGGATAAAAGCAGCGATGCAGCCAACAGAGGAAGAAGCTGAAGCAGTCTACCTGCTAACTCAAAGAAGACAGTGGCAACCTAAAGGGCAAGGTACGAATTCTGGTATGCCATTTAATCGTTGGAACAACTATTCTGCTTTTGGACAAACAGGCTACCCCTCCTTCAACCAAATGCAATATCCACTTTTCAATCAAATGAGTTTCCCACCCATGCAAATGCAAAACCCTCCCTTTGTTGATCCTTCAATGTGGACTCCTTGGCCTCCACAGCAACCACCTCCTTTCAATCCTTGGAACCCAAGTTGGAATAATCAATCACTTCCATACCCAAATCAGATGCCTCAATTCCAACAATCACTCTCTCTGCCATCAAATGCCCCACCAAACAACCAAATGAGACCCCAACTACCCGCGCAACCAAATCCTAACCCCAACAATAAAGCTGTGCAAGTTATTGAAATTCAGAATCAGTCTATATCCCCTACTATGCAATGTAATGATATTCATTTGAGATCTGGAAGAGTAGTAGAGCCTATTATTGATGATATAACTGATTCAGATAAAAATGAAACCGAAAAGCAAAAAGAAGCTCAACCACCTTCTAACAAAAATGCTGAATCAACAGAACCTCCATTCCCTGAGCGTTTGGTTTTAACCAAAACAACTGAAACACCTGCTTTTAATTTTATGGGGGAATTGCAAAATTTGTATATTAAGATTCCACTTTTACAAGCATTAAAAGATGTACCAATTTATGCCAAAACATTAAGGGATATTTGTGTGAAGAAACCTGGTAGGAAAACCAAGGATCCCCTTACAGTACATGTGATGGGAGACTTGTCTGCATTAATGTCCGGAAAAACCCCTCCTGTAAAATATGGTGATCCTGGCCATCCTACTGTTACAGTTCAGATTGGTAAAGCGGTAATCCCCTGGGTTTTGGTAGATTTAGGTGCAGCAATTAATATAATGACTCTGGAAACTTCACAATTGTTACAGCTGAATAACACAATCAGAGATACACCCACCATTTTAGAGTTAGCTGACCGTTCCACAATTAAGCCAGAAGGGGTTGTTGAAGACCTGCTCATTTCAGTTGAATCCTGGAAATATCCAGCTGATTTTGTTGTATTGCAAACTAAAACAAAGCTGGGGGGACATCCCTTAATTCTAGGAAGGCCATGGTTGGCCACAGCTGATGCATTTATAAGTTGCAGATCTGGTTCAATGACAATTTCTAATGGTTATGAAACAAAACAGTTAACTCTTTATCCTCACGCTACGCCAGTAGTTAATAATGAAGATTCTATATGGATGGATTATGATGATAATGCTGTTCAGCCGATTCTAACTATAGGACAAGCTTTAACTCTTAAAGACAATACAGAAGATGAAATAATCAATAATTTTATTTGTGAACCTTCTTCTGTTATTGCTGAAACACACAATCAATTGACTGCAATTTTTGAAACTGATATACAAGAAAAGATTGAACCTGAAGATTCATCTCAAACTTTAAACACGATCCCATCTAAGAGCGTAACAGTTGAAATTGAACCCGGTAAGACATTAAACATAAATCCTGATTTAACAGACACTGAAACAGAGCAGCTAATGAAGTTATTACACAAATATAAGGAGGCATTTGCCTGGGATTACACGGACATGAAAGGTATTTCTTCTGAATTATGTACTCATAGAATTTACATTAAAGAAGGATGCCGACCTGTTTGTCAACCCCAAAGACGGATGAATCCTAATTTACGAGAAATTGTTAAAGAAGAACTTCAAAAATTGCTTAATGCAGGGTTTATATACCCCATATCTGACAGTGAATGGGTTTCCCCGTTAGTAATTGTTCCTAAGAAAAACGGGAAATGGAGGGTATGTGTTGACTATAGAGCTTTAAACAAAGCTACCCAAAAGGATCACTTTCCCTTACCTTTCATTGATCAGGTGTTGGACAGTCTTGCAGGGAAGAAATTCTTCTCTTTTCTAGATGGATTCAGTGGTTATAATCAGATAAAAATTGCACCCCAGGATCAAGACAAGACCACTTTCACCAGTCCTTGGGGAACTTTCGCCTATAGAGTTCTCCCATTTGGATTATGCAATGCACCAGCAACCTTTCAAAGAGCTGTTATAGGAATTTTCTCAGATATGCTGAATGACTGTATGGAAATTTTTATGGATGATTTTACCCCCTATGGTGTGTCTTTTGAAGAGGGATTACAAAACCTTGAGAAAGTACTAAAAAGATGTATTCAAGCCCACCTTTCCTTAAGTACCGAAAAATGCCACATGATGATGAGTGAGGGAATAGTGCTTGGACATTTTATTTCATCTCTAGGTATTCAGGTAGATCCATCTAAAATATTAGTCATTCAGAATCTTTCTGTTCCTAAAACTCAAACTGATGTGAGAAGTTTTTTAGGACATGCTGGTTATTATAGGAGATTTATTAAAGATTTCTCTAAAATAGCTTCTCCATTGTTTGTATTGCTTATGAAAAATGCTGAATTCAAGTGGACTAGTTCTTGTCAAAAAGCTTTTGAAGAATTGAAGCATCAGCTGTCTACTGCTCCTATTTTGAGGGGGCCTGACTGGAATCTTCCATTTCACATATCCTCTGATGCTTCAGACAGTGCTATTGGAGCAGTCCTGGGACAAGAGGAAAATCATCTTCCTTATGCTATATACTTTATCAGTAAGAACATGACCTCTGCTGAGCTTAACTATACAGTTACCGAGAAAGAGTTCCTTGCAGTAATCTATGCCATTAATAAATTCAGACACTATATTACTGGTTATCCTACATTTGTGCACACTGATCATTCAGCTATTAAATACTTAATGAACAAATCTGTTACAAATGCTAGAGTTACCAGATGGCTATTATTATTGCAGGAATTTGATATTACAATTATAGATCGGCCTGGTAAAGAAAATGTGGTGGCTGATTTTCTTTCACGGTTAAAAACTGATAATGATATTCCAGTGGATGATAGTTTTCCTGACGAATATTTGTTTGCAGTTTCTGCTCATTCTCCATGGTATGCAGATATTGCTAACTACTTGGTTGCAGGAAAACTACCAGCACACCTGTCATATAGGGAAAAGAGAAGAATTGTTCAACAAAGTGCCAGGTATAGCTGGATCAGCGGATGTCTCTTCTATACTGGGCTTGATCAGGAGATTCGAAGATGCATTAGAGAAGATGAAGTGTATGACATACTGAAAGCTTGTCATGATGGCCCTTGTGGAGGCCATTTTGCTGATAAAAGAACAGCGCATAAAATTCTGAGGATGGGTTACTATTGGCCCTCACTATTCAAGGATGCAAAGAAGTATGTAAGGGCTTGTGATAGCTGCCAGAGAATGGGTCAACCCAATCATAGAGACCAAATGCCACTAAACCCCCAGGTAGTTTCTGAACCATTTGAAAGATGGGCCTTGGACTTCATAGGACCCATTAACCCTCCATCCAATCAAAGAACCTATATATTAGTCTGCACAGACTATATGACTAAGTGGGTGGAAGCCAAAGCACTTATTAGAGCCAATGAAGAGGCTGTTTTGTCCTTCTTGTTTGAAGATATTTTCACTAGATTTGGAATCCCCAGAGAGCTAGTTACTGATGGAGGACCTCCATTCAATTCTCATGGTTTTAAATCTACTCTTCACAAATATCATATTCAACATAGAATGACCACACCATACCACCCCCAGGCCAATGGGCAGGTGGAAAGCACAAACAAAGTTTTAGAAGCCATTCTAACTAAAACAGTGAAGGACAACCGAAAGGATTGGTCCCAAAGGCTCCCTGAGGCATTATGGGCTTACAGGACTACTTGGAGAAACACTACCGGTTTTTCTCCCTATGAATTGGTTTATGGTAAAAATGCTATTTTTCCTGTGGAATTTGAAATTAAAACTTTAAAGACTGCCTTAGCTGTTAATCTTGATTTGAATGATGTGCAGACAGCTAGATTGCAGCAACTTTTGGAGTTGGATGAAAAGAGATTGGATGCCATTCACCAAACAAACATGATTTAGCAACAAAGGATGAAATGGCATGACAAAATTATCAAACACAAGCAGTTCCAAAAAGGTAATTGGGCCTTGCTATATGATTCTCGGTTTGAAAATTTTCAGGGAAAGCTACGTACACGTTGGCTTGGACCGTATGAAGTAGAAGATGTCTTTCCAAACGGAACGGTAAGACTTGTAACAATTGATGATGCTAAAACACCTCTACTAGTCAATGGCCATAGGCTCCGTTTATACGAGCGCCCTGTTTCTAAAGAAGATTTCAAGACTGCTTGCATGACTGATATTCATTATCTTTCTTCAGGGGAGTCTTCTGCTCCTCACAGCACTTAATTTTCTGCACTATATTTTTAGTAGTAGATTAGATTTAGCACTAATAATCCCTGTCAAGGATTGGCATGTTACAATTGAATTTTGCAGATTCTGGAAAGGCAATAAGGAGGACAGATTCATCATGAGAAGATCTGAAGCTTTAAATCAAGAAGCTTCCGCCCATCATTTTATCCTCTTCCCTAAAGTAATATCCCTCCATTACTTCTATCATTCCCACCACTCCCGAAATATCTTCCTTCAGTCTGTGTTACCCATCCCTTACTGCTGAAATAAACCCTTATCATTCACAGACCTAAGTCAGTTATCACAATTTTCTGATTTTTCCCGTTGCTGAAACACCCGTCTCAGCAACGTAACACCAATTTTTCCCGTTGCTGAAACACCTGTTTCAGCAACGTAACACCAACTTTTTCCGTTGCTGAAATACCTGTTTCAGCAACATATCATTGATTCTACCCATTGCTGAAACACCTGTTTCAACAATACATTATCAATTTCCTCCGATTGATGAAACACCTGCTTCAGCAATGTATCGTTCATTTGTCAATTGCTCACACATCAGTCTCAGCAACTTGTTATTATCAAAGCAGCATCTCTCTTTGACAACATATAAGCTTTCTGGTCCTTCACGATCATACTTCAGATCCTTTTGGTGAAAATTATTTGCAATATACCAGAATCAATTACACAGACCCTTCTATGATCATTCAAGGCTATTGCAACTGACACTTCGAATTATTAATTAAAGGTAAAGTATAAGGTATATGGTTTTAATGTAATTCGGTTAAATCATATTAAAAGAGAGGATTTCATTTCATAATGATTGCATATCTCCCCACGTCCAATCATTATTATACCATACGTAGGGGGGGGAATTCCAAAAATGGAATGATTATTTCGCATGCACCAACCTGCCGCCTGTTATCATATCCATTTTTGCCGTCATTTAGACTACGCAGCCATTGTTGCAACAACTAAGTCTGATCAGGGTCTGAGAATACTGAATTGTGCCTCTGCGGAAAAACTCAGAGCTTTAGCCATGGGAAAGGCGGCCATTAGAAATGAGCCCGGCTCCATAAGTCTTCTACAGCTCTTTCCTGAAGCATATCAGATCTTCCAACAAGCAGGGTGGACAGCATATTTTGAAAGGTTGGGAGATTTTAACGCAGAAGAAGTATTAGAATTCGCACAGAACTTTGAAGGCAATTTCTCAGTGGTCCGAGGGGTTCGCATTTCAGTGACAGAGGATGACATAGTTCAGGTATCAGGGTTGCTAGCTGAGGGCATTCGCTGGTTTAGCAGGAAGACGGTCGTTCTTAACGCGCAGCAAGACTTTTTGCGCCCGGACGAGCAAGTGGAACCTAGAGGCCGCGGGGTCAGTCTGCATTCACTTCCTCAACCATGGCCATCAGTGGCAGAATTCGTCAAACACTACCTCACATGCGAAGGGCGTTATCAGGTAGTGTACAACCATGACTTTGTTCTGCTGAATCATTTGAGGAATGGAAGATTGGTTAATATCCCTTATTATCTGCTTGGTTGTATTAAAAACATGTCGTATTATTGTAAGCAAGCCAAATCTCCAATGACATCCCTTACCCATCACCGCTTATGCCAGCTGCTAATACAGAGGGGTTTTGCTCAGCAAAATCCCCCTCTGCAGGCCCTACCTGAAATCCCTCTGCAGGCCCTACCTGAAATTCCTTTGCAGGCCCCACCTGAAGTCCCTCTGCAAGCCCCACCAGAAATTCCCCAACCACCTGAAGTCCCTCTGCAAGCCCCACCAGAAATTCCCCAACCACCTGAAGTCCCTTTGCAAACCCCACCCGAAATTCCTCAGCAAGAGAAAACGTCCCAATTGTCTGAAAATCCTCATAAAGAACAACAGGAGGAAACCCTGAATTCTCCCGTCAACCCAACCCCGAGCTCGCCTCAGTTAGCAGAGCTAACACCCTCTACTATTCCTGTCCCTAGTGACGATTCTCCAACACCCCCTTCTTCACCCATTAAGAAAAAAAGGAAAACCCCAGCAGTCACAAGTTCTAGACCACGGACAAGGTCCACATCCAAAATTCCTACCTCTCCGCAAAACCCTGTCCTGAAGAAAAAGCACTCCCGTTCAAGAAAAAGGAAAGGCAGCGATTTTGCTGCCTTCCTACCAAAAAGAAAAAGGACAAAGACTGTTGAGGCAGAATCTACCTCCATTTTCCCTAACCCTGCCACTATTGCATTGAAACCCTTATCCCCATCCCGAACTCCCCAGCCGGCCTCGTCCGAAGACACTGTCACACAAAAATCAGTGCCTCGGGATAATACGACATTGGTTATGGATCAAGGAGTGACTGCTCCACAAGAACCAGTCACTCGCCCAGTGACTGTAACACAAGAACCAGTCACTGAGGAAGAAGAATACACCAAGCAGGTCGATAATGGGAAATGCCCAGTGACTGTTCCACAAGAACCAGTCACTGAGGCAGAAGAATTTACAGAGCAGGTTGTTAGTGAAGAATGCCCAGTGACTGTTCCACAAGAACCAGTCACTGAGGCAGAAGAAATTACAGAGCAGGTTGTTAGTGAAAAATGCCCAGTGACTGTCCCACAAGAACCAGTCACTGAGGCAGAAGAATTTACAGAGCAGATCAATACTGAAGAATGCCCAGTGACTGTCCCACAAGAACCAGTCACTGAGGCACAGGAACACAACAAGCAAGATGATAGTGGGAAATTCCCAGAAACTGAAATGCCAGAACTAGAGACTAAAATACCAGAATTGGAGATGGAAATACCAGAACTCGAGATTGAAATACCAGAATTGGAGATTGAAACACAGGAATCCATTCCTAACCCGGTGGATGAAACACAAGAACCACCCACTGTGGTACCAGAACTGGAGACCGAAACACAGGAATCCATCCCTAACCCGGTGGATGAAACACAAGAACCACCCACTGTGGTACCAGCATTAGTCACTGAGAAGCAAGAATTCATGACTGGTCCGATAGAGGAAATACAAGCACCACTCACCGTGGTTTCAGAACTAGTTGCTGAGGAACAAGGATTTATTCCTGATAGAGCACGAGGACTATTTACTGTGGTATCAGAACTAGTTACTGGTGAACAAGAATCCATTCCTGGCACGATGGATGAAACACAAGAGGCACCCATTGTGGTGCAACAACCAGCTACCACTGTGCATCAGCAAAATATTCCAGCAGAAACAACTAGCATACAAGGCCCACATACGATGGCATCTCTACTGCAGGAAAATGAGTTCCTGAAGTCTGAAATAGAAGCTTACAAAGCTGAGTTAGCCATGGCTCGAGAGGCTTTTGAAAAAGAACTCAATCTCCATACATTAGCACAAGTAGCCTCAATGCAAAACAGGGAGACATGCATAGAATATATGTGCAAAGAGTGTGGCATCATTTATCAGAATGCAGGCTATAAAGTAGTTGAAATTTCACTCCCTGAGACAATTATGACAGAGGGAACACAAGAGGAATGCCCCACTGCTCCACAAGAACCAGTAGGACCTCCTATGATGCAAGAAGAAGAAGAAGAAATCGAACAAGAGATATCTCATCCTTTGGGGACTGATGCAGCTATCTCGGCAGAAGAAACACTGCCAGAGCACACCACTATTGATTCAGATATTCCAGCAGAAGAAACATTGCCAGAGCACATGACTATTGATTCAGATGTTCCAGCAGAAGAAACATTGCCAGAGCACATGATTATTGATTCAGATATTCCAGCTGAGGAAACATCGCCAGAGCATACTACTATTGATACAGCTGTTTTGGCAGAAGAGACACTGCCTCAGCACACTACTGGTGCAAGTATCCCGACAGAAGAAATAATGCCCCAATGCATTTCCTCTGAGGCAGCCATACAGACAGAGGGAATAGTGCCCAAACCTACTACTTCTGTTAAAAAGACACAGACTCGGCCATGGGACCCATTGGAACAATTCAACAGATGGAAGAAGGAACATGCTGAGAAACAGGATATAGTATTACAACAGCATAAGTTGCAATGGCAAAACTTTGTATACACTAACTGGGAGAACTTGGAGCAATTACTGCAAGAGCACAGGGAATATAAGAAGGAAGCCAGACAGTCTAAGGAACGGATAGCCCTGATGTTTTCATTGGTGCGAAAGTTGATGGTTACACGGAAACCTTCTGTAAACTATGCTCTTTTTCTTGCTGAACGACTAGCTTACTTTCAAATTAAATCAATAGCACATGGTAGACCACATGAAGTACTCACTTCAGAAAAATTTGTTGAGACCTTCAAGGAGGCCCCTGAAAGCGACCAGCATCTGCTGTGCGAACTCTACCTTCATAATGAAGCCATGCCTGAAGAAAGAAGAATTAATCTTATTCCAATTGCAGGTGATATACAAATTAGGGCATTTGCTTCATTTTTGTCTAATCAGCTCACTTGGCAGACTGCGTTCAATACAAGCAGTCATAATGAGGAGAATAAACTCCTGTGGATTAGGCCAGAGCCGGTAAGCCCAGCCATGTTTATAGCACAGTACTATGAATTCTTGCAGAAGCCAGGTATGAGCGAGCACATAGAGCAATTACAGGCTTCAATCCTTTTTAATTGTCAAGAGCATATTCGAATGAAGGGTCCTGCTGCACTGAAGGCCAATGATCTCTTTTGGTAGCAATCAGATAAGGAAAGACAGGATTATCATCCTTTTAACCCTCTCAATTTTCACGCTGCATTGTATAGAGTCCCTAAGTATATTGATTGCATTCAGCATTGTGGAGTCAACTGGATTGGGTATCATTTCCGTTTTCCAATCTTATGGCTGCCTTCAGAAAAATATCAAAATCATTACCTGTTGACTGACGAAGAGGAAGCCTCGGCATGGCAACAGTTGCAGACCAACAGCGGATTCCGAGCTCCTACAGACGCCACTTTCTCCAGCTACTGCCTGAGTAATTTGCATTGCCAGTCCCAGTACTCAGACTCTGATTCAGACGAAGGGGTTGCCTGAGGACATGCAACATTTTTAGCTGGGGGGGATGTTAGGACTCCAATATGTACCATTTTGTTATATATTTTGATATCATTTTACTCTCAAAACCATAAGCTCCAATGTCTTTTTCATTCACTATATCCTAAGGTATATGGAAACCTTCTCTTTATTATATGGTTAATCTGTCTTACATTTAATTCCATAATACTCTTATATTTTATCAATTATTGAAGTGCATTGTTGCTAACATAAGTTGAAGATCGCAGATAAAGTTATATGCCTTGATGAGAACGAGCGGCTGTAGCTGAAACAGCTGACTGAGTTGCGGGAACAGCCGACTACGTTGCTGAAACAGCTGGTCCCGTTGCTGAAACAGCTGGTCCCGTTGCTGAAACAGCTGGTCCCGATGCTGAAACAGTTAACTCAGCTGCTGAAACAGCCGACAAAGCACGCAAATTCCGTTATGCGTAATTTGCGATTCTGAAGAACTTTTTGTGGATAATAGCAGCAGGCCGAAGATACGGTTACCTGAATTATTGTAAAGATAGCATGACTGTTGTCTCGGTTGTAACAATATCTCTTTTTAAAGAAGAACAAAATAGTCTTGTTTTGAACAGAATCGAGATATCCGCTCTTGTGTAAAATTGTAAATGATGTCTCCTCTTTAAAAAAGAGGAGACATCATCATTAGAGGGGATCGAACTGTAATTTTGAGAACAGCATTGTGTGAGACAGGAGCTAGTCTCCTTTTTGTATGTACCAGTTTCTTGACAGATGAATAAAGACCTGTTTTGAGCATTCTAGTTTAATTCTTTCTCTTGGGGAATCTTGTGAGAAGGAAAGGCCCCGCCTTCCTCACAAGATCCACCCCTTTATTCCTGTAGTTGTTTATTTCTTATGTATTTGCATTGTATTTAGTTCTGTTGCTGAAACACTAGTTACATGGTTTGTGATACTCTGTTTCTTAGCGCTACATGTATTGATTGCACGAGTGGATGATGAGAGCATGTGCTGAAGATCCCTGTACAGAGGGATAGGGTCTTGCTCCATTGATTGCTTTCTTTTACTTGCAGTATGATTAGAACAGAGAGGCCAAGTGCTGAAGATTCCTGTTCCTGGGAATAGGGTCTTGACCTCTTAAGGTTACTTCTTTTGCAGTGTGATTAGTGCCAGGCAGCAGGTGCTGAAGTTCCCACCAAGGAATAGGGTCCTGTTCCTGCTATAGTTGAATGATTTCTTTTCTTATACATTTATTTCCCTTTTGCTGTAACAGAGAAATCGTGTCTGCTATAAGTTAATTGACTTCAGCTTTAATTAAGTAGACTGTGAATTGATAGATTGCTGAATTTAACAATTGTGTGTGACTTTCTTTTACTACAACATTGAACTGCTTTTGAAATTGAGCATATCCAGTGCGCTATTACCTTTGGAATAAAAAGACCTTCTCGGGTTGACAATTTATGTGGAGCTCGAATTGTGAAAACAATTAGAGCGGCCAACACCGTGATTGGAAAATTCCAACCTGTACCTGGAATCTGCTGCTACCCCTGTTTATCACTCGTTCCTCAAAATACGAGTCTTCTTTGAGCTCTTTTCACTGACTCGTAAAATATGAAAATTTTGCCGAGTTTTGGCCTTCCAGCTCGTTAAAGCAACCGGGAGAGCTATCCCTCCTCTAGATTTTAATCTTTTTGGACCTGAGGGATTATTGCACAAAAAGATCGAGCGCTTGTCTAGTTCGGCTCGATAAAACTATCGAACATTCATCCCTTCTATATTGTTTTATACTTTTTCGGACTTAAGGGATTAGATGACGAAAAAGGACCTTTGGAGTTAACTTTACGTACCTTTTCAGACTCTCTAAAAATGAAAAGGACCGAGTTTTCTTTGTCGCTAGACTCGTTAAATGCATTAAATAGCGACAAACTTGTCTTTAGACGAGAACGAGTTTCCCTATCGCTGGGCTCGTTAAAACATAGCGATGGGCTTGCCCGAAGGGCAGGTTATAGAACAAGCATATGTTATCCTCCTCAAGCTTGACAAAAATAAAGAGGTACTGGTCAGAAATGACTGGGGAAAAATTGGGAGAATCTCAAAGCTTTAATGGTAGCAAGTCGCTCTTGAACATGACACTTTTCCTCCGTACCACATCGGGTTGGGTTGTTTCATTCACCGGTCTCATCACCATGGTCTCGCCATACCATCCACATTTGGGGTAATGCTACCGATCCATCACATCAGTGTCGTTATATGTTCAAGAGATGTTGTTTAGAAAGAGTCAACCGTGTCCCATCCACTGCCATACATCATCTTTCATCCTTTCATGACCGCCACCCTGAATCATATGTCACAGATCGTTTTCACCTTCATCACAATCATTAGCTCCGTTCCGTGTCACTGATGTGGGATTCATTAAGGCCCTCCTTTGACGGATCGCTTCTTGTCGACATGAGCTCATTATCCAAGAAGTTGATCTAGGAACACCCCCCCTCAGCACTTTGAAGCTTGCATGCCTCAATGGCAAGTTTCTCACTTCCGGCGACAGGTATACATCAATGACCTTCGACCGAAAGATTTTGCGTGGTGTTCGACGCCAAGTCCTTTATTCACACCACGTGAATTGTACTGCAGTACCTTGAGGGTCATTATCATTATCGGTGATTCCTCTCGCGCTTGTTAATAGTTTACATCAATGACTGGTAATCAAGCGATGTCTTTCCATGTTCGACTCCAAAAAATTCTCACATGGATAGACTTGTACTTAGAGTGAAGATCGGACGAGTTTGAAGACCCCGGATCTAGTTTCATCCATCCGGGCTGCGATATATATTCAGGAAATAAAGACATTGACATGTATAGCAGATGATCATCCTACTCAAAGGATGATAATTTCAGCAGAAAATTATCAGTCTACCATAAGACGATTGTCTGTTCTATGTACAGAAAAATGTATTTATAAAGCTGAGCATGGGAATGCCCGCCTCAGCTAGATCATGAAAGCAGTATGAAAAATAATGTATTGTATTGTATCTTATTACAGGTCACCTCCCAGCGATCGAATGAACTTCGGATCCTCCTGATAAAGCATTTCACCCGATAAACGACCTCATACTTTAGGGGGAAACTATTATAGACATTTTTGTGCCTTATAGCATGAAGCATGAAATGTCCATAATCTAAGGGATCCAAAGTCCCTAAACATGTTGTTCCTACCCCTAGAGGAACAAGGTCAGCAAACCACAGCAATCCAAATAAGTTCTCCACTGAAAATTACTCAAAAATAAGGCAATTCTGGATCATGTCAACTGCTCCACTGAGCATCTGCACTGAATGTCAACTGCTCCATGGTCTACCTGCGTTGAATGTCAACTCCAACAAAGGCTACCTGCGCTGAGCGAGATTGGACAAGTGGAAGTCTCATTCCTCAATGTGTCAGTGCCCAGGAAGCTTCCAAAATGACACTTGGATCAAGGAATTCGACTGGTGATGAGTAAGAGGTTCTAGAACTCCAAGTGGAAACAAGAACCTCCAAGTGGACTCAAGAACTGAAGAAGAACTGAAGTGGGAGAGGACACTAGTCACATCTCAGGCTGACTCATCCTCTCTCCAAAAATCTATATATGGATCTCTCTCCCATGAGATCTGGAGGCTGGAATTTTGTGAATGTAAGGAAGTGTTGTTGGTTTGAGTATAGAACTATTGGGTGATTTGCTTTGAAGGAGGTGAAGAGGAGATTTCTTTCTGCTGGGAGGTGATGCTGGATTGGGCCTCTTATGGTTGTATCACTTCTTGAACTTTACTTCTTCCATTAATAAAGCATTTGAGGTTCTTCTATATGCATGTGTCTCAATGGTGTATTGTTATACTTGTGTATTTGATTTACTCTAATCCTTGAATCAATTATGAATGTATGCTTCTTGTAGTTTCCCTCTCTTGCCAATTTGCAGGATCTTGGTGTAGCTGGGCCAGTGAAAGAGCAAGGAGCTAGGAACAAGCAGCAAGGAGAGAAGATTGGATCAACCATTAGCGAAAGACATCGGTTAGTGGATCTCTTTCTCCCCTATTTTACTTTCATAAAGAAGAAATCTTAGATAGCTTTGCTTCGATTGTTGCTGAGGTACTATCACCCTTAGAGTGGGATAGGGTCATTCCGTATTGGATACTTTCCCAACAACACCTAGACCCAATCTAGCTAAAGCAATGGCTGCCCAGTTTGCTCCACTTGCTCTTCCTCAAAATCTGCATGATATGCCAGCTGATTATCGGAGTAAAATTTCCATGTTTGATGGCACTCCTCAAGGTGTTTCTGCTCAGCAGCATATAGACAAAATGACAACTTTCTTTGTTCTATATGAGATAGATGAAGAGGATGTAACTATGCATTTGTTTGTACAAACATTTGATGGAGAAGTAAGAAAATGGTTCAGAGGTTTGACAGCTAGAAGCATACCCACATTGGAAGAACTTCAGAAGCAATTTCTAGATCGATGGGAAATCAGAAAGGATCCACTTCAGATCAATGCTGAGTACAACAATCTCAAACGTAATCATGGTGAGTCGGTCCAAGATTACATTATCAGATTTAACACAGTTTACAATGCTATTCCAGATGATTTAAGGCCATCTAGAAAATCAGCACTTCTCAAATTCCCGGATGGCTTTGATCTAGAGATGGATTATTCATTGCGAGATAGAGATCCGCCTACCTTGGAGGATATGCAGAAAATCGCTGTTAGTGTTGAAGCGAATTTGAATGATAAGAGAGCAAGGATGAAAGCCAAAAAGCGAGTGACAATCAAAGAAGAAGCTTCTACAACAGATCAGCTCCTTCGCAAGGTAACTACGTTGCTTGAAAATACTCATCTCAGCAAGCCGGAACCGCAGATTCGTAATCCTAATTTCTGAGGTCCACAACAGCCACAATACAGAATCAAGCAGCGTGAAACAAGGGCATAAGAAACAGCAGTTCAGCAGCAAGTAAAACCTCCGCTTCAGCAGAATTTTGTTAGCCAAGAATCCGAGGATGAAGGTGATACTATAGGAGAGGAAAATCACTTTTTCACTCTTGATGATCTGCCTACCTATATTACAGAAGAAGAAGAATTTGTGAGAAATTCCATCATACATCAGGATGAGAATTATATCTTATCAAATGAGGCAGTACTTGAGGAAGAATTAGAGGAATACCAAAGAGGATATCTCAATGCTTTGTCCGCTCAGCAGAGACAATTAAGAAACCGAGCTGTTCCCATAAATCCCATTCAGAAAAGGAAAGATACTTCAGCAAAAAATGATTCAGCTTCCCCATAGACAAAAGGAAAAGACATAATTGATCCCTCAGCAAGTCAATCATCTTCAGCGGATAAGGTAAATCAACCACCAGGTATAATGAAGGATAAAGTTGAAAGAAGAGAAGTTCCGGTGAAAGAAGGTGAAAAAGTTTCAGCATTTAGTTTGGAGAATGAAATTTCAAAGCTGAAAGTGTCTATTCCATTGACTGAAATCATGAAGAACACCACCTACCGAGGTCAAATTTCCAAAATTCTGAATATTGATCCAATGCTTGACACGGTAAATGTAGAAGATGATCAGCCGGAATTAATTTTTGGGCCTGCTTTGAATGGTGAGTCTCCTGAAAATGATGTTCCTCCCTTCTATATCAGTTTGAGGTTGCACGAGTATATTTTACATAATGCTATGTTTGACTCGGGTGCTTCGCACAATTTGATGCCGAAAGCCATCATGGAAAGGTTGGGATTGGATATCACAAGAAAATATCATGATCTATATTCATTTGATTCCAGCCGGGTAATCGGTTTGATCAAGGACTTGGTGGTAAGCCTAGATCAAATTCCAGCTAAAAATGTTTTGATGTATGTGGTTGTGGCGGATATTCCTCCGCGGTTTGGTATGTTGCTTTCAAGATCTTGGGGAGCTAAGTTGAAAGGTACACTTCAGCTAGACTTTTCTTATGCTACAATTCCAGTCTTCGGTCAAATGAGAAAGTTATATCGTGAGCAAAAGATGAAATACATGATAACTAGCAAAGAAAATCTGATAAATCATCCTGTAAATTATGTACATACAGATTTGGAATCGTTTGTTTTGTTTGCTGATAATTTTAATGAGGTAGATAGTCAGTTAGTTCAAGCAGAAGATATACCAGAGATTACCGAAAATTTTCGAGAAGTTTTGCAAAAGGAAAGAGAAGAAACGCCAGCTGCCATGGAGCGAAAAGCTGAAGCTAATGGGCAGCAAGCAGAAAAAACAGAGGCAACACATTTTCAGCACTTGGAGGAAGATGAAGATGGTCTTTGGACCATGGATTTCGATGGCGCTGTGGGCAGCGATGGTGCTGGTATTGGTGTGTGGATTCGAAGTCCCTTTTCTGCCCAAGACAAAGTTCCAAGCAAGGTGAGAGTATGTTCTTATAAACTAGCATTCGATTGTTCAAATAATGAGGCGGAATATGAGGCTCTCATTGCTGGCCTTAAAATTCTTCGAAAGCTGAAAGCAAAGAAGATTGCAGTCTATGGCGACTCCGAGTTGGTGATAAAGCAAGTTAAAGGTGAATTTCAGGCCAAGCATCCTCGTATGAGAGCATATCGGAATGCTATCCTAGATATTTTGAAACTGTTTTCTGAGCATACTTTGACATGTGTGCCCCGCATACAAAATGGTGTTGCTGATGCATTGGCTAAGGCAGCAAGTAACTTAAAAATTCCCCTGAATTCCAGCAACAAATTTGAGATTTATGTGAAGCACCGTCCTACAGTTCCGGATAATCAAAGATGTTGGCAAGTCTTCCAGGATGATGAAGAAATTAAGGATTTTCTGCAAGTTGAAGGTGAGTTTAAAGACATCTCCATAGATACAGAACCTGATGAAGTGAATCAAATGGATGTGCTGCAACTTAAGGATAATTTTATTCCTAAAGGATTGATTCCTTTGGAAGAGTTGTTTGATCAAGATGATGTGGCCCGCAAGCCGACATTGAGACCTACCAAAGAAGGTGTTGAGGAGGTAAACATTGGAGCAGCTGAGAATCCTAAGATGGTAAAGTTATCTAAGTCATTGTCACCAAAGGTAAAGAAAGAGTATGTCAGATTGTTGTCTTCGTTTTCTAATGTCTTTGCATGGGATTATTCAGATCTGAAAACGTATGATACTAATATCATTCAGCATACTATTCCTATAAAGCCAAATCAAAAGCCTTTCCGCCAAAAGTTGAGGAGAATCAATCCTAAATTGCTGCCATTGATAGAAAAATAAGTGAATGGGTTGTACAAGTCTGGAATCATAGTACCTATCAGATTTTCTGATTGGATATCAAATTTGGTACCCGTAAGAAAGAAGACCGGTGAGATCCGTTTATGCATTGAATTCAGAAATTTGAATAAGGTATCTTTAAAGGACAATTATCCGCTGCCCAAAATGGATCACATATTGCAGCGAGTAGTTGGAGCATCAAGGATGTCGCTACTCGATGGCTATTCTGGGTACAATCAGATTTTAGTGCATGAAGATGATCGTGATAAAACCGCATTCACTACTCCATGGGGTACATTTCATTATGCCAAAATGCCATTTGGTTTGAAAAATGTAGGTGCCACTTTTCAGCGTGCGATGGACATGGCCTTTGCCAATGAGAAAGATGTTTTTTTAGTTGTTTACCTTGATGATTTGACTGTATTTTCAAAATCCGATGAAGAACATTTATATCACTTGCAAATTGTTTTTCAAAAGTGCAAAAAATATGGTATTTCGCTGAATCCAAAGATAAGTCTTTTCGCCATGAGTGAAGGCAAGCTCTTGGGTCACATCATTCCCAAAGATGGCATCCGTATAGATCCTGCGCATGTTGAAGCTATTCAGCAACTTGAGCAGCCCCGGAACAAAAAAGAAATACAGTCCTTTAATGGTAAGCTGAATTTTCTGCGTTGCTTCATTCCAAATCTTGCCGAGCATCTTAGAGAAATCACAAACATGCTGAAAAAGGACAACCAGCTCAAGTGGACTGAAGAGGTGGTAAAATCTTTCAATTTGGTAAAGTTGGTTTAATCTTCAGCCCCAACTCTAATCAGTCCGGATTACACACAAGATTTTATTTTGTTTTCATTTGCTTCTGAGCACACATTGGCAGCTGTACTAATGCAAAAGAGAGATGGAGTTGAGAAGCCTATTGCTTTTTTCAGCCGTATTATTAGAGATGGAGCATTAAAGTATAACATCATTGAAAAACAAGCACTTGCACTTGTGAAGGCCCTGAAGGATTTCCGTGTGTATGCATTGCATTCCCACATTATAGCTTATGTTCCTAACGCGACAGTAAAGGATGTGTTGGTACAGACAGAACCAGAAGGAAGGCGGGGAAAGTGGATTGCTGCATTATTAGAGTATGATGTGGAGATTAAACCCACTAAGTTGATCAAAGGGCAAGGTCTTGCCAAGTTGATGGCTGAAACAAATCTACATGTCCTAGACATCAATTTGATGGCTGCCATGTTCGATGAAGATGAGGAGAATTCAGCACAACAGGTATCTGACATCTTTATTTCTTCTCCTTGGTATGCTGATATTGTATATGTACTTCAAAATTTTTCTTCACCTCCCGGGATGCCTCGAAATAAAAGTAGGACATTAAAGTTGAAAGCAGCCAAGTTTTGCATCCTTAAAGCTGCACTATATTGGAAAGACCCCGGTGGAATATTGCTGAATTGTTTGGTTGAGGAGGAAGCCAAAAAAATGGTGGAAGATTTTCATAAAGGTGACTATGGGGGTCATTTGTTTTGGAAGACTATAGCAAACAAGATCCTAAGAGCGGGTTTTTATTGGCCTTCATTGTTTTCAGATGTATATAAAGCTGTTAAGAGTTGTCATGAGTGCCAAATATTTCAAGGAAAACAGAAATTGCAGCCATTGCCTCTCAAACCAATTGAAGTCAGCGCACCATTTCAGCAGTGGGGCTTGGATTTTATCGGTGAGATTCATCCGGCATCTTCAGGATAGCATAGATGGATATTGACAGCCACAGATTACTTCACAAAATGGATTGAAGCCATTCCCACTCGGCAGGCCACAGATGCGGTAATTATTTCTTTCCTTGAAAATAATATACTGTCACGTTTTGGCTGTCCAAGTAAGTTAATTACAGATAATGCAGCAGCATTTAAATCAAAGAGAATGGTTGATTTTTGCTACAAGTATAATATCGGCTTGGGGCATTCTACTGCCTATCATCCGCAAGGAAATGGGCTGGCAGAATCTTCAAATAAGTCCTTGGTTAATATCATTAAAAAGTTGCTGGAAATCAATAAGAAGAGCTGGCATAAAAAGTTAGTGAATGCACTATGGGCTGATAGGGTAAGTCATAAAAAGTCAATTGGCATGTCTCCTTTTGAGCTGGTGTACGGGGCAGATGCAGTGTTTCCTACGTCACTTGCTATTCTGATGGTCAAATTGCTTCAAGAAATTGATAGTGAGGAAGATCCCATGCAGAGGCGGATTAATCAAATGATTCATTTACAACAGACACGGGAGGAGGTTCTTCACAATACTCTCAAGTTGCAAGAGCGTATAAAAAAGATTTATGACAGGAAAGCAAAATCATATGACTTTCAAATAGATGATGTGGTTTTGAAGTGGGATGCTCGGAATGAAGACAAAGGGAAGCACGGTAAATTTGATAATTTATGGAAGGGTCCCTATAAGATCGCAGCATATCGTGGCCAAAATGCTTTTCTTCTCAAGGAAATGAACGGAGATGATTATCCTGGAGGGCCGATCAATGGTCGACTGCTGAAGAGGTACCATGTCTGAGCATTTTTGTTCTTCTCACCATCATTGTATATACCATTTTACTTCTGTTTTATCGCATGTGTGTGCTGATCTTTCATCCTCAGTCTGGGGTCCGTGGTGAAGGCTATAATTCTGAAGATGAGGATTAGTTAGTGTGAGGTTTGTCATGTTGTTTTTATCAGTCCATTTTCTGTCTAAAGTTGTGTCCAATTTGTAGTCAGATGTCCAGTCAATAAAGCTGTCCAAGCTTAGGTCAAATATGTAAATAATGACTCCATCGCCCAATGGTTGAAAGCACTGGTCTGCTCTCCCAGAGGTCTGCGGTTCTTGGCACCTCCAAGGAGCTACCATCCCCATTGGAGCCAATGTTAGAGTCGGTCTAGTAGCCCTCCACCAGAGATCAAAGCTCTTTGCATTTCATATTTAGGTGTCTCATTAGTGTGATCATGTTGCATTCCGTTAGGCATGCCATAATCTCGGTGGAAGGAGTTTATGTCGTTATTCCCCTCTTGTTTGGCACTGCTGGTTTAGGTTTGTTCAAATAAATAAAGTCCTCAAAGGGTCATTCATTTTGCTTTAAGTTTTAAGGTCTTAGGTCTAGGGTTGAGTCTAATTTTTCCTTGAGAGGTCATCAAGGACCAGTAGGCCAGAGGGATGCCCTTCATTAAACATTTCTCATCATTGTACAGCTAAATTTTTGCCTTGTTCACAAAAACTCTGTTTTTGAAAACAAGGTCATTATCTCATTTTTGTAAAATTTCTCAAAATTTCAAATTCTTCAAATGTCGAAGTGCAGCCTTGGTCTCCTTTGCCAAAGCATCCCTGCAAAAATTTTCAGAAAAAATCATCATTTCAACCAATTTTTCAAAGAAATGAAATTAAAGGTCAGAGCCAATTAAAGCAAAAAGTGTCAACATTCAAACATTACAAAGTGGGTTTTGGGCAAGTGAAAAATTAAAAGGAAGCCTATAAAAGCATGCCATCCCTCATTGGTAATTCATTTGCCTCTCAACACTCCAAGAGAATAGTTGTCAAGTCGATTTCAAAGTTCATTGGGCGAATTGAGCAGTTGCAGCAGCGCGTTACGCATCAGAGGAGGCGCGCTACGCGTTGGGGGGCGCGCTACACATCAGCGCAGTTTCCAGTTCAATTTAACTCAGGTTCTATGCGTTGGGAGGCGCGCTACGCATCAGGCTGGGCGCGCTACGCGTTGGGTTTCTTGCTCAGGAAATCGCCAGCAAGCCACCAAAACTGCTTTTCTCTCCAAATCTTTTCAGGTAGGCCTATAATCATGGTGATTTTTGGTTTGGCTAAGATGAATGAGCAATGAAAATGAAAAAATGCCATGCTAATATGGAGTAAAACCCTACCTTGCTGTATCAAATATTAAAAATGCAAATGTGTTAGGGTTTCATTGAAATTTGCTGCCCAAGGTTACCTATTTTCCCATTCCTCTTTCCCCATATTTTCCTCACCATTTTCCTTGACATTTCCCATGCAAATCATATAATTTCCCTACTAAAAATCATTAAAATCCCTAAACCCTATTAATTCCTAAAATCCTATGTAAATTTCCTAAACCCTACTTCCCATTACAATCCTACAAATTATGATTGTATATGTTCCATGTTCCTTTCCTAACATTTCCTTCCACATTTGTTTTCCCTAATCCCCTCAATTTTCCCTTTTCCCTAACATTTCCCATGTGTGTTTGTCCCCTTGGTAACAACATTTGAACAAGTCAAAACAACAGTTCATTGGGTGCACAGTCAGCATTATTTTTCAGTCACTTGCCTCCAAAACCATGTCAGAAACCGAAACAGATTATGAGCAAAGTGATGACCGTGAATCAACACCAGAGGTAGAGGTGCCAAGGAGGCATCACAGGGGTGGTAAGGGTGGTCAGCATGTCAGGGAGGAACCCACCTCTTTGGCTTATCTACAAGCTTGTCCACTTGCAGTGTCATGTTTCCGATATCTATCATGCTATGAATATTGTGAAAGAATCTCCCAAATTCAACACCACAAGGAATTGGCCCGCTTGTTTGTCCTACATTTGCACAATGGGCATGTGAATCTTGCAGGAGTGGACTTCACATTGTCACCTGAAATTGTTGCTCAAGCAACAGGGATACCCAATATTGGAGAAGAATGGAGCAAGCGCCAGCCATTGGACAAATTTCATTATGATCCATATATCAAACCTGCATATATGAGGTACCTAACTGGTGTTTTTCCCTTCAGATTCTTAAGAGACGAGTATGCACCTATGATGAAGATCATCATTCGCTATTTCACTTGTGAGGGTAGATTTTCACGTTTGTATTCGTACCATATCTGTTTGTTGATGCATTTTACACGGGTACGAATGATGAACATTCCATTTTTCATGTGCCGAAATATAGAGAGTATGGTGCCCTTGGTGCAAAGAAAGAGCCCAGCACAGCAACACAAGAGCATTTATCATTATGCACTGATCAAGATTGTGGTCATGCATCAGTTGGCACAACAGGGTATTCCATGGGAGGATTTCATTTCTCGTGACTTGTTCACAGTGCCACAGCCACCTCCTGAGGTTGTCCGTGATGACGGAGGGCCTTCACATCAGTTTGATATTCCAGAGCCTGAGCATGTCAGCACTCCTCCTTATGTTACATATCAGAGAGGCCACAGGGTCTTATTTGCATCAGCACAGCGAGTGTTATCTCCACATCAGGTGGAAGGGACCTCGCTTTCGACAGCAGCACAGGTACCAGAGAGAGGCAAGCAGCCCAATATTGATGAGGGGCCATCAGGTGTTCCAGGCATAGATGTTGTTGATCTTGATATCATTTCTCCTAGCCTAGAGTCAGAGGAGATCATCCAGCAGTTAAGGGCTGAAAATGACTTGTTGCAGCAAAAATTGGAGATGGAAAATTGGAAAATCACTTATTTAGAGCAGCGCAACAAGCAATTAGAGGATGAACACTCTCTTGATGAATTGCGGAGGATCCGAGAAGACCGGAACTTGGCTCGCAAGAGACCCGGTGATTTTACACCTAAGGAGCAAAGCTCTATGCTCATTCAGGTGAACACACATCTAGAGAGGTTGATAGCAAAGGCAAACAGGGACAAGGACATGCTCCGACACATGAAGAATCACTATTGGGCTCGAATGCATGTGTGTAAAGCAAGAATGAAGGTGCTCAAAGGACG
This sequence comes from Pinus tabuliformis, assembly GCA_031772625.1. Classification (NCBI taxonomy): domain Eukaryota; kingdom Viridiplantae; phylum Streptophyta; class Pinopsida; order Pinales; family Pinaceae; genus Pinus; species Pinus tabuliformis. The sequence continues at coordinate 73,811,706 of CM062816.1, forward strand.
GTTGGCCAAGGCACTAAAACGGAGGAAAAGGCCCGATTTCCTTCATATTTTGGCTGAGGCTACCTTGAAGGAGCATGGTGCTCAATGATGCACTTCCAGCTCAAATTTCAGGAAATTTTGAGCAATTTTGGTCAATTTTGTTTTTTTTGTGCCACACACAGGTTTTTGCTCTCAATGCGTAGCGCACCGCGCGCTACCCTGAAGATGGGCAAGTCAATTCCTCAAAAAATCAGAATTTTTGGATTTTTCATGACAAATTACACTTGCTCAGCAATTACCAAGACATTTCATCAGGTTTTGAGCCCTCAGAAGGTCAAAAAACATGCAAAAAATGACTTTCTGCCACTTTTTGGACACACAGGGAGCAGTCTTGGGAGATTGCAATTTTGGAGGGGCAAATGACCACCAAATTGCGAAATTCCACTTGGGTTGGAAAGTAGACATCCAGACCTTCCCAACAAGCCTACGTTTACCTCATTTGGATGCCAGGAAGTGCCTCAAAAGTTGGCTCAAAGGCGCGCTATGCGTTCAGGATTGGGGCGCTACGCATCAGGGAAGTTTGCCAGATTTTCACCTACAGCTCAACAAAACGCAGATTTGACTAGTTTTGACGTTTTGGAGTGATTTTTCATCCTCCTTGATGTAATTGATGTAATTTTATGATGTCATGACACTTATTTATCTCTTCTAGAAGATTTATTCATAAAAAGTCAAAAATTTAATGAATGAATTGGTTTCCTAGCTTATAGAGGCAAGTTGTTTTGACTGCCTAGATTGTAGTGCTCAGTTTAGAATTGGTTGAAACAGCTCCTAGGATGATGAGCTCGACCCCTAGAGGCAAGGAAGTGTGTTAGCTTGCCTATATTATGTACTTTCTTAGTCATTTTCATGGTTGGACTCTTGAGGGATAAGCTTCTATTGTATTACACTTTGTATCTCTGCAATTTTGGCAAAGGAAAGACCAGGGTTTTGCAGCACTTTTTGGGATTCCTGTGGTTATTTGTGTTGACGGTGTGCTTCTCTCATGTACTTGTAAGTGTGTTATGTGTATCATTTTCCAACTTTTCTTTTCTGCACATTAAGTAAATGAAGTGTTAAGGTATAATTCATAATTTATATGCTCTGCCTTTAAGTTTGCTTAATATCTATGTTTTCCTCTGTCTAAAGAGAACTCTCGAATGTTTCTTGCTCTCTTTAGCTCCTCAACGGTCATTCCTATCCATACACTTAAATCAAAGGCATCAAGACAATCTCCTACCTTGCCCCAAAAAGACCTCTGCAAAAGCTGTGCCCTATCCCCGCACCCAAAATTGCTCTCCTTCTGTTTTCCACCAAAACCCTAAAAATCTGAAATCAAAACTTCTCAATCAGTTTACTAGCCTAAAATCAGTGTTCTTTATTAGTCATATCCGCCCTTTTAAGACCTTTTTCCGAGATAGACCCGGAGAGAGCCCTCTCCTGCCCCGTAGGGCTAGCTACGAGGCTAAGTGGTTTGATGTTGCCTTGGATTTTGTCATTTTCAGCCTGAGGCCAAATTCAAGCGCTAACATGTTGCATGCCTCAACCCACAAGTGAAGTGGTAGGCCTTGGTCATGCAACATTTCCCGTGTTGCCCCTACAATAGTTTTGTTCTTCCTCTCGGCCACCCCATTTGGCTGTGGGTTATGAGGTTTCGTCAACTCTCGTTTGATTCCTTCCACTGCATACAAGTCCTTAAACTCTTGAGAGACATATTCTCCACCGTTGTCGCTTCTCAAGGCCTTGATCTTCTTCCTTGACTCTTTCTCGACCAAAGCTTTGAACTCACAAAACTTTGTGAAAGTTTGGTCCTTCTTCTGCATGAAATAAATCTAGCATTTACGAGAATAGTCATCAATGAAAATCACATAATACCTTTGCTTCACTATGGATGCTATTGATAATGGTCCACACAAATTAGTATGAACTCACTCTAAGATAGCGTCTGCTCGACTGTCTCGATCATGAAAGGAAGACTTGGTGTACTTTCCCAAGGTACAACCTTTGCATGTGTCAACTTGCTCAAGTTTACCTTTGTGAAGTCCTGTAGATATTTGTTGCATTATCTTAAAAGCCCCATGATGTAAATGGCCCAACTGCCTGTGCCACAACTCGTCAATGTCTTGGCTTTGCACCAATTCTACTTTCGTACTCAATGCTGCACAATCATCTACCTCTAGTTTTAGAGATTCTTCACCCAAATCCCTATCCTCATGGTCTGTCCCATGGCTATGTGTCTTAGGAACACGTTTCCTTTATTGAAGACATCATCGTAGCCTTTGTTGTCCAACATCGCGACCGTATCAAGTTCTTCTTAAGTCCAAGCACATACATCACATTTGTCAAGGTGAGAGGAGCTCCATGCTCCCTCTGAAAAGCAACTGTGCCCACTCCTAAAGCACTATACCTTCCATCCTCACCCATCTCTATGCACATCTTGAGGTCTTTCTCCTCCAAGGCATTGAATAAATTTTTATCACCGATCATGTGGCATGAGGCTCCGCTGTCAAGATACCAGACACAATCCATCATCGATGACACCATGCATGTGATAAAGGTAAAGTCCATTTCGAACTAAGAGGCTAATTCTTTACCTTCCGATCCTTTCGAGGATCCCTTCTTGGACTTATTCGATGGGAAATTAGTCGCATAATGTCCCATCTTGTGAAAATTAAAGCATCTTACTTTAGACATGTCACCCTTCTTCCCTTCATGAGGAGAATTCGATTTGAAATGGGAAGCCTTCCTGATGCAGGAGCGTCCTACTTTAGAAAATCATTGTATATTGGGTTGATTAGGGGGTGTGATGTTTTAATTTATTTGTATATTTTTTAATAAATTGAGTGGAAAATTTGTGTGTGAGGTTTTAATTGTAAATATTCTCAATTATGAGAGAATATGAGTGATGATAGACTTGTAAAGATCTCATAGAGATCTTAGGGATTAGCGATCCTATAATAGAGGATTAGTTGAGTTAAAAGTGGAATTAGAGGATTTTTAGGATTTGGATGAGAGATTTTAGGGATCAAGAGAGATATTGTTGGAGTTTGTTAAGGGATCTAGAACCTACTTGGGTTCTAATCCATTTGTATAAATTAAGAGGAGCCCATGAGGCATGGGGGAGAGAGAAGTGTGAGAGTGAGGAATGAGAAGTTCTACTGCAAATATTTTATGTCTTTAATAAATTATATTTGAGAGTTATATAAATTATTCTAGTGTGGATTTTAGAGTTTTATTGTGTGTTTGATTTAAGCGGCGGAACCTATGGTGGGAACGTTGCATCACTTCCCCTTCCCTTTCCTTGCCTTACTTGCTAAGGCCAAATTTTCTTCATCATCATTCTTGGATGAAGAACCATCTCATGTGTTGCTCCTGATCTCCTCCTGCATAAGATCTGACCACAATCATTCCCAATTTGGCAGCTTCTCCCTTCCATTCAGAGAGTCCTGGTAGCTATTCCAACTCTTTGGAAGGCCAAGGAGAGCGAGGCTCACCATATCATCATCAACAGTAGTTATTCCCACACTACCAAGCTCATCTTTGCAGGTGGTGAGCTTGTTCAGATATGTGGAAATAGTATCGCCCTTCTCCATCTTGATTCTTCGAAGCTTATCCTTGAGTGCCAATTTCCTCTGGTCGCTGCTATTCTGGTAGAGGTCCTTCAATGTCTTCCACATTGAAATTGGAGTATCCTTCCCATGGAGACTCAAGACAATATGGCCTCGAACTCCCTCAAGGATGATTTGTCTCGCCTTCGCCACACACTTCTTCTACTCAGCCAACTCTTGTGCATTAGTTGAAGCTGGCTTTGGGATTTCTTCATCAATGAATTCCTTCAAGCCATTGTCTTCTAATACAGCCTCCATTCTATCTTTCCATGCTATGCAATTTGAGCTACCTTCCAAGGCATACTCGAGTCTCAAGCCATAGAATGCCATTGGCCAACCTTGAAGTATGATATGAATTCGATTTGCACTTGCAACCCCAACCTTCAAACTTCGAATTCTCTTCTTAGTATACTATTCATAGCTCTGATACCATGTAGAAAATATATGATAGGTTAACCCGATAATGCAATATAAATAAAAGAAGAATACTATAACCTACTTCTACTATCAATTTGTGAAAGCTTAAAGATCGAGCTAAACAATATAACCAAAAGAAGAAGAATCAATGGCACAATACACATGAAAATACTTTGGGGGAAAGCCTCAGCTAAAAACCCCACACTATTGTATTATCATACATGGTGGAAATACATAGGAATTATACAAAGCCTTAGCTCTTACAGCTAGCCAAATCTCAATACAATCCTCACAGATTCTCAGAGGCAATCTTGGCTTCTCTCCAGTCTTCCTTTTTTCCCTCCAAGCTCCTATTTCCTTGTGATGTTCCTTGTGGATGATTTGCCTATTACCAAGTGGAAAACAAGCCTTCAAAACTACGCAATCCTCAAGGATGAATCCTTGAATGCATGCATGAGTTTTCTCCATGAGAAAACACATGCAACTGATAGTCCACTGTCCTTGAACATTAATCTCAACTGGGTCTTTCTCAAAATAGACATGCATGAGTTTCTGATGAGGGAATCTTCAGTTAACTAGAGTAGCACTAGTTGAGTGCATTAATGCATCAACTCACTATTAACTCACTATTAGTTCCTCAAATAGTTTGGAACTAATTTAACTGGACTTAACTCAACAAAATGAGTTAACTAATTACAACTCACATATAACTCAATCTTATCTCCTTAATTTAAGGGATAACTCTTGCATGGCTTCAGAAACCTAACTTGAATTTCTCCAACTAATTTATTTAAAATTAATTAATTAGTTATTTCTAAGCAGTTGTTAAGACTAAATTCGATTTTAATTCACAATTCAATTCAAGAACAAATTAAATTGGAATATTCTTGTTACCATATTTCAACACTCATTCTACTATCAACATATTGATTTCTTATGCATTTTATATCTATTTATTATCCTTATTGATTTCTTTATATTCCATAAATTTTGGATATTTAATTGGTGAGACACACACACACACACACACACACACACACACACACATATTATAATAATACAATGAGGACCTAATATAAATATCTAAGCGGGAATGCTCTTCCATTAATAATCACATCCTTCGGTTGAGGCATATCCTTTCTTAAGATGTATCTCTTCACTAAATATTAATTATTGGTATTATTTATTATTAGTAGTATTTATATATATTTATATTTATTATAATATCATTAGTTAGTTGGTAACTTTTTGTAGTCAACTCATACCCCACCTAATATTTTCTTGTATGAGAAATTGATATTATGATATTACAATGAGGGCCTAATATAAGTATCTAAGCGAAAATTCTCTTCCATTAATAGTCACATCCTTTGGTTGAGGCATATCCTTTCTTAAGATGTATCTCTTCACTAAATATTAATTATTGATATTATTTATTATTATTATGATTATTATTTATATTTATTACAGTATCATTAGTTAGTTGGGAACTTTTTATAGTCGACTCATACCCCACCTAATATTTTCTTTCCATTGGCCTTGTTGCCAAATATATGCAAACAACCCATGTGAACCATAAAAAAGAAGCAAAGATGATACTTCAATATATCTAGGGTATAGTTTAGTCTAGGATAAATTATAACTCACATGGAACTCCCTTGTTGGTTGGGTTCACTAGTTCTAATTAGGTTGACAACCTTGATGATTAGAACTCTTCTAAAATTTATATTTTTAGTCTTGGTTTCAAGCCTATCATTTGAGCTTGTAAGAAGCTTTGCTCCCTTCCTCTTTCTTTCATAGATGTTGAGTATCGAGCAATGATTAGTGCAAGTTATGAATCCATCTATCTTTAAAGGATCCTTTAAAAGTTTATATTTCAACAATATCATCTAACCAAAACTTGGTGCTAGTAGTGACACCTAAATATTGAGTTCCACATCAATGTGACAAACACATTGTGTTACACATGAAGTTAATTAGAAATATTCTTCAAGATCACATCATCAAAGTTCTCTATTGTTATACACATGATCAAGTTTCATAAATTTTCACAAAGACCCTTATAGAAGCCAAGTTTTCAAACCTTCAAGTTATGTTAGGAGTTTAGTTACTTGTCATTAAAGGGGTATAGGCTCTAATGCCTCCTTTCTTCTCCTATTGTTTCCCCGCTGTAAATCCTTCAACCTATACCAAGGTTCTTAAGGGGATATGTTAGGATACTTATATACTTAAGAGTCGATTAGGTTCAACTTGGTCTAATTGTCTTTGGGTGAAGTGACTTTATTTAATGTACTTTCATAAATAACTAATATTATGGTCATGATTATCTTCTATACATAAAATTAATTGATGGTTTATCTTCTCCTTCACACTAATGATAATTTGTCATGGTTGGACACTCTATTGATCCATGATATATTTTTAGACATCAAGGAGGGTCCTTTGTTGATGATCGATAGTGAGAGATTCTCATGTAATTTATTTTTCTATTGCATTATAATATTGTCTCAAGTAGCCCCGGATGCGGGTGGTTGTTAGCACTATAAGGCCCATGGCTTGTCAGTAGGGCAGGTGTCCGCCCGGACAAGCCACGTACACCCTAAGGACACGCCATAAACACTCGGGCATGCAGCATTCAAGGAGGGTCATTAATACAGGTTGCAGAGCCGTCCCCTCGACATTCATTGCCAGCTTTGAAACGCTAACCATGGCTCTTCAAAGCCTGACGCTCTCGGACATTATCCTGCATTTCTCGCCTGCACCGGTTCTGATCTTGAAGGAAGTGGCGGAGGCTCAATGCTTCGGCTCACTGTCAGGTTCTGAGAGTGATTGCGACGATTCTGGTGCCATCGACCGGGGCAATTGGAAAGCTTCCCGGAATTTCAGTTGTGAACCTGGTCGTTTGGAGGTGCTGCATACCTTCCATCCGCAGTCGTGTTGGGGAATTGGGAGTCTGGTGCAGGGGAATAATCTGTGTGTGCACGCCCGCCATCCGCTCTCCTTCAGAATGCAGCGTGAACGGCTTCGGGGTACCAGTCGGCGGGGCAGTTTCAGTGGAAGAGCCCCTTCTCCTTCCTCCTCCATTGAAGAGTCCTCTGAGCTTAGAAGACCAAGAGGAAGGCCTCCGGGCAGAAGAAGAGTTGCAGCCCCTCCAGAGAGAATGGAGTGCGGGCACACTGAGCATCCGATGGTTAGATATCGCCTCCCCTGCACTCTGGCCAATTCTACCTTCTTCGTCACAGTTTCGGTTGAGCATTGCCGAAATCCGTGGGGTGATGATGACGCTCCTCGTGCTGACCCTCTGCGGATTCCTGGGGTTGTCCCGACTGTGGAAATGGAATTTCCGGCCATTGATATGTTGAGGCCTGTTCATGATCCTGGAGCTGGTCCAAGCAAGCCTGTGCAGCGCAATGAAGATGGTCCAAGCGAGACTGTGCAGCGCAATGTAGGTAAGGGCAAGGCTATTCTCCAGCCTCCCTGCTGCAAGATGGAGGATGAGCCACAGACTACGGATGAAGACTAGTTCGCGCTCCAGGTTTCTCTGCATGATTTTTCACTCTGTCAGCTCTCCTTGCGACCACATATATTTCTGTACTCAGTCTTTTTGTACTTCTGTTCATCTCTGTGATGGTGTCGGTGTCTATGTGTTCCCTCTGTTATGGTGTCTATGTGTCCATCGTGTCTATGGTGTCCATGTGTTGATTATGTGTCTATGTTGTCTCAGTCCATGTGTCGGCTACATAAGCGCCACTCTGGTTCCTGCTTTTGTAACTCTGATATGAACAATCTGGTGTTTACAGTCGGTCCCAGGACCAGTTTTACAGGGCCGCGGCCCTGGTGTAATACTGAAAATGTAATTTGGCTCTCGCTGTAATATATTTTAGATCAGTCTTATTTAGAAAAAAAAAAATATTGTCTCAAGTAGCTTTGTTGGTTGGGGTCATGGACTGTTTCCCACTTTGAGGGTTTTAACCATATATACACTATGTATTGATATTGAATTATTTGTGTAATTGGTTGTATTTGGGTGTTTGACCCATGTTGATATACCTATTTATCAAACATTAGGGGTGCAAACCCAATTTTTGGGTCCATGACCACTTAGGATGGCTTCTTTTGGATCTAGTTAGGCGTATAAACCCCTTGATTAGGTCCATCACAACATGGGATGCCTTATTTTGGGTGTATCTTGGGGCACAAATCCCTTGATTGGGTCCATGCCAACTTAGGATGCCTTCTTTTGGGTCTTGTTTGGGGCAACTTGGTCTAATTGTCTTTGGGTGAAGTGAATTTATTTAATGTCCTTTCATAAATAACAAATATTATGGTCATGATTATATTCTAGACATAAAATTAATTGATGGTTTATCTTCTCCTTCATAGCAATGAGAATTTGTCATGGCTGGACACTCAATTGGTCCATGATCTCATTTTAAACATCAAGGAGGGTCATTTGTTGATGATCGATAGTGAGCGATGCTTTGTTGGATGGGGTTATGGACTGTTTCCCACTTTGAGGGTTTTAATAAGATATACACTATGTATTGATATTGAATTATTTGTGTTTGACCCATGTTGATATATTTGTTTATCAAACATTGGAGGTGAAAACCCAATATTTGGGTCCATGACCACCTAAGATGCATTCTTTTGGATCTAGTTGTCTAGCATCCCCGAGTTAAAAATCCATGTAATAAAGTTAATAAAGGAAAAAATAATAACCAAGGTCATGGGACATGTATTCCAAGCTGAATGTTGGGAAAAAAATAGTCACGGAGATCACTTGTGATTAATTAATGGTTATGGAAAATGGAAAAGGAAATGAAAAAGGCTTTTGAAGGGAATAAGACATTTATTGGCATTTTATTTATGAAAATAATGGAAAATAGGAGAAAAGGAAGTTGAAAGGTCACAGGTTACATGTGAGGAGGAAATTGAAGGAAAATAATGGAAAATGAAGAAATAGAGGCTTCAATGATAAAAAGGCTTCTGAGGATCAGTTCACAACTTTGGTCAGTGTTAGTTTTAGCCAGTGTTAGTTTTGGTCAATGTTAGTTTTGGTCAGTGTTAGCTTTTGTGAGTTTAGTCTTTGGCACTCTCTCATACTCTTAGACACTTAGATTTTTCTTGGAGCACTCTTGAAGGAGTGTGGAATACTTGGGATTTGGAGCAAGAAGGAAAAGGAAAAGAAGGAAATCGCAAGAGGACAGTGAGATCAACAAATACAATGGGTTTTTCTTGTAGGTAGCGAGTTGCATGTATGATCTCCTTGCTAATTTTGGCATGCATGGAATACGCATGTGCTTTCTTGGTTATGATGCTTCATTGGCATGGAGGATTGCTTGGATTGATAGTGGTTTTTCCTAACCTTTCCATTGCTTGGATAGCCATGGTGTTGTGGGTTTTACCTTTTATTTTCTGGTTGGTGCTTATGTTCCTTATGGATGTGGGTTGAGTTATTAGCTCCTAGGGCCTTGGTTGGTCAAACACTCTTAAAGCCTTGTAACAACTTGGGTTGAGTTACTAGTCCCATAAGCCTTGGTTGGAAAAATGATATGGAGACCTTGGTGGGTTAAGTTACTAGTCTTGGAAGCCTTGTTTGGACAAACACTCTGGAGCCCGATGATAGCTATGGGTTGAGTTACTAGTCCTGGAAGCTGGGTTGGAACAAATTCTCTGGAGCCCTGGATAACTTGGATAAAGACCGATCTAGTGATAGCTAGTGATTTCTGACTGTGAACTGGAGTCACTGGTTGAGGGTTGAGGTGGTTTAGCCTTTAGAAGCCCTAGGTTTGGTTTTGATTGGTTATTCCATGATATCCCATATTCATGCTTGGAATATGGCACTAGGGTGATTGGATGAAAGAGAGATTTGGTTCATCCCAATCTATGGTTAGGTGGTACGTAGAAGTCCTTGACTTGGTTGGATTTGCATATGTTAATAAGAGTTCCTTTCCACTTATGTTATGTGTGTAAATGTACTTGTTATTATATGGCATTGATCGATTTTCTATTGTTGTTATTTATCTAGTTATATGCTTGTTATAAGTATAGTTTTATGATAACCTTGAGTAATGGCTCTCATCATGTTTTGGTTATTAGATGAAATGTTAATGAATGATGACCTAATAGATGATAATGAAGCTAATGTGAAAGGGCATCAGATGTTATTGACGATTCTCAGATAAGTATGAGGTCCTTATGTTCAGATGTGGTTTTATGACATGTACATTACATGTTCATGATGTATTTGATGAAATTCCTGCCATGGTCAGGATGCGTTAGGTTAGGTCATTTCTCAATTTTTACATTAGAGGCATTGTCTTCTTGTTGTCTACCATTTCTAATAATTTCATCAAGTTTTGGGCAGAGGCCTCAGTCATAGCCCTAAAAAGGTGTCTCAAAATTTGGGGTCGCTGGCATAGAATTGTCTGAAAAAGACTGCAGTCGCATGGAGGCCTAGTTGTGGGAGAAATTGGAGGGTTTTAGCCGCATGGAGGTATTTTCATGGGAGCGAATGGTGGTCTATTTCAGTCAAAAGGAAATTTAACTTATGGGTTGAGCACATGGAGTGGTTGGTTTGCCTCTGGGTAGCTCCTGAGGAAGGTCAGTTTGGTTTTGGTTTGTCGATTCCACTTCCTTAACTGTACTTGGGGAGTTGAATCATATCATAGTAACTCTTTGTCACATGTTTACCCCAATGGACCAGTTAGCTTAGGTAAATGTGGGAGGAGGGTGGTTACAAAGTGGTATCAAACCATGGTTCAACCCTTGGACTGGATGGGCAGGATGTGTTTTTCATGCATACATGTCATTTTCATATGTGTTTATTATGCTCGTGTTCTATGTGCTTGTTATGTAGGCATGGTGTTGGTCATTGTTACAATTTCCTTATCATGTGGAAGTTGATGATGTTGTTGTTGGGATGTGGTTGTAGTGAATGCATGTCAGTTATATGTGCATGAGGGCATGGTATGTAGTTGGTATTTTCATGCAAGGTAACTAGATGATGCTTGAGAGGATGTTTATATACTGCTATGATTATGTTTATACATGTATTGTACTAATATGGTTGATCTTGTAGACGATATATCCTTCACTAAACTACACTGAGGTACATGGGTATGTTTATGTTTGGCTTATCTGACATGATATCATTGTAGGTAGAAGATCAAAGATGACTAACAAAATGGTAGACTATAGTTCAAAAGACTTTCCCTATAGATCATATGAGCAACATGGTGATGGGTACTCTCTTGGCATAACAGACACTTTGAGAAGTTTGAAGGCAGAAATAAGGAGTTGCAAAGTAGATAATGACACAATCATTCAGTTAGAAGAGATACTTTCTAAGGAATAGGAGAAACAAGTAGAGGTTAATGCAGTCATCCTTTAGAGTTTGTCAGACTTGCAGAGATATGGACCACTTAGGATCAGTCATGGACAAGAGGACATGACTAATGAAGCATATGGTAGTACGTTTCATGGTGGTCATAGGTCAGATAAAGATGACACGGTTAGAGATGGTAGGTTCTTAGATACACTTGATAGATGAGGTAGTGGACATGGGGTTTACTCTAGTTCTAGTTCATATAGGTACCATGGTCATCATTTCTATCATCTTTACAAGAGGAGTGATAGAGGATATTTACTAGATGACTTCAAGCCAAGCCACCTATATTTGATGGAGAAATGAAGAAGTCACAAGATGAAAAATCATGGTTGCTTGGGATGAATAAGTTCTTCAGATTACATGATTACTTAGAGAACATGAAGGTTAGAATAGCTACGTTCAGGATTAAAGGTAAAGCAAACATTTGGTGTGAAGATTTAAAGAATGCCAGAGGTATTCATGTAGAGGAGTTGACTTGGAGAGAGTTCAAGAGACTTTTATAAGCAAGAAGTATCTATCTAAGAGATACTATGATGACATGGCAAAAGAATTCTATGAGCTAAAGATGGGATCCATGATTGATGAGGAGTACAATAGCATGTTCTTGGAGTTATTGAGACATGTGCCTTATATAAAGGAGGATAAAGCAAAGATTTAGAAATTCATCAGTGGTTTGCTGGTAGAATTCAAAGACATGATTGAGTTTGTTGAGCCTAGATCATTGGAGGAAGCCACTAGAAAGATAAAGCATTGTTATGAACAATAAAAGCATAGATCTGAAACTAAGAAAGATGAGAAAGGTAATGATAGGAATAAAGGAAAATGGGATAAGAAGTGAACAAGACCTCAAGGCACAGGTAACAAAGAGAGTGAAACACCGCCTAATAAGTTTAATGCATCTGAAAAAGGGTAGGGAATTCAGTTTGAGGAGTAAAACAAGGGTGATGGAAGGAAGCCTTTACAATGTTGGACTTGTGACAAAGATCATCGTAGGAGATATCTTCCACAACATCAAGGTGGTATACAACATATCTATAGTGCCAAAGAGGAACAGATAGTGGGATATGTTAGATAGAGTATTCCTCAGATTTATGCAATGTTAGATAACAAGCAGGAGGATCACCAGGCATCTATTATTGAGATGAACAGTAAGCTTTAATATCAAGTTGTTTCTATTTTGATTGACCTTGGATCTAATTATAGTTATGTTAATCCTGACTTGGTGGATAAGTGTGGTTTGAATAAAGAAGTGTATGTAGAGTCTTGGTTAGTGTAGTTGGATACATGTGCTAAGAAGAGAGGTCTTCACTGGGTAAGAGATTGTGCATTTGAGTTGAATGGAATACCTACATCAACACATTTGAATGTGCTTCCATTGGGATCATACAATATGTTGTTGGGCATGGACTAGTTGTATCTTCATAGGACTAAGGTGCACTATTATGAAAAGGTTGTTGAGTGCTTGGATGACAATGGAGAACATAGGATCTTGCAGTGTAAGAAGAAGGAAACATCAGTTAGAATGGTGGAAACTATGCAGGCAAAGCACACCCGTAGGAAACAATGTGTGTTCTTTGCAGTACATATTTCTAGTGAGAAAAGTAAGGATGTTGAGGATACTGAAGTTTTGAGGAGGTATCTAGTTCCACAATTATTTAAGGATGTATTTCTTGCAAAGATTTCAAAATTACCGCCTCATAGGGAAGTGGAATTTACTATTGAGTTAGTACCAAGGGCAACACCAACATCAAAGGAACCATAAAGAATGAGCACATCAGAGTTAGTGGAATTGAAGTTGCAGTTGAAGGAAATGTTTGACAAGGGAAACATTAGGCCAAGTGTATTGCCTTGGGGAGAAGAAGGATGGTACTCTTAGGTTATTCATTGATTACAGGCAATTGAACAAGGTGACGATTAAGAACAAGTACCCTTTTGCGGAGGATTGATGACTTGTTTGACCATTTTAAGGGAGAAACAATGTTCTCGAAGATTGATTTGAGATCAGGATATCATTAGGTACACATCAAAGAAGAGGACATCTACAATACTACTTTCCAAACTAGGTATGGGAATTATGAGTTTGTTGTAGTTCCTTTTGGTATAACTAATGCTCCAACTAATTTTATTTGCTTGATGAATAGTGTGTTGCATCCTTATCTGGAAAATTTTGTGAATGTATTCATTGATGATATATTGATATATTCTAAGAATGAGAAAGATAATTCTAAACACTTAGCAACAATGTTTAGATTTCTCAGGGAATATCAGTTGTATGCCAAGCTTACTAAATGCAACTTTTTTTTACTTAGGGCATGTAGTTTCCTTAGGGCATGTATAACAGTGGATTCGAAAAAGATAAACGATATCATGGAATGGAAAGCTCTTAGGAATGTGGATGAGGTAAGGTCATTTATAGGGTTAGCAGGTTATTACAAGAGGTTCATCAAGAACTTCTCACAAATTGCTTATCCTATTATGTCATTGAAAGGGAAGGAAACAAATTTGAATGGACAAAAGAATGTGCAACTAGTTTTGAGAAGTTGAAACAATTGTTGACAAATGCTTTGGTTCCAAAGATTACAGATCCAAATAAAGAGTTCGTGGTGTGTACAAATGTTTGCAAGAGAGGAATTGGTGGAGTCTTGATGCATGAGGGATTGATGGTATTTTATGAATCAAGGAAATTGAATGAGCATGAGAAGAATTATGTTACAAATGATCTCGAGTTGGCATTGATCATCCATGCGTTGAAGATGTGGAGGCACTATCTTCTTGGCAGGAGGTTTGTATTGATGAGTGATCACAGTGGATTGAGATCCCTATTTGACCAACTGAATCTGAATTCTAGGCAAGCTATATGGTTGGCCAAAATCAGTGAGTTCGACTTTAAGATCAAGTACATCAAGGGGAAAGAGAACAGGGTCACAGATGCTCTTAAAAAAAGAGTGCAGATGAATCATATATCAGCTATGAGTTCATATGGGATGGATTTACATGTCATATCTTTTAGGTAGGTTAGAAGGATGACATGTATAGCGAGCTTAGGCACAGGTTACAGTAGGATACAGGTAACCAGGATGTGGACTATCATCTCACAACAGATGGTTTAGTGATATTTAGGGACATGATCTATGTGTCAAACAACAGTAAGTTCAAGAAGCTTATCTTGAGGGAATTTCATGCTAATACATATTCAAGTCACCCAGGATATCATAAGACATTGAAAACGGTGAAGAAGTTATATTATTGGCCGAATTTAAAGAAGGAAGTGGCAGATTTCATGGCTAGGTGTTTGGATTGTCAACAGGTGAAAGCAAAGTTTAAGGATCCAGGTGGGTTACTACATTCGATTCCAATTCCGGAGTGGAAATGGGAGGTCATTTCCATGGATTTCATTACATGTTTTTTGAGGACATCTAGAAAACATGATTCTATCATGGTTGTGATGGACAAATTGACAAAGGTAGCGTACTTCATTATAGTGGAGTCTACTTATTAAACTAATGATGTAGCACAAGTCTTCATTAGATAAGTAGTAAGAATGCATGGTATTCTGAAGAAGATTGTGTCAGATAAGGATACTAAGTTTACTTCCAAATTTTGGAAGGAGTTATTTGTAGGTTTGGGTATAGAGTTGGCCTTCAGCACAACTTATCATCCGCAAACAGATGGATAGAAAGAGGGTCAAAAAGATTCTAGAGGACACATTGAGGATGTATGTGATGCATCAACTATGGAAGTGGGAAGAGTATCTTCCAATGGTTGAGGTTTTTTACAACAATGGGTATTAGGAGTCACATAGGACGAGTTCGTTTGAGGTGCTCTATGGGCGAAGTTGTTATACTACCATAAGTTGGAGTGATCTAGTGAACAAGGTATTGATAGGACCAAACATGTTGGAAAATATGGAACATGAAATGCAGGTTATCAAGAAGAATATAAAGGTAGCACATGATAGGTAAAAGAGCTAGGCATATCAACATAGGGTATTTAAGGAGTTCTAGGTTGGGAAACATGTGTATTTGTGCATCAAGCCCAAGAACAAATCCTTGAGGATTGGGTCATGTTCGAAACTAACACCTCGATATTGTGGTCCTTTCGAGATCCTTGAGAGGATTGGACCAATGGCCTATCGACTTGCTCTACCTTCGATAGTGAAAGTCCATGATGCTTTCCATGTTTCATTGCTTAAAAGATATGTGAAAGATGTTGGTCATGTTATTAATTGGTTTGTATTGTAGGTGGAAATAGAAGAATAATTCCAGTCGGAACCTTAGTGCATTTTGCAGAGAAAGATGCTCATACTCTGGAACCAAGCAATCAAGTAGGTTAAAGTGTAGTGGAAGCACTTTGGGCCTGATGAAGCTACATGGGAGATAACTGACTAGATGCAGGTTATGTATCCTTCCTTGTTTGCTGGTTTAGGAAAATCTGTTTTAGTATATGTATATGGATGTAAATACCACAATAAGCTGTGTTATAAATCTCAAATAAGTGGTATGGGTGTCATATTGTTATGTTTCCATGTTGGTATTTATTTTTAGTAGCTTGATCATTGTAAATATTGCAACGATCTAAGTTATAAAGCTCCATGGGAAGTATGTTTCTACTTCAACTGTCTTTCTAGTTGTAGGTGTGATTGAACACTGAGGACAATTTTCCCCTAAGAGGGAGGGGTTTGTAATAGCCTCAAGTTAAAAATCCATGTAATAAAGTTAATAAAGACAAAAATAATAGCCATGGTCATGGGACCCGAGTTCCAAGATGAATTTCGGGAAAAAAAATAATGACGGGGATCACTTGTGATTAGTGGAAATTGGAAAAAGGTAATGTCAAAGGATTTGGAAAGACATGAGACATTTATTGGCATTTAATTTATGAAAATAATGGAAAATAGGAGAAATGGAAGGTGAAAGGTCATAGGTTGCATTTGAGGAGGAAATTGAAGGAAAATAATGGAAAATGAAGAAAATAAGGCCTCAATGACAAAAAGGCTTCTAAGGATCAACTCACAACTTTGGTCACTGTTAGTTTTGGTTAGTGTTATCTTTGGTCAATGTTAGATTTTTTGAGTTCAGTCTTTAGCACGCTCATTCCATTCTCTCTCTCTCATACTCTTGGACACTTAGATTTTTCTTGGAGCACTCTTGGAGGAGTGTGGCATACCTGGGATTTGGAGCAAGAAGGCAAAGGAAAAGCAGGAAATCACAATAGGACAACGTGATCAACAACTACAATAGGTTATTCTTGCACGTACCAAGTTGCATGTATGATTTCCTTGCTAGTTTTGGCATGCATGGCACATGCACGTTGTTAGGGTCCTAGGGTCTAGGGATCAAATATCTTTGCCTCCTTTTGTTCATTTTGTGATTTTTTATGTTACTTTAGCCTGTGAACCACTATTGTTGTAGTCTGAAGCATCATTAACTAAGGTCAGTGTAAGTTTTTTTTTCATGTTTTAGGGGGTCCTTAAAAACAAAATTAAATTTGAGAGATTCTAAGTCTATGAGAGGGTCATAACGTCATATTTTCATGTAGAGTCATTTAGGGTTCAAGGGGTATGTATCACAAGTCAGAACCATGAATAGAACAAGTCAAGTTTCCTTTATTAAAGTTATGTGGGTCTATTGTTAATGGTGTCCATCATGCCCCCATTCCACCATTCATAATTCATCATTCACAATTTACCATTTAATATTCATAATTTTCTTTGATATACTATTTCAAATCATACCTTCACAGAGTCCCTTCATTTACATTTACCATGATATGCCCTGCCCTTCAACTCACCTCCCATCATCATTTCCATTACATCCCCCTAAATCCACAACTTGTTATCATCATTCATAATTCATAATTATTACAACCCTTACCCAAAGTTTACACCCATAACTAAAAAAAGACATATGAGGTGCAAATTTTCAAATTTTTGTTCATGTTGCCCTCATTTTCTCTCCAATCCATAGTTCATGCTCTAAGAAGGTTTGATTGGTTGCACAACACAAGGCCGAAAGCATTTTTGCAGAGGTTCAAAGGCAGGTTCTTTCAAGTGTGAGAAGGTTGCTGCGTAACAACTGCACAAAACTCTGAGCTACGCAGATGTTGCACAACTGCTTCAATTTCCTTGTAGAGGTCTCCCAATGCTTCCAATCGAGTTCTTGTTGTTTGAGGTAGGAAACATACCTTTCTAGCCATAATTTCCCTTTAAACAATTAGTTAGATATTGATTGGTAAAGTCTATGTGCATTTGCTTCATAATCATTGCGCAAACCTTGCGTGTTGATTAGTCTATGTTTGAGATGTTTTGAAGTGCTCATGGTTTATGTGTCAGCTTGTATGAGTTGAATGTGTGTCTATCCATAACTCATATGCCAAAGCTCCTGTTAATTGGCATAATTCCTTTGCATACGACAATATTTGGCATGTAAAAATGGTTTTCAAGGTACCAAAATCTAAAGTAATTTAAACTTTGCAAATTCACTATTAGCTGTCATCCCTCACCACGTTGTCATCCATCCATTGCACTGTCAGTTAACCTTTCCTCCATAGACTTGGTGTATGCCACAGAAAACAGAGCTGAAAGTCTATGTTGTAGTTTTTATAACCAAATGGAAAGCCTATAGATCAAAGGCAAAATAAAGGGATGATAGGTAGTCGTGTTGAGCCTAGAAGTTTAGAGATGGTGAACTATGACCTTGCAATCTGAGTGGAATTCAAAAGGAAAGGGTGCATAGCCTTATGTGAGAAATTCTAAACACATGGCCACCATTTTCAGCTTGCTAATATGTTTTCTCTAAACTTTAAAGGTGACAAGGTTAAAATTGGAGATTTAGAATTTACAATGTTTGAAGAAACTATTTGTCAAGCTAAAAAGATTCCATTACAGGGTGAAAGCTGGTTCAAAGGAAAGGATTTAGATGCCTCACATTTTAAAGAGTTTGTAAAACCTTAATACAAATAAAAAAATATGACACTACATTCCCAAGAAGTTACCTATTGAGCCACTCCAGTCAACTGTTGAAGGCAATAACAAAGGTATTTTACATGTGAAGGCCACTTCAGCAAGGTGTACCAGTATCAAATTAGGATGCTTATGAACTTCACTAGAAAGAGGAACCTAAACTTACCTTATTACTTGTTCAAAAGCTTGGGCAAGATGGCAGAAAGAGTTCAGTCCAAGGGAGAGAAACACTTGCCTAGTTTATTCCACTTTGCACTAATCAAAGTGTTAGTTTTGCATGAGTTAAAGAAAACGAAAATGTATTGGGATGGTTTCTTGTCAAAATCAGGTTTGCTAGCTCATAAGAGACATTTATCCTATGGAAGCAACTGAAGAGCCTAAAGCTGAAGAGTTAGTGAAGGAATCAATGAGGGATAAGAGAGCAACTAGTAAAGGGAAAGCCAAGATCTAAGTTGCACATGAAGAAGCACAATTGCTACATAGGCCGAGGACTATATTTTCTACCAAGTAGTTGATTAAGGAGCCAAATTCTCAAAACACCATTGATATACCAGGGTATATGCCAGAATAGGGTGCAGGGGATGAGCAAGATATTCAGTTGAAGACAAAGACCTTAAAATTACACAGTTGCAGGAAAACTTTGATAAAGCTCACCTTATGATTGCCTATTTGTAGAAGGAGAATCGAGAGCTCAGACACAAAATAGAAGAATCATCCCACCATAAAGAAAGTGAGTTTTCTAGGATGCCTCTTAGGCCTACAATCCAAGATAAAGGAAAATATGGGATTAATGTAGAGGAGGTAAATCAACCCAATGTGCAACCAAGGAAGCCTATGACAAGGTCAACAACCAAATGGAAAGACTTGATGAAAGAAACCTTTAAATAAACAAAGAAGCCAGAGTTTGATGAATGGAAGGAGTATCAAAGGATATTTGTGGAGATTGAGGTCTGCCAACAACAAGTTAATCAGATAACAAAGAATACTAAAATTTACAACAGGGCCATCAATCATACCATCTCAGAAGCTGATGTTCGGGTTGCATAAGCTCTTGACATAATTGACAAAGCCAAAGTAGTCTTAAAATGGACTCTTCCCGTACACAGACAAATAAAGGACTATTACGTAAGAAATCTAATTATGAGGAGAAGGTTGAGGCTGATGAAACAAAAGTTGGCAAGGGCTAGAAGGCAACTTAAGAAAATCAAACATTCACCTAGCAATATGCCTACAGTAGTACAACCACCTAAAGAAGTCAAAACAACCTCCAAGAAAGAGACCAAACCATTATCCAACAAGAAGAGGAGGAGGTAGATTTGGTATCTTGACTGAATTTTCTCATTTTTTATCATATACTATGTTCCATTTTGTTGAAAGTCAAAATCTGTGGATATAAGGGCTCATTTTGCAATTACAAGAGGTCATATTTTTTGATGAAAATTGTGATTTTTTAAAAAGTTTTTATGCATGCTCAGAGTTATAAGGTATATGTGATGAATTGATGGATATTATAATGTTTTTAGAGAAGGAATTGACAAGAAAATTTAGAATTTGAATTTTGTTATGCAACTGTTGCGCAAGTGGTGAATAGTCATTTCTAAGGTTTGAATGCATGGAAGGAAGCATCCAGTGGGTCCTACTCCAACAAAACACCATTTTCATTATACCCATCAACTCGGTTTCATCCGATACAACCTGTGACCATGTTGAGATGGAAGTCTACTACACACTGATGCGTAACTTATCACTCATGCGTGCTTTTGTATTTTGGTTATTTTTGGACCTTCTATAGTTATGATAGTGATCAGGATAGGGATGGATATATGGATAAGTTTGATTTTCTGAAGCTTGATGTTGCCAAGTTTTTTTTCAAGCTTTTAATATGATGTTTCCAAGATTAAGTTTGTCTTGATCTTCTTAGCCGATAGGAGATACATTGTATCTGGTCTCTTATTGTTCATGCAAGAAAATATTCCTAATTGTATTTAAGCAGAACAAGATATGAAAAAAGGGTTCGACTTGGGAGAAAAGGGGCCTGTGTATGTGATTTTATTTTATGAATATAAAATTATTAGTGTAGAACATTTGGCACTTTACCAGAGATTCCTGTGGTATGATTTTCAAGTTTTATGTTTCATTTCTTATGTGTATGTTTGTTTCCTGTCTTTGCCATTTAAATGTTAAATCTTCACTTCTAAATTGGATATAATTGGTTTCATAATTCATCCTTGCTGGTTCTCTGAAATTCTTTTATTTCCTTTATAAAACTATGCTAGAATTCACCCTCGGTTAGGTGCTCCTTTATGGTAAACTGTTCTTCTTCTTGATATTTGATCAAAGATATATGTTTCAGAATTCATCTATTAGTCATGCTCTGTTTCATGTGATTGAATATCTTTTTGTGTATTTCCAAGTTATGTTCAAAACTCACTCACAATTAGGTGCTTTGAATGTAATGAAAGGCTCTTTCCACCACTATACTATGACAAATGTAATAACTTGAAATCATGCCTGCCTTGCCTCTGTTTCCATGAGTGCTTCATTAAGCTCTAATAATTTCATGTAAGATCTGAATTATGACTCCATGCCCAGTGGCTTCTTCCTCCTAAGTTTGTTAATCGCCATCACTGAGTCCTATTTTTATTTTACAGATCTGACCTATGTTTTATGTCCTTAAGCCTTATTGTTTTCACATTTGGACATTATTTTGAGTGAGGGATCCCCCTCTAGTTGGAAAGGGCTAGTATGTAGCCAAAAGAGGTTTGTGGTTACCCCTAAAAACCTTTTTTCAGCCTCGAGGTTCAATTATAGGGTGCTAACATAGTGGTGCCATGGTTGGGGATCGAAAGTCAAATTTTGCCTAGGAAGACTTATCATTTTGAGAACTATATCCTATCCTTATGGGTGATAGGTTGCTAGACATCAATAGGCTGAACAATCACCTTGACAAGTAGTGTTGATATCAGTTGCAGTTTAGCTGTGTGAGGAAATATGGTTTAAAGGAGATATACCAGACAAAATCCTGATGCAAATCCTCCTGAAACTGTAGATAGTCCTAAAAAGTTGCTTAGAAGAAAGAGAACACTTGAAGAAGGTCAAGGGAGTAATAGTCCCCTTGGAAGGTCCTACTCTTTGCCTGAAAGTTTGAGTATAGTTGAGGACATTAAATTCCACTTATCATTTGAACACCCTTTGTCTAGAACTAAGTCTGAATCTTTTATTTCCGAAACTGTCATGGATGAATCAATATTGAGTCCTTATATCCCACCTCCAAAGACTGAATTTAGTAAGAATATATTGTAGAAGTTTAAAAATCTTAAGGGTTTAGTCAATAAAGTGCAACAAACTGTTGAAAAAGCTACCATTTTCTAGCAAATAGTACCTCCCTCATCTGCAACCTCTACTTCATTTGCTGTACCTACATCTGCTACATCTTCATTTATAGTTTCTTTAAGTCCACCTCTCAGCTCAACTCCCATAACATCTACTATTTATGCACCACCTACTGTAACTACTACTCAACAAACTGTTTTTTCTGCCCCTTTTTCATCCATATCAACTACCACCACAACAAGCTCATCATCTACTCAAACATCAACCATGGTATCTAGGTATGCCCCTTTGATTTTACCTGGTTAGTTACATGAATTGTCTTAGAATTATGGTCAAATACTCCCTTAGTATGATGGACCCATGTAGATAAATTCAATGATTTTGTGAATCTTGAAGAGGTCGATCACGAGGATGTCAAGATGAGGTTGTTTGTGTAGAGTTTCTTTGGAGAGGTAAAAAAATGGTTTAGAAGTGTTAGAGCTGGAACATTTTCTACTTACCAAGAACTTGAGGATGCTTTCATTGCAAGATGGGGTGAGAAAAATAACCCTTTGCAGATCCTTGTTGAGTATGATAGTTTAAAAAGACAACCTAGTGAGATAGTACAAGACTTTTCAACAAGGTATATAACTCCATTCCAGTAGATATAAATCCCCCTCCCAGATTAGCCTTACTCCACTACCCTGATGGTTTTGATCCAGAGATGGCATACCAACTTAGAGAAAGGAACCCTGCAACACTTGAAGACATGCAAAGAAATGCAGTTAGTGTGGAAGCAAAACTTTGGTAAAGAAGTCTAAGATGAAGTTAGAGAGGAAAGTAACCATTAAAGAAGAACCTTATACCTCATCTGATGCAAAGTTGGATACCTTAGTAAATACCATGGAGAAAATGATGGAAAATATAACACTGTCAGATAGAGTTGTTGCTAGAGAACCCCAAGGAGGTCCACAAATTCAAAATCCAAACTTTAGGAGGCAGCCACAGATCCAGATTAAGAAAAGGGAACAAAAGGGTCCAAAACAACATCAACAACATGTGAGACCCCCTTTCCAGCAGAACTATGCACAAGATCAAGATGAGGAAGATGAACAAGCACCTAAAGACCAAATCCACTTTTTCGGTGATAGACAACAAACTGTTTATTTGACTAAAGAAGACCAAGAGTAGTTTGAAAAACTTGTGATAGAAGAAGAATAAATGTTGTTTACTCAGTCTCAAGATGATATCATGATGGCTGAATCTAAAGAGTATAAAAGGGGTTACCAAAATTCCATCATGTAGGTCCAAAGGCAATACAATTTAAGAAGTAAAAATGTTGGAAACAATTCTGCAAAGAAAGATGTAGAAACCAATAGTCAAAAGAAGGATGTACCAAGTAGTAGCAGTCAGAAAAAAGATGCACCAAGCAACATCATTCAAAGGAAGGATGACTCTACTAGAGACAATGTAGACAAGAAATATCCAGCTCCTAAGGAGGCAGATAAAATGCAGAATCCTTTCAATTTTGAAACTAAACTTGCTAAAATCAAGATTTCAATTCCTCTAGGTGAGCTGCTAAAGAATGATCAGTATAGGGTTCAGATTCTAAAGGCTTTGAAGATTGAGAAGACTTATGATACTGTCAATGTAACTGATGATCATCCTGCCATCATATTTGGACCAAATATTGATGATAAGGGGTAGGATGGTGAAGTGCCTCCTTTCTATGTAAGCCTAAATGTACATGATCAAATTATTCATAATGCTATGCTAGACTCAGGGGCTTCCCATAACTTGATGCCAAAGGTAATCATGGAAAGGCTTGGGCTTGATATCACTAGACCATACAAATATTTGTATTCTTTTGATTCAAGCAAAGTGAAGTGTTTGGAACTGATAAAAGACTTAGCGGTTTCCCTAACTCAAATTCCTTCCAAGAAAATGGTGATGGATATTGTAGTGGTGGACATACCTCCTAAGTTTGGAATTCTCTTATCCAGGTCATGGATAGAAAAGGGGAAGTGTAGACCGACATGTCATACATCATTGTTTCAATTTTTGGTGGCCAAACTAGGAGACTTTACCGAGAACCATTGATGCAATACATGATCAACAACAAGGAAAAGCCTACCAATCACCCTGTTTATGTAGTACACTCTGATTTAGATTCTTTCATCTTGTTCAACAATGGCTGTCTTGAAGAGGAGAAGACAAATTCAGTTGTTATATCAGAACTGAAGGAAGGGGAAGATAAGAAACAAGACAACAAGACAGATGATAAGAAAGTCGAAGAGTTGAAGGCCAAGGTGGATGAAGAAGAAGGGGAACAATACCTTTGGAGTATGCATTTTGATGGTGCAGCAAGCAAAGAAGGTGCTGGTGCAGGCGTGTGGATAATCAACCCAGTAATCGGAAAGACCATGCTGTGTTCCTACAAGTTAGCTTTTTATTGCACCAGCAACATATCTGAGTATGAGGCATACCTCTTGGGTTTGCGGGTCTTGAAAGAGTCAGGGGCCAAAATGATAGTAGTCTATGGAGATTCAAAATTAATTATCAATCAGATCAAAGGTGAGTACCAGAAAAAACACCCTCGAATGTGGTCCTATCGTAATGCTATCCTAGATTGGCTGGAAAATATTTCTGAGTACAATTTGTCATTCCTAGGAGACATAATGTTGTTGCAGATGCCTTAGCTACATAAGCTTGTGATTTTGAAACTCCAATTCACACCAAAGAAAAGTATAAAATTGAAGTCAAGTATACGCTCACTGTCTTGGATAATATGAGGTACTAATAGGTTTTTGAGAGCGATATACAACAAGAAAAATTTCTATTGATGAAGGAAGAATTTTCCAAGATGCGGTTTGAAAATAACTGCGGGTGGGAAGAAGATGAGAAGGAAAATTTTATAAATCAGATCAAAGAAGACTTGGAAAAACATGTGGAAGATTTGAAGGTGTTGTAGTTGAAGGATAATGTCATTCAGAGAGGGCTGGTACCACTTGAAGAAATTTTTGACCAAAATGATGTAGCTAAAAGGCCAAAGTTGATGCCTACTGAGATAGGAGTAGAGGAGTGTAACATAGGTACAAAAGACAAGCCCAAAATGGTCAATCTGTCCAAAAATTTAAGCCCAGAAATGAAGCAGAAATATTTGGATCTTTTGAGAGAATTCTCTAATGTCTTTGCGTGGGGGTACAAAGATTTGAAGGTTTATGATAAGAGTATCATCTAGCATACAATTCCAATCAAAGAGGACCAAAATCCATTCAAGAAAAAGATGCAAAGGACAAATCCTGTTTTTCTACCTTTGATCGAAAAGGAGGTAAGAAAGTTATTTGATGCTGGAATTATATTACCTCTCAGATTTTCTAAGTGGTTGTCTAACTTAGTTCTAGTTAGAAAGAAGACAGGAGAAATCAGGTTGTGTGTAGATTTTAGAAATTTGAACAAGGTATCTCTCAAGGATAATTATCCCTTGCCCAAAATGGATCATATTCTTCAAAAGGTGGTGGGTTCAAGGAGGATGTCACTGCTGGATGGTTTTTTAGGATACAACCAGATTCTTGTTCATCCGAAGGATCAGGACAAGACTGCATTTACCACACCGTGGGGTACCTTCAAGTATGCCAAAATGCCTTTTGGTTTGATGAATGCAGGAGCCACATTTCAACGAGCTATGGATATATATTTTGCAGATGAGAAGGAAATATTTTTGGTAATATATCTTGATGACATCACTGTGTATTCACAGTATGATGAGGATCATTTGCAACACCTAAGGGTTATGTTTGAAAAATGCAGAAAATATGGCATCTCTCTAAATCCTAAGAAATATTTGTTTGGGTTGGAAGAAGGAAAGTTGTTAGGACATATAATTTCTAAATATGCATTAGAATATATCCTAGCAGAATAGAGGCAATTCAGAAGATGGACATTCTAAGAAACAAGAAGGAAATTCAGTCTTTTATTGGGAGAATAAACTTCTTAAGGAGGTTCATCCCAAAATTAGCAGAGATCTTAAGGGAAATTACAAACATGTTGAAAAATAACAACGAGGTTAAGTGGACTGAAGAAACAAGAAAATATTTCAATGAGGTAAAATCTGCCTTGTCCTATGCTCCTGTTCTTATTAGTCCAGATTACACTCAAGATTTCATTGTTTTTTCATTTTCTTCAGAGCATAATATAACAACTGTCCTAATGCAAAAGAACAAGAAAGGTATAGAGCAGCCAATAGCATTCTTCAGTAGGAGTCTTAGAGATGCTGCCCTTAAGTACAACATTATGGAAAAGCAAGCCTTTGCCTTGGTGAAAGCCTTAAAGGATTTCCGGGTGTACATTCTGCATTCACATATCATTTCCTATGTGCCAAGTTCTGCTGTGAAAGACATCCTCACTCAAAATGATCTAGAAGGTAGGAGAGGCAAGTGGATTGCTTCGATACTTGAATATGATGTGGAAATTAAACCCATGAAGTTAATTAAAGGGCAAGGACTAGCGAAGATGATGGCATAATCAAATTTTCATGCACTTGAGATTAATTTCTTGGTTGCTCTGTCAGAAGAGGATGATTCAAGGTCAGTTCAACAGGTATTAGAAATATTTTCTTCTTTCTCATGGTATGCAGACATTTTATATGTGTTGCAGCATTTGCAAGCCCCTCTAGGTTTGAATAAGACTAAAGCTCAATTCCTTAAATTGAAATCTATCAATTTTTGTGTCATAGATCAGTTCTTGTATTGGAAAGATCTCAGTGGTATGTTGCTGAATTGTTTACTTGAAGATGAGGCATAGAAAACCATAGAGGAGTTTCACAAAGGTGATTGTCGTGGAAACTTGTTTTGGAATATCACTGTTAACAAGATCTTAAGGGCTGGTTTTTATTGGCCAACGTTGCTCACTGATGTCTATAAAATGGTTTTCAGTTGTCATGAATGTTAGGTTTTTGAAGGAAGGAAGAAGCTTCTCCTGCTGCCCCTAAAACCTATTGCAGTTGAGTCACCCTTTTAGTAGTGGGGACTTGATTTCATAGGTGAAATCCACTTGACCTCATCTGTACAACATAAGTGGATCTTGATAAAAACCAATTATTTTACCAAGTGGATTGAAGTAGTCCCAACTAGGCAGGCTACAGATGTGGTTATCATTCAATTTTTGGAAAGCAATATCTTGTCTAGATTTGGCTTCCCTCATAAAATCATTACAGACAACGCTGCTACTTTCAAATCAAGGAAGATGGTGGATTTCTGTCATAAGTATAACATTACCCTTGGACACTCAACAACCTATTACCCCCAGGGTAATGGCTTGGCTGAGTCTTCCAACAAAAGTTTGGTCAACATAATCAAAAAGCTGTTGCAAGAAAACAAAAGGAATTGGCATAAGAAGTTAGTGAATGCACTGTGGGCTGACTGGGTAAGCACTAAGAAATCAATAGGCATGTCCCCTTTCTAGTTAGTTTATGGAACAAATACTATATTTCCTTCTTCATTAGGAGTTTTGGTGATGAAATTGCTATAGGAGGCTGAAGTGGAACCCAATGATGTACAAAGGAGAATAAATCAAATGATCTAATTGCAACAGACTAGGGAAGAAGTTTTTAGAAATACTCAGGTGATACAAGACCGATTAAGAAGATTCATGATAGGAGGACTAAGGCAGATGATTTTTAGATTGGAGACTTAGTGTTAAAATGGGATGCTAGGAATGAGGAGAAAGGAAAGCATGAGAAGTTTGAGAATTTGTGGAAGGGGCCCTTCAAAATTTTTGCTTTCCATGGAAACAATGCATACTTATTTAAATATCTAACAAATGAACTACTTGGATGAGGGCCTGTCAATGGAAGGCTACCGAAACATTTTATTACTTGAAATTTAGCTGATCCAACACTCCATTATACATACCATTTTATTTTCAGTACTGCAAGTGTGTGTGGTTATAATTGGAACTTGAAGCCCAAGGAGAAGGCCCTAAGGTTCCAATGATCTGTTGCCATATTTAGGGTTTGTGTTTCAATTAGTCTGTTAATTTTCAGTCTTTAATGTTCGATTCCATTTCCCAATGGTTAGGCTACTAATCTGTAGTGCTCTTGGCACCTCAAAGGGAGGCTACCATCCCCATTGGAGCCAATGTTAGGGTCCTAGGGTCTAGGGATCAAATATCTTTGCCTCTTTTTATTCATTTTGGGATTTTGTATACCAATTTAGCCTATGAACCACTATTTTCATAGTCTAAAGCGTCATTTTTTATGGTCGCTGTAAGTTTTTTTTCACGTTATAGAGGGTCCTTAAAGACAAAATTAAATTTGAGAGAGTTTAAGTCTATGAGAGGGTCATAACGTCATATTTTCATGTAGAGTAATTTAGGGTTCAAGGGGTATGTATCACAAGTTAGAACCATGAATAAAACAAGTCAGGTTTCATTTATTAAAGTTCTATGAGTCCGTTGTTAATGGTGTCCATCATGCCCCCATTCCACCACTCATAATTTATCATTCACAATTTACCATTTAATATTCATAATTCTCTTTCATATGCTCTTTCCATTCATACCTTCATAGACCCCCTTCATTTACATTTACCATCATATGCACCCCCCCCCCCCAAATCACCTCTCATCATCATTTCCATTACATCCCCCTAAATACACAACTTATTATCATCATTCATAATTCATAATTATTACAACCCTTTACCCAAAATTTACACCCATGAGCAAAACAAGACATATGAGGCACACATTTTCAATCTTTTTTTTCATGTTTCCCTCATTCTCTCTGCAATTAGAAACTGGTCAAGGACACTCAAAGGAATGATAATTCCATGGGTAAAAGGGTGTGCCAAGTAATAGAGGCTAAGTGATTGCAAGGTTGATTTTGTAGAAGACATGGTCGAAAAGTGGCTTAAACACGAGTCCAAGTGAAGCCGACTTAAGGCCAAAAGGTGAAAATAGTCAATATACAATGCAACAGTACAACTCAACACAAAGGATCCTCTAGGGTATAAGGCCAGAAAATAGCGTAGAAGGATGAGAATGAGTCTTCAACGCATAATTCATGGTGGGACTAAAGAGGAATCCCAAGCCTACTCAATATAGCAGCATGGGAAACAAATTTCAGTGAGGATATAATTAAGATGCCCTATTGGCCGGATAAATCGATCTTGCAGACAAGGCCGATCTCCCTAGTATCAGAAGATAGTCTAGCAAGAAATGGACAAACAAACCTATTTTTCTCTAGAAATATGTGATTTATAAGTAAATACTACAGAGATGTTAAGATTGTACCTTAGATCCAATGCTTGTTCGTAGTAGTCATCTTCCAATCGTTTGAAAGAGTTACCCTCCAATCGTTTGAAAGAGTTACCTTTGAAGACCTGTAATCACAAACAAGAAAACATTAAATAGCAACTGCATAGCAAATATTATAAATCATGTCTATTATGGTGAACAAGGAATACATAAAATAAACCATGAATTAACACCTTATTGAGAAAAACCAATTTATTTGTATTAACTTTGAAGTAGAAGAACCTTACAACCTTTTCAACCTTGATGCTGAACAAGCTCTTCCTGGGGTATGAAACAGGAATTTCCTTTACTTTGACAAGCCTTTCACTCTTCCAAATGAGATCTTAGAGGTATGTAATCTTTCCTCATAAAACTCAACTAAAGAAGACTAAGTTCCAGCAACATTTCACCTCAAAAATATTTAACTTCTAACCTCCCTAGTAACCAGCCCAATGCTTCTTTTTATAGTGCAGAGGAGGAGGTTATAGGTCCACCTATGAAGGGATATAATCCTCCTTCGGATAAGCTCCTCACATCAAGGGGTTACTTCCTTAAGGTATGGGATGCATGAACCTTAAGAGAGTGAACTTGCCACCTCAAGATTCCTTCCAGAAGCTTCTAGAAATGACTGAAAGTGAGTTTTTCAGAATATACTCGTGCCTCTTTAACTTTTATAGGGGTCCGTGTTATAGACATTTTTGGGCACTGCAACCCCAAGCATGAAATGTCCATAAACCAAGGGCTCCTAAGTCCCTAAAAGTGTTTTTCTAACCCCTAAAGGAACAAGGTCAACTGATTACAGCTTCTCCCAGAAGTTCTCCATGAAAAACTGCTTAGAATTGGTCAAAACAGGATCATTTCAGCTGCTCCACAGGCCAAGTGCGTTGCATCTCACCTAAGTACACTGTGTGGGTGCGTTGCATTTCAAAGGTGCGATGGGCGAGAAATGACAAATGGCAATGTCATTCCGCGAGGTGGAGAGGCAATGGAAGCTTCCAGAAACTTCTCCAGTGACACTTGCCTCTCTGAATTCGACCAAGGATGAGTAAGAGATCATTAATCTCCAAGTGGAAGCAAGAACTATTATAGGGAAGACACTAATCAAATCATAAGCTGACTCATCTCCCTTACAGATATCTATATATGGATCCCTCATCCCAGAGATCCAGAGGCTGGAATTTTGCATATTGTAAGGAATTGCTGTTGGTTTCTTGAGACAAATATCAGATTGTTGGGTGATCTAAGCTTTGTATGAGGTGAAGAGGGGCTTCCTTGCTAAGAGGTTGATGTTGGGTCAGAACAATTGGTTGTAACTCCTCTTGGCTTTTTCTTGTTTATCAATAAAAGATATTCAAGTTTTCCTCCATACTTTTGTGTCATTCATGTT
The DNA here is from genome assembly GCA_031772625.1 of Pinus tabuliformis. Taxonomy (NCBI): domain Eukaryota; kingdom Viridiplantae; phylum Streptophyta; class Pinopsida; order Pinales; family Pinaceae; genus Pinus; species Pinus tabuliformis. The sequence continues at coordinate 73,842,098 of CM062816.1, forward strand.
TGCTGCATTTGTATGGTCGATTTACATCTGATCCTAGATTGTTTATGATTATAGATCCATGTCTTTGTATAGTGCTATGCTACTGTGATCTTACAGGTACTCCGTGAAGCTGGGCGTGCAAGGGAACAAGTAGTGAAAGACTATCAAGGAAGAGAGGAATCAAACTAGGAGATTAGCGCAAGACAGAGGTTGGTCTTCTTTGTTCCTCTCTATCTATACTTTATAAAGGAAAAACGAAAGTAGCTTTACTCTGTTTGTTTCTAAGGTAGCTATCACACCTTAGTGGGATAAGCAGTTCTGAGTAGACACTTTTCCCTGTAACAAAATGGCGACTCCGTTGGGGACGAATTAGTTTGTTTGTTTATCTTCCTTGTTGTCTATTTCATAAACTTACAGACGGAGTCTGAAGTCGTGCCAGGTAGCATTCGAACTGTATTTTCCATAGAAAATGCAAAGTAGATAAATGCCACTTCAGTCCATCTCCGGGATCTGTTTATGATTTAAACAACTGATTCACAAACTCTCTGATTTCCCTTGTGATAGCTCTTAGATCCTCCTTAGATATACCCCTGATTGTTGAATTACTGATTACCTTTTGCTCGGCCAAAACCCATGAACTGAACTGCAAACTGTGACCCGGAACCCAAGCAAAGTCTCGTTTCTGGCCCAGCGCAGGTACTGTTATGAGAATCTGAAATTCAGCGCACTTCCCGAGTGTAGAAGGTGCGCTGCATTTCAAATTCCATGTGTTACAGGTGCGCTGATCAGGCTAGGCTTTGTGCAGTTTTTGTTTCTGTGATTCATTCTTTCCAGTTCTATTCATGAATTTTGCTACCTGTGATCAGTATATCTCTATTTGAAACCCCTTTTCCTTGTTGTTATTCCGCCTCCTTTGTACAAAATAACTGTAAATGTTTTTGTGTGTTTGTTGAGTCATTTTTAGTTCTCCTTTGCAAAAGTAGCATAATCATACTGTCGTCCTTTGATTTGAAAGTGTCGCAAGTGTCGATTTCAATCATAGGAAAGAGTTTGATTGCTTTTGATAGTCAGTTATCTTGTTACTATTGTTTTTGGTCTGAATTTGTAATTTTTCTAGTGTCGAAAACAAGTATTCATTTCCAAATCGTAAGGTGTTGTGATTGCCTCCACTTTTGATTTCGAAAAGAAACTTGTTGATATTTGTCGCTTGAAAAGAAATTCAGATTTGTGAATCAAATTTATTTTTATCATTCATATACTAAGAAATTCGAAAACAAATACATGCATGTGCATTTGCATTTAGACAGTCTGATTGGTTTGATTTAGGAAAGTGCATTTAGAGTGTGCTCTTTGCTCTTTGTGAAAGGATTCTGTATTTCTTTCCTTAGTAGCTAGGATTTTCATTGCACAAAGAAGATAAAAAGATTGTTTATCATCTTAGATTGCATTTTACGAATTACATCTACATCTTACGGTGAACCTGAAAGGAAAACTTCATAAACAAGATCAACTATAAAATAAATTCAATGAATCTAACAACGCTTTGGAACCTAATGCACCACATTTAGAAGTCTAGGCTAGAGACGTATTCTGGCGTCGTAAAGCCTGGTAACTGTTGTTCTCACTGATGGTTGGGTGATTCCTCCACTTTGAGATGATAAGTGCCAGTACGGACTTGTGCTCCCACGTACCGTCGAGTATATTTTGGGAGACCACAATAGGCTTAATCCTTTATACATAGGAAGCCGTGTCTGCCGCCCTATCGATCACAATGCACTGAACACAACATTCGGGAAGATTGACTGCCGTACCGTAAAAAGTATTCTGCAGTTTTGCGATTGGTTTGGTAATCCCTCTACCTAGATTTCCATAGTAGTCCCTTTCGTTCCTTTTCAGACTCTTTAACAGAAAAGGTCCATCTGAGCACTTGTCACTTCAGGCTCATTAAAAATCGAAGGAGACTAGAGTCATCTTTTGTTTTTTCTCGACTCTTAAAAATTGAAAAAACAAGTTGTGTCAAAGCATCTAAAATTCATTTAATTCGGAAACATGCCTCCCCTTTATTTTTAGTTGATCGAGTAATCCGCAATCGTGGAAGAAAGTCAATTGAAACCCCATCATTCGCGGAGGCTTACGAGTCAACCGTCTTTGTCTCCGGAATCGAAGCTAGTATGGACAAAGCGAACTCGTTTAACCGGTTCCAAATCTCCTGTTAAAGTTAGAACAAGTGTTCCAACAACATCAGAGACTTCGGTTACTCCAAACATTTCTGGTATCCCTTCCTCTACAGAAGAAGTTCAGCAGCCATAGAAGGACAGTAGTACTGATCCTAGTCTAAGGGTAAACACTTGTGTTACCGAACCAGTTCCATTTACAACCGGTTCGGAGAGTCTTGCTCCTCAAACATCTGTCGCTGCCGATTCCATACCTTCTTCGGCACCAGAAATATTCTACGGACCTGACGGTCTACCCCTTCCACCTGGTTTGATTGCCATAGAAGAGATTGTGGAAGATCCTCCATATAGTACTCCATCGCACTTTGGAGTCGGGATCACTCTGTATCCTTCTTCATCAGAAGTTAGTCTACCGCCATCGGAAGCTCTGTAGAATCACTAGGTAATCTTTTGGATAGACTAGAAATGTCTGAACAACTGTCAACATCTAGGACTATGTCGTCTGACACAGCAACGACAGAGCTCCCTGCTATCACTCCAACAATGTTGGCCGGTATACCATCTGTCCCAACTAGCTCTCAATCGCTAGAAGGAGCCCACTCAGGGGCCATTTCGACAGTATGGTCTGTTCCTGTTTGTTCATCCGGATTAATATCCGGAAACTCTTATGTTGAGTCTCAACAAATTGATCCATTTGGAGGTCAATTTGGGTAGTCCGACCCTCAAGGGAAAGCTATTCCCTTGAGTTCTGGATTACCACCATATGGGGGGCAGTATGCCCTTTCATTATCCCCTCTGGGAGGACAACCATACGGGAGTTCACAACAAAATTCGGGTTATGCTGGAATTACTTCAAGCAGTTTGGTACCGATACTACCTCAACAACCAAGAGTTGTATATTCGATGCAACAATGCTTACCTATGTCAAATATACCAACTACGCCAGCTATTTTGATGGTGTCGCAAGTTCAAGCGCTGCCTGTTGTATGCCAACCTCAGGTTTCTCAGGTTGTAATGCAACAGCCCCTTGACCCTGCGACTCAACCACAATCGCTGACTGGTGGAATGACACAAGTTCAGATGGGTACAATTACCCCTCATCTTGGTCAAACAGTTAGTATCGGGCAACAGCACATGGCTTCACAACCATGGCTAGTACAATACCAACAACCGCAATTCCAACAAGTATACCAAGGTTCTGAGCAACAAATCTTTGCAAATAGTGGGCAGCCGTATATTCAAAACGGTCAAAATCAACCATTTTACAATGGTCATGCCCACCAACCTTACCAAAGTTACCAACATCAAATGCATTATGCCGGTATGCAAAGACCAACTGCTCAGGAAATCCCATCTTATCCTGGGTATGCTTCACCTAACCTGAATCAACAGTTACCCTTCATGGCAACTTTAGAGTTACCTGATTTAAATAGGTTAACAAACGATCCAATCACTTACACCCCTTGGTGGCCAGCGATTCCTCATAAACTTCCATCAGATATTCCTAAATTTAATGGAAATCCAGGTGAAGATCCATCGAATCATGTGATGACCTTTCATCTGTGGTGTTCATCAAACACCCTAAACGATGATTCGATTAGGCTTCGCCTTTTTCAGAGGACGTTAACTGGTCTAACGGCAAAATGGTATATCGAATTGCCTAGAGATTCATTTGACAACTTCAGTACCCTAGCCACAACCTTTTTAACCCATTTTCAATTACCGATAAGGTACGAAACGGGAACGGAACTCCTTACCAACTTCAAACAAACGATGGCCACTCACCTATATGATCATATACATGAGTGGCGACGTCATCGTAGAATGGTAAAAACGTATGTTCCCAATCAACTCTTAGCTGAATGGTTTATCAAGTCATTACTACCTTCCATCACGGAAGATGTGGCAAAAGGGGGAGTCGTCATAGAAGAGCAAGTTATCGCTCATGCGCAATATTTGGACTTGATTTACACTCAGTCCAGCACGCTCTACGATAAAATACCTGACGCCCCTAGACCGAAATTCTCAGTTCCTCCTCCTCCTAAATCAAACAATGACTCTCATGCCGGCGATGGCGTGATTGGCGCAACAGACACGAAATCGACAAAGGCTACATCCAAAAATGCCCGTAAGATTTCAGGTCAAAATGCAAAAGATGAACTTCTTGCCTCGGAAGTAAATGCCGTATCGACAGATAAAGGCAAAGAAACCAAGCAACCAAGGGGCAAGAAGAAAGGCAAAGGGAAGAAGAAGAAACAGGAAGAATCATCTCCTGAAAAATCTTCTGCAAACCCTCCTGGAAATAGGAAACAAAAATTTCCATGCATGATATGCGATGAGGATCATCGGACACTAGATTGTCCACACAGAGCTGAGCTTAAAATATTCTTCAAGAATTCAAAAACCCCCGCAGTGTTAACTGATCCGTTTCCAAATCCAGGAACAAATCTGGTTGACAGTGGAAATGCTTCCTCGTCTCAAGTGCTAATGTTGTCGGTTTCAAAATAGCAAAATGATGCTTTGATATCGACAAGGAACAAAGATTATGGGAATCCACAGCTGTCGAACAACAAGGATAAAGATCAACCTAGTAGTTCGACAACAACTTTGACAGAAGTTGCGTCGCCCATCATTCCTGAACTGACAATAAAACCGCCAAAGGAAGTAGTACACAAATCGAAATTTAATCCTCGTACTAGAGCAGCACAGCATTATAATATAGTGGAAGATTTGGCCCAATCGCCATCCGCTATGTCGACTCTTGAAGTACTACAAAATTGCGCATCCCAAAAGCAGGCTTTATTATTAGCCATTGGTGGGATAGACCCAAAGGATTCCAATCTTGTATCCTTCGATCATAAAGGATACGATCCTCAATTACCAGCTCAACTAGCTTTCCTTGTTCAAGTGAAAACCCTCAACAAAACTGTTCATCGAAAAATTATTGATGAGGGGGCATCTACATGTATTATGTCGATGAGTTGCTGGAAAACTTTAGGATCTCCAACCTTGTCGCGATCTTCGACGACATTAAAAGAATTTGATGGACGAACATATACCCCATATGGTATTCTAAGTAACTTGAAGGTTGAACTAGGAGGAAAAACAGTAGAAATAGATGTTGAGGTAATCGACGGAAATCTCGATTACAGCATCCTACTGGGAAGACCATGGATATATGCCATGGCTGCTGTGGTGTCGACCTATTTTAGAAAGATTTCATTTCCCTTTCAAGGAGGGATTACAATCGTCGATCAACAAAACTTCCTCCCCAATGGTTCTCAAGTTACAGAAAGCATTCCTATGATCCATGGAAGCCCCCATTTGCTTCAAAATATCGAAGTAGGCCTACTAAAAGACCCTGTATTAATGGGAACTTTTGCCCTTCCACCTCCAATCAATTTGGCAGAAGTAGCGTCAGTAGGAACTTGCAACATGATATCTTCTAAAAAGATCTCAGAAAACGATATCGACATGGATCATGTGGCGGTTTTGCCTCCAAACCCAACGGAAATATTGTAGCAATCAATGTTCCTAGCCTGGGTGGCAAACCCAAATCAACGCTCATCGAGTGTTTGGATAGATAGATCTAAGGAATATGGCACCCCTTCAGATCCTTGGTCGAGAGTGCATGACACCGACGAAGGAATTGTTCAATCAATGGTAATTGAAGGGGCACCATGGGATGATTACCACCATCATTCCCTTCTTCCGAATTGTGGAGAAGATACTCCTGATGACCTTTATCATCCTTCAGTTTTTGATTTTCTATCAAATACTGTAAACATGGTGGATTCCAAGCGAAACTTGTCCAACACTGAAGAGACTATCGCCATAAATATCTCGACCAAAACAGATGTTGTAGAGAATATTTATGTTGGCAAATGTTGTTCTCCTTTAGAACTGGAAATATATGATGCTCTTTTTCGCGAATTCAGAGATGTCTTTGCTTGGTCATATAGTGAAATGCCAGGCATTGACTCGAGTATCGTTGAACACAAAATTAAGATGTATCCAAATGTCAAACCAGTACGACAACGGCTACGGCAGGTGCACCCCAAGAAAGCCGTTGCCATTAAGGTAGAAGTTGAGAAAATTCTCCATGCTGGTTTCATTTACCCGGTTCCTCTAACCGATTGGGTATTGAATATTGTCCCTGTTATGAAAAAACAAGGAACAATTAGAGTGTGCATCGATTATAGGGATGTAAATCAAGCTTGTCCAAAAGACAACTACCCTACACCCTTCATCGACCAGATAATTGATGAATGCGCCGGATGCGAAATCTTTTCATTTATGGATGGATTCTCCGGGTATAATCAAATAAATATCCGCCCACAGGACCAGTCAAAGACTGCATTTATTTGTCCGTGGGGCACATTCGCATATCGAAAATTACCCTTTGGTTTAAAGAACGCAGGGGCAACATTTTAGAGGGCAATGAATTATGCCTTCCATGACATCAAAAACATCGTTCAACCATACCTCGACGACCTTTCGACTCATTCGTGAAAGCGGACTGATCACCCGTAGCATTTAAGAGCAATATTTCTACGTTGCCGACACTACAAGATACGACTCAATCCACACAAATGTGTATTTTGCATCAGTTCTGGTCGTTTACTTGGCTTTGTAGTCTCAAAGGACGGGATTCGTCTTGACCCATGTAAGGTTCAGGCAATCATAAATTTGCCTCCACCTTCAAATTTGCTTCAGATTCAAAAACTCCAAGGGAAAGCAAACTTTCTAAGGAGGTTCATTCCAAATTACGCCGAACTTGCTAAAGGTTATATGCGTCTTTTGAAAAAGGAAGTACCCTTTGTCTGGGATCAGGTCGCGCAAGCTTCCTTTGATGCTTTAAAAGAATCCCTAATGAAAGCATCATTAATGTACGCTCCTAATTATCAAAAATATTTTAACCTGTATCTGGCTACAGCAGATACGACCATCGCAATGGTTTTAGTTCAAGAAGACAACGGAATCGAACATCCTATATATTATTTAAGTAAGAACTTAAATGATACAGAAAGCAAATATTATTATGTTGAAAAGTAGCACTCGCAGCTGTTCAAGCGATACAGAGATTTCGACACTATGTCCTCTTTCGAAAAACGACCATTCTGTCATATTGCAACCCCATGACTTATATATTGTCGCGACAGTTGCTGGGGGCAAATATTCAAAATGGATAGCAATCCTACAAGAGTTTGATCTGGAATTTGTAAAATCCAAGTCAAAGAAAGCTCTGGTTTTCACAGAATTATTATGCGATCTCCCATCGTCGTCCAATGATGAAACATCTGAAGAAACGATCGTGGATGAAAGTTTGTTTCTGATATCTTCAAGCAATCAGTGGTATGGGGATATAATCATTTATCTCCAAACCCAAAAATATAGGCCAAATACCTCTCGCTCTGAACAAAAACGTATTCGATACCAAGCAAAAGACTACATGATCGTCGGTGATACACTTTACCGTCGCGGTATCGATACAGTTCTGAGAAGGTGCCTCACGCATGAGGAGGCCGAAAAAGTCCTGAATGATTGCCATTCAGGCGCGTGTGGGGGGCATCAATCCGGTTATGCTACAACGCAAAAAATCTTACGAGCAGGATACTTCTGGCCAATGATGTTTAAAGATTGCATAAACGCAGTCAGAAGTTGCCATGCTTGTCAAATTTTCGATAGCAAAACCAGAAGACCACCCGCACCTCTGTAGCCAATAGTTGCTGTCGGGCCATTCGCCAAATGGGGCATCGATTTCATGACATGTAACCCCACCTCGACCAGGGGGTATGGGTATATCATAGTCGCAGTTGACTATTTTACCAAATGGGCTGAGGCGATGCCTACATTAGATAATACTGGTGAAATAGCCGCCCTCTTCTTTTTCAATCATGTAGTCACCAGATTCGGCATCCCACAAGCTATAGTCACAGATCATGGATCACATTTTCGCAATCACATGAAGGTTGAATTAGTTGCCAAACTAGGGTTGTCTCACGACAACTCTACTCCATATTACCCGCAAGCCAACGGACAAGTTGAAGCAATCAACAAGGTCCTGAAGCACATGCTGCAAAGGATGATTGGAGTTCACAAAAGAAGGTGGCACCTAATCCTATACTCAGCCTTGTGGGCTTACCGAACATCGGTAAGGAATGCAACCGGGTTTACACCTTTCCAACTGGTATATGGCCTGGAAGTAGTCTTACCAATCCAGTGCGAAATCTCGTCCCTCAAACTCGCAATTGATCTCCTCCCCAGAACTTCAGAAGAAGAAGCTCGTTTCTTGGAACTAATCCAATTGGATGAAACCCGTCATGATGCCACTTTGGCTAACGAAGCCCATAAGAAACGAGTCAAAGCGTAGTTCGACAAAAATGTCAAACCCCGTGTCTTCTCAGAAGGTGACCTGGTCTTGCTTTATGACCAAGAATCCGATAAATTTGGAGCAGGTAAATTTAAGTCTTTATGGATGGGCCCCTATATTGTTAAGCGAGTGCTAGCAAAAGGAGCCTACGAGTTAATGGATTATGATGGAATTCCACTGGCGCAACCTCGTAACGGGTTGTACCTCAAGCGTTACTATGCGTAATTCAGTATGGTAACCTGTATGCTTTTGTTATGTTTTTGTTTTCGCTATAGTATTTATTTTGGTCAAGTAATCCAATTTTTACATTTATTGCAGATGTCAAACCTATTGGAGTCATGTGTTGGATATGCCGATGGAGTGAGTCGTAGTTCGCGGAACCTATCTTCCGCGGCCTGGACCATTTTTGATCCAAGCGGCGAGTTAGTAAGTTTCAGAGGGGTATGTATTGGTCGATCAACGAATAACATCGCTGAATATAGCGCATTGATAGAACTTCTCTCTGATGCCATCACACATGGTATACGCCGACTGATTGTCAGGCTAGACTCACAACTCGTCATACTACAACTCACTGGTATCTACTTTGTCCGAAATCCAGCTATTTATCGCATGTTCCTAAGGGTTAAGATTTTGGAAAGGCAATTTGATTTTATTCAATATCAGCATATTTCCAGAAACTTAAACACATTAACTGACTCATTGGAAAATTATGTGTTAGATAGACATTTGCAACATTTATAAAAAGAAGCATACCATCAATATTTGCATTTGGATCATGTAACTTGACCAAAATAACTCTCCGAAAATAAAAAATATATATAACTGTTTATGGTTTACACATAATGTTCTGTAACCAAGACAAAATTGGTCAAATGACCAAAAAACTCAAAATGCTAGGGGGCACCCTAGTCTAATGATGCTCGTGATAGCAAGTCACAGCCTGTGCGATCATGCGTAAGAGCCGAGTCCATCGTCTTGGCACACCAGTAGTATGCTGCTGCAACCTCAAGGGTAGCTCGTCAGTCCTCACATCTGGAATACCAAGAGTGAGGCCCTCAACCTGCTCCTGTAATGCTGTAAGAGTCTCGACCACATCGAGGTCACGAAGGATAGCCCTTCCAACAGCCTCTCCTGCTGGGGCGGCAGCTAGCACTCTCAGGCGTACTACTGGCCGAACGGGACCAACATCTGCATGAACACATGAGTTTGATTAAGTCTTGACAGAATAAAGCACAAGGACATTATAAATGAAAAACGATAAACAGGAATATGGTCAAAGAATTTACCAATGGCGCCCCACTGTTCGCCATCCGGCAGTACTAAATCTGGATCACCCCGAAGTCCATGCCAGCATATGGATACTCGGAATAAACCATCTCCTGATGATCAAACCACCCGAAGAAGGTATCAGAAAATGAAATCTGAGACTGACCAGCATGCCTAGACATATGGTCGACCCATCTCTGCATACGTGGTTCAGTCGGTGAAGGTAAATCGAGTGCAATATACTGCGGCTGCATCAGTGGTATCTTTTCCAAGGCAAAGGCAGTCAAAATAGAACCATACCCAAAGTTCTTCAACCTCCCACTCTTTACCTTGGTCAACTGTTCTTTCATCACAAGAAGTACTGCGTCGCACCAGTTGAACACCTTCGGTTGGAGGCATTCCAAGGCATACTGCATATAAGATCGGTTGGCTACATGAAGAGCCGCACCACCAGCCATCCTACCAAAAGTAAACAGAATAGTCTTGAGGGACCTGTCAGTGACATCACGGATGATGATCTTGCCATCTTTACTCAGCTGAGATCCCTCTCTGCAATACCGGCAAACATAATCTCTCACAGATTCACCTCCTCGGGCCGAACCTGATAAAGAGATGGGGGCACCCCGCCTTAACAAGCCAGTCAAGAAATAGATGTCCACTACAGTCAAGTGGATGGATTTTCCCCTGATCTAGAACACCTGGTTGGTAGGATCCCAAGCATCGAGCAAATACTGCAGTAAGTTGATTTGTTGTCTCATGCTAGAGATGCAGAAAAACTTCAGCAAGCCACAGTTCCACAGTGCGTTTACTGTAACCGGATCATGTAGGGCAAGCATGTCCTCTTATTCATGCTCACGTTCTCACCATGTAATAGTCATCTTACTCCAAAGATCTCTGAAAAACAAACAAGAGAAGAGTTAGATCCTAATTTTGGTAGGAAACAGGCAAAATTTCAATCAAAAATTGTGCATAAAATTCCTTCTTTGCGCCCATCGCACCTACAGTAGTGCTCGGGTGCGTTGCATGTCAAATGGCCAGTAGAAAGGCCAACATCCAATGCACCTTTTGATGCACAGAGGGTGCGCTGGAGGCAGAGCGAGTTTTTCAAACCTCATAGGCTCAGAAAAACCAGGAATCAAGCTCAGAATTCAAAATGGAAAGCATGAAATGAAAGAGCTCAAGTTTAGCTCCTACCTGGTCCAGATGGCGTCGAGAATCTTCCACAGAATCTCCCGAAATCAGCTGATGAAAATCAAAAGGGGAAAGCACCTCCAAAGCTCCAACAAACCAAAGTTCAAATGAAATGGTAAAATGAGAGGTAAAAGCACTTTTACATTACTTTTTACGTAGTTCGAAGTAAAATGTTAGTGTTCTAACTCATTTTTCAGACATATATTGTTCATTTCTAACTAGTTTGATGAAGCAACCGAAAATGCAGTACAATATTTGAAAGAACAAAGCTATTTATGCTAAAAACAAGAAATGACCGTTACATCGAGCAGTTTTAGCGCGGACTTCATGCTCGTTAAAAAATAAACATAAGCAATGAGCACATGTTCCTCCAGAGTTTAAGCTCATTAAAAAATGAACCAATTTCCGGTAAATTAACATCGTGAATGTAATACTTCAGCCTTTAAAGCCTTGGTCGTGTTTGCACCATCACCTCCACTTTTGCATTGGCTGATCATTCACCTCCATTTGATTGTTTACCCATTTTGAGGAACAGCTATGAAGAGTGATCTCACTAGCCATCCTTGTAACACTGCCGTGATTGGAAAATTCCAAACCTTACCTGGAATCATTTGCTACCCATTTTATCAATCGTTCCTCAAAAGACGAGTCTTCTTTAAGCTCTTTTCAATTGACTCGTAAAATATGAAAATATTGCTGAGCCATTGGCCTCTCCAGCTCGACCGGAAGTGCTATCCCTCCTCTAAATATTAATGTTTTTGGACCTAAGGGATTATTACACAAAAAGATCGAGCGCTTGTTTTGTTCGACTCGTTAAAAGTATCAAAAATTCATCCCTTCTGTATTGTTTTATACTTTTTCAGACTTAAGGGATTAGATGACGAAAAAGTAATTTTGGAGTTTTCTTTACGTTCCTTTTCAGACTCTCTAAAATTGAAAAGAACCGAGTTATCTTTGTCGTTAAACTCGTTAAAATTTTAATAGCGACAAACTTGTCTATAGATGAGAACGAGTTTCACTATCGATAGGCTCGTTAAAACATAGCGATGGGTTTTCCCGAAGGGAAAATTATAGAACAAGCATATGTTATCCTCCTCAAGCTTGATAAAAATAAAGAGGTACTGGTCAGCAATGACTGGGGAAATTGGGAAGAAAACTTGAAGAAACTTTGTTGGTAGCAAGTCGCTCTTGAACATGACACTTTCACTCCGCATCCAAGTCGGGTTGGGTTGTTTCATTCACCGGTCACATGACCATGGTCCCATCATACCATCCACATTCGGGGTTAATGCTACCAATCCATGACGTCAGTGTCACCGATATGTTCAAGAGAAGTCATTCAGAGAATTCACCTGTGTCTCACCCACTACAATACATTTATACTCCATTCTTTCATGACCGCCACCCTGAACCTTATATCACCAGATCGTTTTCACCTCCATTAAAATCATTTGCTCCGTTCCGTGTCATTGATGTGGGATTCATTAAGGCCCTCCTGTGACGGATCACTTCTTGTCGACATTAGCTCATTATCCAAGAAGTTGATCTAGGAACACCCCATTCAGTACTTTGAAGCTTGCATGCCTCAATGGCAAGTTTCTCGCTTCCGGCGATAGGTTTACATCAATGACCTTCGACCGAAAGATTTTGCGTGGTGTTCGACACCAAGTCCTTTATTCACACCACGTGAATTGTACTGCAGTACCTTGAGGGTCATTATCATTATCGGTGATTCCTCTCGTGCTTGTTAACAGCTTATATCATTGGCTGGTAATCAAGCGATGTCTTTCCATGTTCGACTCCAGAACATCTCTCACATGGATAGACTTGTACTTCGAGTGAAGATCGAACGAGATTGAAGACCCCGGATCTAGTTTCATCCATCCAGGCTGCGATATATATTCAGGGAAATAAAGACATCAAATGTACATCATTTCTGCACAGATAATAATCCAATCAAAGGGATGATGGCTCTATCATAATCATCAGTCTACACTCAGACGATTGTCTGTCTTATGTACATGAAAATGAATTTATAAAGCTGAGCATGGGAATGCCTGCCTCAGCTAGATCATGAAAATATTATGAAGATAGTGTATTGTATTGTATCTTATTGCAGGTCTCCTCCAAGCTTGAAAGAACTTCAGATCCTCATAATAAAGCATTTCACCCGACATCAAAAGATTAACGAACTCATGCTTTAGGGGGCAACTGTTATAGACATTTTTGGGCACTGCAACCCCAAGCATGAAATTTCCATAAACCAAGGGCTCCTAAGTCCCTAAAAGTGTTGTTCTAACCCCTAAAGGAACAAGGTCAACTGATTACAACTTCTCCCAGAAGTTCTCCATGAAAAACTGCTCAGAATTGGTCAAAACATGATCATTTCAGCTGCTCCACAGGTTAAGTGCATTGCATCTCACCTAAGTACATTGTGTGGGTGCATTGAATTTCAAAAATCCCTTCTATGGGGTGCGATGGGCGAGAAATGACAAATGGCAGTGTCATTCCGCGAGGTGGAGAGGCAATGGAAGCTTCCAGAAACTTCTCCTGTGACACTTGCCTCTCTGAATTCGACCAAGGATGAGTAAGAGATCATCAATCTCCAAGTGGAAGCAAGAACTATCAAAGGGAAGACACTAATCAAATCATAAGCTAACTCATCTCCCTTACAGATATCTATATATGGATCCCTCATCCCAGAGATCCATAGGCTGGAATTTTGCATATTGTAAGGAATTGCTGTTGGTTTCTTGAGACAAACATCAGATTGTTGGGTGATCTAAGATTTGTATGAGGTGAAGAGGGGCTTCCTTGCTGAGAGGTTGATGCTGGGTCAGAACAACTGGTTGTAACTCCTCTTGGCTTTTTCTTGTTTATCAATAAAAGCTATTGAAGTTTTCCTCCATACTTTTGTGTCATTCATGTTTGCTACATTTGTATGGTCGATTTACATCTGATCCTAGATTGTTTATGATTATATATCCATGTATTTGTATAGTGCTATGCTACTGTGATCTTACATGTACTCCGTGAAGCTGCGTGTGCAAGGGAACAAGTAGCGAAAGACTATCAAGGAAAAGAGGAATCAAACCAGGAGATTAGCGCAAGACATAGGTTGGTCTTCTTTGTTCCTCTCTATCTATACTTTATAAAGGAAAAACGAAAGTAGCTTTACTCTGTTTGTTTCTAAGGTAGGTATCACACCTTAGTGGGATAAGCAGTTCTGAGTAGACACCTTGAACACAGAAACAGTGCGGTCAGGTGTGCAGGAGACTTGACCATTAGGTGTGTGACCGCAGGTAATACAAAGAGAAAGTGCGGAACCAAAGTTTTAAAGACTTTGAGGGTTTTTCTCTTACTTTCAAGGCTTGACATGAGGAACTAATGTTTTAGACTTGCAGAGGGGGAAAGTATGAATGGTAATGAATTCACATAGATAGCAGAATGTCAAGGTGACAATTTTTAGTGCAACAGATTGACCCCTAAAGTGCGAAGTCTATAATAGATGAAGATAGAGTCTGTCATTTATGAAGAGTGAAGTACTTTATCATTTCAAGGATCATCCTATGGACACCCCAGTCAGAACCTATAAAAACATTCAATGCAAAATATATATATATGTAGACATATCATCGCTGAGGTAGGCATTCCCATACTCAGATCAAAACTGACTAGAAAACTGACTAAACTGTTCTAATACGGGAATAATTTTGTAATACATCAAGAGTATAGACATGTGTAGACACAGTATGGGCACAACCATCTGTTTATGAATAGTCCATTGTATAACTAATAACAAAATTCCTCGTAGCCTGGATGGTAGAAACTAGATCCAGGGTCTTGATTTCCGCTTCCCGAACTAGTACGATTTTATCCATGTGAATGAATGTGTCGAAGTCAAACATGGTAGAAACCACTTGATTACCAATCAATGATGTGAACTATTAACAAGTGTGAGAGAAACCACCAGTAATGTCAATGGCTCTCAAAGTACCCAGTACAATCCATGAAATGTGAATAAATGAGCTGAAGTCGAACATGTCATAGAATCATTCGATCAAAGGTCAATGATGCAACCTATCGTCGAAGGTGAGAAAACTGCCATTAGGGCATGTAGTTTTCAAGGTATTGACGATTTCTAGATCAACTTCCTAGATAATGAGCTGAAGTCGATAGAAAGTGATCCGTCGTAGGTGAGCCAACAACATGAAATCATAGATCAATTTTTGAAGAAATATATTGGCAAGGACTGACTCAGGGATGGTCAAAATGGATGACAGATATCTCACAGATGAATGGTTTGTTTGAACTGTTCTCTTGAACACATAATGACACTACAAATGGTTTGGTGACAATTGACCCAAAGCTAATACCCAAAAATTGGCTGAAGACTTTTAATATGGTTTGATTAACTGTTAGGAAAAGGATTTTCCCAACCTAGGTGAACAAAAAGTGTCGTGTTCAAGGGTGGTTGATGGATTTTTACAAAACAAAGTGTAACAAACAGGTTCATTTTTATCTCTTTTCCCCCGCCATTTCTGGCAAGTACCTCTTTATTTTTGACAAGCTTGAGGAGGATAACATTTTCTTGTTTATAAGCTCATCCTTTGGATGAGTCCAACTTAGTTTAAAATTTGAACCCTAAGAAGGAGTGGTTCGTTCTTGTTTAAAATTGAACAGGTCCTTTACTGTTAAATTTTAACGAGTCGAGTATAGGAAAAACTCAGTGTTTTTCAATTTTAGGGAGTCAGAAGAAAAACTTAAGAAAACTCCATGGGGGTACTTTTTCGTAAAATAATCCCTCAGGTTCGAAAAGGGATAAAATAATATAGGAGGGATGACATTTCCAATACTTAGCTGGAAAAGACAAGCGCTTGACAATATTTTCATATTTAACGAGTTTGAAAAAGGTTTAAAGAGGACTCTATTGACCGTAATTAGTCAACATATACCTGTTTCGTGAATAGTCCATTTCAGTCCGTAAAAGGGGTAAACTTATACTAAAGGGATGATTATTCATTTATTTTAATGAGTTCGAACAATCAAGTGCTTGGCAATCTTTTCAATTTTCGTGAGTCTCAAAAAGGCTTAAAGAGGAATCCAATGTTTCAATTTTTCTTAAATTTGTGTTCCTCGAGCCTGAAAAAGTATAAAATAATACTCGAGAGAACTGCTTGATCATTACGATCAAGGAGTACTTTTCATAATTAGTGGTCTCGATCCAAAAAAGTAGAAAAGTGATTGAAGACACATCATTTCGTAACCAGTATCGAACTTGAAACGAAAAAAGTCTGGTGATATTTTCATGTTTATACGGTCAGAAAAGAGCTTAAAGTTGACCAACTTTTTAATTCCGTTTAATGAGTGAAAAAGGGAAAAACTCGGCAATCATTTCATATTTTACGAGTCAGAAAAGAGCTTAAAGAAGACTCGTTCTAGAGGAACGAGTGATATAAAGGGTAGCAACTGGTTCAAGCAATGGTGGAACTACTTAAAACATGTAATGGTTAAGAGGCTGGCTAATAAAACCACTCATCGCTGCGGTCCCTCAGGAAAGGAAAAAAAACCAAGTGAAAGCATATGATCAGCCAAAGAGATGGTGGTGATGGAATGAAACAACCAAGGCTCATCTAGCAGAATTTAGCGGATAAAAATGACAATCACGAGATGTAAATTGGGTATGGGTTCATTTTTACACAAGCTTGAACCATGGACAACTCTGCTTGGATTCAGTTTCATGTTTACACAAGCTTGAAATGAAAAACTATGCTTGTTATAAGTTCGCATGCCCCCAGCATAATGACTCAAATCGAGGTACATGCCCCCCAAGCTTCATTGCATTCAACGAGGTGGATGGAATGAAAGTTCACTTTCGAGATCTTGGAAAGACTTGACTTGGATTTTATGAGATCTTAATCAAAGACTCAATTTGGAAAGGGAGTTGTTTCGTTTTTTAATGAGGTTGAAACAATCAAAGAACTATCCTCATAACTCTTGTTTCATTTTTTAACGAGCTTGACACAAGACAAGGAACTATGCTCACGATTCCTTGTTTCATTTTTTAACGAGCTTGACACAAGACAAGGAACTATGCTCCATGATCCTTGTTTCATTTTTTAACGAGGTTGAGACAAGATCAAACTATACTCGAAACCCTTGATTCATTTTTTAACGAGCTTGACACAAGACAAGGAACTATGCTCACAACTCATTGTTTCATTTTTTAACGAGCTTGATACAAGACAAGGAACTATGCTCTAGACACTCGGTTTCATTTTTTAACGAGGTTGACACAGGAACAAAATATCCTCGAACTTGATCAAGAATCAGAAAACAACTATACAACCTGATATGCAATTTCAAAGGGACTCAAAGGCATTGCGCCATCAAATGAATCCACCTCAGAATCAGAAGGTACGATCCAAGGATCATCAAAAGTAACAGTATTCGATGAAATCATATCAATATTTGCAATAGAAGGCGATACGTTAGGAGGAGGGAAGGAAAAAAGATCCCAGTAAACCATAATCTTTAATCAAACCTACGCCAACATCCTTGTAAGGGATAGTTGTTTTACCGATGTGCTGAACACTATCTGTAGAGGCTAGGTCAGATGAGAAATAGTTCAGTTGGTGTATTGTAACGATCTTTCCATTATAAGGAAAATTGATAAGCCGAAAGACCGATGAAACAATAGTAGTCATAGCATAAGACCAACTACGACCCAAGAGAAGGTTGTAATCTAGAGGGGCATCAACCACTTCCACATCTAGATTTACGATTTTGCCTTTGACCCCTATAGGTAAACCCTGCAAAATACCAAAAGGATGGAACCCTCGGCCATCGAAAGAATTGTTGGAGACTGATTGAGTGTGGGAGAACAAAGAAATCTTTAACACTGGATCGACATAATACACGTAGAAGCCCCTTCATCAATCACAGTCCGAAAGCAAGGTCTGTTTTTGACTAAAACTGGAATCTAGAAAGCCATTTGATGAGGTAGGCAAGGTGTACTATTCTCTAAATCGAAGATTATTAGGTTCGAATCTTGAATATCGATAGCTCCTATAGCATACAATATTAATTGACGCTGTGCTAGGCACGATTGTAGCACTTCCAAAGCCGACATTGCTGAAGGGGAAATAGCTAAGTCTTCAACAATGTTATAATTCTGAGCAGCTCTCGCATGTGGATTGAAAGCTAATTTACGAAGTATACCTTTAGTAGGTAGTTTGATTAATAAGTCAGGGTTGGGTTTCTCGATCTGTAGTGGACCGAAACCAGGAGGAGGTGTAGTTGATGTGCTTGAATTAGAAGATTCTACTTCTTTACCACCAACATGATTTTTACTACCATAATCTTGCGATCGCGTCACAATCCTGACATGAGACATCATCATAATGGGTTCTTCTGAGGCATTTGAGGAAGAACCAATCATCTTACTATCTTGAGTAGAAAAAGGATCCTTCAAGATAGCAGGCGTTTGAGAACCTTAACGAATTTCGAAACCTCTGCTCGATGTGGGCATTCTTTGGTAAAATGATCCTTGTCGCAAATGAAACAAGGATAGCGAGGTTTCCGTTTTTCGTTAGTAGATTCATTTTTATCCGTTTTATCTTTCGAATTTTGTTTGTTTTTCTTCTTCCCCTTCTCTTTACTACCAGATTGTGATTTGTTCGTAGCTGATTCTACGACATGGACGTCGGTAGAAACTTCAGTGGAAGAATCTCCTTCCAGGGAATCAAGTAAAGTTATTATAGGAGAAGAATTCTTTCAAGATTTCTTCTTGCTTTTAGTACTAACTGAACCAATCATACCATTAGCGGCATGAGACCCTGAATGAGCTGCAGTTATTTGATCGTGTTTTGGAAGATCAAGGATTTTTTCATGTAAAGCACCTGACTGCGTATAGACGAGGTCAAGGTATTGAGCCTGAGAAATGACTTGCTCTTCAGTGGCAACTCCACCCTTAGCTACGTCTTCAGTGATTTTAGGTAACAATGATTTAATGAACCATTCTGCTAAAATTTGATCCGGAATGAAAACTTTCACTAAACTCCTTCTACGTCGCCATTCATGAATATGATCAAAAATATATGTGGATGTGGATTGTTTTAGTGAAGTTAACAGTTTCGTGCCATTGTCGTATCTGATAGGCAACTGAAAATGAGTTAAGAAAGCAGTCGCTAACTGATTGAAATTATAAAAAGAGCCTCATGGTAACTCAATGTACCATTTGGCGGCAAGACTAATAAGAGTTAGTTGAAAAAGGTGCAATCGAATTGAATCATCAATGATTGAATTAGACGCACACCAAAGGTGATAAGTCATAACATGATTTGATGGATCCTCTCCTGACTTACCCTCGAATTTCAGGATATCATTGGGCAACTTACTAGGCATTGGTAGCCAATACGGAAGATAGTAGATCAGATCATTCGTAAGGCATGACAAATCAGGTAAATACAAAGTTGTAATAAATCCACTGACAGTTAGGGTCGCGAAAACCTTGAGTAATGAGACCAGTTCTAGGAGGAGGATATCCAGGATAACCTAGAATTGGATTTGCATTAGGAATGTTATAACCTCCTGGAAAACCAAGATTAACCGGACCAAACTAGGGTTGTTGAGGCTGTTGACAAGTATAGCCAGGATACGGTTGATACTGATAAATTGGGTTTTGTACAGTAGGAACGAATTGATACTGTGCCTGGTATGGTTGATAGGTAAATTGTTGTTGACTTGTGGCAATCGTACATGTACCAGCTTGTCCTGTAGGCATCTGGAATGAAGTCTGAACTGTAGGTCCTGACTGTGGCACAGAGACTTGAGGAGTTTGCACTGATGTAGGGATAGTAGAAACCGGAGCTACAGATACTCCAGAAACAGGTGTGGTAGGTTGAACAAAAGTTGTAGTAGTTGCAACAGTTTGAGGTGGAGTCTGAGGTGTGCTAGGCCCAGGCTGTTGAACTAAACCAGGTGCAGGGGTTTGAACAGTAGGTTGGACAGGTTGTTGGGTTGGACTAGAAACCAACGGTTGTCTAGGTTCATTAGATAACTGCACATTAGGATGCATAGTCTGTTGAGTTTGAGATGGATCCCACACCATGTTCATTTCGGAGTAGGGACCCATAAAAGGTTGTGCATATGGAGGACCATAACCTGGTTGAACGTAGGGCTGATAATTAAGTGATACATTTCCAGCTCCTTGTAAAAATGGTTGAACAGAAGGCAGTTGGAAACCTTGAGTTGGGTACTGACCTTGAGGTTGATAACCCTGAGGTACGTACTGAAACTGGGCTTGACCTTGAGGTATGTACTGAGTCTGGGGTTCACCTTGGGGTATGTACTGTCCTGAAGGTTGAAAACCTTGATGTAGACCTCCAGACAGTAACTGACTACCTTGAGGTTGCCCCCCAGGCTGTAACTGACTACCTTGGGGTTGCCCCCCAGGTGGTAACTGACTACCTTGGGGTTGCCGCCCAGACGGTAAATGACTACCTTGAGTTTGATGATTTGGAGCACTACAAGACACATAAGGATTTGTTCTGTGTTCAATGTTGGAGTTCCATTACTACCAGATGATAATTGATGTTTAGTCGGTTGAGGAGTTGCTCCTGAAAAAGTACCAAAGAGTGACTGGTACCTAGAAGGAACAGAAGGACCGCTGTATAAAAATGTTTCTGGTGATTGGGAAAACATAGATGACTGTCTTGACATGATTGATGAAGGATAATAACCTCCTGGTGTAGGGTGAAAAGGATTTGAGGTGGTGAAAAACTAAGACTTGGGTTTTACTCAGGAGGTTTCCCCTGAAGTCTATGAGATTGTCTCAGTAATTCGTCCACGATTAAATATTAATTAATCACATGTAAACAAAGAAAATTTCAACAAAAATACCTAAAGTCTCTAAAGAAACAAACAACTGAATGACACACTTAAAAAATCTAAGAGTTCAAACCACGCATAAACAGTAACTTCCCGTACTAAAAACACTAGTTGGTGATGAAATCCAACTTAGTAGAAGTTTAATACAGAAAGGGCGGTTGGAACAGTTACCCCGAGAACCTACTCAATCAAACAGACTGGAACAAGTTTATTCACAAAACCATCTCGAGTGAAGAGAACCCCCAAGAGAGTCCAAGTGAGTCTAGTCGACATCTGCTCCAGGTATAGTGAGATATTTCCTTCACTGTCACCTTAGGAAATAATCTTAAGTTTATGGACACTAAGGTTACCAACAACAAAGAATACAACTGGAGGAATAGTCTACAATCTGATCTACGCGCAAGGGCAGAGTAATAAAGCTCAATCCCCTTGAAGGCTCCTTGACATGGTCAATTTGAGGTTTGGTCAATTTGAGGTTTACCAACAAGTGACCCCAGGCTCCTCGACAATGGTTAATCCAAGGTTTACTAACAAGTGACCCCAGGCTCCTCGAAAATGGTTAATCCGAGGTTTACCGTTTATAATATGTGCAAATCTTCTATCTTTCCCAATGAAATAGAATTGATTGTCTCAAAGGTTCGGAAATGATCTCATGATTGACTCCTTTAAGAGAAGCTTCCCAGAATGTATCAATTACAATTGGATTTATTTCCTACCAGAAAATGTATCTACTTGTTTGTTTTAACTATCTTGGAGAGTTAATTACTCCCTACTCCAAGATACTAGCCTAAGCTGTATTAGAGATAAGAGCCCTAGAAATAGAAAACATTACTAGATCAATTTTAATTAAGTGTTACTGTTATGGGTTGTTCTTTAAGTCAATAGGTATGGAAATGAAACTTTTATGGTGTGAAGACTCGACTCCAAACACACTAAAAAAATGCATCTAAAATGATAAGCAATTCGTTTTTCTTTCAATGAAATTTTAGCTAAAAGAAAGAGTTCGAGAATGAAATTTTTTAAGAAACAATTCTTTCTTTCAACATGGAAATGGAAAGAAATCTTTTTGTTTTTTAATAAGAACTCAAAACGAGACAAATAATTAATGCTCAAAATAAATCCCTTTCACTTTTCAAAACTCGAAACTACAAAAAAAAAAAAAAATTGCTTCAAAAGAGATCTACAATTTCTAGAAAAACACACAAAACTACAAAAAACTTTTTTTGAGATCTAAAAACTTTTAAAAATCTAATTGAATAAAAGCTTTAATTCTTTTTGAGGATGTTTTACTTAGTTGTTCAGTAAACTAAGGATTCATTTGTTCAGAATAACAAATCAATCAAAAAACACCCAGATATATTTTCTTTTGTAAAAATGAAATTCAGAACTTATAACAAAGTTTGTTCAAAGATTTGCAAGGAGAAAACTAAATCTATTTCTCACAAAGGATAGATTTTACAACCAAGTCAAACTCATCAAGAAGGAAAAAAGACACCAGGGTGATCTAAGGTTTCTCAAGCTTCTGATCTTTGAGTCACTACAGAGATCAAGTGAAAACCACTCCAAGCATGCAAAACTTTTAGAAAATCATCTAAAACAAAAATACTATTGGAACTCACTCACAAGAGATTTTTGATAGGAAAAATATAGATCTAGGTAGACACTAAAAATCCTAAATGAAACTTAAACTTAACTAGAAGAAGATATTTTAGGTTTTTCAAAAAAAATTAACAGGCTCTGCAGGCTCCAAAAGAAACAGGTGCGGTTCCGCTTTGTTTACTAAAGGAAAAGTGTGGAGATGCCCGCACTTTCTGTAAAGAGAAAGTGCGGTCCCCTGAAAACTTCGAAAAAAAAACAAAAAATAATCCAGATTCTAAAAAATACCCAAGCTAGTATACATCAATCAAAAACCAGAAACGAAAACAAATTTCTCAAGTCAAAACAAAGGAAAACCAAAAACCAAATTCATTCCCCAGTGGAGTCGACAATTTGTTTCTCGGATAAATCGATCTTGCGCACAAGGCCAATCTCCCTAGTATCAGAAGATAGTCTAGTAAGAAACGGACAAACAAACCTATCTTTCTCTAGACATATGCGATTTATAAGTAAATACTACAGAGGTGTTAAGATCCTACCTTAGATCCAATGCTTGTTCGTAGTAGTCATCTTCCAATCATTCGAAAGAGTTACCCTCTAATCATTTGAAAGAGTTACCTTTGAAGACCTGTAATCTCAAACAAGCAAACATTAAATAGCACTTGCATAGAAAATATTATAAATCATGTCTATTATGGTGATCAAGGAATCCATAAAATAAACCGTGAATTAACAGCTTATTGATAAAAACAAATTTATTTGTATTAACTTTGAAGTAGAAGAACCTTACAACCTTTTTAGCCTTGATGTTGAACAAGCTCTTCCTGGGGTCCAAAATAGGAATTTCCTTTACTTTGACAAGCCTTTCACTCTTCCAAATGAGATCTTATAGGTATGTAATCTTTCCTCATAAAACTCAACTAAATAAGACTAAGTTCCAACAACATTTCACCTCAAAAATATTTAGCTTCTAACCTCCGCAGTAACCAGCCCAATGCTTCTTTTTATAGTGCAAAGGAGGAGGTTACAGGTCCACCTATGAAGGGATAGAATCCTCCTTCAAAGGGATAAGCTCCTCACATCAAGGGGTTAGCTCCTTAAGGTATGGGATGCATGAACCTTAAGAGAGCGAACTTGCCACCTCAAGAGTCCTTCCAGAAGCTTCTAGAAATGACTGAATGTGAGTTTTTAAGAATATACTCGTGTCTTTTTAACTTTTACAGGGGTTCGTACCTTTAACATAGAAACAGTGCAGTCAAGTGTGCAGGAGACTTGACCATTAGGTGCAGGATAGGAGGTAATACAAAGAGAAAGTGTGGAACCAGAGTTTTAAAGACTTTGAGGGCTTTTCTCTTACTTTCAAGGCTTTATATGAGGAACTAATGTTTCAGACTTGCAGAGGGGGAAAGTATGAGTGGTAATGAACTCATACAGATAGCAGAATGTCAAGGTGACAATTTTTAGTGCAATAGATTGCCCCCTAAAGTGTGAAGTCTATAATAGATGAAGATAGAGTCTGTCATTTATGAAGAGTGAAGTACTTTATCATTTCAAGGATCATCCTATGGACACCCCAGTCAGAACCTGTAAAAACATTCAATGCAAAACATATATATGTAGACATATCATCGCTGAGGTAGGCGTTCCCATACTCAGAAGAAAACTAACCAGAAAACTGACTAAACTATTCTGATACAGGAATGATTTTGTAATACATCAAGAGTATAGACATGTGTAGACATAGTATGGGTGTAGCCATCTGTTTATGAATAGTCCACTGTATAATGAATAACAAAATTTCTCGCAACCTGGATGGTAGAAACTAGATCTAGGGTCTTGATTTCCACTTCCCGAACTAGTACGATTCTATCCATGTGAATGAATGTGTCAAAGTCGAACATGGTAGAAACCACTCTATTACCAGTCAATGATGTGAACTGTTAACAAGTGTGAGAGAAACCACCAGTAATGTCAATGGCTCTCAAAGTACCCAGTACAATAAATGAAATGTGAATAAATGAGCTGAAGTCGAACAAGTCATAGAATCATTCGATCAAAGGTCAACGATGCAACCTATCGTCGAAGGCGAGAGAACTGCCATTAGGGCATGCAGTTTTCAAGGTACTGACGATTTCTAGATCAACTTCCTAGATAATGAGCTGAAGTCAAAAGAAAGCGATCCGTCGTAGGCAAGCCCACAACACGAAATCATAGATCAATTTTTGAAGAAATATATTGGCAAGGACTGACTCAGGGATGGTCAAAATGGATGACATATATCTCATAGATGAATGGTTTGTTTGAATTGTTCTCTTGAACACATAATGACACTGCAGATGGTTTGGTGACAATTGATCCAAAGCTAATACCCAGAAACCGGTTGAAGACTTTCAATATGGTTTGATTAACTGTTAGGCAAAGGATTTTCCCAACCCAGTTGAACAAAAGGTGTCATGTTCAAGAGTGGTTGACGGCTTTTTACAAAACAAAGTGTAACAAATAGGTTCTTTTTTCTCTCTTTTCCCCCTCCATTTCTGGCAAGTACCTCTTTATTTTTGACAAGCTTGAGGAGGATAATATTTGCTTGTTTATAAGCTCATACTTTGGATGAGTCCAACTTAGTTTAAAATTCGAACCCTAAGAAGGAGTGATTCGTTCCTGTTTAAAATTGAACAGGTCCTTTACTGTTAAATTTTAGCGAGTCGATTATAGGAATAACTCGATTTTTTTCAATTTTAAGGAGTCAGAAGAAAAACTTAAGAAAACTCCATGGGGATACTTTTTCGTAAAATAATTCCTTAGGTTCGAAAAAGGATAAAATAATATAGGAGGGATGACATTTCCAATACTTTAACGAGCTGGAAAAGACAAGCGCTCGACAATCTTTTCATATTTAACAAGTTTGAAAAGGGTTTAAAGAGGACTTTATTGACCATAATTAGTCAACGTATACCTTTTTCGTAGATATTCCATTTCAGTCCATAAAAGGGGTAAACTTATACTGAAGGGATGATTATTCATTTATTTTAACGAGTTCGAACAATCAAGTGCTCAACAATCTTTTCAATTTTCGAGAGTTTGAAAAGGGCTTAAAGAGGACTCCAATGTTTTGCTTTTCATAAATTTGTGTCCCTTGAGCCCGAAAAAGTATAAAATAATACTTGAGAGAACCGCTTGATCATTACGATCAAGGAGTACTTTTCATAATTAGTGTCCTCGATCTAAAAAGTTAGAAAAGTGATCGAAGACACGTCATTTCGTAACCAGTATCGAACCTAAAACGACAAAAGTCTGGCGATCTTTTCATGTTTATATGGCCAGAAAAGAGCTAAAAGTGGACCGCCTTTCTAATTCCGTTTAACAAGTTAAAGAAGGAAAAACTCAGCAATCTTTTCATATTTTACGAGTCAAAAAAGAGCTTAAAGAAGACTCATCCTAGAGGAACGAGTGGTATAAAGGGTAGCAACTGGTTCCAACAATGGTGGAACTACTCAAAACATGTAATGGTTAAGAGGTTGGCTAATAAAGCCACTCATCGCTATGGTCCCTCAGGAAAGGAAAAACAACCAAGTGAAAGCATATGATCAACGAAAGAGATGGTGGTGATGGAATGAAACAACCAAGGCTCATCTAGCAGAATTTAGCGGATAAAAATGACAATCATGAGATGTAAATCGGGTATGGGTTCATTTTTACACAAGCTTGAACCATGGAGAACTCTACTTGGATTCAGTTTCATGTTTACACAAGCTTGAAACGAAAAAATATGCTTGTTATAAGTTCACATGCCCCTAGCATAATGACTCAAATCGAGGTACATGCTCCCCAAGCTTCATTGCATTCAACGAGGTGGATGGAATGAAAGTTCACTTTCGAGATCTTAGAAAGACTCGACTTGGATTTTACGAGATCTTAATCAAAGACTCGATTTGGAAAGGGAGTTGTTTCATTTTTTAATGAGGTTGACACAGTCAAAGAACTATCCTCATAACCCTTGTTTCATTTAACGAGTTTGACACAAGATAAGGAACTATGCTCACGATTCCTTGTTTCATTTTTTAACGAGATTGACACAAGACAAGGAACTATGTTCCATGATCCTTATTTCATTTTTTTAACGAGGTTGAGACAAGATGAAACTATCCTCGAAACACTTGATTCATTTTTTAACGAGCTTGACACAAGACATGGAACTATGTTTACAGCTCCTTGTTTCATTTTTTAACGAGCTTGACACAAGACAAGGAACTATGCTCCAAACACCCGGTTTCATTTTTTAACGAGGTTGACACGGGAAAAAACTATCCTTGAACTTGATCAGGAATTAGAAAATGAATGTACAGCCTGATATGCAATTTCAAGGGGACTTAAAGGCATCATGCCATCAAATGAATCCACCTCAGAATTGGAAGGTATGATCCAAGGATCATCAAAAGTAATAGTATTCGATGAAATCATATGAATATTTGCAATAAAAGGTGATACGTTAGGAGGAGGGAAGGAAAAAGTTCCCAGTAAACCAGAATCTTTAATCAAACCTACGCCAACATCCTTATAAGGGATAGTCGTTTTACCGATGTGTTGAACACTACCTATAGAGGCTAGGTCAGAAAAGAAATAGGTCAACTGGTCTATCGTAACGATCTTTCCATTATGAGGAAACTTGATAAGCCAAAATACTGATGAAACAATAACAGTCATAACATAAGACCAACTGCGACCCAGGAGAAGGTTGTAATTTGGAGGGGCATCAACCACTTCAAAATATAGATTTACGGTTTTGCCTTCGACCCCTATAGGTAAATCCTGCAAAATATTAGAAGGATGGAACCCTCAGCCATCAAAAGCCTTTAGAATTGTCAGAGACTGATTGAGTGTGGGAGAACCAAGCGATCTCCAACACTGGATTGACATAATACATGTAGAAGCCCCTTCATCAATCACAGTCCAAAAGAAAGGTCTAATTTTGACTAAAACTGGAATCTGGAAAGCCATTTGATGAGGTAGGTAGGGTGTACTATTCTCTAAATCAAAGATTATTAGGTTCGAATCCTGAATATCGACAGCTCCTATAGTAGACAATAGTAATTTACGCTGTGCTGGGCATGATTGCAGCACTTCCAAAGCTGACATTGCTGAAGGGGAAATAGCTAAGTCTTCAACAATGTTATAATTTTAAGCAGCTCTCGCGTGTGGATTGAAAGATGATTTACGAAGTATACCTTTAGCAGGCGGTTTGATTACTAAGTCAGGGTTGGGTTTCTCGATCTGTAGTGGACCGGAACCAGGAGGAGGTGTAGTTTATGTGTTTGAATTAGAAGATTCTGCTTCTTTACCACCAACATGATTTTTACTACCATAATCTTGCAATCGCGTCGCAATCCTGAAATGAGACTTCATTGTAATGGGTTCTTTTGAGGTATTTGAGGAAGAACCAATCATCTTACTATCTTGAGTAGGAAAAGGATCCTTCCAGACAGCAAGCATTTGAGAACCTTTAATGAATTTTGAAACCTCTGCTTGATGTGGGAATTCTTTGGTAAAATGATCCACATCGTAAATGAAACAAGGATAGCGAGGTTTCCTTTTTTCATCAGTAGATTCATTTTTATCCGTTTTATATTTTGAATTTTGTTTGTTTTTCTTCTTCCCCTTCTCTTTACTACCAGATTGTGATTTGGTCATAGATGATTCTACGACATGGGCATTGGCAGAAACTTCAGCGGAAGAATCTCCTTCCGGGGAATCAGGTAAAGTTATTATAGGAGAAGAATTCTTTGAAGATTTCTTCTTGCTTTTAGTACTAACTGAATCAATCATACCATCAACGGCACGAGACCCTAAAGGAGGTGCAGTTATTTGACCGTGTTTTAGAAGATTAGGGATTTTTTCATGTAAAGTACCTGATTGCTTATAGACAAGGTCAAGGTACTGAGCCTGAGCAATGACTTGTTATTCAGTGACAACTCCTCCCTTAGCTATGTCTTCAGTGATTTTAGGTAACAATGATTTAATGAACCATTCTGCTAAAATTTGATCCGAAATGAAAACTTTCACTAAATGCCTTCTATGTTGCCATTCATGAATATGATAAGAAATATATGTGGAAGTGGATTGTTTTAGTGAAGTTAATAGTTCCGTGCCATTGTCGTATCTAACAGGCAACTGAAAATGAGTTAAGAAAGTAGTGGCTAACTAATTGAAATTATAAAAAGATGTAGAAATTTTGAATAATATGACACTTATTCACAGAGATTATCCCGATTATACACTATTGCGGAATACATGCATAATACGTAATCTCCTCTATGTTGATCATCAATTTAGAAACATTAAAAACAATGAAACATCAATCACATGCACACATTAACATAGTATGTAACCCGGGGAAAGCATATAGCTGAAAACCCCACAATATGTGTATATTATAATGATTGAAAACATGTAACAATACATAGTACAATACTCCTCACAAGTACTCAGTACTATCTCCACCTGTTACACACAAAACTAGCTCAGATCCGAACAAGTCACAGGTCCAAATCTCCTCCGCTGCTTTGCTTGCCTCCACTACACAATCCAAAGTGAAAATCACGTGAGCACAAGCTACAATTGCCTTGGTATTGGCCCACACTGTGCAGTCCTCATTGGCATAACTCAATTCCATTGATTGTGCAAGATCTCATGCACAACTATAGTCATAACTGATAGCAATCTCAACCTCTAACACCTGTCTCCACTGAACTGTACATGCACTGAGTTAACTGATGTATTCTTCAGTTGCTTTATGAGTTAATAATTAGTGAATTAATTAATATTTAATTCACACAACTCATCACTAGTGTATTCTTTAGTTAGACTAAAATACAACTAGTTCAACTAAGTCAAACTGAACACAACTCCATCAACTCCACCGAAACTCAACCACATGAGTTCTAACTGAAGTCCTGCATGCAATAGCTCAACTGACCCACAAAGAAAGAACATTTCCTTTTAAAACTGCATGTGCCACATCTGTAGCTCGAACTGAAGTGCTCCAAGAGGATAAGATAATGTTTATAGTCCAAATACTATTATGAGCTAATAATATTCGAGTGTTCTATTTTTAGCCTTGCAGTCTAAAAATAGAAACCTGCCTATATGTCTAAAAATATAAGTCCATCTATTTTTACCAACATGACCAATCATCCACAAATAACATACTGTAACTCATAGACCATGATCCATATGTCTAAAAATAGACATAGTCTAAAAATAGACTTTGCGCCAAAAATAGCCTGCGGGCCCACTTAGTGAAGGTGTCTCCTTTCCACTAAGCTCCATCATCTTGTTGCATTTTCAACACTCCCTCTCAACAAGATATGGATTATATGCAACCCCTATCCTGCAACTCTGGAATGTTCTACATGCAACACATTTGCCCGGTCCACTTGCTCCAACAACACTTGGAACAAAAAAACTCCCAACTGACCACTCTGTTGGGCTAGGAACATACTCTGATGCTAAAGCTCTACCTGCTGCTGAAAAGTGATCGCTCTCTGAAATCTGTGCTACTGCAACATCTCCATGCACCTCGCACCATTGCACACTTCTCTGTGCCACCTAGCACTGTGCAAAAAACTTGTGCCTCTCGCATTGCTGCAGCCTGCTAGCTATGCGCTATCTTGGGATTCCCTACACTGTCGCTCTCTCTGCTACTCCATCCGCATCTGTCTCTACCCAATCAGTTAGTTCCTGCTACTCCACATCGGGGCTCCCGTAGCAAGGTCTCATCCAAGAGGTTGGGTACCTCAAGGATCATGCCCCTCCTCCTTGGGACGATCAAGCCACATCACCCCACCTCCTACCTGGAGGTATGGCGGCATGCGATCCCTCAGCCCACCTGGCTCGAAGTTTCCCCCTATTGGAGGTCTCTGCATGAGTAGATGTCTCTACTTGATCTCCTCTCATCTTCCCTTGTTGTGGCTACTCCACAACCTCCTGAAGTTGCTGCACCAATCGTGGCTCCTCCACAATCGTCTGAGACTTCTTCTGGTTCTGCATGTTGAGAGGTAATATACGCTCCCTCTCAACTACCAAGTCCCCATCAGTTGCCTCACTGCTTAAGGCTTTTCATGCATCTTGAACCTCAAGAGCATACAGGTTCTTGACCCGTGAACCAATCTGCTTCACCTGTCTAGTGATGATGTGTCTAAGGAAAACCTTTCCCTCACTGAAGACTACATCACAACCTTGGTCTTCCAGCATCGCAATCGACACCAAGTTTCTCTTCAGTCCTGGTACATACTTGACATCGGTCAAGGTATGGCGAGCTCCATGCTCCCTTTGAAAAATAACCGTGCCTACACCTGAGACACTATACTTCTCATCATTACCCATTGCTATGAGTATCTGGAGATCTTTCTCCTCCAAAGTACTGAACAACCTCTTGTCAACGGTCATGTGGAAAGAAGCTCCACTGTCAAGAAACCAACCACTTCCCACCATGGATGAAACCATGCATGCGAAGAGTGTGAAATCCAACTCAAACTGTGAAGCAAGTGCCTCACCTTTAGATCCTTCACTGGATCCCTTCTTGGACTTCTTCTTTGGGCAATTAGTAGCATAATGGACCAACTCATGACAACAAAAGCATCTCACCTTCGACTTTTCAACCTTCTTCCCATCATTGGAAGAACTGGATTCGAAAAGAGAACCCTTCTCCTTCCCCTTTTTCACCTTACTCGCTAAGGCACAGTTCTCCTCATCATGCATGGATGAAGAACTGCCTCTGGTGCTCCGTCTGATCTCCTCTTGCACAAGATCCGACCAAAGTCTCTTCCATCCTGGAAATTTCTCCTGACCATTGATAGAGTCCTGATAGGAATGCCAACTCTTCGAAAGACCAAGGAGAGCCAAGCTCACCAAGTCCTCATCATCGACAGTCACCCCCACACTTCCCAGCTCATCCCGACACTGGGTGAACTTCGTGAGATACCTGGGCATACTGTCTCCATTCTCACACTTAATGTTTCTGACTTTATCCTTGAGCACCAACTTCCTCTAGTCACTCTTGCTTTGGAATAGATCTATCAATGCTTTCCACATCAAGTATGGAGAAGCCTTTCCATGCAGGCTGGACACAATGTGATCCTTCACGCCCTCAAACAGAATCCTTCGACACTTTGCTGTCTTCTTTTGCCAAGCCACAGTGTCAGCATCATCAGTACGATTTGGGACCTCAGCCTCTATGAAATCCTTCAACCCATTATCATCTAACACCACCTCTATCCTGTCTTTCCATGCAATATAATTCGAGTTGCCCTCAAGAGCATACTCCAATCGCAATCCGTTGAAAGACATTTCAACTTTGACACCAAGAAAACACTGCTGCAAATTCGAATTCCACCAGCTCAAAACTCAACCGCTTCTGATCTAAAATTCGTGAGAACAAAGTATTTCTCGTACAGAGATTGACTGTATGGGCTTTTACCGGATATCCCACCTTCCAAAGGAAGGATGAATCTAGAGGCTACCTGGCCCAATTACAAGCTCTACCTGAAGAAATAAAATGTAAATACTTTCTGAATAATAGATCTAATGATCAACTGCTCCGATACCATGTAGAAATTTTGAATAATGTGACACTTATTCACATATATTATCCTGATTATACACTATTGCGGAATACATGCATAATACATAATCTCCTCTACATTGATCATCAATTTAGCAGCATTAAAAACAATGAAACATCAATCGCATGCACACATTAACACAGTATGTAACTCGGGGAAAGCATACAGCTGAAAACCCCACACTATCTGTATATTATAATGATTGAGAAAATGTAACAATACATAGTACAATACTCCTCATAAGTACTCAGTACTATCTCCACCTGTTACACACAAAACTAGCTCAGATCCGAACAAATCACAGGTTCAAATCTCCTTCGCTGCTTTGCCTGCCTCCACTGCACAATCCAAAGTGAAAATCACGTGAGAAAAAGCTACACTTGCGTTGGTATTGGCCCACACTACGCAGTCCTCATTGGCATAACTCAATCCCATTAATTGTGCAAGATCTCATGCACAACTATAGTCACAACTGATAGCAATCTCAACCTCTGACACCTGTCTCCGCTGAATTGTACATGCACTGAGTTAACTGATGTATTCTTTAGTCGCTTTATGAGTTAATAATTAGTGAATTAATTAATATTTAATTCACACAACTCATCACTAGTGTGTTCTTTAGTTAGACTAAAATACAACTAGTTCAACCAAGTCAAACTGAACACAACTCCATCCACTCCACAATCGACTCCATCAAAACTCAACCACATGAGTTCTAACTGAAGTCCTGCATGCAATAGCTCAACTGACCCACAAAGAAAGTGTATTTCCTTCTGACAGCTGCATGTGCCACATCTGTAGCTCGAACTGAAGTGCTCCAAGAGGATAAGATAATGTTTATAGTCCAAATATTATTATGAGCTAATAATATTCGATTGTTCTATTTTTAGCCTGGTAGTCTAAAAATAGAAACCTACCTATATGTCTAAAAATAGAAGTCCATCTATTTTTACCAACATAACCAATCATCCACAAATAACATACTGCAACTCATAGACCATGATCCATATGTCTAAAAATAGACATAGTCTAAAAATAGACTTTGTGCCAAAAATAGCCTACAGGCCCACTTAGTGAAGGCGACTAAGCTCCATCATCTTGTTGCATTTTCAAAAAAAGAGCCTCGTGGTAACTCAATGTACCATTTGGCGGCAAGACCAATAAGAGTTCGTTGAAAAAGATGCAATCGAATTGAATCATCAATGATTGAATTAGATGCACACCAGAGGTGATAAGTCATAACGTGATTTGACAGATCCTCTCCTGACTTTCCCTCAAATTTCAGGATATCATTGGGCAACTTACTAGGCATTGGTGGCCAATACGGAAGACAGTAAATCAGATCGTTCATAAGGTGTGAAAAATTAGGTAAATCCAAAGTTGCAATAAATGGTAACTGACAGTTAGGGTCGCGAAAACCTTGAGTAATGAGACCAGTTCCAAGAGAAGGATATCCAGGATAACCTGGAATCGGATTTGCATTAGGAATGTTATAACCTCCTGGAAAACCAGGATTAATTAGACCAAACTGGGGTTGTTGAGGCTGTTGATAAGTATAGCCAGGATACGGTTGATACTAATAAATTGGGTTTTGTACAGTAGGACTGAATTGTTACTGTCCCTGGTACGGTTGATAGGTAAATTGTGGTTGACTTGTGGCAATCGTACTTGTACCAGCTTGTCCTACAGGCATCTGAACCAAAGTTTGAACTTTAGGTCCTGACTGTGGCACAGAGACTTGAGGAGTTTGCACTGATGCAGGGATAGTAGAAACCAGAGCTATAGATACTCCAGAAATAGGTGTGGTAGGTTGAATAAAAGTTGCAATAGTTGTAGTAGTTTGAGGCGGAGTCTGAGGTGTGCTAGGCCCTGGCTGTTGAACTAAACCAGGTGCAGGGGTTTGAATAGTAGGTTGGACAGGTTGCTGGGTTGGACCAGAAACCAAAGGCTGTCTAGGTTGATTAGATAACTTCACATTAGGTTGCATAGTCTATTGAGTTTGAGACGGATCCCACACCATGTTCATTCGGAGTATGGACCCATAGAAGGTTGTGCATATGGAGGACCATAACTTGGTTGAACATAGGGCTGATAATTAAGCGGTACATTTCCAGCTCCTTGTAAAAATGATTGACCAGAAGGCAGTTGGAAACCTTGAGTTGGGTACTGACCTTGAGGTCGATAACCCTGAGGCACGTACTAAAACTGGGGTTGGCCTTGAGGTATGTTTTGAGTCTGGGGTTGACCTTGGGGTATGTACTATCCTGAAGGTTGAAAACCTTGAGGTAGACCTCCAGGGGGTAACTGACTACCTTGAGGTTGACCCCCAAGCGGTAACTGACTACCGTGGGGTTGCCCCCTAGGTGGTAACTGACTACCTTGGGGTTGCCCCCCAGGTGGTAACTGACTACTTTGAGGTTGAGGATTTGTAGTACTATCAGACATCATAAGGATTTGTTCTGTGTTCAACGTTGGAGTTCCATTACTACCAGATGATAACTGATGTTCAGTCGGTCGAGGAGTTGCTCCTGAAAAAGTACCAAAGAGTGATTGGTACCCCAAAGGAACAGAAGGACCGCCGTATAAAAATGTTTCCGGTGATTGGGAAAACATAGATGACTGTCTTGACATGATCAATGAAGGATAAAAATTTCTTGGTGTAGGGTGAAAAGGAATTTGAAGTGGTGAAAAGCTAAGACCCGGGTTTTACTCAGGAGGTTTCTCTTGAAGTCTACGAGATTGTGTCAGTAATTCAGCCACAATTAAATATTAATTAATCACACGCAAACAAAGAAAATTTAAAGAGAAACACCTAAAGTCTCTAAAGAAACAAACAGCTGAATCACACGCCTAAAAAATCTAGGAGTTCAAACCTTGCACAAACATTAACTTCTCGTACTTAAAACACTAGTTGGTGATGAAATCCAACTTAGTAGAAGTTTAATACAGAAAGGGCGGTTGGAACAATTACCCTGAGAACCTGCTTAATGAAACAGACTGGCACAAGTTTCTTCACAAAACCTTCTTGAGTGAAGAGAACCCCCTAGAGAGTCCAAGTGAGTCTAGTCGATATCTGCTCCAGGTACAGTGAGATCTTTCCTTCACCGTCACCTTAGGAAATAATCTTAAGTTTATGGACACTAAGGTTACCAACAACAAAAAATACAACTGGGGGAACAGTCTATGATCCGATCTACGCGCAAGGGCAGAGTAACAAAGCTCAATCCCCTTGAAGGCTCCTCAACATGGTCAATCCGAGGTTTACTAACAAGTGATCCCAGGCTCCTCGATAATGGTTAATCCGAGGTTTACCATTTATAATACGCACAAATCTTCTATCTTTCCCAATGAAACAAAATTGATTGTCTCAAAGGTTCGGACATGATCTCGTGATTGACTCCTTTAAGAGAAGCTTCCTAGAATGTATCAATTACAATTGGATTTATTTCCTACCGGAAGATGTATCTACTTGTTTGTTTTAACTATCTTGGAGAGTTAATTACTCCCTACTCCAAGATACTAGCCTAAGCTATATTGGTGATAAGAGCCCTAGAAATAGAAAAGATTACTAGATCAATTTTAATTAAGAGTTGCTTTTATGGGTTTTTCTTTAATTCAATAGGTATGGAAGTGAAACTTTGATGGTGTGAAGACTCGACTCCAAACACACTAAAAAAATGCACCTAAAATGATAAGCAATTCATTTTTCTTTCAATGAAATTCTAGCTAAAATAAAGAGTTCAAGAATGCAATTCTTTAAGAAACAATTCTTTCTTTCAACATGGAAATGGAAAGAAAATATTTTTGTTTTTTAATAAGAAATCAAAACGAGACAAATAATTAATGCTCACAATAAATCCCTTTCACTTTTCAAAACTCGAAACTACAAAAAAAAACAATTTGATTCAAAAGAGATCTACAAGTTCTAGAAAAACACTCAAAACTACATAAAACTAATTTTGAGATCTAAAAACTTTTAAAAATCTAATTGAATAAAAGCTTTAATTCTTTTTGAGGACGTTTTAATTAGTTGTTTAGTAAACTAAAGATTCATTTTTTCAGAATAACAAATCAATCAAAAAACATATAGATATGTTTTCTTTTGTAAAATTGAAATTCAGAACTTATAACAAAGTTTGTTCAAAGATTTGCAAGGAGAAAACTAAATCTATTTCTCACAAAGGATAGATTTCACAACCAATTCAGACTCATCAAGAAGACGAAAAGACACCAGGATGATCTAAGGTTTCTCAAGCTTCTAATCTTTGAGTCACTACAGAGACCAAGTGCAAACCACTCCATGCATGCAAAACTTCTAGAAAATCATCTAAAACAAAAATACTATTGGAAATCACTCACAAGAGATTTTTGACAAGAAAAATACAAATATGGGTAGACACTAAAAATCCTAAATGAAACCTAATCTTAACTGGAAGAAGATATTTTAGGTTTTTCAAAACATTTTGATAGGGTCTGCAGGCTCTAGAAGAAACAGGTGCGGTTCCGCTCTGTTTACTAAAGGAAAAGTGCGGAGATGCCCACACTATCTGTAAAGAGAAAGTGCAGTCCCCTGAAAACTTTGAAAAAAATGAAAAATAATCAAGATTCTAAAAACTACCCAAGCTAGTATACATCAATCAAAAACAGAAATGAAAACACTTTTCTCAAGTCAAAACAAAGGAAAACCAAAAACCAAATTCATTCCCCAGTGGAGTCGCCAATTTGTTGGCTGGATAAATCGATCTTGCAGATAAGGCCGATCTCCCTAGTATCAGAAGATAGTCTAATAACAAATGGACAAACAAACCTATCTTTCTCTAGGCATATGCGATTTATAAGTAAACACTACAGAGGTGTTAAGATCCTACCTTAGATTCAATGCTTGTTCGTAGTAGTCATCTTCCAATCATTCGAAAGAGTTACTTTCCAATCGTTCGAAAGAGTTACCTTTGAAGACCTGTAATCACAAACAAGAAAACATTAAATAGCACCTGCATAGCAAATATTATAAATCATGTCTATTATAGTGATCAAGGAATCCATAAAATAAACCATGAATTAACAGCTTATTGAGAAAAACAAATTTATTTGTATTAACTTTGAAGTAGAAGAACCTTACAACCTTTTTAGCCTTGATGTTGAACAAGCTCTTCCTGGGGTCCGAAACAGGAATTTCCTTTACTTTGACAAGCCTTGCACTCTTCCAAATGAGATCTTAGAGGTATGTAATCTTTCCTCATAAAACTCAACTAAAGAAGACTAAGTTCCAGCAGCATTTCACCTCAAAAATATTTAGCTTCTAACCTCCGCAGTAACCAGCCCAATGTGCTTCTTTTTATAGTGCAGAGGAAGAAGTTAGAGGTCCACCTATGAAGGGATAGAATCCTCCTTCAAAGGGATAAGCTCCTCACATCAAGGGGTTAGCTGCTTAAGGTATGGGATACATGAACCTTAAGAGAGAAAACTTGCCACTTCAAGATTCCTTCCAAAGCTTCTAGAAATGAATGAAAGTGAGTTTTCAGAATATACTTGCGCCTTTTTAACTTTTACAGGGCTTCGCACCTTTAATATAGAAACAGTGCGGTCCGGTGCGCAGCCTGCACCTAATACAAAGAGAAAGTGCGGAACCAGGGTTTTAAAGACTTTGAGGGCTTTTCTCTTACTTTCAAGGCTTGATATGAGGAACTGATGTTTCAGACTTGCAGAGGGGGAAAGTATGAGTGGTAATGAACTCACATAGATACAAGAATGTCAAGGTGAAAATTTTTAGTGCAACATGCCCATGTAAAGGTTGGCTCTACCATCATGTCATGATTTTAAAGTCGGTGAGTGAAAATGGTTTGTGAACCAAGACACGTTGGGGTCGACCCTATGGCAAACATATCGCAATATGGAGGCTAGTATGCAAAATGCAGCGGAAAGTGGTATTCCCTAACCTATATGCCAATAAGAAAATGATACCTGCCATGACGGGTCTGCGGTCATGGGACCAAAACACTTTCTCGAAGAAGTCTCCAAAATTTCCTGTAAAGACAACCCATTCCTGACACTCCAAGCCAAAAGGTCAAAAATTCCATAAGATAAAAATCAACTTTTGAAAAAATAATTTTCATTTTGCAACCTATATAAGGACTTTTTGACTCACATTTTTGTCATTTGTGTTTTGAGAAAGGAGCTATGGAGAAAAACTCAAACAACCTTCCTCTGTCCAATTCAACCGTTCAAATCACTCCAAAACTTCTAAGTAACCCTTTTATCATGGTTTTAATAATTTGTGATACTTTTTAGATGTTTTTTTCAAAATTTGACTATAGTAAAATATGTTAAAAATTTCAACTCTGTGTTCAAGGTTGAATATAGGTGACCCGCGTATATGAGGGCCCTACACGCGACTGTGTAAAAAGGCAACCTACGTGTGTGTGACTAAAAAATTTAAAACATAAACCTAATGATTTGAAACATCTTTTTTTTGGGCAGGATGGCAATCACCTGTAGAGAAAGGGAGAATAATGTCATTGATAACCAAGTAATGGAGGATCAAAATGCTTTGGATGCTTTGGGAGGCTGTGGCTTGCTAAAATTCTTTAAAATTCCAAATATGAAAGAAAACACACGATTGCTTGAGTTTTTGATTCATTATTGGAGTGCAGAGGATGATGCATTCATGATCGATCAGATGCCCCTAAGGATCAAGATCGAAGATATTTACTTAATTAACGGTCTTTCTCGAAGGGGAGAGATAGTGCATTCTACCAGCAGGACAAGAGGTAGTCTCAATGTTGAAGACTTTGTCCACATATACTGTCTTGGTCATCCTGAAAAGATTGGAGGTCAGATTCCAATCAAGCACGTAGAGAGCTTATCCTTGAAGATCCTACTATTTACCATCTCTAGGGTAAACAGTTCTGCTGCTTTAAATCAAGCCTCACGAGTATCCATGAGCCTAGCAGTGGAATGCCTCACTACTAGTATGATTGGTGCACACCTCTACTGACCAACATGAAGAACCAACTCACTTCCATTCAGAAGGGTCAGACAAATAATTTTGGGTACGAAACAATCTTATGCTCATTCTTCTTTGAGAAAGTACCTGGGCTTTGACCCAAGGTGTTATCGACCATCAGCAGCCCAAGGGATTCATGGATGGGCAGATGGGCTGACCTGATGAAATGCCTAGGGGGTGGTGATGTCTCCAGGAAGAATTTTGACGATGAGTTTTTCGCATGGTGGGATCAACAGGGCATTGAAGTCGATGACTAAACCTATGCCATAATGGATTTCCGAGGAGATCTAGATTTAATATTACCACCAGACGCAACATGGGGCACCATAGGTAGCAATTATTTTATTTTTTGAATTTCTTAAGATTTTTTGGACTTTTAATATAAATGAATAGATATATATATATATTATGACACAAGAAACTTACAAAATATATGATCATGTTTTAGATGTGGGGCCAGTGAGACCTGACGGATTTCCCCAACATAGGGGTCATGGAAGAGATGCTGAAGGGGTTGTAGTAGAGATGGAGAGAGTTCTCCATGCAGTTAGGAGGAACTTGGTGAGATTGACTCGCCATGTACCATGATAGCCATAGAGGACTTACCTGAGGAGATGCAGCGTCGCGTGGTAGGAGTACCACGGGACTGGGTGTGACTCTTTCAACGTGTGGCCAATGCTGTTGTTTATTTTCTAGCTGCTCATCTTGAGCCAGCCAGATAGATGATCAGATCTTTTTATGATTATACATGATGATGGGCACAAGCCCAAATTTTATAGGGCATTTTGTCCCGATTTTGTATATTATTTTGGACACAAACACTCTATCTATATACATGCGATTTTATGATCATCATATATACATATGATACTTTGATTATTTTGATGTTTTTCAATTTGATGAATGATTTATATGCCAGTCAAATGCTTGATTAGCAATAGAATCAACTAAGGAATTTTCTAATCATGGAATGTGAACATATGTGATATAAATAAATGATCATTGCAACAATCATACTCTCAAAAATTGGCGATACAAATAACGATCTCATACCCGATAAATGTTATTCAGCTGAGATAACACTAGTTGTGAGTCTAAATAAACCACTAACGAATAAATATCAAGAGAGATCGCTTCATATAGAAAATTAATAACGACAATATATTTGGAAATATTATTCGAAGCATAATCGATACATACTCCTCTCGAAACCATCAACTGGCCAGATGGATAATAAATCACCCAAGTCATGGAAGCAAGGTTCTGAATATGCCTACTCGCACCATCGGGGAATCCTAAATATATTGAATCGTCCATCAATACTTGCCAAAGCAGATAAAAAATGTCAAAATCACTAAAACCGATAGATAGATATGTACAAAAATACAATATATACAAACAAGTAAGTGTTCACTCGAAGCCTAAGTAAAGTACTTCTTAAGGTAGAGCCCATTTCTGGGCTCTGCCAACTTGTTTCCTTCAAAGTCAATTAATTCATAAGCTCCCTTTTCCAAAACTCACTTGACTATAAAGGGACTGTACCAGATAGATTTAAACTTGCCTGCCCCTAAGGAGTCTTTGTCTTGATTGTAGACCAGGGCAAGGTCACCTTTAGAAAAATTTCTAGGATGGACAACTTTATTGTATTGATTTTTTACCCTCTTTTTATGGGCTTCGTTTATTGTGGTGGCATCTCGACGCTGCTCATCAAGATGCTCCAAATGAACAAGGCACTCCTCGAGACTTGAAGTTTGTGGAAGAAGTTCAACATCTAGTTTAAGGGAAGGTATTTCACATTCAATAGGAAAGATAGATTCCAACCTGTAAACCAGTTGAAAAGGAGTAAAGCCAGTGGAAATCTTAACTGATGTTCAGTATGCCCAATGTGCCGGATACAACATGATGTGCCAATAGGATCTAGCTTTGTTAATCATCCTTTGCAGGATTATTTTAAGGGATTTGTTCACGGCATCAACCTACCCATTGGCATGAGGATAATATAGAGATTAATGCTCCTGCTAGAAACCCAACTTGCGAGCCAATTCAGACATCCGTTGAATTTGGAAATGACTGCCATGATCAGTGACAATCTCTTTAGGAATACCAAACAGGGAAATAACTTGATTGAAGAGAAACAAGGCCATTGTTTCATTGTCATTCTTAAAATTAGGCATGGCCTCAACCCACTTCGTAAAGTAGTCTACGACCACTACGATATACTTGTGATTTCTTGACGAAGGCCAATTACAAGTAGTAAAATAAATGCCCCACTTCCTGAAAGGACTGATAGTGATAATAGGGAAAAGAGGAGTTGTATTGGCTTGCATTTTCCAAGTATAGACTTGACAAGGATAACATCTTTTGGCCACTTCAATACAATCTTTGAAGATCAAAGGCCAAAAGTAGCCTGCTCGCAAATTTTTTTGGGTTGTTGCAAGTTCAGATAGATGACTGCCACAAGATCCACTATGGAAATCATTAAGAATTGACTTAGGTTCTTCCAAGGTTAAACAACATCTAAGGATTGAATCAATCCCACGACGATACAATGTGTCACCTATAATAACATAATTCTTAGCGAGGTGATGCAACTTTCTACGCTCAT
This sequence comes from Pinus tabuliformis, assembly GCA_031772625.1. Taxonomy (NCBI): domain Eukaryota; kingdom Viridiplantae; phylum Streptophyta; class Pinopsida; order Pinales; family Pinaceae; genus Pinus; species Pinus tabuliformis. Next base: position 73,883,796 of record CM062816.1, read on the forward strand.
ATTTGGAAAACGTAGGCGGGAACTTTGAAGTCTAGAGATATATAATGATATCCCCATACCAAGGATCTTGTGAAGAAATAAGAAATAAGTGTTGATCAGGAAAACTTTCCTCGTGAATAATTTCTTCCTCACAAGACAGTTCTGATATCAACTATGCAAATACTAAGGATTTCTTAGATTTAGCCGAAATGAATTCGAGATCGAATTCTTGTAAAATGAAAATCCATCTATTATATTTTACCCAAATCACTGAATTACTGAGAACAAACTAAAATGGATTGATGGCTGATAAGACGAACGTTTTTCGAAGCAGAATGTAATGTCAAAGCTGCTGGAAAGCATGCCAAAGCTAGTTTCTCGATGGGAGAATATCGCAGTTCAGGACCTACCAAGCCTCAACTTAGATAGTATATTACATGCCCACATAAGGCATCATATTTTTGAACCAGAGCCATACCAATGGTTGATTTTGGTGTAGCGAGATACAAGAGGAAATCTCTGTATAATCAAGTGGACTCAACAACGGAGCAGAAGTTAATGCTTTTTTCAAAGCATCAAAAGATCGTTGTACTAAATCATCCCATAAAAATGGGGCCCATTTCTTAAGAAAACACATAAATCATTTTGTGATCTCGGTGTAATTGGATATAAATCTCCTCAAGAAATTTGCTTTTCCTTGGAGAATTTGAAGTTGACATATGGAAGACAGGGGAGGCAACTGAAGTATTGCTTGAACCTTGAAGGGATTAACACGAATCCCCTCTATTGACACAATGAATCCTAACAATAGACCAGATGTGACTGCGAAAACACACTTATTTGGATTCAACCAGATCTTATAAAAATGACACCGCTCAAAGATCAACCGAAGGTGCTTAGGATGATCAATTCTCTTTCAATAACGAGCAACTAGATCATCTAGATATGCTTTAATAATGTGCTTGATGTCGTGAAAATCATAAGACATGGCTTGCTGAAAAGTGGCTCCAACATTTTTGAGGCCAAAAGGCATATTTTTGTACGCAAACATACCCCAAGGACAAATAAAGGCCGTCTTATGTTGATATTCTGGATGGATAGTAATTTGATTGTACCCAAAGAATCCATCCAGGAATGAAAAAATTTCATTACCCTCACATTCATCAATAATTTGATCAATAAAAGGTGTGGGATAATTGTCTTTCAGACAAGCCTTATTTAGGTCCCTAAAGTCAATACATACTTGAATCGTTCCTTGCTTTTTGTCTACGGGGACTGGATTAGAGACCCACTTAGTTAGAGGAACGAGGTATATGAAACACGCCTTTAGCAGCTCTTCGACTTCAGCTTTGATAGCTACTGCTTTTCTAGGATTAACCGGTCAAAGTTTTCGACGAATAGGTTTAGCATTTTCATATGTCTTGATCTCATGCTGGACAATAGATGAATCTATTCCAGGCATTTCCTCATAAGACCAAGTGAACACATCACAAAACTCTTTGAAGAGACCAATATAAATATGGATTTCTTCGGGGGAACAGTCAGCTCCGATGAAGACATTTTTGATTATGTTAGGATTCCTAGAGATGTTCACCAATATAGTTTGTGAGATAACAAACATGTTACCTTTGGAAAAAAACTATGCTGGGGCCAAAGGGTTTAAAATTGTATGAACATCACTAGTAGAAGGACTAGACAAACTTGACTCAATTTCTTGCAAATGAGGGAGGAAATATGAATGATGATGTAGACCATCCCATGGTCTATCAATTCCCATCATTGCTTCTAGGATTTCTTCCTCAGATGGTAAGACTGTTCTAGGCTAGAGCCACATCTCCATCTAGATCCTCTAGTGAGAAAGGAGTAGGATGGGGGTCTGCAGAGTTAACAATAGATTGATAAGAAATTTCTACTCTAGATATAGGACATGCCATTCCACCTACTTGCCCTCCATCTAATGTGGTGTCAGACAAAGGTAAAGGCCAAGGGTCTGAAAAATAATGAGTTCGAAAGAAATCTCTTCGAGAAGGTCCCTTGGAGGATGAAATAGCATTGATTCTAGCTATAGGAGAAGGAAGATAAAAATACCCATTAAAGAAGAGTACACCCCAACTCCTAAATTCTCCATAGGTTGCCCGGGATTGTTCACTAATGGAATAGTAGAATCAGAAGATGCAATCACCTGAGGAATAGTCCATGTGATCAACTATGGATGCGAAATAATAATGAAACTATGGCATCCATCTCGTAAATCCAATTCCTGCCTAAGAGGAGGTTGTAATCTAGATTCACATCGATTATTTCTACCTCAATATTTACCACCTTCCCCCCAACAAATATGGGAAAGGCAGGAATAATCCATGTGGCCTATGAGAATGTCCATCAAATTCCGTCAATAGAGTCGGTGAAGGAACAACTTGAGTCGATCCAATGGCCTTCCAACATGACATGGACATCACACATGTGGAAGCTCCCTGATCGATAACAGTTCGAAAGATGTTGGTCTTTCAATATGTAGACTATATCTAAAAAGCCATATGATGGGGAAGTCCCTTTTTGACGTTTGACATATCAAAAGTGAGCACAAGAGAATTTGTTAGATCTACTTCTCTGATTGCCGAGAGTAATGCAGTCCTTTGAGCGGGGCACAACATGGGTACCTCTAATGCTGACATAGCACAAGGACATTGAGCTAGATCTTCTACAATTGAGTAGTTCTGGGCTGCCCTAGCATTAGGATTAATGGTCAAGCGCTTTGTAGAGCCTTTCGACATCTGAGGTATAGACTCAACAAAGGGCCTATTAATATGGAGTGGCTCTGACGCATCGAAAGCAGACTTAACCTTAGATGATTACGATTCACTGTAACCACGCGATTGCGTAGCAACATCAATATGAATGCTCATCATGAAGACATTTGATGAATTATCCCCTTCCTGGTTGCCCCTTGTGGGGGTACCAACATTAGAGTTTGCGCCAGCAAGTAATTGCTGCCCTTGGGGAAAAGGGTTAGTGAGGACAACCTGGGAGCTAGAGGACCCCTGCTGCACTAACAAGTGCTGAGCGTCTTGGATCTTAGGGTAGAGATGAGTCAAATGATCCCCATTGCATAACTTGCATGGAAATTTTACTTTTTTCTTGGACTCTTTTCTACCCCTTCCAGCATCATTGTTGGGTTTGTTTGCATTTCCCTTCCCATCTTTGCCCTTTTTCCTACCTCGTCCTTTCTTCTTCCTAGCAGATTATTGGTTTCCTTTGGGGTTAGAAGTTTGGACGATGTTTATAGATGTCGGTTGGGAAGGTGTAGATACAGATGGTGATGCCTGCATAGAAGAAGCAGTTTGTAAAAACAACTTCTGCAATTGATTCAGCAGGTTAGCCGTGTTGGCCTCAATTGATTCGACTAGCCATCGGCATGGGGACTTGGCTTTGGTTTGGCTATATCCACATTGGATCTAGGAGCATCATGTAGAATTTTTTGAAGAACCCCAGACTGAGAATAATAAGTTCCAACTGCTGGGCTTTGAAAATAGCCTGCTCTTTAGTGAAAACATTGGAGAGTGACACGTCCTTAGAGGTCTTAGGATGTAATGGTTTAAGAAACCATTCAAGAAGGAATTATTGTGGAATATCGACTTTAATGAGCCTCTTCCTTCTCCTCCATTCCTGGATATGGTCCAAAATGTGAGTTGCCTGATCTTGTTGGAAATTAGCCAGAAGCTTAGTTCCAGCATCATATCAGACATACAATTGAAAATGGTTCAAAAAGATAGTAGCCAAATCACCGAAAGAAGTGAAGGTTCCCCATAGAAATTCTATGTATCACTTAGTTGCATTTCTAGTTAAGGTACAGTGAAATAATCTCAACCTGATTGAATTGTCTATCAGGGAGCTGGACGAACACCATAAGTGGAAAGTGTTTACGTGGTCACTCGGATCTTCACTAGTCTTCCCCTCGAATTTTGGTATATCTGAGGACAGTTTGATTGGGATTGGAGGCCAAATAGGGTTATACCTAATCAGATCATTAGTTAATTTAGAGAGATATAACAAGTTTAATTTTACCAAAAAAGGGAGTCGTGGCTGACCCTGAGGATTCCACCTGGTGTGGATAGAACTCCTAACATTCTAAAAAGAATGGCCTAGATTTGTGAATGCACTAGGTTTCCTGAAGTAACTCGTAGACCCAACTGAACCATAAGGATCCCCTTGCAGTCCAGAAAAAATCATAATTTGACCAACTCCTACCGAAAAAACCTCCGTAACTAGTAAAGTTTCCCCCTAGAGAATTGTTAAAAGGAGTAGAGAGCCCTTAATAAGGGTTCCATGCGTTAGCATAGGGAGAAAAGTTCTGGAAAGAACTGACAGAAGAATACGGAATGTTCCCTTGATGACCGAAATAAAATTGATTCCCAACTCCTAACCCACTAATCATAGGGTTCATCCAACTTTGAAATGGATTATAACTTTGACCCGTAGAGGAAAAAGACAACGATCCCAAAGTTGGATTGGAATCTGGTATATGACCACCCCTAAACGGGAAATCCTGAAAAGAAGCTGATCCACTTTCCATGGATGTGGAGGCAGCTGATGGAATACTTAAAGGAACCGAAGGAATTGTGCTAGTCGGCATTCCAAAAGGGAAAAATCCAATACCAGAGGCAACAGCTTGAGAACTTCCACTCGAAGATGGAATGAAACTAGAACCAAATATAGAAGTGCTAGGAGTAACAAAAAGTATAGAAATAGTTCCTCCTCCTTGTACGGATACAAGAGTTTGCATAATCGTAGCATTTGTTGTGGATGCCATGCTTCGAGCAGTGGTCATCAAAGGAAAAGATCGATATAGACCTGGGCTTGAAGGCCTGTTGGTCAGAGTCTCGACGTATAATAAAATGTCCGGATAATCAAGAGGAAGAGGAGAATTAGGAGCCGCAATAAACTTAGAAAGCTCTTCAACCTCAATATTGTCTTCCGACTAGAAGAGGACTCAAGAAATAACTAGAGTGTCCCTCTCTAACTCTCTACTTGTACTAGGTATATCTTGCGAACCAATAACTCCAACCGGAGGATAAATCTCCAATGCGCCTGTTGCCATCGGTTGAAAGCCAATGGAAGGATTTCTCCTACACCTTCAAGGAGAAGGCTCAGGACTCGTAGGTGATAGCTCATGAAGTCTCCTAGACCGCTGAGCCAGTTAATCAACCACTTTGACTTATTTTAAAGAGATTTACTTAAAGACTCAAAAAATGGTAAAGCTAGGCCAACTAGGAGAAAAGAACACTCTCTAAAAAGTACCTAAAGAAACAAGTAATCAAACAGCTTTCAAGTATTTCCACTCCAGGTGATTAGGACGGGACACCAAAAAGGAAGTCAAAATCAAGGGCCTTCCGAAAATATTCTGGGGTAATTACACCCCAGGCCTACTAGTGAAGGTATCAGAAGCAGTTACATCGACCTCCAGACAATAGCCTTTGCCAGTGCAAGCACCTAAGCTTCACAAGGGTACCCTCCAGAAGTATTGTTGAACGTGATGCAACATCAGCCTCAGGTGCCACGGGATTCCCCTCTGCATCCACCTATGCGATCCCTAGGAAAGGAAATTATGGATACCAATTCGTATCAAAAGTTGGGCGGAATGGTTGTGAGGTGTGATCCAACAAGTAGGAGAGGGGGTTTCTCTCTTCCTTGTCTTCACTCTCCCTCTTGCTTAACTCCCAGTCATGGAGCTTTCCCGGTCTTTCTAACAATATTGAGTTTCTCTCTTTATTCAACTTCTAAGTTTTGTAATTTGAGCGGACTTGGAGAGTTAACTGTCCACTCACCTATTACAAGGCCCTAATAAACCTAAACTTGTTGTTGTTTATTGTTGAAATGTGGGAACAAGAATATTCCAATTTAATTTGTCCTTGAATTTAATTTAGTCTTAATAGCTACTTGGAAATAATTAATTAAGTTATTTTGACTTAATTAATTGAAGAAATTCAAGTTAGAAGTCTTTCTAAAGTCATGCAAGAGTTATCCATTAAATTAAGGGGATAAGATTGAGTTATATTTGAGTTGTAATTAGTTAACTCAGTTTACTCAGTTAAGTCTAGTTAAATTAGTTCCAAACTATTTGAGGAATTAATAGAGAGTTAACAGTCAGTTGATGCATGCATGCACTCAACTAGTGTACTTCAGTTAACTGAAGATTCCCTCATTAGAAACTCATGCATGTCTATTCTGAGAAAGACCTAGTTGAGCTAAATGTCAAGGACATTGTACTATTAGTTGCATTTGTCTTCTTATAAAGAAAAATCATGCATGCAAAAGGAATAATTCCTTGAGGATTACACGGTTCTGATAGTGTGTGAGATCAGGAGATCATCCACTTGGTAAATTGGTTTTCCACTTGGTTGCAGGAGATCATCCCAGAGGAACTAAGCAAGGAAATAGGAGCTTGGAGAGCAGAGAGGAAGGCTTGTGAGAAGCCAGGATTTCCTGTGAGCATATTTGAGGATTGTATTGAGAGCTGGCTAGCTGTGAGAGCTAAGGCTTTGTATAATTCCTATGTATTTCCACATTGTATGATAATACAGATAGTGGGGTTTTTAGCTGAGGCATTCCCCAAAGTATTTTCATGTATATTGTGCATTGATTCTTCTTCTTCTTCTTATATGTGTTCAATTTGATCTTTAAGCTATCACAAATTGATAGTAGAAGTAGGTTATAGTATTTTTCTTTGATGTGTATTGCATTATCGGGTTAACCTACAGTTAGATTTTATACATAGGTTTCAGAGCGAGATTTGTACAGAATTTGAAGAATTTCTACATGGTATTAGAGCCAAGGATATCAGAGCAATGAACAATATACTGAGAAGAGAATTCGAAGTTTGAAGTTTGGGGTTGCAGGTGAAAATGGAATTCTTATCATACTTCAAGGTTGGCCAATGGCGTTCTATGGCTTGAGACTCGAGTATGCCTTGGAAGGTAGCTCGAATTACATAGCATGAAAAGATAGAATGGAGTTTGTATTAGAAGACAATGGCTTGAAGGAATTCATTGATCAAGAAATCCAAAAGCTAGCTTCAACTAATGCACAAGAGTTGGCTGAATGGAAGAAGTGTGTGGCGAAGGTGAGACGGGTCATCCTTGAGGGAGTTCGAGACCATATTGTCTCAAGTCTCCATGGTAAGGATACTCCATATTCAATGTGGAAGACATTGAAGGACCTATACTAGAACAGTAGCGACTAGAGGAAATTGGCGCTCAAGGATAAGCTTTGCATCATGGGGCTTTGAAGATAATGCAACAGATATCTACATGACTTCCGAAAGGTAAACTTGAGCAAGTTGACACATGCAAAGGTTGTACCTTGGGAAAGTGCACCAAGTCTTCCTTTCATGATCGAGACAATCAAGTAAAGGCTACCTTAGAGAGAGTTCATACTGATTTGTGTGGACCATTCTCGATGGCATCCACACCGAAGAAAATGTATTATGTGATTTTCATTGATGGTTATTCTCGTAAATGCTAGATTTATTTCATGCAGAAGAAGGACCAACCTTCTCAAATTTTTGTGAGTTCAAAGCTTTGGTCGAGAAAGAGTCAGGACTTATATGCAACGGAAGGAATTAAAAGAGAGTTAACGACACCTCATAACCCACAGCATAATCAGGTGACCGAGAGGAAGAAAAAAACTATTGTAGGGGCAGCATGGGAGATGCTGCATGACCAAGGCCTACCACTACAATTGTGGGATGAGGCATGCAACACATCGGTCTATTTGCATAATAGAATCCCACATCGCATACTTGGGATGAAGACACCAGAGGAAGCTTTCTCCGGTAAGAGACTAGATGTGAGTCACTTCAGGATATTTGGCTCATTGGTATATTTCCATGTGACAAAGGATGCACAAAAGAAGCTTGATCTGACAACAGAGTTGGGGATAGTTGTGAGGTACACTAATACACCTTAGAACTATCGAGTGTTCTTACCTACCAGTCGGAGGACAGTGGTTCGTAAAGATCTAAAGTTTGATGAGCAGAAGGCCATGCGAGTTTGCCTTGAGAGGGAGCTCCAACTACAGGCTGTGGAGGAACTGTTGGTTCCTAAGGAGGAGGAGCCTCAAACTGATGTGGAGCAGCCGCATGCAAAGGTTCCAGGAGTGGAGATATCCACTCAAGAAGAGTCTTCCAGAGATGGATGGAAGCGCACAAGAGAGGCTGATAGATTGTTGGAGGATGCGAGAGAGAATGTGGGAGCACCATTTTCTTAGCACAGATAGAGGAGGTCACCTGAGAAGTACACTGGATACATGGCCCTTGTTGGGGAATGTGTTGAGACCGAGCCATCTTCCTTTGAGGAAGCAGTGCAACAACTGATTTGGGTTGATGCTATGGTGGAGAAGTATGACTCTATGGTTCGTAACAGTGTTTGGGACGTGGTTCTGAGACCAAAGAATTGTGAATTTCCGTTGGCTTTACAAGGTAAAGCAAGATGTTGATGATGGGAGGATCATGTTGTTGCAATATATTTCAACAGAGGAGAAAGACGATGACATTTTGACAAAGGCATTGTCAAAGTGTAAATTCGAGTTCCATAGAGACAGGATCAGGGTGGCAGATAATCCCTTTCTTGTTGAGAGGGAGTGTTGAAATGTGGCAATAAGAATATTCCAATTTAATTTGTCCTTGAATTAAATTGTGAATTAAAATCGAATTTAGTCTTAACAGCTACTTGGAAATAATTAATTAAGTTATTTTGTCTTAATTAGTTGGAGAAATTCAAGTTAGAAGTCTTTCTGAAGTCATGTAAGAGTTATCCCTTAAATTAAGGAGATAAGATTGAGTTATATTTGAGTTGTAAGTAGTTAACTTAGTTTATTAAGTTAAGTCCGGTTAAATTATTTCCAAACTGTTTGAGGAACTAATAGAGAGTTAACAGTCAGTTGATGCATGCATGCACTCAACTAGTGTACTCCAGTTAACTGAAGATTCCCTCATCAGAAACTCATGCATATCTATTCTGTGAAAAACCCAGTTAAGCTAAATGTTAGGGAAAATGTACTATCAGTTGCATGTGTTTTCCTATAAGGAAAACTCATGCATGCAGAAGGAATAATTCTTTGAGGATTGTGCAGTTTTGACAGTGTGTGAGATCGGGAGATCATCCCAGAGGAAGTGCACAAGGAAATAGGAGCTTGGAGGGTAGAGAGGAAGGCTTGTGAGAAGCCAAGATTGCCTATGAACACTACAACAAAACCAGCGATTTACGCCAGATTTAGCGCCAGATTTTAGTGCATTTTTTTTGTAATTGTGATGAGCAACCTGGCGCTAAATCTGGCTCTATTGTACAATTTTTAAAGCGTCCTTTTTTGCACCTGATTTTGCATCCTTTTTCATGCTATATTTTGCATCATTTTTTACACCAAACTATGCATCATTTTTTGCGTCAAATTTTGAACCAAAATTTGCATCTTATTTTATGACAGGTTTTGCTTCTAGTTTTGTGTCATTTTTTGCATCTATTTTTCATTCTCTTTTGCTTCCTATTTTGTGTCATTCTTTGCTTCCATTTTTGCACCATCATTTGCATCAAGTTTACACTGTATTTTGAATCCAATTTAACGTCTTTTTATGCATCCATTTTGTGTCAGTTTTTGCATCTAGTCTTACGCCAGGTTTTGTATCTAGTCTTACACTAGTTTTTGCTTCTATTTTTCCACCAGCGTTGGTGCCTATCTTTGCACCATGTGTTGAATTTGATTTAGCACCAAATTTTGCATCCATTTTTGTGCCCATTTTTGCATCTTTTTTTGGACCATTTTTTACATCCACATTTATGTTTGATTTGTCTCCATTTTTCCCATCTCATTTTGCACCATATTTTGCGTCATTTGTTTCATCCAATTTTGCATCATTTTTAACACCATCTCTTGCATCTAATGTTACATCATTTTGAGCATCCAAATTTGCATTTATATTTGCATCTTATGTTGAGTCATGTGTTGTGTCCACCTTTGCATCTTATTTTGTGTCTAATGGTACATTCAATTTAGAGCCATTTTTTACGTCTGATTTTGTATTTGTTTTTGCACCAAGTTTTGCATCCAATTTTAAGCTATTTTATGCCCCTTTTTGCACCATTTTTTTGTGTCTACTTGTGTCCAATGTTGCACCATTATTTACACCGACTTTTTCATCCAATTTTGCATTTTTTTGGTGTCTAGTTTTACATCGTTTTCACCAGCCAAATTTGCATCTTTTTTTGCCTCATTTTGTGTCCACATTTGCATATAATTTTGTGTCTGAGTTCGAGCCTAAATTTGTATGTGATTAGGAATCATTTTTTACATCCAATATGGCATCTTTGGTTTCACCTTTTTTCAGCCCCATTTTGCATCTTGTTTTATGTCTTTTCTTACATCTTTTTTCTTTTTCTTTTTTTGCACCCAAGTTTGCATCCCAAATTTACACCATTATTTGCATCATCATTTGGCATATTAATTTGTAACGTTTTTTGCTTCTTTTTAACGCTCAACTTTGCATCTTATTTTACATCTAGTTGTTGTCTTTTTTTTGCATCTAATTTGGTGCCCATTTATGTGTCCTTGTTTTTGCCCAATTTGATATCCTTTTGTATGCCATGTTTTGTTCCCTTCTTTGTGTCAACTATTGCACAATTTTTCACTTCTAATTTAAAACACTTTGTATGTCAATTGTCTGCATTTTGTATTAATTCCTAGTTTAACATCCAATTTTACTTTCAATTTTGCATCCATGGTTACATCCGCATTTGACTTCTTATATAGAGTATATTTTTCTTTACATATATGACCCCCTTTATAGATTCATAGTGAAATATATGATAGTTTCTAAATATCATTAAAGCAGATATCACAATTCAAAATCATTTGTAAAGAAATTTAAGAGAAATTGACAACATCCATCCAAAAAAATAACAATGTGTCATTAACAACTTTCAAAACATGTATAAAATAGCAACATAATACTAATAAAATCAGTATTATTTTTAATCAAAACAAGTAAAATTCAAATATGATTAAAAAATCAAAATATTTCATGAATATCGTTATTCTACGATAAATTAACAACATACATAAATCAAACTCATCGTATGATTACAAAATCAAAATGTCTCATTGATATAGGGTAAATTCACAACACCCATATAAACATAACAATGTCATTCTACACAATAATTTCTTCATAAAAAACAATGCATGTGCATGCCTAGCGACCACCACCAAGATCATCCTCATGATCATCTTGACCATCCTCATTACTCTGATCCACATCATCACCAACACCGCAACTATTATCATCATCTCCTCCTTCACCACCATCATCCTCATCCTCATCCTCATCATCTCCTGATATATGTTGAACATAATTTGGATTATCGTCTTGGCAATCATTACCTATAGCATTCTGACAAAAAAAATCAATATTACATGTTAGTATTAATTACATAACACAACGCATGTTTTTGTTATACAATGTTAACCATAAAATGAAGTAAGATATAATATCTAATAGTACTAAAAAATAAAATGAAAATATGGTTTAAAATTATATTGGAAATCCAACTAAGATTACATACCATGGAGTCCATCCAAACAACAAATTCAACCCATCTCTTTTCCTGCAGCACCTCCTTTTCCAAATTATTTGGAGGTCTTCCATATTTTAGTTCCTATCAATCAGTAAATAGGGAGAAATTAGATAACAATGACTTTCTTCTAGTACAAAATTTATTAAAAAAATATCAAATGTTTAATATACTTACAAAGGTTGTTATCAGTGCTTTTAAACCTTTCTGGCCACTACGATGAGTGACTTTTGTCTTGGTTAACCTCGCCTTGGATGCCTTGTCCTTAAACATAAACCAATTCAATTTATTTTCACACAAATACATGTTTAAGATACTTATAAGTATTAATACATTCTAAATAATGTTTAATGAAAAATTCAATACCTGAATGCTCTCATTGCCGACTTTTCTTTGTGTCTTCTAGAAGAGATTCATTCATACTTAAACAAGGGGATATATTGTAACTTTTTCTAAGTTCTGAATTTTTGGATCGAATACTAGAGTCCAGGCCAAATAAGGTGCTTAAACAGGTTGATATATTATATCCCGACGTAACCTCATGGATCCTCAATGGAGTATCCAGTTGGGAAGGTTCCTACTTGCTCACCACAATCTGTATATTTTCTCCAACTTCGAAATTTTGGTTCTCTCCAGCTTCCTGGCCATTGTTTCCCTCAATTTTGGCAGGGTCAATGAATCCCTCATGTTTTCTGTTGCTGTCCATATCAAACAATTTTTCTCTAATTGGACCTGCAGCAGTTATGCCATCAACAATAAAAATGCTTTCCTGGCATGCTCCCTTCATGGATTTGACTAAAGATCAGTAGCAGGAGTTACAGGTGGTCCAGGTTCAGGAGTAGATGGGTGGGGTTCATGAAAGCAGTAAAAGGAGCTAAAGAGGGATCTCCTAGTGTCCAAACAGGACTACCTGCTTAAAGACTGGGATCTGCTAATGACAGATTGCTCACCCGGGGTTTCAGGATCAGCATGAAAATATTGAAACCATATTCCACAGAAGTGAGATCTTGAAACCATCCAGCATTCTCTCCCAAGTTCCCAGCATCTGGGAGATGAAGGTTGGTATTTCAAGTCCTTCACTTTCATACCTTCGATGAGTGGATTATCCAGAACGAGGTTTTGAGAAAGGCAGGCAAAAAAGAAAATCAGAGTGTTTTTTGTATTCGGTAGCATCTGAAGTTCTGGTCTCCAACAAGCTAATCACTCCCACTAGAAAGCCATAATGAAATTTCCATATGTGAAATTTCTATAAAGACTCTGAGCCTTTTGTTTTGAAATCCTGTAATATGTATACCGACTGAATGTAAATGTTTGTTCACTAATAGGAAAACAAGGTTACTATCTATTAACATATTTCTTAATAGTGAAGAATTGCATTGAACTTCTTTGTGCTATACATATGAATTCTCAGATACTATAAAATATCCGCTGAAAACTAGAACACCTCTAGTTATACTTCAGTTTATATATCAACTGCAGCACAGGCAAACAACCTTATGTCAGACAACAACATCAAATAATTCTGTAGCCATTGACTACAAGATTTGACCACTTTTGACTACAAAACTAACTAGGGCCATCTGGGTGACAACAGATAAAAGAAAGCAGAGAAAATTTGTGTTATGTATATGTTATCTCTTATGCATACAATATTATTATGCGCCTATGGAAAGATGGAACCTCTGCATTTCTTTGGATTTAGGCTATATCATTTTCCTTGAATTAACTAGGTGATTTTTTTTTTATTTTCTCATGTAGTAGGTGCTCCAAGGACATAAGGACTCAGTGTATTCTCTTGCATCTTATTGTCTCAATAGGATTCCGAGCTTGGCCACACTTGTGTATTTTTATTTTCAATAAATTGAAATTGGGATTCTCACTCTGAAAAGATACGAGGGAAAAATATAAACAATACTTGAAAATTGATAGATAAGATCGTTGTTTATCATATGGTAGTATTTAATGATAAAAGTCTGTGCTACAAAAAAACATTGCTTTGCATGAACGAAAACAATGGCTACATAAGATTTTCCTAGATGATATCCTTTATCCCATTTGCACAGTCAGGTTTCTGTCAAGGTCTGCACCTGACACTTTCTCTCAGAGCTTAGCAGCACCAATGAGGATACTCTTCATACAGTTAATTAAAGTTTGCATTTGTTTTCTGGAATGCAAAGATGCAGGATATACACATGCACAATCCAAAGCTCCATTTCTGACTGTATCAAAAACTGCAAGAGAAGGTCCTACTCCATGAACAGAAGAGCATCCCATATAATCCTCTAAACCTATTGCCCTTTTCAATTCATCCATTTCGTCCACCATGGGACCTTCAAATACAACAATAAGTGAAGTGCGAAGTGAAGATGATGGAGTTAAATAAGGATGTTGAATTGCTTGGCACATAAGGAAGTTGACATCACTCATGTCTGTGAAATGTTTTCGATTCCTCATAGATGTATCAAGTGCATTTGAGCATTGTCTGGCCAACTCCCAAAAGTCCCCTGTTTCATTGATATGATGGGTATTCATAATAGCAGAATGGTAGAAACCTTCGTGCCCACAAGAAACCAAAATAAGGGTCAAGGGAAGCAATACAAATATTCACACAACTGATCAGAAGAAAATTAATAAAAAAATAAAGGGTATACAAATTGAGATATACTAATACTGTTTGTAGCTGATAGAACCACACACAATTGCTTTCTTACTGAATACAAGTGTATCTGTACAACATATATACCATGAACAACATGACTGCTCACACTAGAAAAACCCAGTTCATAGAGTGCAAGAAATCATGCCATAAATAAATTAAACCTACAGAAACCGATAACTGTAAATAAATACAAAAACATACTGTGAAAACTAGACAAAACTTTGAAGCAGCAGTGGTAATTCAAAATAAAATAAAGCAATGTGCAAAATATGGAATTGGCAAAACCTTACCAACACTATGATCAGATAGGCTGCTGCCAGCGAGGCTTCTACAGTCAACCAGAGTTATGACAGAGTAATGCTCCCAGCGATTGCCAAGCTCCTTGAGAACGGAAGTGGCTTTAAGCCCAGCTGCTGTTAAAGCTCCACACATTGTTGTTCTTTCTGTCTTGCAAACCTGTGATGGCAATCCATCAACATCAAAATTGATACTCATGAAATCATAGAACTTATAGTTCATTAATTTATAATGATATAATGTAGAGAACAAAACCTAGTGTGCATTTACTGGCATTAACAATGCACAAATGTAAGACCTCATGGACTATAAACTCTTTGTGGACAATAAACTCTATTAACATGGAAGATAATAGACTTTATGGCCTAGCTATCACTAGGCTATAGACCTTATGGAATTCCTATCCACAGTTACAGAACAATTCCTATCCTCTTCATTGACCTAGATACTAGGAAATAAACCTTATGGACTTCATATCCGCATAACATAATTCCTATCCTCCCCATATGACTTCTCTGACACTACTAAATCAAACAGTACACAGTATTGGATATTGACTTGCAGCAATGCTACAAAACTATCTATAAATCTATCAGTACAGATTATCAACTTACATTCTCAAGCTGAGTTGTCCTCTCTGAGCATAAGCACAGACGAACGATTTGCGAATGGCGAGGAGAATTAGGATCTTCAAATGGCAAATTGGCATGCCTCCTGGACCCCAAAGAATATCCCAATAAGTCAACCCCATGAGCCCAGAAGGGCTTGTTGGCCTGGCCTCTGGGAATTGCATCCTCTATAGCCATAAAATTTAGGTTTTCTTCATGATATCCATTCTTCTCTGTCTGAGAATTGGTTTCATATAAAGATCTATAAAGATCTTAGAAATTTCTATAAAGATCTTAGAGGCTAGATCAGTGTGAAAGAGGGAGAGAGCCAACAAGTACCATGGATAGTGAGTAGGTTTCATATCTATAGTCTCTTTATTACATGATGGTATAACATTACTAATCAGTGAGGCACATAGACCAGTGTACATGTTTCCACCAAGAAAGCTCATAACACAAAGACTAATCGCCCGGTTGGATTCTTCCCTGCACCTGCTTTGGCTGGATCGAATCCCTATATCGGGAGTAGTGCCAGCGGGGAGGTGGGCCGGCATCTAGCTAGTCCAAATCATCCATCCAGGCACATCAATCTCAATTTTATGTTTGAAGTGACAGGCAGGCCCCTGACTTATAAAGGGTTCATTCATGCGCTCGTTCTCGCTTATTGATCGGATTACCTTATGGATGCTCGACACCTTGATGAGGTCTGACCTAGATCGGATGCCCAGCTATATCGGATGGGCGGCGAGATGAGGGATGTTTCTGCTCAAGCATTGATTGAATAAGCCAGTTTTTTCCCACAGGATTCCAATCGGGGCCAACAGGATAGATAGATTGGGCTGATTCCATCCATAGGTTCAGATTAGTGCGTCGCCCTACTTACTATTATTAGGCGACCCCTATTCTTATTTGAGCTCTTCCAACCTTTTCACAATGGCAAGCAATTACTGAATCCACAATGGCTGGCAAGAGCGCCCCCAGCTTATTCCTATAGCTATGGCCAGATCTTCCAATCACCTGGGAAAGCTGAACAAAAGAAAGTGAGGGGCCCTACCGCTCCAGGAGCAATCAGCCAGCACACCGGTGCTCCACCTACTGGCCAAATTAGATATAAAAGGAGGACGTTAATACCAGTTCCCCATTCATCCCAGAATTCAAATCTTTTGACCGGGAATAAGAATCTCGCTTGACCAATCTTGCACATAAAGACTCGTTACGTAACGTATCCTCTCTCTTGTGACCGAAAGGAGCTAAGGAACCAGTCACTAAGATGGGTGGGGTTCATGAAAGCAGTAAAAGGTGCTAAAGAGGGATCTCCTAGTGTCCAAACAGGACTAACTGCTTAAAGACTGGGATCTGCTAATGACAGATTGCTCACCCGGGGTCTCAGGATCAGCATGAAAATATTGAAACCATATTCCACAGAAGTGAGATCTTGAAACCATCCAGCATTCTCTCCCAAGTTCCCAGCATCTAGGAGATGAAGGTTGGTATTTCAAGTCCTTCACTTTCATACCTCCGATGAGTGGATTATCCAGAACGAGGTTTCGAGAAAGGCAGGCAAAAAATCAAATTAGAGTGTTTTCTGTATTCGGTAGCATCTGAAGTTCTGGTCTCCAACAAGCTAATCACTCCCACTAGAAAGCCATAATGAAATTTCCATATGTGATCTGTATGTTTCTACACTCAACATCTGCATTGCACTCCTTATAAACCATCTCCTAAAACCACTGTATCAATGCATACTAAGCTCACCAGAAATCTTTCTAATAATGACCATAGCTCCTATAGGGATGGTATCGCCATAATGCATGCCACAGCAGTAACACACTAAAGCCTACTAAAAGAGAAAGCTTGGATTTTGGTGTGACTCCCTAGCATATGTGTTATACAATAATCCACCTCTAGCCCTCTAAGTAGCTCTATAATGTATCTCTCCTCGCATCAATGCCAAAATATGTCGCAGAGAAGCAATGTAGGTTGATGCCATTCATTCAAACCGACTTTGTTGTAGAGGAACATGTCAGTCAACCTGTGTGTTAATGTTATACATATTGCAGAGGAACAAAGTCTTATACATCATGAGCCATATGAACTGTGTAGAGCCAAGAGCCATCGGTAATAGAATTGGAAGTAACAACATACCAAGCAGCTCTGCTACTGCTGTTCAATGAAGCTACGAAGATGAGCTGTGTAGAAATTAAATTAAATCTCTGAGATATTTTCTGGAAGAGAATCATCAATACCTAAACAAAATAATGCATCATTACTCTCCATAAGATTTGGCTTATCTAATGGATCACTAAAGTCCAGTACCAAACAAAGAATTCAAGCAAGAAGACATATCAAGGCCTTCTGTAAGCATAGGCATCTTCAATGGAGCACCCATGTTAGAAGGTTCCTGGTTGCTAGCCACTGTGTCTACTTTCACAAGTTGTATATTTTCTCCAACTTTGAATTCTTGTGTCTCTTCAACTCCATTCTGTACAGATTGTTCTTCCTGGTCATCCTTACTACCATACTTGAAACAAGTCATTCATACTACTGAAATGGAGCAGCCCCGCTGCTAGATAAAGCTCAAACTTGATGAAGATCTTCTTACTGTTATTCAAAACTTTTTGCAGGGTTATGATTTGAAACCCTGCTTCGACTGAAACCCCAAGTGTAGAAGATAGTTTTGATTTTGAAATGCTAATAGTACAGACAGTGGATGTCAACAATATCACTGACTGCCAAAACAATCTGCCCATGCATACACTCTTCCTTGATTATGATATTGAAGATAGGCAAAGGAGGTAATACCAATGAGATAGATCAATGCTTCAGAGACTGAAGATCGGTGGATACTCCTGGACTTGTTATGGAGATTGAAGACACAGTAAAAGTCTGACATTCCTTAGAAGTGAAGTCAGATGATCTTTGGTATCATCGATATTTGTTCCTTTCACTTCTTCATAGGCACCTTACTAGCTAGTGCCAGTGAGAAGTATCAGTGAGTTCTGAGGGAGCAACATATATTTTCTTACTATTCCAACTATATGCCCTAGACTTGAATCTAAACAGCGAATTGTCAACAATGGTGTCTTGTCACTTAAAAAAAAAACTCAACAGTGCCTTGTGTATCTTAAATTCAACAAGTTTATTTATGTTGATCTCTGTAAGATTACAGTCTTCATCAAGAGTTCTTTCCATGGTCATATAAGATGATGCCATTTGATGCTATTGGTTAGATTACATATAAACATCGAATTCTCAACAATGGTGTCTTATCACTTAAAAAATACTCAACGGTGCCTTATGGATCTTAAACTCAGCATGTTTATTTATGCTGGTCTCTGTAAGATTACAGTCTTCATTAGGAGTTATTTCCATGGTCATATAGGATGACGCCATTTGATGTTATTGGTTAGATTACATATATATGGAGTATCGATTCCATATTAACTATGCATCAGTGCCAAAATATGTCGCAGAGAAGCAATGTAGATTGATGCCATTCATTCAAACTGACTTTGTTGTATAAGAATGTGCCAGTCGACCTATGTGTTAATGTTATACATAATGCAGAGGAACAAAGTCTTATACATCGTGAGCCATATGAACTGTGTAGAGCCAAGAGCCATCGGTAATAGAATTGGCAGTAACAACATACCAAGCAGCTCTGCTACTGCTGTTCAATGAAGCTACGAAGATGAGCTGTGTAGAAATTAAATCTCAACTAAATTTGGAAGATGAAGATCTTATTCAACTTCTATATTTAGTTTCATGTGGCAAGATCGAGATTCTTCTAAAGGAACCTAGCACTGCAACAATATCTACAAGTGATAATTTTGAATTCAATCCTCCCTTTTCGCACAAGTTGAAAAATATTAAGATTCCACTTACAGATATGAATGCAAATGAGAGGAATAGAGTGATTGAAAATGTAAAAGAAGACAGACATTTCTGAATAGATTCAACAATAGTTCTCATCATGAAGGCTAGAAAAATCTTACCTCAGCAACAACTATTGAGTGAGTGTGTTGAACAGTTCCAAAGCACATTCAAGCCCGAACTTAAAGCAATAAAATCCAGAATTCAGGACTTGATCTCAAAGGAGTACTTGGAACGTGACAATGAAAACAGTAATTTATTGAGATATATAGCCTAATATCGCTGATTGAGATGCAAGTCGAAAACAAATCTGTAATGCAACATATGGTTAATTTTGTTTTATTTTAGAGAAATAAAACATATCACAGATTGGATTTTCCATGTGAGTTCGACTGACTAACATAGAAATACTGTGTTTTGCAATAGAGGATGAAGAAGTTTTCCAGGTCAGCTAATCAGTCACCCAGTTCTACCTTAAAGAGGAGGGACTTAGATAATGCACGGTTTTTGTGCCACAACTCATCAGAGGAGAGAACACTGCTCGACTCATGCTACTGTTCCTTAAATTTTGTTTTATGTTTCAGACAGGGAGTTCCATCCCTTCGTCTACAAGGAAATAACATAAAGTGGCGATGGATCGATATAGAAGTTAAAATTATTTGGATCTAAAGGAGTGGTGGTTTTATCCACTACTCCAGCTAGTGCCTAAAAAATATAAAATTTGGGTTTGGTGGTTGTGAATTCCATTGTCACTGAAGGTAGGTATAGCCTAATTTTGGTGTCCACCAGAAACCTATCAATTACTTTGGCTATACCCTCTTTACCCTTCCTTTCATTACACCAATCTTACAAATAGCATGCACTTTCAGAACCTAGTCAAAGAGCCCCCAACTCCAATGGTTTTTCAGACTGGTTATGATTTGAAATCCTGCTTCGTCTGAAACCCCAAGTGTAGAAGATAGTTTTGATTTTGAAATGCTAATAGTATTGACAGTGGATGTCAACAATATCACTGACTGCCAGAACAATCTGCCCATGCATATGCTCTTCCTTGATTATGATATTGAAGATAGGCAAAGGAAATTATACCAATGAGATAGATCAATGCTTCAGAGAATGAAGATCGGTGGATACTCCTGGACTTATTATGGAGATTGAAGACACAACAAAAGTCTGACATTCCTTAGAAGTGAAGTCAGATGATCTTTGGTATCATAGAGATTTGTTCCTTTCACTTCTTGATAGTCACCTTACTAGCTAGTGCCAATGAGAAGTATCAGTGAGTTCTGAGGGAGCAACATATCTTTTCTTACTATGCCAACTATATGCCCTAGACTTGAATCTAAACAGCGAATTGTCAACAATGGTGTCTTGTAACTTAAAAAAAAAACTCAACAGTGCCTTGTGGATCTTAAATTCAACAAGTTTATTTATGCTGGTCTCTGTAAGATTACAGTCTTCATTAGGGGTTCTTTCCATAGTCATATAAGATGATGCCATTTGATGCTATTGGTTAGATTACATATAAACATCGAATTCTCAACAATGGTGTCTTGTCACTTAAAAAATACTCAACGGTGCCTTATGTATCTTAAACTCAACATGTTTATTTATGCTGGTCTCTGTAAGATTACAGTCTTCATTAGGAGTTATTTCCATGGTCATATAAGATGATGCCATTTTGACGCTATTGGTTAGATTACATATATATGGAGTATCGATTCCATATTAACTATGCATCAATGCCAAAATATGTCGCAGAGAAGCAATGCAGATTGATGCCATTCAGTCAAACTGACTTTGTTGTAGAGGAACGTGTCAGTCGACCTGTGTGTTAATGTTATACATAATGCAGAGGAACAAAGTCTTATACATCGTGAGCCATATGAACTGTGTAGAGCCAAGAGCCATCGGTAAAGATTTGGCAGTAACAACATGCCAAGCAGCTCTGCTATTGCTGTTCAATGAAGCTACGAAGATGAGCTGTGTAGAAATTAAATCTCAACTAAATTTGGAAGATGAAGATCTTATTATGAGGCCGAATTGACTGGGTTTGGCTGAGCTCATTTGGAGGAGATTTTTGTTGGTTTGACTAGCATTAACTTTCTGGTTACAACATCTTGTTAACTGTTGTTTGGCTGGACTGTTTTGACAGTGATTGTGCAAGTAATTTTGTATGATGTACTCTCTCTCTCTCTCTCTGTGCTGAACTTTTGAAGAATAATAAGAAAATTTGATCAAAGGGTTTTCCCCACATTGGGGTTTTTCTCTAGCATCCGCCAAATATTGTGCCCTCTTGTCTTGACTTGTCTTATTCTTATTGTTTATGTTCTATCTGCAAATACTCTCAATATTTATGTGATTGCTAATCTGGAAATTTATATTGGGCTAATAAGGAAAATTGACGTAAATTGCTCTAAAGCATAAGAACATACCATTGTTATCTAAAATTAACAATCATTCTATAATTAGCATGATTAAAATGTAGAAAAATGTTATGGAGTGTCCAAGTAGTGTAGAACAGAGAAGCAAGAAAAAATACCACAAGACAACCATAGGGTTGATAGAACCATGTTTAGGCACATTAGATATTGCTTGGTGACAGAGTCTTACACCTTTGAAAGGAATATTTGTTTCCCTACATTTCTATTGAACAAATACAAACCTGAATATGTTCTAAGGACTATCATGGAGGGAGTCGAGATGACCCACAGGACCCATAGCTGAATACACAAGGGGATTTCAATGCTGTAAATCTAGTTTATAGCATAGTAGCAAGATTTGGTCATATTGCTCTTTATTATATGGAAATTCGGCAACGATACAAAATTCAGTATGTTTTCACTGCAATGCAGATACAGAACAGTTCACTTACCTTATAATGTCTTTGATACCCATCAACATATAAGCCCCAAAAAAACAGAGCAAAAACCTCAAAAAAATAAAAATAACAGTAAGAAAACACTTAAAAATAAACTACATTGCAAAATTTTCAAAGAATAAATTGCTTTTTCTGGTTTTAGTGTGTTCTGAGGATGAAATTCTTCTAAAATATGGAACAAAACGCTTATTTTCATACTGAGAAATATAGATTTCCATATTGGAACCATGCTGCATTTCTTTATTAGGTATTTTCCATACTGAGTTGTATTTGAATACATATTCGGATTCAAATTTTGCTACTATGGTTTATAGCCATTCCTAGTTACACGTATGCTGAAATCAAGGAGGTCAAGGTAATCGGATAAATTGTCACAACAATTATGAACAAGAGGCAACCTTCCTTGAAATTCTTGAACCTCCAATAATTAGAAAAATTGTCACAACAATTATGAACAAGAGGCAACCTTCCTTAAAATTCTTGAACCCCCTACCCTTGCCTGGATTTGCTCACGGCGCCAATCAGTCCTCATGTACATGTACATAAAAATATTTATTATATAATTAACTATAAATTTGTTAACATTAAAAGGACAAATAGATCCTCTGTTCATGTAGAGATGCTCACTGACGACCATGTTGACAATGGCGATGACAGGAGAGAAACTGCCGTGATATCCAATCTTCAATATGCATATTTTAGATAATAAAGACTGACCTACTAAGTTAACCAAGTAGCCGTTATACAAAGTACACATAAATGAAGCTCAAAGCTAAGAGATTTTTTTTCTCACTTTCTTTGCTTCCCACACAAACTATTACTCGATTTCGATTTTTCTTATTAGATTCCAAAATTTAATGAAATTATCTGGCTGGGAGCATTGTTGCAGTGCATGGCTTTTATCCACTATCTCCACTACAAATTTTGAAATGACAACAAAAAATCCATTAAGACCGGAATCTCCCCACAACAGTGAAAGCAGAGTTCATTATTCAAGAACAAAGTAAAGCGAACCAAATAATCTAAGAGCAGGACATGCATGAGTCCTCAAGACCCAGATCCACTAGATTGATTGCATCATTTTTTCAGCTGGATGAAGCATCGATGACCCGGTAGATGCACCAGTCATGAGCAAAAATAACAGACGATCAGTGATTCAGAAGCACCCTTACCAAGCACAGTTGAGATCATCCAGATAATACACCAGGCCATCTAGGTATGCTATCTTACAAAAGCTATAATTCTCAGCTTATATCTTGTAGACACTAGACAGACACCCATCACCAGGGTTCTCCCTTCCACACGTAACCCGTCAAACTTTGCAGTCCGATGAGCTTCAATAAAGTTTGCCAGGATAGAATCCAGCCTGGTTTATGGCCCTGCATACCTCTCCTTTGACGCTTAGATAAATTAGGACTTATTTATTTTCTAGGCTTCTGCTATTAGTCTCGTCTTCATTGTATCAGGTTTATCTGTTATTATAACCCTTGAAAATCTGATAAGGAAATCCAAGTGATGCTTCTCCATATTTGTGAATGGCATTCTTCGTAAAACTGTTGACATAGACTAGTGCACCTAAATCTGGGGGATTTAAATTGGTTACCTACTAACACGTAACTAGAACCAGCCAGATGCTCATCTTCATTGTATTAGGTTTATCTGTTATTATAACCCTTGAAAATCTGATAAGGAAATCCAAGAGATGCTTCTCCATATTTGTGAATGGCATTCTTCGTAAAACTGTTGACATAGACTAGTGCACCTAAATCTGGGGGATTTAAACTGGTTACCTACTAACACGTAACCAGAACCAGCCAGATGCTCAACAACATTGGCTACAAACAATTGAGATAATCACCCCTTTGTTATTTTATCATTCGTCATTCTGTTAAATCTGAAATCTTATTTGTAGTCTCTCCTTTTCAGCGAATACCTTTAAGCACTCCAGCATCAATATATAGTTTTAGTCCCATTAACCTAATTCCTTTCATCATTTGTGGACATTTATATAATTTATTTCTTTATTCCGAAATTCTTCTTAAAATTATTATTTCCATTTCTTTATGAACCTTCTGCTGTCGAGCAATTGGTGTTATTTTGAGCAAAATAATTTGTAAACGAAGTTTCTTGGTTAGTGAAAAGCCCGCCAAAAGTACCTCTACGCCAAGTAGATCCCTGGAAAGTGTCTATCTCTCAATGTTAGTGACATCTCAACGCATTCACCCATTCGGGAGATTTCGTAGGCAGTCAGCGTCGTATGTAGAGCATCTAGCTCGGCGAGCCTCATAGTTTGTGAGGAAAAGTAAGCAGATCGCCGAGTATTTGCTTATTTCACTCCTTTCGGAAAACCTATAAATTTTTTAAAGTAACTGCTACTTACGAATCATAAGTTTTTTAAAATAAATTCTACTTAGTTTCAGAATTTTAGATTTTTAAGGGGTTTTACCGATCCAGAAATAGAGATTCAATAAATGGAAGAGAAGCTTACTGATGGTGACATCGCTGTCGGGGCTCTGGAGCATCTTGTCCATTCCCTGGGGGCCGAGTGAGGTGCGGAGGATTCTCGCAACGGACCTGGCGGCCGCAATGTTGGCCTTCTGAGCATCTAAGCCTCTGATTCGGGTCTTCTGCTCCTGCTCCTTTATTATGATAAATGGCCTCCCGTACTCATCAAATTCCAGCGCCATCCCTGCAAACAGTAACAGATTGCAGCACAGAGATTAAAACCTAAACATACAAGAGTGGCTGCTAAAAACACACTGGATTTTGAACCAGAAACTTGAAATGCGTGTACTCCTCTCTGTGTGGAAGACTGAATGTGCGGGTGGAAATCCATTGAAGTTAAAAATGGAACATACCTTGGCGCCGTCAATGGACTGAAGAACCGATCGTGGGGTTCGAGTGTCTGCTACTGGTGAAACCTAATTCGCAAATCTCTGCAATCTCATTTTCGCTCCCGCCCTGCGAAAAGCGAACAGATCCTCCTTCTTGTTCTAGAACGTAAACGAAGTTTGGGTTGGGAGGGGTTTTGTAAAGAAAAGTAAAGCTTTACCTTTTTCAAAAATGCTAATTTCATAGTGAAAAACAGTAAATACATTTTTTTATTTTCACATCACTAGTTAAGTAGCTATATAATGTTTTTGGTTCTTGGTTAGGTTGGAAAATATTTATAATAATATAATTTTATGGTTGTTGTTTAAGTTTATTAGGTGCTATTAAAACAATAAATACATTTTTTTTATTTTCACATCACTAAAGAAGTAATTATATAATGTTTTTGGTTATTGGTTAGGTTATAAAATATTTATAATAATAATAATATAATTTTATGGTTGTTGTTAAAGTTTATTAGGTGTATTTTTTTTTAATTTCAATTTAATAATTTTTAAATGGAAAAATATGATTTTAATTTGGTTGTATTGAAAATATTTATATGTTTTTACATATAAGGTGGGTGCAAACAAAGGAGAATATATAGTAAGTCTATTTAATAGTTAATAACAAGTGTTAATTTCTTAAAATTATATGATAAATTTGAAAGGAGTAGGGTATGTATCTTTTTTCGGGTGAAATATATTAAAATTATTGTGTGAATGGGGTTGTAAGACCCTATATTTTCATCCTGGGAAAATATAGTCCTCTCTTAGCCACTTGCATAGTTTAGATTGTCATAAGCAAAGTAGGTACATTGTCTTAAGATGTAAACATTTCATTTTAAGCAGTGTCATAATGTGGTTTCAGCGAAGCATTAAAAGATGGAATGAGCATGCACATTTGGGATGCTAGTGTTATATTCAGCGTGAGGCATGATTGCACGTCTAAGAAGACTCTAACAAGGGTTGCAGAGGAGAGGTTGGGGGATCGTAGTCTCACTTAGAAGTGTATACAAGCAAGTTAAGCCCTATGAGAAGTTGTGAAACAAAATTAAGGGATTTGACAAGTTGCACGAAGGCAACTTAGTAGTGGTACTAAGTGAGCAATCCTTGATTCAACTTGATACTCTCTCCTTGGCACTACCACTTTGTAAGATGGAGAAGAAATGTGAAATAGATGTGCAACCCACTAAAGAAGTTGGAGGTTGTTGTAATGTATATCGGTGGTTATGTCATGATGTGAAAGGAAGTGTTGGAACTTGGAAGGTGACCATTAGAGTAGATTTACCATGGAGTGCAAGGAGGTGCAAGGATCTGATAAGGAGGGAACTACACAAATCTAACAAGTAGGCCATATTGGGTTAGGATATTACTATTTTGGGACATCCAAAGTTGAAGGTGCATTTTATGGAGGTGCAGTCGAAGTGCTTGGGTGCGTGCCACAACGTAAGGGTATCTAGGACTTTTAGTGTGTGTTAGTGGTGTTAGTGCATTGTGTTTGATCAACACTAGCTAGAATGTGTTCCATGAAGGAAAAAATCCCACAAATTTGGGATGACTTAACCATTTGGCATTTAAGGTGTGTTATGTCCTAGTTTTGAGGAGACAATTAGAACCATCTTAGAGTGTGATGGGTTGTGCCATGGACTTAGGTCCACTTGTATGGGTTGAGGTGTAAAGGTACCGTGTGAGTTGAGGAAAATGATTACAATGCTTACCTATATAAAGTGTTTATGATATAAGATTAATAAGTTTTTGTTGGAGAATGGAAGAGGAGGATAAGAAAAGAGAGGCATTAAGGTTTGTTGTAAATCAATCAAAAGGAACGAACTTGTTAATCTTATTAGCAAGATTGTTCAGGTTGTCTCTTCAATAGGAGTGAATTTTGGCTAGGACTAGGGAGTTAAGCATTGATTGGGTACTCTGGAAATCCAAGACCTAACATATCCAAGCTAATCCATTAAATAGATTCATCTTGGGCAAGGGTTGTTAAGGCTAAGGTGCAAATATCCCCTCTGCTCAAACTATTTAACATGCAAAGTTGGATCTGATTCTTCAACTTGTCCTGATGATGAACCACACTGGTTGGTTCGAAACGCCTAAACAAATGATATATCTTGTGATTTACGCTGGAAAAATTTCTCGTAAACTACACATTAAGAAAGTTTGTGCACTCCTATATGGATAAACATGCTTATTATCTTTCATGAGTTTCATCAAATATTTAACATATTATTCATCAACTTTATTTAGATATTCATCATCTCCAATTAACAAATATACATTAAGCAAGTTCATGCACTCTTATATCGATAACATGCTTATTATTTTTCATGAGTTTCATTAAAGATTTAATATATTATTCATCAACTTTGGATTTGGCGAGGATGAATTCTAGTATATTACCAAGTGTGTTTTTTTCAATTGTAGTTCTTACTTTCATGATTAATTTGGTTGTAATTTTTACTTCCACGATTAATTTAGTCTAAGTTCTGTAGGTAGTCATTAATGATCTATTCAGTGCTATGTGGGGGTTTTACTTTTCAACAAATATGAAGTATCTATGTTACATTGGGACCTAGTGACCTTGTTGAAAAACCTTAGCAAACATCTTTGAAACCATTTAATAGCACTAGTTGAACTTGAGATATCTCAAAAACTAAAAGGAACAAATAAGGGTTGCTTTTCCAATCCACTCATAACCTAATCCACTTTGGTGTACTTATATTCTCAAAGTGAATCAAATACCAAGAATGATCTATGTCTGCTAAAACCTATAATCACATTGTTTCCCTAATAGCAACTAAAAACTTCTATACCAAGTTGTTGAACTTTTGCAACCAATTATAAACCTTCAACAAGAAGTAGTTTTCTAACGAGAATTATTGCCATATCTTCCTTGGTTTTACGAGGAAAAAGAAATAAAATTTCATTTGTTATCAAAGGTAAACCAAATTCATTATTTGCATACTTCCAAACCTAGGGTTTCGTATCCAAAGTAGATCCTAACCACATCAATGAAACAAACTTTGTTTTTATGTATCATCCAAACATTATGTACAATTACAGACTCACCTCTAATCCATTGTTTATAAAAATGTTGAATATTTTCATACATGATATACTGAACAGTTGGACAATGAAAATAGTTGTCATCGCTATTCTTCCATTTATATGCTTTTTGCAACTTATTTGAAAGAGCAATTTTGTCCCAACAATTAGACTTGTAGCATAAAGAACATGGTTAATACATATGATTAGACCAAAAACTAGTTACTACCAAAATTCAACCAAAAAAAATATTACTGCATAAAAATAGAATTAAAAACAAAAAATATAAAAACAAAAATTTCCCAAATTAAAAATAAATAAATGATAAACTTTTTTTTACCAAAATTTAGTGATTTTTTTGGTGCTAATACTAACATCACCATTACAACAAGATATTTTTCTAGTGCTAATACTGCCATTACAACAAGATATAAGAGGGATATAATGCAAAAAGTTTAATAATAATATGTATGTAGAAGATGGTCTTCAGACTGGTGAATTCATGATAATCAATGGGACTACAGTCAAAATAATTGGATGTTATTTACTTTTTTACATAGATTGTCAAAATAATTGCATAAATCGGTTTTTTTTAACCAAAATTTAACAAAAACTTTGCTAGTGCTAACATTAGAACCACCATTACAACAAGATATCTTTCTAGTGTTGACAACACCATTATAGTAAGATACCTCAAGAGAGACAGAAAATCTAAAAAGTATGATAGTAATACGTATCCAGAAGATGGTATTGAAACTAGTAATTGTTCACGAATCCATAAGATTGTAAGGTCATTCTCATTATCATAATCATTGTCATCATCATCACATCCTTGTCATTGTTATTGTCATCATTACATTATCATCATAATCACCATTCATGCCATCATCATCATCATTATGGACATTGTTTGCAATTGTTCATAATTGTAGATGTTGTAAGAAATATCATCAACCCAAAAAATGTGATCAGTGCTAGAAAAGGGTTGTTTATGACACATTGATATACGTAAGAGAAATAACAACTCTATTTTTGAGAGATGATCGATGATCATCATCATCACCACCATTATCATCGTCATTGTCATTTTTATCATCCCCATCATCATCATTAATGTAATTTCTATCGACATTGTTGTAATCATCATCATCATTCATGCCATTATAGTTTTTGATCATGACCTAGATGAAAATGATGATGATGACACCAAAGATAATGCTTATGATTATGACAATGACAACATCTAAAATTGGGAAGATTCGCCAACGTCATTAGCATCGTCATCATCATAATCATTGCCATCATCATCATTGTCATTGTAACCACTATCGTCTTTATCATCATAATCACAATTCATGTCATCTCCATCATCTTCATTTTCATCATTGTCAATATTATTGACATTGTCATCAATTGTTCATAATTGTCAATGCCATAAGGAATATCATCAATGCAGAAAATATGATGAGTGTTGGAAAAGGGATGCAAAAGCGAACATAGAAATGGGGGCAACAATAGAAGTAAAATTGGATGAAAAGTGGA
Organism: Pinus tabuliformis; assembly: GCA_031772625.1. Lineage (NCBI taxonomy): Eukaryota > Viridiplantae > Streptophyta > Pinopsida > Pinales > Pinaceae > Pinus > Pinus tabuliformis. Next base: position 73,913,180 of record CM062816.1, read on the forward strand.
TACAACATAAGTAGATGCACAACAACATGAAAAACCTGACACAAAAGTCGATGCAAAAGTAGATGCAGTTGTCAATGCAAACTTGGATGCAAACATGAAGGCAAAAGTGGAAGCAAACATGGGTCCAATGGTAGGTGTAAAACTTGGCACAAATTGTGGTGAAACAAATGTGGATACAACAACGGACACAAAAGCAGATGCAAAAATGGATGAAACAAAAGTGGATGCAATAGGGGATGCAAACGTGGAAGCAAATGTGGCTGCAATGGTAGGCGCAAGATATGGTGCAACAAAAGTGTGTTGGCATTATGATTCAAGTGTTGTCCTTGATGGCAACTCACTCAGAGGATGGTACAGGTGCTCAGAGGTTGGTACAGGTGATGGCAACTTAATCAGAAGACAGATCTCAGTACAGCATACCAAGGAAGCTCATACACGCCGTTTCGTTAAGCCCAAGTCGCGTGTACACGCAAGTTCGATTCATAAAAAGCGCGTGTATGTGGAAAGGTTCCTTTGGTCCATGGTGGTTAGTCCTTGGAAGTTGTGCCTATGATTTCGGACCATTGTGTCTCGACGGGCGTGTCGATCCCTAGTTTTGAAGTTGATGGTATTGTGTTACTATGGTTTTGGCTCTTGGTATTGAGCTAGGCCTAAGACTATATAAGGAGAAGAAGATCATTAGGCAAAATCATCTTTCGACAAGGCTTGAATATCTAAGAGAGAAAGAGATCTGATATGCAGGTTCTGGGTTGCTTGATCTAAGCCAAGGAGAGATCACATCGGTTGATGGAAGACTAGATCTAAGGATAGATCGGGATCTAATGGTTTGAAATGCACTATCATGATATGGTTGATTATGCGTATTTCTAGATCTGCATATTGTCGCAATGTTACGTTTTGGATCTAACTAATGTCTGGTACAGCTGCAAATTGAGAAAGTTTATTTTTAGATCTGTACGCAGGTTGGCTTCGGTAAAAGAGCGTGTATACGTGGGTTTTGCTCATTGAAGTAGCGTATATCTTTTGAAGCTTGATTTTGGGTTTACAGTGGGGTCTGACTGTTATTGCAGAGTTCTGTAGTCTACTCTGTGTTCTGGTAACTGGTGATTGACAGGGTTCAGTGGTTCAGTGATTCAAAGTTTGGTTGTTTTATGCTTCAATGATCTGTTGTGGAAATTGAATGATTTGTGGTCTTCAGATTGTAATGTTGTGCTTCAGGAATATCCAAGTCTGAAAATGTATGAAAAGTGATATCTGAAAGAAGGAAGATTGTAGGTCAGCACCTACGTACTAGTATCTTGGCTAGTACAAGAGCAAAGGGGGTTGGAGCTCCCTTCCAAGGAAGTTTGGAGAACGAGAGAAGGTTGAAGCCTTCTGCAGGTTGTAGCCTGCGTACTGGTATAAGGCTGCACCAGTACAAAAGATTGTAAACTGAAGTTTCATATTAAAGAAAGATAGAGACAACTTGCAGCAGGTGGTTTTCACCCACATTGGGTTTCCACCTTATATCTTGGTGTTCATGTGTGTGGCTTTTTATCTGTTCTGTTTTACTGCACATGTTTACTGTTAATGTGATGAATAATGTCCTGATGCACTTAATTGAAGAATAAGCTAACTAAATTGTGAGTTTTCTTCCTATACGCTGTTTTACTTCGTCACAGTAGCGTGTACACGCTGGTTCACTTAACTGAAGTAGCGTATATGTTTCTGAGCATTTAAAAAGTTTGATTAATCAGATAATACTGATTCACCCCCCCTCTCAGTATTATTTCCAACAATTGGTATCAGAGCAGGTCCTTCAGAGAAGCTTGATCGCTTGAAGGAAGATCATTCATCATGAGCAACTACGAGAAAGAAGCATCAATCAGGCCACCGGTTTTTGATGGAACAAATTTCAATTATTGGAAGGTAAGAGTTACTGCATATCTTCAATCTCTTGGTACAGAAGTTTGGGACATTGTAGAAACAGGCTATGTTTTTCCTTCAGCTACTCCTACAGATCCAGCTGAGAAAAAGGCATATGAAACAAATGCAAAAGCAGTCAGTACTCTATTAGGAAGTATATCTCAAACAGAATTCATGAAGGTCATGCACTTCAAATCAGCAAAAGAGATATGGGACAAAATGATCACTAGCTATGAAGGAGATGAACAGGTAAAGCAAGCTAAACTTCAAACTCTCAGGATTCAATATGAGACCCTCAAGATGTATAATGATGAAAGTGTGGCTAATTATTTTCTTCGGGTAGATGAGATTGTTAATTGTATGAAAAATTTGGGTGAAGAAATAAAAGAGACTATAGTAGTTCAAAAGATTCTAAGATCATTATCCCCCAAGTTTGAATCTAAAGTATCTGCAATAGAAGAAAAGGAAAATCTCAAAGTTCTCACTATGTCTCAGCTACATGGAATTCTAACTGCTTATGAAATGAGAAAGGGAGGTCCATCAGACAGAAGGGAAGCTGCTTTTAAGGCATCAAGAAAAGAAGATTACTATGAAGCAGGCCATGTTCCAGAAGAAGAGGAAGAAGAATCAAACTTTGTCAGAAATCTTCAAAGGGGTGCTGGAAGGTTCAGAGGTAAGCTACCTTTCAAATGCTTTGCTTGTGGAAGAGTAGGTCATTATGCTGCAAAATGTCCTAATAAGGATAAAGGAAAAGAACCTGCTAGATGGAATAAGAAACAAAGTGCAAATAAGAAAAGCTACTACACCCATGAAGATAGTGATGGCTTATCAAACAGTGATGAAGATGAACAAGGTAATAAATATAAGCTATTAATGGCATTTGAAGATGATGATTATGAGGATGCTGTAGATGTGGATAATCTCTATAATGAAATTACTAGACTCAAGAGATGCATAGAAGAAAAGAGTGTGATCATTGATACTTTGCAATTTCAAATTGATGAAAAGGAAAAACATCTTGAAAAACTAGAAGGTGAAATTGTTGGTCTCAGAAAAGAAATTGAGAAAACAAAAACTATTAATCTTAAGTTTGTCAAAGGATCTGAAACTTTGGATGAGATTATCAATGTGCAGCGGTCTCCTCTAAACAAGACAGGTTTGGGCTATAATGGAGAAACCTCTCAAGCATCCACCTCAAAAAGTTATCTTGATGCAGCAAGAAGAAATGAGCAGAAGAACAATGAAGATAATCAGGTAAAGCAGGGACGAATTACAAACAGAAACTATCAGGGACAATCCTTCTTAAGGGTGAACAAAAGCGGCACAAGAATAGATGAAAATAGAAATTACAATCAGTTGGCTGGTAGATTCAATAACCGCAGAAGCTTCTTCAATGGACAATGCTTTTCTTGCCATAACTTTGGTCACAAAGCAGCTCAATGTGTTGCATATAAAACAATCATGACTAGGGAAGCTCAAAAACAAAGAAGTATGACAGGGATTACAAAGAGGACCTATAACAACTTTTCAGTTCTTGAAAATGAAGTTGAATGTTCTATTTGCAATAATTTTGGTCATAAAGAGTCTGAATGCAGGAGCAGGTTTCAGGAGAAAAAGGAACAAGCCACGAGCACCAAAAAATGGAGAATAAAAGAACCTCAGACAGAAAGATGTGGGATAGCGTTTTATGCAGAAGGACAGGAAAATCTATGGTACATTGACAGTGGATGTTCGAAACATATGACAGGTGATAAAGAAAAACTTGAATCTTATTCTACTTTAGAAAAGGGAAAGAAAGTTTCTTTTGGAAATGATACTCCTGCAACTATAAAAGGAAAAGGTATTGCTCCTTTGAAAGAAAAGGTTAAGGCTGGAAATGTTTTGTATGTTGATGGATTGAAGCATAATCTTCTAAGTGTCAGCCAGATGTGTGATCAAAAAACCGAGGTTATTTTCAGATCGAATGGATGTCTTGTTCGTGATCTTGATACAGGTAAAACAGTTCTCAAAGGCAAAAGAACTCCAAATAATCTGTACATATTTGAAGAAGGACAACAACAATGCTATCTTAGCAAGGATGAAGAGCACTGGTTATGGCATCGAAGGTTGGGACATCTAAGCTTCTCACAAATAAGGAAAGCATGCAAATATCAGGCAGTTCGCGATCTCCCAGATATCAAAATTCCAGACAACACCATATGCAAATCTTGTCAGTTTGGAAAGCAAACCAGAACTAACTTTCCAGAGAAGGAAGGATCAGCTAGCTTGCCTCTTGAGCTAGTCCATACAGATGTATGTGGTCCATTTAGGAAAAGGACACCTCGAGGAGAAGAATATCTGATATTATTCATTGATGATTTCTCAAGGTTTGTTTGGTTAGGGCTTATGAAGCACAAAGATGAAGCATTCGAAAAATTCAAATCCTTCAAAGCATTGGCTGAAAATGAATCAGGACACAAAATTAAGTGCCTCAGATCTGACAGAGGTGGGGAGTTCACATCAAATGAATTTTTCGATTTCTGCGATGAACATGGGATAAGAAGAGAATTCTCTACAGCTAGAACTCCTCAGCAAAATGGGGTTGTGGAAAGAATGAACAGAACTATCCAACAAATGGCTCGTGCTATGCTCGATGAATCAGGTACTCCTGCAACCTTCTGGGGTGAAGCTGCACATGCTGCTGTTATCATTCTTAACAAAACAAATGTCCGAGTAAACAGCACTCAAACACCTCATGAGCTTTGGAGTGGTAAAACTCCTTCCGTGAAGCATTTCAAAATCTTTGGGAGCAAATGTTATATTAAGAACACTGATGAGCAACTTGGCAAACTTGAACCTAGAGCAGATGAGGGCATTCTTCTTGGTTATTCTCCACATAGCAAAGCATACAAGTGCTACAATAAAAGACTTGGCAGAATTGTTGACAGTATTGATATAGTGGTTGATGAGAAGGGATATATTCCTAGGCAAGTTCATCATGAAGACATTGAAGAAGATGAAGGTTACTCTCAAAGGCGAAATGATGAAGAAGAAGAACCTCAAGAAGAAGAAGAATCTCAAGAAGAACCAGTGGAGCAGACAAGAATAGAAGAGAAGACTCCATCCAGATATGTCCAAAAGAATCATCCAGAAACTCAGATTGTGGGGCAGAAAGAAGCAGGAGTACAAACAAGAAGGACACTTGCAGAAGCTTCAAGCTACTTGGCTCTACTCTCCTCCATTGAACCACAAAATGTGAAAGAAGCATGCAAAGATGAATGTTGGGTCAAAGCAATGGATGAAGAACTTGAGCAAATCGAAAGGAACAACACTTGGGAATTAGTTCCTAGACCAAAAGATAAGAATGTAATAGGAACAAAATGGGTCTTCAAGAATAAGTTAAATGAAAATGGAGAAGTAATTAGAAACAAGGCCAGACTTGTTTGTAAAGGGTATGCACAGCAAGAAGGAATAGATTTTGAAGAGACCTTTGCTCCTGTGGCAAGACTAGAGGCCATCCGAATGTTCCTTGCTCTCTCAAGCTTTCAAAACTTCAAGGTATTTCAAATGGACGTGAAATCAGCCTTCCTGAATGGAGACTTAGAAGAAGAAGTATATATTGAGCAGCCAGATGGGTTCATTCTTGGAAATGATCCAAACCTTGTATGCAGATTGAAAAAGGCACTCTATGGGCTCAAACAAGCTCCAAGGGCTTGGTACTATCGGTTGGACAAATATCTTCACCAACAAGGCTTTTCAAAAGGATCAGCAGATAGCAATCTCTATATAAAAGTTGAAAATAACAAATTGCTAATTCTTGTTGTTTATGTAGATGATATTATTTTTGGCAGCAATGAAGAGACCATGAGTCAAAACTTTGCCTTGGTTATGCAGAAAGAATTCGAAATGTCACTTCTTGGAGAATTGACATATTTTCTTGGATTGCAAATCCAACAAAATGAAGGAGGTATCTTCTTGTCTCAAACCAAATACCTCAAGCAGATCTTGAAGAAGTATGGCATGGAAGAGTCAAAGCCAGTATGTACACCCATGGTTACAGGATGCAGCCTCAGTGCAAATGATGAATCAGCAGCAGTCCACCAACCCACTTATAGATCCATGATTGGGAGTTTGCTTTATTTGACAGGTACTCGACCAGATATTACACATGCAGTAGGAATGGTTGGAAGATTTCAAGCCAACCCAAAGGAAACTCATCTTCAGGCAGTCAAAAGAATCTTCAAATATCTTCAAGGGACCCAAAACTATGGCTTATGGTATCCTAGAAATACTGATCTCACTCTTCATGCTTACACAGATGCAGATTGGGCTGGAAGTGTGGATGATAGGAAAAGCACAAGTGGAGGTGCTTTCTTCATGGGTTCCAGATTAGTATCTTGGTTCAGCAAGAAACAAAGTTCGATTGCCTTATCTACAGCTGAAGCAGAATATGTGGCTGCAGCATCTTGTTGCACAAAACTTCTTTGGATGATGCAGACCTTGCAGGACTTTCAAATCACTTGCACTCCACCTGTCTCTATCTTATGTGATAATACAAGTGCAATCAGCATTTCAAAGAATCCTGTCATGCACTCAAAGACCAAGCACATACCAATCAAGTACCATTTTCTTCGGGAACAAGTGCTTGAGCAGAAGGTCAAGTTGGAGTATGTTCCTTCTAAAGAGCAAGTTGCTGATATTCTCACAAAACCACTGCCCAGGGAAACTTTTGAATATCTCAGACAAAAGCTGGGAGTAGTTGATGCTTCATCCTGTTGTTGAAGTTTGTTTGTTCTACAGAAAAGTTGGTATACGCAGGTTACGGAAGAGATATGTGCGTATACACGCGGATTCATGCTGGGTAAGTCGCGTGTATGCTGGACGCTTGTTGCAGAAAGAATATCCGCGTACATACGCTGTTTTGTACAGGATAAAACGCGTATATGAAGTTCTGAACAGCAAGGGAAAACTCTGAAGTTCTGAACAGCAATAGGAATGTCAGAATTCTTCAGGCACAGTTTCAGGGAGTGCAACAGGCACAGGTTCAGGGGGAGCAGCTCAAAAGTCTCATAAAGCATTGTTGGCATTCAGATGTTTTGGTTGTTGGTTTCAGGAGAAGGAGCTCAGAAAGAAATTCTGGTTGCTGATCTAACAAGATGTTTAATCAGATGCTGCTGGTGTCTTTCCTAAGTCTTGGTCTAGATCTGTTGTCTCTATGTCATGTATCTCTCTTGTCATATCTCTTTTATGGTATCAAGGTCATGTAACGGCCTTTGTTGGTTTCCCCACTATGCCTGGGATGAATGCTGTAATATAATTGGTTGTTTCTGTTATGTCCCCTCTTGGTAGGGAGTATGGATGTATGTATTGAGTCTTTTGGTGATAGGAAGGTCCCTTATGGTGTATAAGGCTTGGTTCTTGTTGAAGAACATCTTTTGCAGATCTGGCCTTCGGTCAGGGGGAGCACAAGTCAGCACAGCCAAACAGAGATATCAGCATGTCCTCAGGGGGAGCACAGCCCTTTGCCCTTGATGTCAAAGGGGGAGAGTGACTTGGTGTGATGGTTGCCATCAAGTCCAAAGGGGGAGATTGTTGGCATTATGATTCAAGTGTTGTCCTTGATGGAAACTCACTCAGAGGATGGTACAGGTGCTCAGAGGTTGGTACAGGTGATGGCAACTTAATCAGAAGACAGATCTCAGTACAGCATACCAAGGAAGCTCATACACGCCGTTTCGTTAAGCCCAAGTCGCGTGTACACGCAAGTTCGATTCATAAAAAGCGCGTGTATGTGGAAAGGTTCCTTTGGTCCATGGTGGTTAGTCCTTGGAAGTTGTGCCTATGATTTCGGACCATTGTGTCTCGACAGGCGTGTCGATCCCTAGTTTTGAAGTTGATGGTATTGTGTTACTATGGTTTTGGCTCTTGGTATTGAGCTAGGCCTAAGACTATATAAGGAGAAGAAGATCATTAGGCAAAATCATCTTTCGACAAGGCTTGAATATCTAAGAGAGAAAGAGATCTGATATGCAGGTTCTGGGTTGCTTGATCTAAGCCAAGGAGAGATCACATCGGTTGATGGAAGACTAGATCTAAGGATAGATCGGGATCTAATGGTTTGAAATGCACTATCATGATATGGTTGATTATGCGTATTTCTAGATCTGCATATTGTCGCAATGTTACGTTTTGGATCTAACTAATGTCTGGTACAGCTGCAAATTGAGAAAGTTTATTTTTAGATCTGTACGCAGGTTGGCTTCGGTAAAAGAGCGTGTATACGCGGGTTTTGCTCATTGAAGTAGCGTATATCTTTTGAAGCTTGATTTTGGGTTTACAGTGGGGTCTGACTGTTATTGCAGAGTTCTGTAGTCTGCTCTGTGTTCTGGTAACTGGTGATTGACAGGGTTCAGTGGTTCAGTGATTCAAAGTTTGGTTGTTTTATGCTTCAATGATCTGTTGTGGAAATTGAATGATTTGTGGTCTTCAGATTGTAATGTTGTGCTTCAGGAATATCCAAGTCTGAAAATGTATGAAAAGTGATATCTGAAAGAAGGAAGATTGTAGGTCAGCACCTACGTACTAGTATCTTGGCTAGTACAAGAGCAAAGGGGGTTGGAGCTCCCTTCCAAGGAAGTTTGGAGAACGAGAGAAGGTTGAAGCCTTCTGCAGGTTGTAGCCTGCGTACTGGTATAAGGCTGCACCAGTACAAAAGATTGTAAACTGAAGTTTCATATTAAAGAAAGATAGAGACAACTTGCAGCAGGTGGTTTTCACCCACATTGGGTTTCCACCTTATATCTTGGTGTTCATGTGTGTGGCTTTTTATCTGTTCTGTTTTACTGCACATGTTTACTGTTAATGTGATGAATAATGTCCTGATGCACTTAATTGAAGAATAAGCTAACTAAATTGTGAGTTTTCTTCCTATACGCTGTTTTACTTCGTCACAGTAGCGTGTACACGCTGGTTCACTTAACTGAAGTAGCGTATATGTTTCTGAGCATTTAAAAAGTTTGATTAATCAGATAATACTGATTCACCCCCCCTCTCAGTATTATTTCCAACAAAGTGGATGTAACAATAGACAAAAAATATGCAAAATAAGATGCAAAAATGGATGTAAAAGTGGAAGCAAACATTGATGCAACAGGCAAAACAAAATTGGATGCAAAAAATGGATACAATGTAAGTAGATGCAAAAGTAGATACAAAACGAGATGCAAAACCCAATGCATAAACCTGACACAAAAGTGGATGCAAAAATAGATGCAATATTTGATGCAAAAGAGGATGTGAACATGGATGCAAAATTGGAAGCAAACGTGGATACAACAGTGAGTGCAAAACATGGTGCAAATTGTGGCATAACAAAAGTGGATGTAATGATAGATGCAAAAAAAGAATCAAACTATGATGCAAATGAAGATGTAAAAAGGGATGCAAAAAGTGAAATTTAAAATGGGTGCAACAGTGGATGCAAAATTGTGTGCAAAAGTGGATGCAATGGAAGTCGATGCAAAAGTAGATGCAAAACGAGACACAAAACCCGATGCAAATCTTGGTCCAAAATTGGATACAAAAAGGGATGCAAAAATAGATATAGTAGTTGATGAAAACCTAGACGCAAATGAGGATGCAAACATGGATGCAAAATTATAATCAAAAGTGGGTGCAAAAGGAGGTGCCAAACTAGGCGCTAATTGTGGCACAAAAATATTAGATGCAATAGTGGGTACAATAATAGATGCAAAAGAGGATGTAAATATGGATGCCAAACAAGATGGAAAAGTGGATGCAACAAAAGTAGATGCGAAATTATATGCAAAACTAGACACAAAACTTGATGTAAAACTTGGCGCAAAAGGGATGCACAAATGGATGAAAAAATGGATTTAAAAAAGGATTTAAAAAAGGATGCAAAAAAGGATTCAAAAGTCGATGCAAAAGTTGATGCAAGTGTAGGTGCAAAAAGTGGATGCAAATGAGGATGCAAAAGTATGTCAAACAAAATTAGGTGCCAAACTTGATGCAAAACCTGGAACAAAACCTGGTGTAAAGGATGACACAAAACTTGGCATAAAATTTGGTGCAAAACGTGGTGCAAAATCTATTGCAATACCTGGTGCTAAACTTGGTGTAAGATTTGGTGCAAAACTTGATGCAAATTTTGTGTCAAGTTTTGCACCATATTTGATAAATGGATGCAAATAGCACCAAAAATGGGCTCTAGATGCAAAAAAAGAAGTAAAAAGGGACGCTAATCGCTGGTTTTGTTGTAGTGGAACATCTGTGAGGATTGCACTGAGAGCTGGCTAGCTGTGAGAGCTAAGGCTTTGTATAATTCCTATGTATTTCCACCTTGTATGATAATACAGATAGTAGGGTTTCTAGCTAAGGCTTTCCCCAAAGTATTTTCATGTGTAGTATGCATTGATTCTTCTTCTTCTAGTTATATGTGTTCAGCTCAATCTAGCTTGATCTTTAAGCTTCCGCAAATTGATAGTAGAAGTAGGTTATAGTATTTTGCTTTGATGTATATTGAATTATCGGGTTAACCTAAAGTCAGATTTTCTACATAGGTCTCAGAGCGAGATTTGTAGAGAATTTGAAGAATTTCTACATTTATTAATGACAACAATAAAAGCTCTAGTTCATTTTATTAGATCGCTTGATTTTATATAGCTGTTCTTTAAGTCAGGGGGAATTACGAGAGTGGAACTGATGATGTTTTATGACGCAAAAGAAATCAATAGAAAACTAACTATATGTATGCAGTCATTTTCTTCGATGAAGAGTGATTTCTACTTGGATTCTACGAAAACCTATATATAAGCACAATATTTTTCTTTTCTTTTCTAAAACAATCCACACACCCAAAATCTAAAAGTACTAAGAATGCTTAAAAATGCAAACTAACCTAAAGCAAGTCAAAATGATGATGCAAGATCCCAAATAACACTCACAAGCAAATGCAGTTATTTATAGAGACAATAAGGCAACTTGAAAATGAAGAGGGAAAAAGATTAAAGACAAATCTCTCTCCAAAGAAACAACAACAAAACAACAAAAACCATAAACCAAAAGCTTGGAAAAAGAAAAACAAAAAGCAATGTTTTTGTGTTTTTTCTTTTGAGGAAACAAAAGCAACTTTTTGAGGTCACAAAAGTACTACTAAAATTTGAAAGATCAAGAATAAGTACAAGGAGTCTTCCAATCTCACAAGTTATAAAACTCATGAATAAATGAAGAAAGACTAAAAACTTGCACAAAATGATCCAAACAACAGCAAATGATTTTGGCAAACCAACAAAATTTCAAGAAATAAATACTTTCAAACTTGCCAAAAAGACTCTAAAAAGGAACGAAAAGAAACAAGGCCATAAAACAAGGAAAAGCAAAGCAAGAGAACTTGAAATCTGGGCTGAAAATGAAATCAAAATCAATTTCTTGTTTTGGAAAACCAGAACATCCAAGAACTTCAAAACGAAGCCTTGAACCCAAGACACAAACTACAAACTTTCTTAAGAAGCAATCCTAGGCCAAACAAGACTTTTCAGTGAGAAGGAGATTTTGAAAAAGAAAGCTTGCAAGAAAACTGAGTTCTCTAGATAGCAGATGACCATACAACAACATAAAACACCAGGAAGAAGACCTAACTGGGCAAAAAGATTTGAAAAAACAATTCAAAAAATTGCATACGCGACTGTGTAAAGACACAGAAGCGTGCACACATGTTTCTAATACAAGAAACTCGCATATATGTTAGTCTGCTTAAAGAAACCTGCATGTATACGCGACTGTAACTTAAGAAAATAGTGTATACAAAGCTTAATTAGGAAGAACAAAAATCAAAGTCTGATCAAGAAGATCAGACTTGATGCCTGGGACACTAATGGTTCAAAAAACACTGTAAAAGCAAGCAATCAAGAAATTGAACCCCGATTGAGAACAAACAACCTAAACTAGGAATAATAAGAATTTTATCCATAGCGGAGTCGCCAATTCTGTTGTGGGTGAGACCACCCAGAGTGGAGGGCAAACCACAACAAGAAATGCTCAAGCAATCAACCTAAATGCTTATTCTATTGAACTGTGTAAGAGCACCCTTACCTGGGAGTCCAATGTTGAGTACATCCCGCAGGGTGCAAACCCTCAGCTTCTCTTGATATCTTTGAAACCTAAAAATTATTCAAATAAGCATTTTCATGATATTAACTTTAAATCATATAAATGAATGAACAATTATACATCAATTTAAGATTCATAATCGAATTACAATATAAATATATGCATAAACACATTTAGTATCGGAAATAGAACAACATTCCTTTATTGAAATTAGTTACAAGTAAAGTGGAGAAATATGACTTGAGTCGTTCTCTGGCTCCAAGCGGAATCGTCCTCCAGATTCATCCTTTCCTGGCCTCAGTAATCTTCCTCCATCACCAATACAAGGATATCTTCAAGAAAGATGAAGGATATCTCCAACAAGGAAACAAGGGTTTCCTGAAGCTTTTGGGAGTGCAAGAGGCACAGGGATTTCATCAGACTTGATCAGGGATAATCTCACTATAGTATCAATATCTCATATCTTCTCCCTTAAGGTCTTCCCATGGAGGTTTATTTATACTTCTCCAAATTAGTTTTTTCAGTTGGGAAACAGTTGGGGCACATGCAATAGGAGGTGAGTAACAGGTAAAACCCATAAACTTTGCTCAAAATTAAGGAAATTTAATATTTTTAAGTGTTTTAACATATGTAGGTAGGTTTGATATATGCTGACCCACGTGTACACACTTTTATCATAGGGAAAAGTAGCATATAGGGAATAAAACATTGTTTTTTAGATTTTGGACCAAGTCTGGAAGGAAGGGTTGCCCTAGACCATAATCAGAGCATCAGATCTACTAGGAGTGGAAAATGGTGCTATAACACATAGTTCTCACTATGATAAGGCTTGACAAGTTGCACAACATAAGGTTGAAAGAAGTTTGGCAGAGGTTCGAAGGAAAGTTATTTCAAGTGTGAGAAGGTTGCTACGTAAAAACTGCACAAAATTTTGAGCTACACAGTCACTGCACAACTTCTCCAAGCTTCTAGCAGAGGTCTCCCATTGCTTCCATTCGAGTTTTCTTATTGTCTGAGGTAGGAAAACTACCTTTGAAGCCACAGGTTTCCCTTAAAAAATATGTTAGACATTGATTGGTAAAGTTTGTGTGCATTTGCTGCATAATTATTGCGCAAAACATTGTGTGTTAATTAGTCTGTGTTTGAGATGTTTTGAAGTGCTAAGGGTTTATGTGTCAGTTTGTATGAGTCGAATGTGTGTCTATGCATAGCTCATATGTCAAAGCTCCTGTTAATTGGCATAATTCCTTTGCATACGATAATATATGGCATGTAAAAACAGTTTTTAGGGCACCAAAAGCTAAATTCATTTAAACTTTGTAAATTCACTATTTGTTATTATCCCTCCATCGCACTGTCAGTTAACCTTTCTCCACAAACTTGGTATATGCCATGAAAAAAGAGTTGAGAGTTCGTGTTGTAGTTTTTATAACCAGATGGAAAGCCCAGGGAGAAAAGGCAAAGCAAAGGGAGGAGAGGTAGTTCGTGTTGAGCCTAGAAGCTTAGAGATGGTGACCTCTAACCCTGTAATCTGAGTGGCATTTGAAAGGACAGGGTGCATAGCCTTCTGCGAGAAAGTCCAAACACATGGCCACCATTTTCAACTTGCTAGTATGTTTTCCCTAAACTTTAAAGGTGACAAGGTTAAAATTGGAGATTTAGAATTTACAGTGTCTGAAGAAACTATTTCTCAAGCTACAGAGATTCCATTACAAGGTGAAATCTGGTTCAAAGGCAAGGAGTTAGATGCCTCACATTTCAAAGTGTTTGTAAAACCTCAATACAAAAACAAGTATGACACTACATTCCAAAGAAGTTACCTATTGAGCCACTATAGTCAACTATTGAAGGTAATACAAAGGTATTTTAGTGTGAAGGCCACTTCAGTAAGGTGTACCGGTATCACGTTAGGATGCTTATGCACTTCATTGGTAAGAGGAACCTAAAATTACATTATTACATGGTCAAAATCTTGGGCAATATGGTAGAAATAGTTCATTCCAAGGGAGAGAAACACTTGCCTAACTTATTCCACTTTGCACTAATCAAAGTGTTGGTTTTGCATGAGTTAGAGAAAAGGAAAATGCATTGGGATGGTTTCTTTTCAACCTCAGGTTTGCTGGCTCATACAAAAACTTCTCCTATGGAAGCAACTGAAGAGCCTAAAGCTGAAGAGCCAGTGAAGGAATCAATGAGGGATAAGAGAGAAGCTAGTAAAGGGAAAGGCAAGGTCCAAGTGGCACATGAAGAAGAACAATTTTGACATTGATCGAGGGCTAGATTGTCTACCAAGCAGTTCACTGAGGAGCCAAATTATCAAAATACCATTGATATACCCGAGTATATGCCAAAACAGGGTGCAGGGGATGACAAAGATGTTCAGTTGTAAGACAAAGACCTTAAAATTACACAGTTGTGAGAAAACCTTGATAAATCTCACCTTATGATTTCCTATTTGTAGAAGGAGCACTAAGAGCTCAGACACACAACAGAAGAAGTAGCCCAGCATAAATAAAGTGATTTGTCCAGGAGGCCTCCTAGGCCTACAATCCAAGATAAAGGAAAACATGATTGATGTAGACGAGGTAAGAGAACCCAGAGTGCAACTAAGGAAGCATATGACAAGGTCAACAACCAAATTGAAAGGGAAGATGAAAGAAACCTTTCAATCAACAAAGAAGCCAAAGTTTGATAAATGGAAGGAGTATTAGACGCTATTTGAGAAGATTGAGGTTTTCAAATCGCAAGTTGATCAAATAATAGATAATACTGAAATTTACAAGAGGGCCATCAACAATACACATTAAGGCCAAAGTAGTCCTAAAATGGAATCTTCCCCTACAGAGACAAATAAAGAACTATTACATGATAAATCAAATTATGAGGATAAGGTTGAGGCTAATGAAACAAAAGCTGGAAAGGGTTAGGAGGAAACTTAAGAAAATCAAATAGTCACCTAGCAATCTGCCCACAATAGTACATCCAGCTAAAGAAGTCAAAAAACCCTCCAGCAAAGAGACCAAACCATTATCCAACAAGAATAGGAGGAGGTAGCTTTGGTATCTTGACTGAATTTACTCATTTTTTATCAAACACTATGTTCCATTTTTCTAAAATTCAAAATCTGTGTAACTAAGGGCTCATTTTGCAATCACAAGAGGTCATTTTTTTGATGAAATTTGTGAAAATCTTTAAATTTTTTATGCTTGATGGTAGTTATAAGGTATATGTGATAAATTTCTGGATATTGCAATGTTTTTGGAGTGGGAAATGACAAGCAAACTCATAATTTTAATTTTGTTGTGCAACTGTTGTGCAAGTGGTGACTAGACATTTATGAGGTCTACACATGTGGAAGGAAGCACCCAATGGGTCTTACCCAACACAACACCATTTTCATTGTACCCATCATCTTAGTTTCATCCGGTATAGCTTGTGACCATGCTGAGATGGAAGTCTACTACACAACTTATCACTCAAATCTTCTTTTATATTTTGGTTATTTTTAGACCTTCTATAGTTATAATAGTGATCAGGATAGGTTGTTAGTGATCAGGATAGGGATGGATATATGGATAAGTTTGATTTTATGAAGCTTGATGTTGCCATGTTTTTTATCAAGATTTTAATATGATATTTCCAACATTAAGTTTGTCTTGATCTTCTTAGCTGATAGGAGATGCATTGTATTTGGTCTCTTATTTTTCATGCAAGAAAATATTCCTAATTGTATTTAAGAAGAAAAATATATGAAAAAAAGGTTCGACTTTGGAGAAAAGGGGCTTGTGTATGTGATTTTATTTTCTGAATATAAAATTATCAGTGCAGAACATTTGGCACTTTACTAGAGATTCTTGTGGTATGATTTTCAAGTTCTATGTTTCCCTTCTTATGTGTATGTTTGTTTCCTATCTTTTCCATTTAAATGTTAAATATTCACCTCTAAATTGGATATAAGTAGTTTCAAAATTCATCTTTTCTAGTGATCTAAAATGCTTTTATTTCCTTTCTAAAACTATGCTGAAATTCACCCTCGGTTAGGTGCTCCTTTATGGTAAACTGTTCTTCTTCTTGATATTTGATCAAAGATATATTTTTTAGAATTCATCTGTTAGTCATGCTCTGTTTCATGTGATTGAATGATATTTTTGTGTATTTCCAATTTATGTTCAAAATTCACTCATAATTAGGTGCTCTGAATGTAATGAAAGGATCTTTCCACCACTATACTATGACAAATGTAATAACTTGAAATCATGCCTTCCTTGCCTCTATTTCCATGAGTGCTTCATTAAGCTATGATAATTTCGTGTAAGATCTGAATTATGACTCCATGCCCAATGGCTTCTTCCTCCTAAGTTTGTTAACCACCATCATTGAGTCCTATTTTTATTTTACATATTTGGCCTCTGTTTTATGTCCTTAAGCCTTATTGTTTTCACATTTGGACATTATTTTGAGTGAGGGAGCCCCCTCTAGTTGGAAATGGTTGGTCTCTAGCCAAAAGAGGTTCGTGGTTACCCCTGTAAACCTTTTTTCAGCCTAGAGGTTCAATTATAGGGTGCTAACACATGTGGTTTCTTGGTTATGATCTATCATTAGCATGTAAGATTGCCTAGATTGACAGTGGTTTTGCCTAGCCTTGCCATTTCATGGATAACCCTGGTTTTGTGGGTTTTAACTTTTGCTTTATGGTTGGTTCTCATGTTACTTATGGCCGTGGGTTGAGTTATTAGTCCTAAAGCCTTTATTGAACAAACGCTTTGAAAGCCCTATAACAACTTGGGTTGAGTTTCTAATATTGGAAGCCTTGGCTGGAAAAACACTCTGGAGCCCTTCGTGGGTTGAGATACTAGTACTAGAAGCCTTCATTTGACAAACACTTTGGAGCCCTTGGTGGGTTGAGTTACTAGTTTTGGAAGCCTTGGTTGGACAAATGCTCTTGAGCCCGATGGCAGCTGGGGATTGAGTTACTAGTCTTGGAAGTCGGGTTGGAAAAAATGCTCTGGAGCCATGGAAAACTTGGATAGAGACCGAGGTGATGGTTAGTGATGTTCGATCGTGAGTTGGAATCACTTGTTGAGGGTTGAGCTGGTTTGGCTTCTGGAAGCCTTGGGTTTGGTTTTGATTGGTTATTCCATGAGATCCCACATTCATGCTTGGAATATGGCATGGTGGGGATTGGCTGAAAGAGAGATTTGGTTCAGCCCAATCTATGGTTGGGTGGTATGTGGAAGTCCCTGACATGGTTAAATTTGAATATGTTAAGACCTAGATGAAGACCTAGTATGCCAACTCAACAACATGAATGACACCTGATCCATAATATCCAATGCCTCCAATCAATGCACATGGCAACACGTGTCAACACAGGACAACTCAAGGAAAAACCTCCATGAACACCATACTGCCAACATACCTATAGCAACATCAAAAGGTCGAAACCAATGCCAACATAACCATCTCAATGTCAACACAACCAACTGCAAACATGCTACAAGAATGACATCAACACGTTAGATGTGCTACATAGGGTTGACATTAATTCCAAGACGAGATAACTTCCATCATGAAACCAATGTTAACATCAGTTAGCTAGAACCATGCACACCATAATGCTAAAAAAAGTGTCTCTTTTCAAGAACCTTATTCTCTTTAAATTCTTGGATGATAATTGGTGGTGATTTGTTTTGTAAAATCCTACAAGATCTAAGTTGGACATCATTTATACCTAATGGGGCTATCAAACAGGCTTGAACATTTTGACCCTCCACATTATAGATGGGTTGTTGATTTTTATTATTTGAATTTGGAAGTGGTTGAGCAGATAATTGATTGGATTTATGAGGAAATCGAGTGGATGGTAATGGGAGTGGTTCATTTGATGGTTGTGTTTGAAACTGTGGTTGAGTCGGTTGAGGAGGGTAGTACTGAGGTTGGTATGGGGGATATGGTAGTTGGAATTGAAGATACTAGGGATTTCTACCATTAGAATTATGCTAACCTTGTGCTAAGGATGGATTGTGAGGTTGGGGTGGCCAAGGTTTCCAAGATATAGGTGCATTTCAATTGCTTTATGGTTGTGCATATTGTTGTAACATATTCTTGTCTTTCTAATCCATTTTCTACATTAAGTCTCAATTCACATTTCAAATAAAATTTAAAAAGAAAAAATCAATGAATATATGTATATAATGAGAATGTTAATTAATAATTATATAATAAAATATAATTAATTAAAGTAGATTAGTTAAATTAACAATATATATATATAGATATATATGTCATTAATATTAATTAAAAGTTAAGAAATTAATTAAGCTTAAAAATGATTAAAAATCAATTAATAAAAGTTAAAGTTAAAAGTGCTGGCCCACCAATTTTATAGCCCACCAAAATTTATGGGATAGTAAAATATTATTTTTGTTAAACTTTATGCAACGAAAGTTGATTGTCGACCCCCCTAGTTGTTTTGAAAACCATAGGGAAGGGACTCTACAATTCACGAAAGGATGCCACGTAATATTAGTAAAACCGGGTGGTAAAAATTGAGGACCCCCCTTCCTTAAGTGTTGGTCAGCACAATCATCAGGGGGATCTATGTTCCATGGAACCACGTCTTTTCCATGGAATGCCCAAGGTGGCGGGGAAAACAACCCCTTGATTATTTCAAGCATGTGGGTGGACTGTTACATTGGGATTGGGAATAATCTTAGGTTTAATTTTATTAGTTTAACATTAATTCTTAATCAATAATTAACAGTAAAATTGTAATTAATATATAGAATCATAATAAATTAATGGATTAAAATAGAAATAATTTAAAGTATTTTCCAAACTTTGGGATTTCAAGGCCAAGGGGAATATATCAATGGATGGTTTTATGGATTTTATTTATGAATTTGATTTATTCATAAGTGTATAAAATCAGGGCAAGATAAGACATGGTTTTTACGGGAGACATGGTTTTTCAAAAAATCATAGGCAATAATTATTTCCATGGAAGAATAGAAATATGAATTTATAGGTTAAAAAATATTTGGAAAATATTTTTATTAAAATATTTTATTCCCAAATATTTAAAATTGATATTTCTAAAAATTGAAGTGGTAGAAAATCATTGTTTTCAAATTTTATGACAATGGTTAAGCACCTGAAGGATAATTAAGGCAAATTGAATCATCAAATGATTTTATGAAAAGACAAGGGATTAATCAATTCTACACAAATGATCATTCAACTAGATTATTACAGATTGCAACCAAATTTATGGGCAGTTAGCATATTCTTAAGGAACAACTTCAACCATATTAAGGCTTTTAAGGAGGAAGATCAACAGTGAAATGATCAACCTACATATTTTAGGAAGGAAAATCATCCTCAATAAACCAAATCCCTGAATTGAAGGCGAAGGATTTTCTAGCACTTCCAAGTTTCCCACAACAAATTAGAAATATTATTTATTTTTAGCTTCTTATTTAGGATTTTATTCCAAGAAAATTGTAACAGTTCAAGGTTATGTTTTCCTATATATTGTTTTGATCCCAAAGAGCCTACATTTTTTTAAATCCTAATATTACAAAGTTTTGATTCAAGGGTTTTTGGATTCAGTTTATTGATAGAACTTGTATACATGTATGTATACATAGGACACTGGAAGGGTAGGGATGAGTATCAACATCCCCGACATCTCTAGAAAAGTTATGTTTTACATAGAGTATAAAATTGAACAATCTGTTTGATTGGCCACCAAAAAATCACTAGATCGTTGCTTCTATGCTATGCTTAGATGTATTTTTGTTCACCGTAGATGTTCATATATATGTTTATTCTATTGTTATATGATTAGGTATTCAAAGAGGATACTTTATTATCTAATTTCTCTTCTATTCCTCTATCAAGACCTTTTAATCTATGTTATTCTGTCATAGATGAACATTGGCACTTTGATCAGACCTTTGTAAGAGGAGGCCTTATTGTTAAGCAGGGATTTATGACTCATCAACAACCACTTATACAACAAGCCTCTAGATCTAGACATTGTGCTTCATAGGCTATTGTTTAGTGACAATGAACAACATTAAAGCCTCGTAACACTTCATGGATCCCCCTTTGGTTTGAGGGCCAGATTTAGCCTAAATATTCATTGAGTTGGCTTCTCGATGTAGTTTTTCATATAAGAACTGCCTTCAAGAAACATTACAACATGTATGACTGATATTGAGTATTGGAACTTTGTGATATACCAGTTTGTTGAGACTACCATGGTCTTTTGGCAATAAAACAAAGTGATTTAGCTTGACTTGGTCCAGCTTCATCCTAAAAGACAATCTTGAGCCCAGGTATTGAAGGACATTCTTTTGTATCATGGTTTTGAACACATATGACACAAATTTCCACATTATCAATAGGATTTTCTCTTAGAGCATGCTTTTGCCTACATCTAGGACATAAAATAGATAATGCAACATTCTCAACTTTTTGCTTGTTTTGTATCTTTATAATATCTAGTTTTTCACTAATATTTTCAAGGATATCTGTTTTGAAATTATTAAGAAAATTTCCTAATTCTGCTCTACTTACTACTACAGATGCGAATTTACTTACTCTTAACATGGATGTATCTCTTGGATTCTTACCATATTTAGCCTTACCTCTTATGCTCGCACAACTCATAAATTTCATCAGATGATAATTAGGAAAATTCTCCTTTTCCCATTAATTTTAGAAGATCAATCCACTTATCTCTTATAGTTTTTATAAAAAGAGTTTTTAATGTCTCCTCATCTAAATTGTGCATCTTATCCCTTTTTATATTGTAGGCAAATATTTCCACTAGGTCTTCAAGGTTTTCATCCTCCTTTTCCATCATCTTAAAGACTTCATCCTTAAGGTAATAGTGCATACAATAATCTCGATATTTTTCTAGGAATACTCTCTTCATTTCATCCCATGTTCTAATAGAGTGTGTTCCTAGACCCATAGACCATTTAAGGGTTCCATCTTTTAGAGTAGCTAGAATACTCTTGCTTAGAAGATAAACGGGATAGAGTAGCATTTGTTTATGGATAATTTATTGTTTGGGAAAAGGGATCTAGTATAGAAAATTCAAGGACTATTGGGATTCATGAGGGGAGGTTGTATAGATTTCTAACGCCTCCTCCTGAAGCTCTAGTACATTTAGACATCAATCCTTGTGAATTATGGCACAAAAGGTATGGTCATCTCCATTACAAGATATCACCATCATTGAATCAAATGGCTACTGGTATACCCCAATTAAAGGAAGAGCATGAAGTATTCTATAAGTGATGTTCCCTTGCATTGTCGCTGAGAAAAAAACCCTCCAAAATTTTACTTACACTTGAATTTTCAAGCCTACTGAGGATCTTGCAATCTATCATTCTATGGTCACTTGGTGCTTAATGTTTTTAAAAGTGTTAATTATTCTTCTAAGTTTCAAAGTCACTTGCTCACACATGCCTTGTCTTCGATGAATTCACAAGCACACATATTTCTATGCAAGCTTGGATAGGCATTATGCAACTCTTGAAGATAAGGATTGCGTAATCACTGGTGACAGTGACTACACAATAAAAAAGCATAGTAAACTGTGCAACACATGACAAAAATTAGTGCACACTCTCCATTGATAGCCCTCATCACTTCGATTGCAATTGTAATTTTATTTTAGTGAGCTTTCTGAACTCTTGCTCTGGCACACCTTTGTTTTTTCTAGTGTCGCTTTCACATTCGTCACTGATTTTGGCTTGATTTCACTTTAAAAAGTGTCATTTTCATGTTATATTCATTCTGAAATGTGTCACTTTCACTTTATTTAAGTCTTGGCATGGGAAGTGTCTCATATCACAAAAGAAGAGTTATGGTTCATGTAAAGGGGAACTTTTGGTAATAATGTATCATATTAATCATATAAACATGTATTATACCCATTCCCAAAGTTTCGTGCACTGTCACACAAGTGTCGTCATTTTTGTTGCAAAGTGTACCTTAAGTGTTGCACATGGAGGAGTATGTTATTTTGTCGTAACAATAAGGGGACCATGTCGTTTCTAAGTGCTTAGTTTTTAATGTTGTGTAATCAATTGTTTTGCATGTGTGATCATGTTCAAGTCATACCTTGGTTTTGTCTTTGTCTCACCGATCCCACAATTATGTAAAGTCCAGGAAGTTTTCTACTCAACCAACTTGAACTCACTCTGCCCTCCTTGAACTATGCATTGTACAGTCCCAAGCCTCAAGCATGCCCCTTTTCCTCTTGGAAGCGTGCAATACATAGTTCATGCCTCTAAGGAATGCACAATACAATCACAGTGATTAATCCGGGTCTCCTGATCTCCACAAGTACGCCATCAAGCTTCCTTGTCAGTCTCCTTCTGCACATTGTGCAGTGGGAAGAAACAATCTGTCTCCCTACCTTCTTGAGCTACACAACTATGCAATCCCCTGGCCTCTCACTCTCTTGAATTGCACTTTGAACAGTCTCAGTGGGCAAGCCTACCTCAATTGGCTCCTCAAATGCATAGTCTTCTTTCCTAGGCCTCCAGAACTGTGCATGACATAATCCCAAGTCTCAGTCCTCCACTCTTGGCCTTTAGAACTATGCACTATGAAATCCTTGATCTTTCCTTCCAGTCTAATACCCAGTTCCATCTCCATCAATGATTTTCATGAAGCATGTTAGGCTAGGAGTTTTTTGAATTGATGTTTTCGTGTCATGAGTGATTTCCAGTTGTAGGTATTTTAGCTTAACATGATAGGATGATGATCAAAGAGAAGTATAAGGAGACAATGCTAGAAGACATTTGTGAAGCAACAAAGACAAATTGATCATTGAACAAGAAGATGAAGGGACATTAGATTGCAACAGAAGTTGGAAGATCAAGATCATAGTGAATACTCCCTATTTTCAGCCCCTTGGAGGGTGAAGATGAAGGACAAAGAAAGTCTTTTAGACTAGTTACAAAGATTGAAGACAAAGCACTAATAGGAGCAGCTTGGCATTTCCATCTTATCATGGAATCCATGTCATCATTTTCAAGTTGTTACTTGTACCAGTGCCATCACAATGTCATGTGTGTCCTTGTGGCTTTCCACATCATTGATGGATCTAATGATTTAATAATCAAAAGGAAAGGACAAAATGTAATGCATGGAAGTCCAAGGGTCATATGTGGAATACGAAAAGTCACATAGTCATATATGGACAAAAGAGTCTTTAAGAGAAGTCCAAAAGTCATATAAAATTCCAAAGTTCACATTATAAGTCCAAGATTCATGAGGGTAACCCAAGATTCATAGGGGATATGAAAGGTTACTCATTTTGTTATAAAAGAAACCTCATAACTCAAGAAAATTGATTTTGGAGGCTTAGCCTTTGGAGAGCTAGCCTTGGATTCTCTAGCTTAGCATAGGAGAGAATATCATTCTTTGGAGAAGCAAGAAGTGACTTAATGGTCCACTATTGGAGCTAGTGGCTCACCATTGTAACTATGTACTTGGAGCTTTCACTTAATAATAAGAATCTCATTGATCCAACATACTTTCATGCATATGTCGTAAATGTTGTAAGACCATTCTTTGAATGCTTGTGATATATGTTGTTCTCACATGTACTAAAGAAATTGAACTATTTCAATGGATTTGGTGCTTATCTTGTTTTTTTCCTCTAGGAAAAATCGTTATTTCATTAGTGGAAAGAAATTACATTTTGTAGATGCATGTAAGCATATTCGAATCATATCAGAGATATGATTGTCATCATAAAAAGAGCTAAGTTCAATTTTTATTTTTATTTTTATTTTGATTTTGATTTTGATTTATTTATTTATTTTATTTTTTTTTCCTTGATCCACGCAGGGAGGTAACAATATCCAAAATATATTGTAAGAAAACCACAATATATAGAAAACTGAAAATTCTATCAAACGATAAATATATACAAAAGATATTGTCCATATGCCACAGTAAAATCAGGCGATGATGCTTATCTGGTTGAAGGCATGTTGTATTTGATTTAATGTTCTCTTTATATGTGTGAACTATTTCACTAGATAATTAACAAACCTTTCGTTTCTCTTATATGTCTCGCTTAGGATAGTACTATTACTTTCCTTCTAGAGGCTCACTTTTATTTCCCTCTTGTAAGAATCTTCATTTATACATTGCACTTGGTGTTTCACAATGTCAACTTACTTGCTGATTTCAAAGGTTATGTGGATACTCTCTTATGTGATTCATTGCAACCAAGGCAAATCTTAGAGTTATGTTGGCCGGGCAAATATTCCAGATGGGGCTCCTACTCCAAATGGTGTGAGGTCTAGTTGGGACTTCACATCAGGGAGAACCCCTTGGTTGAGGTATTTCCAACACCGTCAACAATTGGTGCTAGAAGGAGGGCGAGATGACAAGATGTTCCTATTGGGGCTATATTGAATATCTTATGTTAAATGGCTCATTCCCAAATCATACTCATGGGGTGTTTCACTAATAAGTTTGATGGTAAAATTTCAATCCCAGATGAGTCTTTTTATAACTTGTCTCAATTAAAATTTGATGGTGAGGGTGAAATATCCATAGCCAAGCACATCTCTAATTTTCTTAATTTGATAAAACCAATTTTGAAGATTTTTCTCTTATATTTTTCTTCATCACCCTTGAAGGTCGAGTTAACTGATGGTGTCATACCTAGCCATATTATTCTATCCATTATTTTGAGCACTTCATTAGGGAGCTTCATTTAGTATTTGATAAGTATGATTACCAAGATGTCCTTAAAAGGCTTAATAAAGTAAGAATGAACCCTGGTGAATCAATTGAGGATTTTTCTAATCATTTACTTCACCTATGTTATGAATATCCTGAGGAAGATATGGATTAGGATTTATTTAAACAAAAAATTGAGCATTTGGTTCATATCTCTTTACATAGTGAGTCCAAACCCCCTGATGTTTTTGCTTCCTTGACTTTGTAAATCATGAGACACCCCTAATTTTAGAGGAGGGATCAATTATTCATTTTATTCCTTTTCCTCCTCCTTTTTCAATTCCAATGTGGGTGCCTCCTTGTGATGATGTAAAAATTAGGAAATATAAAAATCAAATGGTTGATTTGTCTTTTCAACCTTCATCCATTTCTCATAATCTAGGTTCGATGGAAAAAACCTTGGAATGGTTTATGGAGCCCAAGGTGAAGAACCTACATTCTACAAGGAGATATTAACAATCATAAATTTAGTCCTAAATATAATTTGGATACTTACCATCCTCTATCATCTCTTTCTCATGATCCCTTGTTCCTCGATCTTCCTAATCAATCTCTTCTAAATCCAAGTAGTGAACTAGTGCAAGGTAGTTATATTTCACAGGTAGATGAGCAGGAAGGTGATTATTCTATCAATCTTTCTTCTCTTTTTCAAAATCCTTCATGTGAAAATGGTGTTTCCTCTTTCTTAGCTGATATTGAATCTGGTAGTCAATCAAATGAAAATAATTTTCCTAATAATTTTGAAGTCTTAGGAAACCATAATTCTGATGAGGATGACTCCGTTCATGTATTTGATGATGGAATCCCAATTGCACCAATTGATTTTTTGGTTTCTCAAAAAGGTTTTGTTACAAATTTTTTAGATCTTAAATTTGATTTGGTAAAAGAATATGCTATTATGAACACTTCTTCCTATTCACCTCCATATCTCTTGTGCTCTACTGTTTGTAATGCATCAACTTGTGATGGAGATTCTCCCTGCTCTTCAAGTTTGTCATTTGATGAGTTGGATCTTGAAATGACACAGGATATTGAGGTGAGCCATGATGAAGAAGAAAGTAATGAAATCATATAGCATCCATTCCATCCCTGATCATCTCCTGTTTTGCGTGAGGAAAACTCTTCAAATCATTTTTCTCATGAGATTTCTCTGATTCACACATCTCTAGATTTGTGATCAGAAGAATATTATGACTTGAGTAATCTGTTTGTTGAGGTTGAAAAATATGATCAAAACAGTGATGTAGATGGTCACCATCCAGATAATAGTAATCCTGTTAAATTAACTGATAGCAACTTCCACATGTAATTTGTGATTTGACTAAGTTCTTAAAAATGTAGTTACCCATGTTTGCAAAGTTTCAGAACTTGTCAAGGAGTCAAGGAATTTCATCTTTTGTTGATGGTTATGTCAATTTCTCACAATCCCGATGAGATTCCTGAACTGTGTTAGATCTGTATTTTCACGTAGAATTATTTCATTCATATTGTGATGAGCCCCATCATTAGGTAATTATATGGGCCTTAATTCACCTCCTAGCCTAGTCAAACTAACTATTCTCACAACTTATTGCATACTTTTGATTATATTTGTTTATGAGATGAGTTAGAGTTGGATATTTTGCTTTGTGGTCTAATGTGCAATTAATGTAGGATTAACGGATAAAAGCAATGAATTTTGGCAAAGACCTTGGTAAAAACTCGAATGGGACAAGGGAGAGGAATTATAGGAGGTAAATCATCCTCATTTACTATCCCTCCATTCGAATATTTCTCCATCAGCTCAGAGTGCAAACAGCCAAATCATGAGGACTAGAAGCCAACCGAGCAAGTGAAAGAAAAAGCACTAGTTTATCTCGAGTTTGGGAGTCAAGCCACCCTAATTTTAAGGAAGTCGTTGGAGACTTTAGATGTATCAGTAGAGAGGCCTAGAAGCTCAGTAGGATTTAGATTTTTGGTTGTAAAACTCTACTTTCTTTTCAAGCTACAAGACTTGTGATAGTTTTTGACGTAATCCATTGTTTTGATACTAAGAATGAGTTTTGTTTTGAGCTAGCACTGAGTTAGCTCAGAGGGCTGAAGCTCTTGGGTTAGGGCCCAACCCTAGCAGCCAAGGGTCCTCTTTATTGTACATGTATGTTAGCATAGATTCATAGTTTGATTGTTAATTTTCTTAAGTAGCTGCATTTCCATTACAACAGTGTAGATTAGATTGGTTGTATGTTATTTTGCTTCCATTTGTGCCTTCTTTCAGTTAGTAGGTTAGAAAGGAGAAAAAGAATCACCACAAGGTTGTCAGCAGGTGCCTCGGTCTCACTTCCTCCCTCTGGGACCATGACTTGAGGAAGAGACCATTCAACAGCCTAAAAAACACAGATTTCTAGTTCTTGCATGAGCTTTGGAGTTTGTTGTCTTGATTCAACATTTGGTTCATTTCATTGTCATCTTTTTCCATTACTCTATTTTTGCAATAAGATCTCACTCATGTTCTCATTTCCTTCAACACTTTCTTCATGCATAATATGGGTAATTGATTCATGCTTTTCTAGTTTATGAATATGTATCTTGTTGCCTAGTTCTTAAAAGACACATATGTTTTAAGCACTGTAGATAATTTAGTAGAAGGTCTAGACTTCATCACCAACATCCATCTTCCACCTCATCAACCTTAACCATCTCTTGTTCCACCATCACCCTCACTAGTTTTTTTGTCCTTTTTCATTGAAATTCCCCTAGACACATTGAGTGAATCTAGCCATCTCTTCTCTTGGATATTGACTCCTAAGTGTTACTAGACCTTCTAAAACCCTATCCCACTTATCACACCTCTTTTCCTAGCTTCCCAACACCTCCAACACCTCACAATTAGCTCTCGGCTATATCCTGTAGGTTTCCTGTAATTCCTACAGGATCATCCTGTAGGTTTTCCTTAAACGACCTGTTTTGAGGCCAAATTGATGGGGAACCTCTAGGAAGTCACAAAAATCCTCCTAGGACCCTTCCACTCCATCCAATCACTCCATAAGCCTTTTAGCCATCCTCAACCACCTTTCGTCCACATGTCACATCCACAAAAACAATTAGATTGCATGCTTGATTTTACCAAAAAACGCAAAAAAAAGTGAAAACAGATTTAGTTTAGTTTTCTTGCTCACACATTAGCATGGTTTGATGCTCTTTACTTTTGTAACTTAGATAGCAACATTAGGTTAGTGTTGATTTAGCAATTCCACTTAACATAATTGTTTAAATGGTTAATTAGGATAGGGTGTGATTTAGCATTACATGTTGTTTTCCTCATTACTGCAGTAGAGTAGCTCTCTTAGAATAGATTTACTCTTCTTTCATCAAAGAATCAAGATTCTTCTGACTCTATAGAATTCTGGCTTGGAACCCATGGGGTCTCTTGCCGGATGAACAACAACAATAGGCAGGACCTTCACTTTTACTTGTGCATATAGCACTACCACTTCCAAGTTTGTACGGACCCCGGGTTGATAAGTAAAGCTAGTAGCCCAGGAGTTGCAGCATCCTTGTTGCAATACTGGTGCTCATCACTTTTTGGCGCCGTTGCCGGGGAGGTGTCTGAGTATAATGTGATTACTACTTTCTTTTCTTCTACTTCTTGTCTTAAATTTTCTGCCATTAGTTTATTTCTACAAAAGTAATCTAGTAGATTCCTTTCTTTCATCTTTCATTATTTTCTTTCCTTTCCATTCTGCAAGTAGAAATTCAATTCAACATGTAGCTTCTTCATTATGTTAGTGATTTTTCATTTAATTAGCAATTTCATTTTTGCAAAGTACTTTCTAGCTTAAAAAATCTTACAAAAACCAACCCAAAAACATTTCCTTTCATGCCTCGTAGGAATAGGGACAATTTAGGGAAATTCTTGCCAAATACCCCCACTACATCCAACAGCCAACCTTCTCTCTTCTTCGGTGGCTGTGAACTAGAGGAACCCTTAGGTGAGCAACCTAACATATTTGAAGAACCTACAGGGGAAGAAGAAGAATAAGAACCCATTCCTACTAAACCAATGGCTAAAAACCGAATGACAAAGGGAATAGAGAGAGAGTTGAGGGTGCCTTCCCCATTAGGGAAACCAATGGGGACACTAAGATGACGAATATAAGCCCCTCTGCCCTACCTCATTTCCATGGTCTAACCACAGAGGACCCCGACACTTTCCTATTTGAGTTTGTTGTTATATGCTGAACCTATGACTATACAGATGATGAGAAAAAATTAAAATTGTTTCTATCTACCCTCAAGGATGCAGCATCGCGCTGGTTCATGGGTTTACCTGGAGATAGTATCACAACTTGGGCTTAGATGCAGCAGGATTTTAACAACAAATATTGGAACTACTGTAGGTCAAAGAATACTAAAGAAGAAATTTTAAGGATTGTTATCACTTAGATTTTCCTTGAAGTTGTTAGAAGAAAGAAAGGAGTCCGAGGTAACCACAAACCAACTTTTAAGTACAAAATCTAGCCAATCTGTACTCAGAGAGGGCTCTCTCTTTAAGATTTATCTTTGTTTTATAGGATATTAGGCTAGTTATGAAAGCTTGGGGGTTTTGATTGTATTTGGTGGTGGAATTCAAGTACAGATGGATAGAATAGGGTATTTTAGGCCATTGGACTATGGAATCAACTGAAGATGCCTTAACTAGATCAGGTTTTTCAACAAAGGATGGATTCACAGGGCAAGATAGCTAAACAAGGAACAAATGGTAAGCTAAAATGATGGAATGGACTTAAAAGGGAAGAAGGGCAATTAAAAATCCTTCAACATGTTTTAAGAGGAGGGAAATTCGGTGATCACCAATAAAAAGCAATTAAGAATTTCTTATTAAATGACCACAATGATAAACTAAGAAGCAGGAGCAGTTAAGAATTTCTTGCCTATGATAGCTTAGAAGAAAACATTTAGAATAAAAATGATTTTAAAGACAGGTTTCACTTAAGCACTTTCTGAAATATACTTTTTCGTTTTAATATTCAAATATGAAACATAAGTGAAATATTAAACCAGAAAACAATAACACATGAGATATAGAATACTTATTTGTCCAAAGTTTGACACATGAATCCTGTAAAAAGACCTTTGCTTTATTTCTTCATCCAGCCAGCCATACAAGAGTTGTTCAATAGATTTTCTTCTCCAAAATAATAAGTCTATAGAAATGTTTAAGAATCCACGCTCAGTACTTCGAATGAGGAAGTACTTATACAAAAATTTACAATAAAATATCTCTTAACAAAGAGAGATATATTCTAGGAAGCCTAACTATATGTTACATAAAAGTAGCGATAGATGGTCTCGAGGATAGAAGCTAAAAGTAAACTGACGACTTGCTGTCCCTATTTTTGTGAATGAGATGGAGGCAGGCCCTATGCTTTAGCATCTTGCTGTCTTGCTCGTAATTCTGTGCTGGCTGTATTCTTTTCAACTTCTTACTGATACTCTTTGACCTGTTCTGATACTCTTTACCTGCTTTATCCTTATTTACCTTTTTACCAAAATTGACCATGGTAAATACTAAAAATTTACTTTTTACCAAGGTAAATCACAAAATCTCTATCATATCCGTCCACCAATCTTCCTTCGGTATCTTGGTCCTTTGTAGCTTCCTGAAGATTTCATCAACCTCTGTGTATTTTAAAAAATTACGATGAATTGGAAACAAATGTTTTATTTCATGTTCAACATAGAAAAGGTTCTCTAGACTGTCATAGAGAACTTTGCCTGTAGCTAGTGCCTTGGGTGCAGATGCACTAGTTGATGAACTGGCTTGATTATTTGCATATTGAACCAATTTGTCAACATAGTCTTCATGCCTCATTAATTTATCATTAATCACTAAAGGACTGGGAAGTCATTTGCTCTATAAAATATCAAACTTCTCCATAAAATCATTAATGTCCTCTTGCATGTTCTAGCATTTTCTTTCCAGGTTCTGCATCAGAGCTCTTTTGGTCAGTACCTTCTTGATTTCTAAGATAGTCCCAGTTCTATCTTCAATATTCAGCTCTTCTAGTTGGTACTTATTTCTGTTGTTCAAAAACTTTATTAGCCTGATGGCTTCCTCAGGCTTCCCTCCCAACTCTTCCTTAGTTTTCTGAATTTCTTGAAGAGCCACTTTCACCAGGTCAACTTGTTAAAAAATTATTTGTATGGATGACCAAGCATCATGTATTGACTAAGTGATGTTGGTCCATAGAATTTTTCTAATGTCTATTAAGGGATTTTCAAAGGTGAGGTCCTTCTCTAGTGTTTTCACCTACTGTGCCAAGCATTTATTCTTCCTTACCTCTTTAGCAAAATTAATTTTTGAAACATCCTATTTCTGTTCTAAGGTAACAAATTTTTCCTTTACCTTTTGTAATTCAAAGACTTGGAGTTTCATCTCCTCCATTGACTTGATTAATTCTTCTGTACTCAAACCTGAAGTTCCTGCTGGTGTTGTTCCTATGCTTGTACCTATAATTACTTTTGCTATGACCAAAGGGACATTGGGTGCCAGAGTTGTTGCAAGTGTTGAATTGACTGCCGTGGAGACTACTGGTATCACATTTTGAGGCTAAGAGGTCGATTCACTCTGCCTTCTTTTCAATGACTTTTCTAATTCTTGCTCAGTCTCCTTCAACTGTTCATTTAGCTTAAGGACTAAGTCCATAAGCTCTTCTTCAGATTTCTTTTGGATAACTTCAGCAGTTTGTGGATGCCTTGATGGAGGTAACTTTAACTACTTTCTTAAGGCAGTTATGTCTTCATCTTTTTTCTTTATCAAGGCCTTTGCAGCTTTTACATCCTTTGGGTTATGACCCAATCCAATAACCAACTCCTCCAGTGATTTGATTCTATTGTCTTTAGCCTGTGAGGAGGCTCTTTCTAGCTGTAGTTGAGCAATTGTGTTATTTAATGAATTCTCCAATCTTTGGGCCATCATGGCTTTACTGGTTAATGTTGAATACACCATCTCCCCTGTCTGCTTATGTAATTCAATCTAATCCAGGGGGTGAATGTCCTTGGCCATAACCTCAAAATCAGTTTTGAGGTAGTCTGCAATTGACTGAGGCTGTTGTACTTTGGGCTTGAAAAAGCTCATCAGCATCTTGCCTTCTTTGATGTCATAGGCTGACATCAACCTATTCTGATTGGTGGGAGCCATCTTCAAATACTGATTGTAGACCTGGACCCTTAGTGGTTCATTTCTAGCTTTTATTTCTTTAAACTTCTCTTTAATGTCTAAGTTCTTATTTCTTGAAGCCCTGAAAGATGATACTTCAGCACTTTGTTGTCTCTCCAGCTTTGGTCTTTGTGAGCTAGAAGGTGTCCCACCTGCTGGGAAAGCATGCTAACTGTCTGCACCTTCTTTTCTTTGACTCTCTGTAGTTTCTTCAAGGTATTCCTCCTCTAAATGGGGATTTAGCCTATGCCTCTTAGCACCAGGCTAATCTGATGGACCACTGACAGGGGTAGCCACTTCTCTGTCTTTCTTTAGGCTCTTTTCCTCATTCAAAGGAGTCTACAAAATTGGGGGGTCTCCCATGTTGACTTGAGTTGGGTGGGCATGTGTTTGAGCCTGCTCCTGAGAGGTTTGAAGCTGCTTTGACATGGTTGATTGTTTTGTTGTTGGAGTGCTGGTCTCTTTTTCTTTTCCCTATGATGTCTCTGCAAGTGGTGCACTGGTCTCGTGTGAGTGCCTTTGTGTGGTATCAGCTATTGAGGCACTAGTCCCTGATGTTGGCTTATGAGAAGTCTCAAATTGCACCTGTCCAAAATAATCCAGGTCAAGTGTCTTTTCCAGATCTTTCATTACATTTTCTACATTGACTTGATCACTATCCATTTCTACTAGGGTCCCTTCCCTCCATTCATCCATGTTAGCATATTGCTCAATCTCTAGAATTCTGTGATGAAAATATGGTAGTAGTCTATTTTTCATCCTTCTATCACAAATGAAACTGTGGGGATCATATGGAGTCCAACTAAAACTTTTGTTTAATTTCATGTAGTCTTCTAGGAATTGTTCTGCTGCTTTCCCTGCTTCCCTATTGTTGCAGACAAATGGGCCTAAGTGATCCTTGATCCTCAGTTTTGATTTCTTCTTAGCCTTAGTAAAATGAATCAGATATGAATTTATCATTTGTCTATAATACTCCAATGTAAACAACCTCATCGGAACATATTTGGGTAGCTTGAATGGGAAAAGCTCACACCCATATACCCTAATCTCTGTGTGATTCTGGTATAAATACCAGTCACCTACTCTGTACTGTTTGGAGAGCTGAAGGATTCTTTTGATGTCATCACTAATCCTGGGAGGGGAATTCCCTGTCAGCAAGGTGGTCACTTGGCAGACAAACTGGTCAATGAACTCATTATATGAATAAGGGCAAGCAAAAGATTGATGGAAGATAGAAATCCAAAAGATAACAGACCTTGGATTACCCTTTGTATCAAGTTTCTTAATAGAAAATGGGAATTTGTCTGACTGATAGTAGAGGATGAGGTGATATATGAAGGTGGAATACTTGAAAACCTTTTCATTCTCCAGTCTCATGAACTAGTCATGAATTTTCTCAGCAATAAATGAAGCATAATCGTACTTGACAACAGGGGGCTGGCCATGGGTAAAGATAAACATCAACACTGGGGTCAATTCACCTACATACTCACTAGTGTTGAATCCCATGACTGCAGATATCATATCAACTATGATTTTTCCTGTATCTGTGAAGAAAACTGAGATATAGGGAGGGGGATCTTTAGGTTGATGGTCTTTTAATATTAAAGTCTGGCAGAGGTGATTGAGTTCAGATTGGGATATTTTAGTTGATTTATCAAGTAAATTTCCAAGGGAAATGCGGGTGAGGGCTTGACTAGAATGAAATTGCAACATCTCATTGATTGAGTTTGTAGTTATTG
The DNA here is from genome assembly GCA_031772625.1 of Pinus tabuliformis. Taxonomy (NCBI): domain Eukaryota; kingdom Viridiplantae; phylum Streptophyta; class Pinopsida; order Pinales; family Pinaceae; genus Pinus; species Pinus tabuliformis. The sequence continues at coordinate 73,946,921 of CM062816.1, forward strand.
TAAAGAGGACTGTTTGGTTGGGAGACATCACTGCTCTGAGGTTGATATTGTAATTTTCATGGCACTGATGGATTATGTCAGGGAAAACATGCACAGAGGGGAGAAAGTACATTGTGAGGTTGGATTCCCATAGTCCTAGGGCATCATATCCATTCAAGTGGTTATCTCGACATTGGCAAAAAACTTTCAAATGGTATTTATCAGTGATTAGGTATTTTATTTGAAAATCCTTATCTACGAGAGGCAGATAGTCTAAATCACAGTGAGGGGTGGTAATGGGTGCAATATTTAGGGCTACTGGAGTTTCCATATTGGTTCTTGTGGATTCAGAAAGGAAACTGAGGTTTTTTAAGTGAAAATGATGAAATGGCAGGTCTGGGAACTTGAATTTCAAGTATAGTGACTGAATTATGGTGAATTGGGATTCTTTTCAATTAAATTTGTAGTGAAAGCAAGTATTCAGAGGGTTTCCTGATGGGAAATTGGTAAATACCTACTTTTAGGGATGCACAATAGAATGCAGGTACACTAGGTGTGACTGGATGGCTCTGGGTAGCATCGACTGTGTTAGCGCTTGAAATTTCACCTCAGGCTGAGAAAGGTAAACCTCAAGGCTACATCAAACCATTTAGCCTCGTAGCTAGCCCTACGGGGCAGGAGAAGGCTCTCTCCGGTCAATCTCGGCAGATCTTCAATGGGATGAGATGACCAACAAGGTAACACTGATATTAGGCTAGTAAACTGATTAAAAAGGTTGATTTGGGGTTTTTTGGGGTTTTTGGTGGCAAATTGAGGAGCTGCAATTTCGGGTGCGGGGATTGAGCTCAGGTTTTGCAGGTGGGTCTTTGGGGCAAGGTAGGAGTTTGTGTTGATGCCTTTAGCTGAGATGGATGATCAAGGAAGAAAAAAGAGAAAGCTAAAGAGGGCAAACAATGACTTTGAATCCTCTCTAGATAGTGGAAAACATAAACATTAAACAAATTTGAAAGCTGAGCATGGCAAGCATGAATTCAAACTTTATCACTTCATTTGTTTAATAAGGTGCAGTAAAGAAAGAGATGGAACACATAAACACACTTACAATTACAATAAGAGAACACACCATCAACATAAGAGTCCACAAGAATCCCAATGATGTCTGCAAAACCCTGGTCTTCCTTTTCCTCAAATTGCAGAGAGACAAGTAAAATATACAATAGGAGCTTCTCCCTCAAGAGTCCAACCCTGAAAATGAGCAAGAAAGTACATAATATAGATGATCTAACCTCTTTCCCTGCCTCCATGGGTCGAGCTCACTATCCTAGGAGCTGTTTGAACCACTTCTAAACTAAGCACTACAAAATAGGCAGTCAAAACAACTTGCCTCTATAAACTTGGAAACCAGTTAATACATTCAATTTTTACCCTTTACATGCAAGAATCTTCTAGAAGAGTTAAACAAGAGTAAAAATATCCAAAAATTGCCACAAGTATAGTCAAGAGGATCACCATCCACCTCAGAAAGTCAAACTGGAGCTAAACTGCGTTTTCTGGGCTGAACTGGTCAAATCAGGCAAAGTTCCCTCAACGGGTCGCGCACATCTTCCTCAACGGGTTGCGCACTTTGGAGCCCTGTTTGGAGGCCTTCCCGGTCTCATAATGAGGTGCAGGATAGCTCGTTGGAAAGGTCTCTGAGTCTACTTTCCAAACCAACCAGAATTTTTAGATGTGGAGGTAATTTGCCCAGTCAAAAGTCAATTCTCCCAAGACTACTTCTGCAGCTCAAAAAAGGGGCAGAAAGTCAAAATTTGGCTGTATTTTGACCTTTTGGAGGCCCAAAACTCCATAAAAACTCAAGTCCATCCATGGGCATATGTAACTTTGCATAAAAAATCAGGAAATGCTGAGTTTTTGTGAAAAGGAGTTGCCATGACAAAGGGTCTCACCGGGGTGAGACCCGTTGAGAAGCCAAAACCTGTAAATTTCCCAAAAATACCAAAATTACCCAAAATTCTCAAAATTTTTTGGGATTTGTGCTGTAGCTTATGCTAATGAGTGCCATGATCCTTGAGGGAAGCCTCAGCCAAGATACGGAGGGGATTTGGCCTCTTTCTCCTTTTTTGTGCCTTGGCCAACCGCCTTGGATCCGGCGATTGTAATTTTGACATTTCTCTAAAACCATGACACCTGTGCAAAACGTGAAGGAGGTTTTTCTTCTTTGGCATGTTTTGGACAAAAACCTCTCTCAGTTTTCCAAAATTCATCTTTTATTGCTCTGGAACATCATTTGAGTGCGACTTGTCCCGATGTGTGAAACAAGGAATTTTGTCGAAATGGAGCGAAATGAAGGGGATAGGGGGCTTCTAAATTCTTGGGGAAATTTTTGGAAGTAGGGAGGGATGTTAGGAAGCAGGGGAAAGTGGAATCTCAGAGATTGAGTGAGGGGAAGGGGTCCAAAAGGGCAAAACACAGGCCCAACCTAGAAAATTGCCAAGTTGTAGCTAGAAACTAGGGTTTGTGCAAAAATGAGGAATTTGGCGGATCTAAGGGATGGGAAGTGTTTGATAAGGTACTTTAAGGATAGGGAAAGGTGTATGAACATCAGGAAACAAGTTTTTCCGATGATTTGACCGTCCAAGAGAAATTTGCTTTCAAAACCCTAGGAGAGGGAAATGACCTTGCCAAGGCACAACTGAAGCATGAACAAGATGTAAAATGACTCATTAGACACTGACATGACAATGAAAACCCTATGAATGATGATAGAATCAGCTGAATGGTGACATGGACCAACATTTTGACAACTTTAGAAGGAGTTAAGGCAAACCCTAGACCTAATGCCTAGTGACCAAATTTTGCTTGAAAATTCTTTGAAATGACAAAATTTGACTTGGAAACTCTGAGACCACTTTGTAAGAGCATATTTGATCACTGGAGGAAGGCTGGGAAGACTGACACTAACATTGGCTCCAATGGGGATGGCATCTCCTTGGAGGTGCCAAGAACCTTAGACATCTGGGAGAGCAGACCAGTGCTTGCAACCATTGGGCGATGGAGTCATTATTTACACCTTTGACACAAAACTTTGACACATTTATTGAATGAAAACTTGACTGAAAACTGACTGAAACTTAACTGAAGCTTGACTCAAACCGACTCGATGGCAAACTGAAATAACTTGAAAAAACTCACTCAATAGACCAAACACAAATGACTCATGACTGACTTAACTAAAACAAGAGAAGGGCAGCAGTCCAGCAAGATGTGAAATCATGATGACAACCACCGGTGTTTCTTACAAGACTATATACATCAAACTATATCAAAATTCCAATGCAACCAATCAAGAAGATGCCTTCTTGATTGATTCTCCTGATTAGATCTTCTAGTCAACAATACAAACCTATCACTGGGCATCCAAAAACATAGTTGACCATATTCTCCTTCATCACTGAATACTGCAATAAACACTATCACTGCTGGCTGCAACAAATCTGCCATTAGATCCTGGAAAACATGAAGACTTGACATTGCCACCTCCTGCTGAAAGAACAAGGTATCCTTTGCTTCAAATTCTGATATGCCTTCATCATGTGCTTCGGTGAAAGTATGCTCATGGGCTTCAAAAAACTCTGAACAAATGGATGGGCAGATCTCTTCTTGTACAAACATTTCAACACATGAGACATATGAGGAGGAATCTGAAATGGAATCCTGAATGCTATGAGCTTCGGTAGTTTGACAATATGGTAGGTCATCTTCAAATGATATGACAGCCGGATTATCATCTTTGTGAAGGAAAACATTATCTATTTGCTGATCTACAAGACAATCATCTTCTTCAACAGAGGAAGAAGTTTCCCCAACACTTTCCTGACTATGTATGCATTGCAAATCTGCTGTAGCTTGGGATGTAACAAGACCTTTCAAGAGCTGATCTATCTCTTCTTCAGACAAAGGAGACAATGCCTTTTGGTTTCTTTTGCTTAAACAATAATTATCTTCATATGACAAGGCATTCAAACTATCATTTATTATTGAGTTATTGAAAGGAGATTCATCACTTACTTGCACAAAGATCTCACCTTGCTGTTCATGAACATCTGAATCCAAAACTCTGTCTATGATCTCAACAGCATAGCTCTCTTTGATGGGCTTCAGCACAAGATATTCCTGGTCATCATAATCTAAATGTTGTTCTGAAGTAGTTGTCCTAACATTATCACATTCTGCAATCAACACTGGACTTACTTGCATACCGCTGTCTTCTGTGGGCAGATCTGAAACAACATTTGCTCTTTCCTCATTTTCAACCATATTGAAATCTTCAGCCTGCTGATCTTGGCAAGTATCCTCTAAGATTTCGGTGTGCTGCTGAAATGGATTCTCATACAAAGCCTCCATGATCTCAACATCCATAAAATTATCATCTTCATAATATTTCTCAAGACTTTCAATAAAATTATGTACATGGCTACAACAGTTCTGAACTAAAATCAAAGATGGATATGATTCTTTATATTTTTCAAAGAACACGGTATGAAAATCCCTTAAACAATAAATTGAAGCAGATGGCAAACTTTCATACCAGGATCGGGCTTCATCTTCCAGAGTAGCCATAAACATTTTCATCAAACAGTCCTCAGGAAAATTGATCTTTAACTTGCGAATATGCATATGAAATCTAACTAGATGTAAAGCAGCATCTTTCTTACCATCAGCGTTAAATTTGGGCAGATTCCTTGACCAATCTACCTTGGGCATCTTATTCGGAAAACCTAGAATGTGATCTCGGCTCAAGGGAGCATATCTTCTTGCAATCTAATCCATCTTGAAAATCTCACAGCTACTGATCTTTCTGCAGTGAAGTCACCATGAAGTACAAGTTGCTGGATTCTTCAGTGAAAGGAGTCGCCAGGTGAATGATTTCGGCCTTTCAAGTGTCTGATCGTGGTCCACCATCAACAATCAGATCTGGACTTGATACATGTACTGGGGTAAAATGCAAATGAAGTGTTGTATTCACAAGCTCACGGAGATTGACTAAAGCAGCGTTTATCTACTAACGCTGATGTAAAACAAGAGCGTTTTCGAAGGCTACCTGGCGTAACTTCAGGCTCCGTCTAAGACTTATGAAATAACACGTCAATGAGCAAAGGATTAGATTTTCTCCCCAATATGGTCGCCAGTATGTTAGCGCTTGAAATTTCACCTCAGGCTGAGAAAGGTAAACCTCAAGGCTACATCAAACCATTTAGCCTCGTAGCTAGCCCTACGGGGCAGGAGAAGGCTCTCTCCGGTCAATCTCGGCAAATCTTCAATGGGATGAGATGACCAACAAGATAACACTGATATTAGGCTAGTAAACTGATTAAAAAGGTTGATTTGGGGTTTTTTGGGGTTTTTGGTGGCAAATTGAGGAGCTGCAATTTCGGGTGCGGGGATTGAGCTCAGGTTTTGCAGGTGGGTCTTTGGGGCAAGGTAGGAGTTTGTGCTGATGCCTTTAGCTGAGATGGATGATCAAGGAAGAAAAAAGAGAAAGCTAAAGAGGGCAAACAATGACTTTGAATCCTCTCTAGACAGTGGAAAACATAAACATTAAACAAATTTGAAAGCTGAGCATGGCAAGCATGAATTCAAACTTTATCACTTCATTTGTTTAATAAGGTGCAGTAAAGAAAGAGATGGAACACATAAACACACTTACAATTACAATAAAAGAACACACCATCAACACAAGAGTCCACAAGAATCCCAATGATGTCTGCAAAACCCTGGTCTTCCTTTTCCTCAAATTGCAGAGAGACAAGTAAAATATACAATAGGAGCTTCTCCCTCAAGAGTCCAACCCTGAAAATGAGCAAGAAAGTACATAATATAGATGATCTAACCTCTTTCCCTGCCTCCATGGGTCGAGCTCACTATCCTAGGAGCTGTTTGAACCACTTCTAAACTAAGCACTACAAAATAGGCAGTCAAAACAACTTGCCTCTATAAACTTGGAAACCAGTTAATACATTCAATTTTTACCCTTTACATGCAAGAATCTTCTAGAAGAGTTAAACAAGAGTAAAAATATCCAAAAATTGCCACAAGTATAGTCAAGAGGATCACCATCCACCTCAGAAAGTCAAACTGGAGCTAAACTGCGTTTTCTGGGCTGAACTGGTCAAATCAGGCAAAGTTCCCTCAACGGGTCGCGCACATCTTCCTCAACGGGTCGCGCACTTTGGAGCCCTGTTTGGAGGCCTTCCCGGTGTCAGAAGGAGGTGCAGGATAGCTCGTTGGAAAGGTCTCTGAGTCTACTTTCCAACCCAACCAGAATGTTTAGATTTGGAGGTAATTTGCCCAGTCAAAAGTCAATTCTCCCAAGACTACTTCTGCAGCTAAAAAAAGGGGCAGAAAGTCAAAATTTGGCTGTATTTTGACCTTTTGGAGGCCCAAAACTCCATAAAAACTCAAGTCCATCCATGGGAATATGTAAATTTGCATAAAAAATCAGGAAATGCTGAGTTTTTGTGAAAAGGAGTTGCCATGACAAAGGGTCTCACCGGGGGTGAGACCCGTTGAGAAGCCAAAACCTGTAAATTTCCCAAAAATACCAAAATTACCCAAAATTCTCAAAAAATTTTGGGCTTTGTGCTGTAGCTGATGCTAATGAGTGCCATGATCCTTGAGGGAAGCCTCAGCCAAGATACGGAGGGGATTTGGCCTCTTTCTCCTTTTTTGTGCCTTGGCCAACCGCCTTGGATCCGGCGATTGTAATTTTGACATTTCTCTAAAACCATGACACCTGTGCAAAAAGTGAAGGAGGTTTTTCTTCTTTGGCATGTTGTGGACAAAAATCTCTCTCAGTTTTCCAAAATTCATCTTTTATTGCTCTGGAACATCATTTGAGTGCGACTTGTCCCGATGTGTGAAACAAGGAATTTTGTCGAAATGGAGCGAAATGAAGGGGATAGGGGGCTTCTAAATTCTTGGGGAAATTTTTGGAAGTAGGGAGGGATGTTAGGAAGCAGGGGAAAGTGGAATCTCAGAGATTGAGTGAGGGGAAGGGGTCCAAAAGGGCAAAACACAGGCCCAACCTAGAAAATTGCCAAGTTGTAGCTAGAAACTAGGGTTTGTGCAAAAATGAGGAATTTGGCGGATCTAAGGGATGGGAAGTGTTTGATAAGGTACTTTAAGGATAGGGAAAGGTGTATGAACATCAGGAAACAAGTTTTGCTGATGATTTGACCATCCAAGAGAAATTGACTTTCAAAACCCTAGGAGAGGGAAATGACCTTGCCAAGGCACAACTGAAGCATGAACAAGATGTAAAATGACTCATTAGACACTGACATGACAATGAAAACCCTATGAATGATGATAGAATCAGCTGAATGGTGACATGGACCAACATTTTGACAACTTTAGAAGGAGTTAAGGCAAACCCTAGACCTAATGCCTAGTGACCAAATTTTGCTTGAAAATTCTTTGAAATGACAAAATTTGACTTGGAAACTCTGAGACCACTTTGTAAGAGCATATTTGATCACTGGAGGAAGGCTGGGAAGACTGACACTAACAGACTGCAAAGTTTGAAGTTGGTTGGTGGCTGGGAGCACAAGCTGGTTGACCTCATTGTTAAGTTTGCATGGATGTACAAGTTCGCAGAATAGAACGACGAAACGATTTGTTTTGTTTTTTTATACAAAGTCAAGAATTTGGCGGGTTTCAGGATTTGGACGGGTGACGTCGACGGATGGATGATATGATGTTTTTTCGTTTAGTGGGAGGTGGTAAGCGATTTTTATCGCACTGCTTATGGAGGGTAAGTGGTATTTGGGCTCATCCGCGCGATTCCATAGAATGAGTGACGCGTGGCAGAGGCACTGTTCACAAAACCGCTTCACGACCGCATGCTAATTTTCGGTTGTAGAGGGCCGTGCGATATGCACGATAATTGTCAGATCTCAGAGGCTTGATCGGACGACTATTAGGGAGGTAATGTGACGAGGTTTTAATGAAAGCAGGCCCGATATAACTAAAGGTTTTTTAATCATATCGGGGGCAACAGGATTGGTCGAGAAAGTTATTAGTTAACCATGAGGGTTAATTAATCCTTTTTTTAATGTGGCGGGGGTCGGGTTCTTAATTAGTTATGGATTAACTAATTAATCCCATTTACAAATGTATTATGGTTATATTTTAACCGAAGGGGCAATAAATTAAGAATTTGGGGTTTTTACATAGTTAAAGTAATACATGAGCAAGAAATATTTATATAGTGGAACTATATAATAATATAAGTTAACAGTTAATATGACCAAGTGAAGTAAGCGCTAAGTCTAAACATTTTGATGTGTATATTTAAACTTAGGCTAAAGGAAAAATGAGGGTTTTTATGAAAAGTATTTTAATTTCCCTTAGGAAAAACTTGTTAAGGGAATGAATGATTTATGAAGGGGTGTGATTATTAATGAATGGTCTTAAGTACTTTAGGCATTATACATTATTGGGCCAAGGGTCCGGTCCCTCCAGAAGTAAATGAAATGCTCTGAGCCCCTCTAATTTGATAGATACCTTGGTACTTAGGGGAAATTAGTGAAAATTTAGGGGAAATGAGTAGGGGAGTTAATTATTTTGACTTTGCTTGCTTGATATGTCTTTCATGTGCTACATGCCATTTGCCTTATGATGAAAGTAAAAGATTTACACATTTAAACTTATCATTCACCATATGTTATTCTGCAACCATCATCTACCTACCCTGCCTACTTAACCTAGAATTTTTACTTCTTTATTAGGGTGCACTTAGACTGGCAAACCCTTATCAAAATTTCTTTTCTTTTGCATGGTAATGCCTATCTAAGTCTACACTTATTACATCCAAGAGCTCAGATTACACTGTTGAGCTCCTTTTTTCACTCTACCTATCTACTTATCTGCCAAGATTAAACTGTTTGGTCATATCTTTATTCTCTACTTCGAAAACATGAAATTGAAAATATGAACTAGTCAAGCTTAAACTATTTGACTATTCATGAATTGTGGCATAGGTGACAAGCTGCACACAATTTTTTATTATACAAAAGGTAAAAAAATAGTGGCATTTAGACTTGCACACTTTCCTGGTCTTTTCTTTTTGATGGGGTTCATTTTCTTTCATTTTTTTGACCATCTTTTATTCTTTTTACCCTTTGATTTTTCTTTTAGGGTATACCCTCTTTACATTTTTTAATTTCTTGAGTTTTTCAAAAATATGGAAAACCTTTACAACAAGTAAAGATATGACCATATTACATAGCTCATCGAGTCAATCATGATATATGACACCTATTGGTATAGGGGCATAACAGTGGCTCCACTTGGGGATGGCTTTTCCTGGTGAAAAGTCAAGAACAGTAGATTAGTGGCCTCTGAATGACTTTGACTATGCTCTGCAATCTTATTTTGCTTGCTGCTTTATTGTATGTATGACTGTAAAGCTTTTGGATCTTACGACCTTCTCTCCAGGCTTCAACTTCAAAAGGTTATTGTCCAATCAAATCTTTGAAATTACAAAGGATATAATATGTACATAAACAACCTGGTGACATTAGTATGTAGGATCAAAGTAATGCTTTAACATCTGACCATTGACTGGTCCTTCTTTTTCCTCTATACCATCCAATTTTTTTAGAAAATATGTATTGTTTCCTTTGAAAGCATAGATGATGTATGGTCCTTTCTGTAGAAATTTTGAATAATTTAACACATATTCAACAGAGATTATCCTGATCATATACTATTGTGGAATACATACACAATACATAAGCTCCTCTATGTTGATCATCAATATAGCAGCATCAATAACAATAAAACATCAAGAGCATTCACACATTAACACAGTATGTAACCCGGGGAAAGCATCTTGCTAAAAATCCCACACTATCTGTATATTAATGATTGAGACCATGTAACATTAAAAAGTACAATGCTTATCACAAGCAATCCAGTACCAGCTCCACCTGTTACACACAATACAGCTCAGATCTGATCTCCAAATCTATTCCACTGCTTGCCTGCCTCAACTACTCAATACCCGCTCAAGAATGAATGAGAATGATCTACCAAACTCGTATTTCACCTCCAAAGAATCACTCACAATGTGTAAGACGTGAGCAGAAGCTACAAATTGGGCAAATACATGAGCAAACTCATTGGCATACTCAATCCCTTGATTGTGCAAGATCTGATGCACAACTATAGTCACAACTGATAGCAATCTGATTCTCTAACACCTGTCCCTGCTGAACTGAACATGCACTGACATGCAACTGAGTTAAATGATGTATTCTATAGTTGTATTATGAGTTAATAATTAGTTTAACAACTCATCATTAGTCTATTTGTAGTTAGACTAACTACAACTAGTTTAACGAAGTCAAACTGAACACAACTCCATCAACTCCACAATCAACTCCACCAAACTCAACTGATTGAGTTCTAACTGAAGTCATGCATGCAAAAACTCAACTGACTCATAAGAAAAGTGTACTTCCTTCTGACAGCTGCATGGGCCACATCTTTAGCTCAAACTGAAGTGCTCCAAGAGAATAAGATCAAGTTTATAGTCCAAATATTATTATGAGACAATAATATTTGACTTTTCTATTTTTGACAGCCAGTCTAAAAATAGACTTTGATCACCCACACTGTGATCACTCACACTGTGGTCACCCACACTGTGGTCACCCACAATGTGATCACCCACACTGCGATAACTCACACTGTGATCACCCACACTGTGATCATCCACACTGTGATAAAAAATAGAACTTGCGCCATAATTTGCCTGCGGGCCCACTTAGTGAAGGCGACTCTTTTCACTAAGCTCTATCATCTTGTTGCAATCTCAACACTCCCTCTCGACAAGATATGGATTATCAGCAACCCTATCCTGGCTCGGTGGTACTCGAATTTGCTCCTGGTGAGAGCCTTCGTCAGAATATCAGCATCCTGATCCTCCATTGGAATGTATGAAAGCAACATGATCCTCCGCTGCACACAATCTCTGATATGATGGTACCTGATGTCAATATGCTTAGATCTATCATGAAATACAGGATTAGCCGAGAGTTTAATGCAACTCTGGTTATCACAGTAAATCACAGTAGGATCCAAATGAGAACCGAACAAACCAACTAGGATCTTCCTCATCCATATAGCCTCGCATGCAGCCAAACTTGCTGCCATATACTCGGCCTCCGCTGAACTGAGTGCCACGGATCTCTACTTCCTGCTGTACCAAGAAACTATTGTCGATCCAATACTGAAGACCCCTCCTGATGCGCTCTTTCTGTCCGTTGGGCTCCCTGCCCAATCTGCATCCGTGAAGCCACATAGCTTCACCTCATCCTCCTGTCTGTACCAAAAACCATATCCCGATGTGCCTCTCAAGTAGCGCAATACATGCTTGCCCGCCTTCCAGAAGAGATTGGTAGGCTTAACCATAGCTTGTGAAAGCTGGTTAACTGCATAGCATATATCAAGTCTTGTATTGACCAAATACATCAGCAACCCCACCAACTGTCCATAAACAGTGGCATCCACTTCTTCTCCCGAAGTGGCATCCTCCTTCCTCCAACCTCCAGGAAGAGGAGTGTCAATAGGGTTGCAGCCATGCATGTTGAACTTCTCCAGTATCTCCCGAGCATACTTGCCCTGAGAAACAAACAATCCACCACTGCGCTGCCATATTTCCAATCCTAGAAAATAGTGAAGGAGGCCCAAGTCCTTCATCTCAAACTCTGTAGCAAGATCCTTCTTGCATGACAGTATCAACAGCTCATCACCCGTTAGAATCAAATCATCAACATACAGTACAATGATAAGCAACTTACCCTCCACCACAATCTGGTATAGGTTAGGATCTGCCTCGCTCTTGGAGAATCCAAGTCCTGTGAAATAGTTGTCTATCCGTGTGTACCAAGCACGTGGTGCTTGCTACAACCCATACATCGCTCTCTTGAGCCTGCACACATGCGACTCGCTGCTGAAGACCTCAAAACCTTCGGGCTGCTCAATGTACACCTCCTCCTCAATGACTCCATTGAGGAATGCAGTCTTCACATCCATCTGATGAATGTGCCATCCCATCTGCGCTGAGAGAGCAAGAATCGTCCGTATGGAAGAATACCTTGCGACAGGTGCAAAGGTCTCCTCATAATCGATCCCCTCTATCTGTGAAAAGCCTCGGGCAACAAATCTTACCTTGTACTTCTCCACACTCCCGTTAGCTGCCTGCTTGACCTTGTAGATCCATCTCGAACCCACCACTGATTTCCCTTCCAGTCTAGGAACAATCTCCCATGCACTATTTCTGACAATAGAATCATACTCTTCCACCATGGCGTCTACCCATGCAGGATCCTCCATAGCTTCCTCGAAAGAGGATGGCTCAGTCACAACACACTTGCTCATCAGAGCCATGTATCCAGTGTACCGATCAGGTGACTGTCTCTGCCTGCGTTGGGTTGTAGGTGGTCCTACAACTTTCTCTGCATCTTGAGCCAGTCGCTCAGCTTCTGTCAAGCGCTTTTGCCCTCTGATGGTTGGCGCTGCATGAGTGGTCTCTTCCACTCCATGAACCTCGTCCTATGCCTGATCCACATCCTGAAGCTCATCCTTAGGAACTAATAGCTCCTCATCTGCATGCAAGTGTAGCTCCCTCTCAAGCGAACACTTCATGGCTTTCTCCTCCTGAAATTTTATATCCCGTCGCACAACAGTTTTACCACTGTCTGGCAAATACACACGATAGTTGTGGGGCGTATCATTGTACCCCACAAATATCCCAACCTCTGTGGTCGGCTCCAACTTCTTCCTGGCATCCTTCGTCACATGCATGTAAACGTTAGCACCAAAAATCCTCAAATGAGAAAGATCAGGCTTCTTACCAGAATAAGTCTCCTCAGGTGTATTCATGCCAAGTATCCTATGAGGACAACGGTTCTGCACATAAACTGTTGTATTGCATGCTTCTGCCCACAAGTGAAGGGGTAGGCCTTGATCATGCAACATTGCCTGTGCAGCACCCACAATCGTTCTGTTCTTCCGCTCAGCTACCCCATTCTGCTGTGGGTTATGGGGAGCTATGAGCTCTCTACGAATCCCTTCTGCCTTGCAGAAATCCTTGAACTCATCCGAGATGTATTCACCACCATTATCGCTCCTAAGAGCCTTCACCTTCTTCCCCGACTCCTTCTCGACCAGTGCTTTGAATTCACAAAACTTTGAATATGTCTCGCTCTTCTTCTGCATGAAGAAGATCCAGCACTTACAAGAGAAATCATCAACAAAAATCACATAATACCTGTGTTTTGTTGTCGAAGCAACTGAGAAAGGTCCACACATGTCTGTGTGAATTCTCTCAAGGATCGTCGTGGCGCGACTATCCTTCTCGTGAAAGGTGGCTTTCACAAACTTCCCCAAAGTACACCCCTTGCACTGATCTGACTGCGTAAGTGTGCCTTTAGGAAGCCTTGTAGTGATCTGCTACAGTATCTTCAAGGCTCCATGGTGAAGGTGACCCAATCTCCTGTGCCACAACTCGCCATCATCCCGGCTCACCAATCCTTCTGCCTTTCCCGCCATTGCTGCGCATCCATCTACATGCAACTGATAAAGGTTCCTCACTCGAACCCCTATCTTCCGGGTCTCACCAGTTGTATTACTATGCAGGAAAGCCTTTCCCTTGCTGAAAACAACATCATACCCCTTGTCTTCTAACATCGCTACTGAGATGAGATTCTTCGTCAATCCTGGAACATGCATGACTTCCTTCAATACGAAGGGTTTACCAGACTCCCTCTCAAAGGAAATGGTACTGATACCGATCGCACTGTATCTACCATCATCGCCCATCTCGATGTGCACTCCAAGATCTTTGTCCTCCAGATCAGAGAACAAATCTCTATCTCCCGTCATGTGAAAAGACGCACCACTTGTCCAAGAACCACACTGATCCCATCACACTTGAAACCAAGCATGCGATCAATGAAAAATCAAGCTCAAACTGTGAGGCTAGAGCCTCTCCTGCTGAAGATCCATCAACCTGCTTGTTCTTCTTCTTCTGCGGACAATTAGTGGCATAGTTTCCATGCTGGTGACAGTGAAAACACTTCACCTTGGACATATCCAGCTTCTTGCCTTTCGCACCAGACTGAGAAGCTTTCTTTCTCTTCCCTTTCTTTGCTTTGGCAGCCAAAGCGCAATTCTCTTCATCAGATAACTTTGATGAAGATCCATTCTCACCTTTATTGTTTTTGAGTTTCTCCTTGAGCGCCAGGTCACTCTTGCTTTGGAATAACATTTGCAATCCATTGAAAGACATTTCAACAACACTGCTGCAAATTCGATTTCCACCAGCAACCAACTCAACTACTTCCGATCTAAGATTCGTGAGAACACAATATTTCTCGTACAGAGATTGACTGTATGGGCATTCACCGGATATCTCACCTTCCAAAAGAAGGATGAATCCAGAGGCTACTTGGCCCGATTACAGACTCTGCCTGAAGAAATAAAATGTAAACACTTTCTGAATAATAGATCTGATGATCAATCCTCGCTTGATATCCTGTAAAAATCTCTTCTACAAATCAAGCAGCTCCGATACCATGTAGAAACTTTTCTACAAATCATCTAGCTCTGATACCATGTAGAAATTTTGAATAATTTAACACATATTCAATAAATATTATCCTGATCATGTACTATTGCGGAATACATACACAATACATAAGCTCCTCTACGTTGATCATCTATATGGCAGCATCAATAACAATAAAACATCAAGAGCATTCACACATTAACACAGTATGTAACCCGGGGAAAGCATCTCGCTAAAAACCACACACTATCTGTATATTAATGATTGAGACCATGTAACATTACAAAGTACAATGCTTATCACAAGCAATCCAGTACCAGCTCCACCTGTTACACACAATACAGTTCAGATCTGATCTCCAAATCTATTCCACTCCTTGCCTGCCTCCACTGCTCAATACCTGCTCAAGAATGAATGAGAATGGTCTACCAAACTTGTATTTCACCTCCAAAGAATCACTCACAATGTGTAAGACGTGAGAAGAATCTACAAACTGGGAAAATACATGAGCAAACTCATTGGCATACTCAATCCCTTGATTGTGCAAGATCTGATGCACAACTATAGTCATGACTGATAGCAATCTGATTCTCTAACACCTGTCCCTGTTGAACTGAACATGCACTGACATGCAACTGAGTTAACTGATGTATTCTATAGTTGTATTATGAGTTAATAATTAGTTTAACAACTCATAATTAGTCTATTTGCAGTTAGACTCACTACAACTAGTTTAACCAAGTCAAACTGAACATAACTCCATCAACTCCACAATCAACTCCACCAAACTCAACTGATTGAGTTATAACTGAAGTCATGCATGCAACAACTCAACTGACTCATAAGAAAAGCGTACTTCCTTCTGACAGCTGCATGGGCCACATCTGTAGCTCAAACTGAAGTGCTCCAAGAGAATAAGATCAAGTTTATAGTCCAAATATTATTATGAGACAATAATATTTGACTTTTCTATTTTTGACAGCCAGTCTAAAAATAGACTTTGATCACCCACACTGTGATCACTCACACTGTGGTCACCCACACTGTGGTCACCCACACTGTGATCACTCACACTGTGATCACCCACACTGTGATCATCCACACTGTGATAAAAAATAGAACTTGCGCCATAATTTGCCTGTGGGCCCACTTAGTGAAGGCGACTCTTTTCACTAAGCTCCATCATCTTGTTGCAATCTCAAAACTTTCCATATGAATTCAAACTTCCCATGTTCCCCTTATCCTCTCTTCTGGAATCCCATCTTGGCACTTTATCTCCAAGGTAGAAATCTTCTGCCTTGGTTCTTTTGTCAAAAATATTCTTCAGTTTCTCCTACAATACTTGGGATCTTTGGTACACCTCCTCTCTGGTATGTTGAGTTTATAGTTTGGGTTATCCTTCTTTGAATATCATTAGGTTCTACTTGAGCTTCTTGGATTAGTTTCATAACAGGAATGCCTAGTGATGAAGGAAAAACAACTTCCGTGCCATATACTAACTCATAAGGACTGGTTCCAATGGACTTTTTGGTTGTAAGCCTGTCTACCCATAATGCATTTATCAATTTTTTGTTCCAAGTCTTCTTGTTTTCTTCTAAATAATTTTTTGATGATATTAATGAGACTCTTGTTGGAAGATTCAACCAGTCCATTCCCTTGAGGGTAATAGGCTGTGGAATGGCCCAGTGTAATGTGATACTTGTTACAGAAACTGATCATCTTCTTTGATTTGAAAGCTACAACATTATTAGTAATGATTTTAGTAGGGCAGCCAAACCTGGACAATATATTGGTCTCTAAGAAACCTATGATCACTGTGTCATTGGCCTGTCTGGAGGGGATGGCCTCTATCCATTTAGTAAAATAGTCAGTGGCAGTGAGTATCCATTTATGTTGGCCTGAAGAAGGAGGATGGATTTCACCAATGAAGTCAAGACCCCATTGCTGAAAAGGTTTCTTGATGGAAATGGGTTTCGGGGGTAAAGGTAACAATTTTCTCTTGCCTTCAAAAATTTGACATTTATGGAAAAAAGTTACAAATTTTTTCACATCTGCAAACAAGGTTGGCCAATAGAATCCAGCCCTTAGGATCTTATCTGCAATTGACTTCCAATAGAGGTTTCCACCACAGTCTCTTGCATGAAATTCTTGGAGAGCCTTGTTAGCTTCATTTTTTAATAAACAATTCAATAAAATTCCTTCATGATTTTTCCAAAAAAGAGTATTATCTAAGATACAAAACTTTGAAGCTTTCATTTTTAAAAACCTATTCTTTGTTCTGGATAACCCTGGAGGAGCTTGCAGGTTTTGTAAAACATAAATTACATCAGCATACCAAGGTGAGTCTGAAAAGGCCTAGCTGATTTGTGGAGTCGCCATCTCCTGCTCATCATCCAGTTCATTTATGTCTAGGGCTTCACAATTAGCTTCTGCCATGAGTTTATCCAATCCCTATCCTTTTATCAATTTTGTAGGTTTTATCTCAATATCATACTCTAAGATGGTAGCAATCCACTTACCCCTTTTTCCATCAATTCCACCCTGAGTTAAGATGTCCTTGACAACTGCATTAGGCACATAAGCTATCACATGAGAGTATAATATGTAGACTCTGAAGTCTTTAATGGCTTTTACAAGTGAAAAAGCTTGTTTCTCCATGATTTTGTATTTTAATGATGCATCTCTGAGTGCTTTACTAAAAAAGGCTATAGGTTTTTCACATCCTTGGTCATCCTTTTGTAATAAAACAGTTGCTATGGTGTGTTCTGAGGCAAAAGAAAAAATTATGAAGTCTCTATCAAATTGAGGACTTGTGAGGACCAGTGTTCTAGTTAAGGCCATTTTGATTTCTTCAAATGATTGCTTGGCTTCTACTGTCCATTTGATACTTGAATCCTTTTTAAGCATATTATTTAGTAATCTTATGAGTTCTGCTAAGTTAGAAATGAATCTTCTCAAAAAAATTATTTTCCCTAGGAAAGCTTGAAGTTCTTTGATACTTCTTGGATGAGGTATCTGCAGAATAGCTTTGATTCTGGTAGGGTCAACTCAAATGCCATCCTTGGAAATAATATAACCTAAAATTTTACCTTCCTCTAGACCGAACAAGGACTTCTTTGGATTCAAAGAAATACCATATCTTCTGCATTTTAAAAAGACTTGTCTGAGATGGTCCAAGTGCTGTTGATCAGATTTGGAAAAAAATAGTTAGATCATCTAGATATATAACAAGAAAATCATGAATTTATTTGGTGAATGCAATGTCCATTTCTCTTTGGAAGGTTTCTCCTGTGTTTTTTAGTCCAAATGGAATTTTGATGTACATAAAAGTGCCCCATGGTGTTGTAAAAGAAGTTTTATCTTGGTCATCAGGATGAACCAGGATTTGGTTATATCCTGAAAACCCATGTAAAAGTGAAATTATAGAAGAACCCACTACCCTTTGCAGAATATGATCCATTTTGGGTAAAGGATAGTTATCTTTAAGAGAGACCTTATTCACATTTCTCAGATCAACACATAACCTTATTTCCCCAGTTTTCTTCCTAGTAGGCGTGGAGTATTAAAGAAGGTATGTTTTCATTGACTATTTTGCCATCTTTTCTTTAGAACTCGTAACATCTTTGCATCATGAACTAGGTAGATAATGGGGAATCATGAAAAATCTATAAAGATTTATATGCAACCTGAAAACGCTAATAATTGCCATTTCTTATGCAAGAAAAGGGAAAAACTAAAGATGGCCGCTCCAAAGAAAAAATAGGGCCAAGCTAACCGCTGTCCCTTTGGTGGGGAACCATATGCAAACAAGACGATCTAAATTAAAACATATCAGCCAAGGAAAGGAAAAGGAGATATCGACTCGGCGCAAGAAAACGACCGAATAACTGAGGATTAACAGCTTGGCGAATCCCTCAGGATCCTTTGTTCTTGAGGGGTCGTTGCTTTAACTATTTTTGCATCCTTGATATCTCCGCTTCAGCTGTTATAAGTAGGGGCAACACTGCTAGCCCAGGGGAGACTATTAATTTTTATGTAACTTTGCTCTGTGTTTGAAACTTTGATCATTGACTCTCGTTGAGAAGTGATCCACTGTAACTCTGTTTTAATGATTTAATATAAATTTGGTTGTTGTTCCATCTGTGATTCTGGAATAATCTCAAGCGGTGTGTCCCTGGAGGCTAAGGGCCCGGCCCTGGTGGAACACTTGCTCCTGTATCGATATCTTTAGTTCGTGTGTAGTTTGTATTATCAGCTTTAATCGGTAATCTGGTGTATTTTTTATCATATATCACAACTCTGTTATATTTTATATATCGTTATCTGCAACAGGAAAGTTGTATTGTGCATTCTGATCTTACAACGTATTGCTGTTCCTTTAAAGTCATTAATGTAACACTCCTGTTCTTTACATAACATTATTGTTGTTCGATTGCAGAGTAACCGAGCTGTAATCTTCTTAAATTGGTATTACTGTATTCGTCTATGGTTTATACTTCATACGATTGTTGTTCAATTGACATTGTTGTTCCATTATGAATTGCAATCATTACCCTTTCTAACCGGGATCAATACTTGTGGTATCAGACTCAGATTACTATATCTCTATATGTTGTGTGTATTATTTATTTCAGGACAGTGTATTCACAATTGGCTCTAAGCGCTGTTCTATGTTTCATTGGTAGTTGGTTGTCATTTCATTTCTATTTGCTATCCAATTTACCCTTTGAGTAAAGATTGACATTTGATTTCTAAGATCGTTGTACTTGTTTATGTAGATTAAGGTGTTGATATTCATCAGACTTAGTTGCTGTTACATTTTCTAGTTGCTGTTCCATTTCTTAATTGTTGTTCCATTTCCTGTTATTTGCGTTACTGATTGCTTTGGTGTGCAGAACGATTTGAAACTGTAGTGGGCATTGGCATTTGCTGTCTAGTCCCCAGATTGATGATCTGTTCCTTGATTACTTTTAGTTACATCAGTTTCCAAAGGGATGAGTTATTGTTACTAGACCCTTGACTGATAAATTGCTTAGTTTTCCGAGTGCATGATTTAGGCTTCAAAGTATTTTGCTGTAAGTAGATTTCCTTTCAAGCATCCGTTTACTCTTGTATTTTCTTGAGCACTATACTACTAGCATTACTCTGACAAATGATAGCTTCAAACTGAGTACACTCTTTGAGATAAAAAATCGTTCCTGGATTGACAAGTTAATGTGAGGTAATTAGAGGTGAAAACGACCTTTTTTACGGCTCGACATTTTGGCGTCGTTGCCGGGGAAGAGTGTAGCCATTTGTTTCTTTTTCAGAGTAGTGTAAGAACCTGTTAGGAAAGAAGTGGGTTTTAAAAACGGAAGGTAAGAACCTACGTAAGGAGTATGTAATATCCCTCCTCCCCTGCTCGCTTTCCTGTAGATTTGTTACTGTTTTGTTTGGGTAGAACCTAGTAGTTGATTTGTGTGCATGACTAAGTAGAAAAAGCCAGAAAAGAATCCCAAACCTCTACCCAAGCCTGATAAAGCTAAGGGGCAGGTGACCCTTTGTCAATCGACCTTTATAGATGAAATCCTTAAGAAAGCAGAATCTCAGCCTTCAGTAGGACCTAGAAAAGTTACTTCTAGACAGCCTACTAGTTCCCTTCAAGCCACAGGATCACCATCTGTAGCCTTTGCTGAGGTGCATAGTCAAACCGAAGAGCAAGATTTTCAAGAAATTGAAAATTCTAGCCCAAAATCATTACAAGAAGGGAACCTTAGTAAACTCTGTGAAGGAAGGGGAGAAATAGGAGAAGCGGAAGACCCAAAATCTCCTCTTAGGGTAATTCAACCATTAAGCAGCCCAGATAAGGGAAGTGCTGTAAAAATCATTTATAACAAAATTCAAGAACCTCAATCCCCTCAGACATTAGGCACTCTCATCATCCCAGATAAAGGAAGTACTGTCAAGGCCATCCCCATTAGAGCCATTCCCCCTCGACAACCTAGAAATACCCTCCTAGATATCCCAGAAGGCTATTGGCACATATTTGACCAAATGGCCCAGAATAAGCCTAACACCCAAACCTCTACACTGCAATACCCCATTGTGGATACTGCAACCAATGCACCTATGAAAGAAATTCCCCTCTAGCATATCCCTACATTCCATGGCCTTACATCAGAAGATCCGGATGCATTCCTGTTTGTATTCGACATGCCGTGTAGAGTGTATGACTATACCATCGATCCCTAGAAATTGAAATTATTTCCTTCTACATTAAAAGGAGCTACTTTAAGATGGTTTATGGGATTAGGTGGTGGTGTTATAAATAATTGGGATCAAAGGAAAGAGTCTTTTCTAAAAAGGTATCAGGACTATTGCAGGTCTCCAGATTTAAAAGATGAAATATTTCAGATGGTAGCTAAACCAAATGAAACATTGGAAGAGTATGTTGAACAATTCCAGTATAATCTTCAAAGATCTCCTTATGCATCATTACCCTTACCTGATAATGTATTAAAAATAGCATTAGTTAGGGGAATGAAGGAACAATGGATTGAGACATTAAACATTATAGGGAAAGGAGATATTTATCAAGAAAATTTTGCTGACATTATTGATTTATGTATCAGGAGTTCAAGAGGCAGCACAAGACTAAAACCAGCAGAGCATGATCGATTTGTAAAAGATAATAGAATTTTGGTAGAAGGAGTAACTCATGCAGAAATTGCAAATTTATTAGAAAATTTTAAAACTGACATAATGGGGACGCTGAAAACACAACTTGATATTATGCAAGCTAAACAAAAGCAAGTAGAAGCAGAACAGAATTTGGCAATCTTCTATCCCAGATGCAGAAAGAAACACAACCATAAGGAATGTCCATTAGATGCAGTTCAAGTTTGCGTCATTTGTACAAAAGACCACTTTACATAGAGTTGCCCTTCACTTCCTATATTGAAAGCAGTATACAAGGAAGCAAAAGAAGAGCCAGAACCAGTGTATCTACTTAATCAGCACCGTCAGTGGCAGCCGCGACAAACAGGTATGTTTTCAGACCCAGCTTCTTCTTTCTAGCGTCAACAATACCATGCTCAAAAATATAATTCAATGTGGAAAAATCAACCTCCCTTCCCGAATTGGTCACAACAATCATTCCCTTCATCATGTCCATGACCGGGTCAAGCAATCCAAGCCAATTGGCCAAATTTTCCCTATACCCCACCATATTGGGAAAACAATGTTTTTCCACCACAATGGACTCCTCCTACTTCACAGAGCCAAACCTAGCAGACAAACTGGCAAAGACCAATGAATCAGCCAGTAGGAACCATCTCAATCCCTCAACCTACACTGCCAACCCTACAACAAAACCCCCAGTCTAACTTAAGGCCGCAACTCCTAGCCCAACCCAATCCAAATCCAAATAGCAAACTGGTCCAGTCCATTCAAATAATTGAAACACCAGAGATAGGAACCAATCTAAGGGAGTGTAATGACCTTCAATTAAGATCTGGGCGTATCATTGAAACAGAGGGAGATAAAATAGTTCAAGTTGAAAATCAGTTGCCTGTAGAACAACCATCACACAAAGAGGACGTGACCAGACAACAAATTCATGATCCAGCAACCACATCCTCTCCTCCATTCCTAGAACATTTAATCATACCTCGACCTATACAATATCCTGATTTTGACATTCTGGGAGAATTACGAAACCTGTACATAAAAATCCCGCTCCTCCAAGCCATTCAAGACATCCTGATATATGCAAATACTATCAAAGAACTATGTATAAAGAAACCAAGGAGGACAATAACAAATAACCCAAAAGTCCAAGTAGTTGGCACTTTATCTGACTTATTATCAGGAAAAGAAACACCCATTAAATACGAAGATCCAAGAAATCCAATAGTAACAGTACAAATCTATGGTCAAACCTTCTCAAATGCCTTAGTTGATCTAGGAGCTACAATTAACATCTTAACAACCGCTACTTGCCAAAAATTGGGCATTAAATCAGTAGAACCGACCTCCACTTTATTAGAACTGGCTGATCAATCTGTAGTTAGGCCAGAGGGCACACTATAGGATGTCATGGTATCTGTTGATTCCTGGGAATATTCGGCCAATTTTTGATAATAAACCCCAAAAACCGACTTGATGGACACCCATTGATCTTAGGCAGACCTTGGCTCGCAACTACCGATGCTTATATTGGCTGTCGACAAGGAAATATGACCATTTCTAGGGGGACAAATATTAAGAATCTAGCTTTATACCCCCCAGCGCAGCCAAGTGTCAAGATAATAAAAACTAACAAGCACCCTGTATCATACCTCACAGAAAATATTAGATCTCCATTAACCATACAAGAGGCCCTCGATTTCAAAGACCAAACAAAAGACGATGCCATTAATAATTTCATTAGCCAAGCTGAACCCAGATCCCACGTACAATGTCACATGATAGAAGCGGCATTTGATAATGGATTAGAAGAGGATCTTATTAAAGATACACATGATCAACCAATACCTACTACCTCTGTCTCGAATAGCAAAATTGTCGAAATTGAGCCAGGAAAGACTTTAAACATTAATGCCAACCTGACTTTAGAACAAGAAAAGAAACTCATCTAGTTATTGAGGAAACATAAAGAGGCATTTGCATGGGACTACCCTAATATGAAAGGAATTAATCCCCAGTTATGTACACACCACATTTACATAGAAAAGGATGTGAGACCTATTCGCTAACCACAAAGGAGACTTAATCATCATCTAAAAGATGTTGTAAAAGCTGAACTCCAAAAACTTTTAGATGTTAACTTCATTTACCCTATCTTTGATAGTAAATGGGTCTCTCCACTTGTTGTGGTACCAAAGAAGAATGGAAAGTGGAGGATTTGTGTAGACTATAGAGAATTAAATAAAGCAACACAAAAATACCACTTTCCCCTTCCATTTATTGACCAAGTATTAGACACTTTAGTAGGAAAGAAATTCTTTTCTTTCTTGGATGGCTTCAGTGGATATAATCAGATTCAGATTGCCCCTAAAGACCAAGACAAAACTACTTTTACTTGTCCTTAGGGAACATTTGCCTACAGAGTTGTACCTTTTGGCTTATGCAATGCTCCTGCCACATTTCAAAGAGCTATCCTTAGCATTTTTTCAGACCTAATAAATGAGGGGCTCGAAGTCTACATGGATGATTTTACACCATACGGAGATGATTTTGATCCAGCATTGGGCACACTGGAAAAAGTCCTGCAGCGCTGCATTTCCACCAGGCTTTGCTTAAGCCATGAAGAATGTTATATGATGATGACTGAAGGACTTATTCTAGGCCATTATATCTTAGCAGCTGGCATACAAGTAAACCCAGCCAAAATTCAAATAATTTTGCTAATTCCCACCCCTACCACTCAAACAGAGGTATGCAGTTTTCTTGGATTCTCTGGTTATTATAGAAGGTTTATAGAACATTTTTCACATATTGCTGCACCTCTATATGCACTAACAGGTAATGTTGACTTTCTATGGACAGAAAAATGCAACTGTGCTTTTCAAGATCTGAAGAAGCTTGTATCCACAACTCCAGTCCTTCAAGGACCAAATTGGGACCTACCATTCCAGATTTCATCAGATGCCTCAGAGACAGCTATTGGAGTAGTACTTGGGCAGGAAGAAGATACAAAACCATATGAAATTTATTATATTAGCAAGAATTTATCCCCTGTTCAATTGAATTATACTGTTACTGAAAAAGAATTTCTAGTTGTAATACATGCTATCAATAAGTTCAGGCATTGCATTACTGGATATCCTGTTATTTTATATACAGATCACTCTACCATAAAATATTTAGCAAATAAACCAATCACAAATGGTAGAATAAATAGATGGCTGATTTTATTGCAAGAATTTGATATTACAATCAAGGACAGACCCGGAAAAGAAAATCCTGTAGCTGACTTTCTCTCGCGAATGCCAAAACCAGTGGATGCAGTAGCAGTTGAAGATCAATTCCCAGATGAGAATTTGTTTGTTGTCACTGTTAAAACACCCTGGTATGCTGATGTTATGAATTACTTAGCAGTAGGTAAATTACCAAAACATCTGACCCCCAATGAATGAAAACAGATTGTCCTGAGAAGTGTTCGATTTCCCTGGATTGGGGGCTACCTGTTCCATTCAGGAGCAGATATGCACATCAGGAGATGTGTTCGGGAGGATGAAATTTTTGATATTTTGAAAGCTTGTCATGACGGACCATGTGGCAGACACTTTTTCGACAAGAGAACTGGACATAAGGTGCTGCAAACAGGGTATTATTGGCCTACAATCTTCAAAGATGCAAAAAAGTTTGTTCAAGCTGGTGACAGTAGTCAAAGAGCAGGACGCTTGATCTGAATTTGAAACTACTTGAAATTTGTTTGCAAGGTATTCAATTCAGAATTAAACATGTTTAAAAGATTTCCATGTCTTGCAGAAGGAAAACACATGAAATTTTCAGCTGTTCATGACCCATTTAAGCATAGCAGAGTTTTTTCCTTTTATTTAACACATTAAAACGAATTTCTTCTGCAAAATAAATCAACCACATATGCAAAAGAAGTTGATAAAGCAGTTCACCCCCTCCAGGGCTACGTCTGCTGGGTCCAAAGCTCCCAACCGGGCTTGTCCTTGTTTTTATTAAATTCTCAAATTAAAAATACAGCTGAATAGAAGCATCTACAGGAGAAATAGATGGTAAAAATGGATTCAGAACACTTGAATCCTTCAGGATTGACTATTGGATCACCTCCAATGGATACCTGCAACCCTATACAGTCTTCACAAAACTGGGCCCTGGTGGCTCCTAGAACTTTCACGGCTCCAAAACCTCAGAAAATGACCTCCGCTGGCTATAAGACCTACACCAATGGCTTCAGAAGGTCGAAAATACCCAAAATTGAAAAAAAATTCGTCCAAAACGGACTTTCCTAGCCAAAGTTATGGCCATTTACTCCCAATTGCCAGCTGCCCCTACAAAAACTCCAGCTAACTTTAGTTAACTCCAGTTAGCTCCGCCAATTATGGCGGGTCCGCAAAATTTGGCGCTCCTGCCAAAATTCCGCCAACTTAATTGCAGTTACATTTAATGTTTGGGTGGTTTCCTCGGATTTCGTGCTGGCAGTTTGGCTGGCGGTTGGGTTTGGCCCACGGTTCCTGGGTCGCGGTCATATGAGAGGGGGGCTGGCCCCCTTTTGTTCCCGCTCCACGCAATTTTAAAGTTTTTAAACAAATACTCCGCCTCATAACCAACAAGTGATCGCGTGGCATAATGGTAAAGCGTAGGACTATGAAACCATAGGTCGGGGGTTCAATCCCCCATCCGACCAAAAATTTTAATACTTCCACCCAACCATCTTGCTGACGTCATCTGGGGGCCACGTGGCGGCCTTCAGGCCTGCCACGTGGCAGCTTCTGATTGGCTGCTGAAAAGGGAATATTCCAAGGAATATTCTGCGAAATATTCCTTTTTAATTTTTTTTTAAAATTAAAATTTCTAATGTTATGAACAAATTCTTCTTTTTGCCATAACGTCCTCATATGGCGACCGTTTTTCGAACCATTTGTGGTGCCGGAATCGGGAAGACGAGCACTTTCCAGTCGTTCAACTTTGAACCAGTTCTGAGCACTTTGAATTTTGAGCATTTTACGACACTTAGGACATGAGCACCTGATCACGCCTCCCCATTGGGAAGCTTTTGGACCCCAAAAGCCTTCGACTACCTGTTAAAGAGGTGAGGGTACAACTCCCTCACTCTGTCCACCTCCATCCACTTTGCCTTGTTCGGTTTGCTGCCTTTGAAACCAACCCGAACATAATCTACATTGCCCCTTCTTGAAGTGTGTGTCCTTCTGTCAAGGATTGTATCTTCTTTCAGCTCATCTAAGAATTCTGGCGAGAAATCCTCTATAGGTGGCAGCTGAACAACATTTTCATGATCAGCAATCAAAGGAGGTTCATACAAACGTAAGTTCTCCACATTGACAACAGAATACATTTGCATGTAGGAAGGCAAATCTAATTGAAAAGCATTATTTCCAAACTTCTTGAAGATTTTGAATGGACCATAACGAATAGGCTTCAGCTTTTTACCTTCTCCTTGCATCCTTTCCTTACTAATGTACAGCCATACCTCATCTCCTTCTTGAAACTTGTGATCGACTCTATGCTTGTCGTGTCTTTCCTTGTACTTGCCTTGACTCTTCTCAAGTTGTTCTTGAATTTGCTGATGTATTTGCTGAATTCTTTCAATGAATGAACGAGCTTTGTCAATATCACTATGTCCCTCAATGGTGACATCTTTCTCAAGAATGAAATCAAGAGGTGATTTTGGCAAGTAACCAAAACAAGCTTCAAACGGTGAGGTGTTTGTGGAAGAGTGCTTGGCATGATTGTAAGCATGTTGTATGTAGTGCAAATGTTCATCCCAAAGCTTGGGATGCTTGCTGCAATAACCTCTCAAGAGGTGCACAATGGTTCTGTTCACAACTTCGGTTTGTCCATCTGTTTGCGGATGGAAAGCAGTACTTTTCTTCACCTTTGTGTCCATCATCTCCCATAGGTTGGACCAAAAATTCCCCACAAATCTGGAATCCCTGTCACTAATAATGGAAGTAGGCAAACCAAAGTGAATCCATACATGATGAAAAAATAATTCAGCAGTTATAGTTTTCTTACAAGGCATAAGTATACACATTTTGCTGAAACGATCAACTACTACATATAAATAATCATGCTGCTTTCGAGATTTTGGCAAACCTCCTACAAAATCCATAGAGATGCTCTCCCATGGTCTAGAAGGTACCGGAAAAGGAGTATACAAACCAAGCTTCCTATTGCTAGGCTTGCTTGTAGCACATAATGAACAACCTCTTATGAACCTTGAAATAGAATCTACCATGCGAGGCCAATAGCAATACCTCTGTAGATGTGCAACTATTTTGCTCACACCAAAATGGCCAACAATAAGAGAAGAATGAGCTTCTCTTATGACATTTATCCTCTCCCCCTGTGGTATACACAACTTGCCCAAATGAAACAACAAATTTTTATGCATGTGATAGTCATTTTCCTCTACATGATTCCCTTTACTCAAGTTAGCATACACATCTTTAAAGTCATCATCAGATGCATATTGTTCTATGTAACTATCATGTACAATGGAAGCATTCTTAAGTAAAGTAACAGCACCAATAATAGGCCTTGAAAGCATATCAGCAACCTTATTCAAAGTACCTTTCTTATACCTAATTACCAAATGGAACTGTTGTAAGAAGCCCATCCATCTGAAGTGTCGTGACTGTTGTAACTTGCTTTGTGATTGCAAGTACTGTAAGGGCTGATGGTCGGTATGTATAACAGTTTCTTTGCCCATCAAGTAGTGTTTCCACTTTTTGACGCTTTGTACCAACGCATACAACTCCTTATCATATGTAGGATAATTTACAACAGCACCATTAAAAGTTTCAGAATGAAAAGCAATAGGCTTACCATGCTGTAGAAGAACTGCACCCATAGCATAATCACTAGCATCAGTTTGTATCTCAAATGGCTGTCTCAAATCCGGTAATGCAAGGACTGGAGCTGAACTAATCTTCTCTTTCAAAGATTCGAAAGCTTTTTGCTGCTTGCCTCCCCATTGGAAAGCATGCTTCACACTTGTCACTGCATGCATAGGAGCTGCTATAGAAGAGAAGTTAGAGATAAACTTCCTCCAATATTGAGTTGCACCCAAAAAACTTCTTACCTCTGTTATGGATTTGGGAGTAGGCCACTTCACAATAGCCTCAATCTTAGCAGGATCAATTCTCAAAGCACCTCCTCCTACTATGTGTCCCAAACAAACCAAAGAAGTCTTTCCAAATTCACACTTTGACATTTTAAGAAATAACTGATTCTTCTTCAAAACATCAAGTACTTTCCTAACATGCATGACATGATCTTCTCTATACTTGCTGAAAATTAAGATGTCATCTAAGTAGACAATAACGAAATCATCAAGAAAAGGACGCAAGACATCATCCATTACCCGCATGAAAGTTGCAGGTGCATTGCACAAACCAAACGGCATCACAAGCCACTCAAAGAGTCCTTGTTTGGTTTTAAAGGCTGTCTTCCAAATGTCACTTTCTTCAATTCTTACTTGATGATATCCACTGTGCAAGTCTAGCTTAGTGAAATATTGAGCATCTTTCAGCTGGTCTAGCAAATCATCTATCCTTGGGAGTGGGTAACGATTCTTTACCGTTATCTTGTTCAAGGCCCTGAAATCAACACACATACGCCAAGTGCCATCTTTCTTTGGAATCAATACAATCGGTGACCCACATGGCGAAGTACTTGACCTTATGAAACCCTTGTCCAACAAGTCCTTGATTTGCTTCTTTATTTCAGCATTCTCCATAATAGACATGCGATACATGCCTATGTTTGGAAGAGAACAATCTGGATGCAAATGGATTTCATGCTGAATCTCCCTCTTAGGAGGCAAACCTGTTGGCTCTTGAAACATCTCATGATATGCATCAACTACATCATACAGATCTGATTTAAGTTTTGGATCACAAATGTCAAATGACTCATGATTCACATCAACCTTGGGCTTAATCATAAGAAGAACAAAATTCTTACTTGAATTGACCAGCCTTTTTACCTGTCCTACATTCACCATCGCTATATTTGTCTTCTTGCGATGAGCTCTAACAATGAACTCCTTGCCATATTTGAAAAGATGATACTTGTTTTCATGGCGATGAAAGATAGCTTTCCTGTAAAACAAGTAAGGACTTCCCAAAACAATTCCTGCTATATCAAAAGGTACCACATCAAGTTCAATTGTGTCAATAAAATGTGCAGTAATCGCAAAGCGCAATGTGCACTTTCTTGAAACTTGCAAATTTGCATCCTTGCAAATCCATCCAAGTGGATATGGCTTCGGATGTGGAACGGTCTCAAGTTTACGCTGCTTGACCAAGTCCTCTGATATAAGGTTTGCTTGTGACCCACTATCAAAAAGTGTGTCAATTTTAGTATGTTTTGAAATCACCCTCACATGAAACAGTTCAATTCTTTCTTCCTCATTAGGAGCTTGTACATGGCAGTTTGAGGTACTCGTGCTGACTTGAGTTTCAATTTCTTTTCCCTTCAAGTTTTTCAAACCCATGTCTGCAATTTTGGTTTCATCACCTGAATCTTCCCCTAAATCTTGTGGTGTAGATGTAGTAGCAGAAGTTTTCTGTTTCCCTTTGGATTTGTTAAATTGAGGTCTTTTTTCAGGATATAATTTCCAACAGTTTTTCTCCTCATGGCCTGGTTTAGAACAGTGTTTACAGATCACTTTCTCACTCTCCTGTTTGACAGATGCATTCTTTTTTCTCTTTCCCTTGGAGTTTTTCTCTTTGTTTTTCCCCTTGGGGGGCTTGTTTCTACCCTCTTCAAATGTGTTTTTTCCCCTTGCCTCTAAATGGGTAGCTTGGACACAAACCTCGTCCAGGCTAGTAGGGTTAAACATCAAGATGGTGTGTCTAAGGTAGCTATGCAAGCCACCGATGTATTTCAGCAAGGTTTCTTGGGTCTGTAAATCTACCCCTAACAAGAGAGCTCTTCTCCTGAATTCTTGGGTGTAGTCTTGGACACTCTGACCCTTAAGTTGTCTGAAATTTTGCCAATTCATAATGGCTTTCTGCATGTGAGCAAGAGGATAAAATTGTTTTTTAATGGCTAACAGAAATTCAGGCCATGTTAAGGTGACCTTACCAAATTTCTTGATCTCCTCTTTAGTCTTGGCCTCCCACGAGACCAATGCTGCTCCATCCATTCTCAAAGAAGCCAACTGAATCTTTGTGGCATCATCATGCATATTCTAGATCCTCAAGTAAACTTCCAACTGCCTAATCCAGTTGTCAAGCTTTTCTACATTCACTTCACCATTAAACATAGGTAATTCGAATTTTACATCAAGCTTCAAAAAAGGACTTTTTCCAGAGGATCTATGCTTATGAACGGAAGAAGACGAGGATGAAGAGGAAGAAGGTGAAGATGGGGGTGGTGGATCACCATTTCCTCCATGTCCTTTCTTGGAATGATCATCATCCTTCTTACCTCCTGAAGAGCCCTCTCCTTCATGTGGATGTTTGGACCCTTCTCCAGCCAATTTCTCATTTCTTTCTTGGTACAATATCCTCACCATTTCAGTGAGGTCCAAGAAAGCCTTTCTGAAGACTCCTTCTTCTTCTCTTGGATCTGTCTCTGTAGGAATTTCTCCTTCATGTTCAGACATCCTTGAAGCTTTTGCTGAGACTCTTGAGGGTGAAATTGAAGGTGGAGGTGATGGCTCTCTGGCCTTCCTTGACTGAGGATTCTCTCGTTCTCTAGTCAACTGTCCTTCCCCTCTTTTAAGTTTCAACCTGGTAAGCATCAATACTTGCAAGACAGTTAGAAGATCTTTGCACAAAACCTTGAGGCTCTGATACCAACTTGATCTGAATTTGAAACTACTTGAAATTTGTTTGCAAGGTATTCAATTCAGAATTAAACATGTTTAAAAGATTTCCATGTCTTGCAGAAGGAAAACACATGAAATTTTCAGCTGTTCATGACCCATTTAAGGATATCAGAGTTTTTTCCTTTTACTGTTTAACACATTAGAACAAATTTTTTCTGCAAAATAAATCAACCACATATGCAAAAGAAGTTTATAAAGCAGTTCACCCCCTCTAGGGCTACGTCTGCTGGGTCCAAAGCTCCCAACCGGGCTTGTCCTTGTTTTTATTAAATGCTCAAATTGAAAATACAGCTGAATAGAAGCATCTACAGGAGAAATATATGGTAAAAATGGATTCAGAACACTTGAATCCTTCAGGATTGACTATTGGATCACCTCCAATGGATACCTGCAACCCTATACAGTCTTCACGAAATTGGGCCCTAGTGGCTCCTAGAACTTTCACGGCTCCAAAACCTCTGCAAATGACCTCAGATGGCTATAAGATCTACACCAATGGCTTCAGAAGGTCGAAAATACCCAAAATCAAAAAAAACTTGTCCAAAACGGACTTTCCTAGCCAAAGTTATGGCCATTTACTCCCAACTGCGAGCTGCGCCTACAAAAACTCCAGCTAACTTTAGTTAACTCCAGTTAGCTCCGCCAATTATGGCGGGTCCGCCAAATTTGGCGCTCCTGCCAAAATTCCGCCAACTTAACTGCAGTTACATTTAATGTTTGGGTGGTTGCCTCGGATTTCGTGTTGGCAGTTTGGCTGGCGGTTGGGCTTGGCCCATGGTTCCTGGGTCGCGGTCATATGAGAGGGGGGCTGGCCCCCTTTTGTTCCCGCTCCACGCAATTTTAAAGTTTTTAAACAAATACTCCACCTCATAACCAACAAGTGACCGCGTGGCATAATGGTAAAGCGTAGGACTATGAAACCATAGGTCGGGGGTTCAATCTCCCATCCGACCAAAAATTTTAATACTTCCGCCCAACCATCTTGTTGACATCATCTGGGGGCCACGTGGTGGCCTTCGGGCCTGCCACATGGCAGCTTCTGATTGACTGCTGAAAAGGGAATATTCCAAGGAACATTCCAAGGAATATTCTACGAAATATTCCTTTTTAATTTTTTTTAAAAATTAAAATTTCTAATGTTATGAACAAATTCTTCTTTTTGCCATAACTTCCTCATACGGCGACCGTTTTTCGAACCGTTTGTGGCGTCGAAATCAGGAAGACGAGCAATTTCCAGTCATTCAACTTTGAACTAGTTCTGAGCACTTTGAATTTTGAGCATTTTACGACACTTAGGACATGAGCACCTGATCACTTGGTCAGGCTGATGAAATGCCCCTAAAACCACAACTGGTTATTGAACCATTCAAGTGATGGGCACTTGATTTTGTTGGTCCAATCAACCCATCCTTGAATCAGAAAACATATATTCTAGTGGCAACAGAATATGTCACCAAATGGGTTGAAGCAGAAGCATTACCGAGAGCTACAGAGGATTCTGTCATACAGTTCATGTTTCATATATTTGTGCGATATGGGCTTCCAAGAGACATAATTACAGATGGTGGACCACAATTTGCTGGTAATAAGATTGCTGCAACACTTAAAAACTATCATATCCAGCATAAAATTACTACTCCATATCACCCACAAGCAAACGGTCAAGTAGAAAGCAGCAACAAAATAATAGAAGCAATCCTGACAAAAACCATTGCGTCACATAGATGCGATTGGGCTGCAAGACTACCAGAAGCCTTGTGGGCCTACAGAACAATGTGGAGAAGCACTACTGGCTATTCGCCATACCAATTGGTGTTTGGAAAGCAACCCATTTTCCCCATAGAATTCGAAATCCAAACACTGCGAACAACACAAGAAGTCGGCCTAGATCTAAATGAGGCACAGATTAATAGATTATAGCAAATCAATGAGTTAGATGAAATTAGGCTCTCTGCCCTTCAACACACTGCATTAATCAAACAACAGCAAGCTAAATGGCATGACGCTCGCATTAAAAGCAAAGTCTTCCACGAAGGATACTGGGTGCTCTTATACGATTCCAGGTTTCAGGATTTTCCCAGGAAACTTCAGACTCGTTGGCTGGGGCCATATGAAATCTAGAAGGTACATGATAATGGCACCTTAACTTCAGTCACTATTGATAGATCTAGACATACCTTTAAAGTAAATGGTCACCGAGTTCGATTATACTGCAAACCACTTACTCGGGAATCCTTCTTTCAGCAACTACGCGAGGACTCTGACATGCAAATTCTACAGGGGGAAGAGAAATCTTCCTTACCTGTGATTCATTAACTGATTCACCTTTTTTATACTTTGTACATAATTTCTTTGTTCTATATATATTTCTTTTTCAGAACAAACAACATTGTATTTCTGTTGTTCCTTCTCTGAAGGGACAGTGTTTGTGTGCACTTTTTCCATTTCTACTGTTCCTTTTTCCAAAGAGACAACATTTTTGTTTGCTGTTCCTTCTTCAAAAGAACAACACTTTTTATTTCAGCCGTCCCTTTTTCATTTCATTTTGCTATTCCTTTTCCAAAGGAACGACATTTGAGTGTTCTACTGTTCCTTTTCTAAAGGAACAACACTTTTGATTTTTGTTGTTCATTTTCCAAAGGAACTGTATTTGTGTGGTTTGTTGTTCCTTCTCCACAGGAACGGTATTTGCGTGGTTTTTTGTTCCTTTTCCAAAGGAACAACATTTGAGTGTTCTGCTGTTCCTTTTCTAAAGGAACAACACTTTTGATTTTTGCTGTTCCTTTTCTAAAGGAACGACATTTGACTTTTTTGTTATTCCTCTTCCTAAGGAACAACACTTGTGACTTTTGCTATTCCTTTTCTAAAGGAACGACATTTGGTTTTTCTATTGTTCCTTTTCCAAAGGAACGACACTTTTTGATTTTTTCTGTTCCTTTTCCAAAGGAACGACATTTTCATTTTTGTTGTTCCTTTTCCAAAGGAACGACATTTGCATTTTTGTTGTTCATTTTCCAAAGGAACGACACTTTTTAGCACTTGCGTTTCTGCTGTTCCTTTTTCAAAAGAACGACACTTTTGGTTTTCTGTTGTTCCTTTTCTAAAGGAACAACATGTTCGGTTTTTGCTGTTCCTTTTTCAAAGGAGCGACGCTTTTAGTTTTTGCTGTTCCTTTTCCAAAGGAATAGCACTTGTATTCCTTTTCCCTTCCTTTCTCAAACGATAACATTCTTGTATTCCTTCTACTTATGCCTAAAGATCCCTGTTGTTCCTCTTGTTTCAGGTCTTTTGGAGCACAACTATACACTCATGCAATGGATACAAAGCTAGAGCATATTGAAATCAGAGAATTATATAAACTTGCTATTTTTACAAGAAATTGTTGTGAATTGATAACGAGGAATGAAGGAAGGACACAATTATTCATTACTTTTGCTGTCATTACCCTACTAATACTAACATGATTGGTAATCTTTATCATGCTGGTTCTTTTTAAATTCCCATAATCTTCTTTGATAATCATTAAGGAATAAGAACAAAGGGTTATATTTTTCTATTGAGATGTTAAGACTTCTTCCGCCATTCCTACTCTTAAGGAGGGTCGAACCACCCTTTGTGTATAAATGGGAAAGCATGTTATAAACATAAAAAAAAAAGATGAATGTTTTGAATTGTCAAATGCAGGATAGGGGGTCTCATCAAGAGGCAGCTTACCATGATCATAAGGAAGAAAGTGAAGTGGCATTCCCACTATGGCCACCACACCAGGGATATGGTCCAAGAGGCACATCAGAAAAAATAAAGAGTCCTTGGAACAAGAAGTCTCATCATGAGCCGGCCTGCCCACCTTTCACTCCTTCGTGGTGAATGGCATTATGATTTAACTGGTTACCAAGCCAGCATAATGACCTCCATTTTGACACTGAATAGAACTTCCTATGCATACACAAAGGATCATGGTTCCATGGGTGAAACAAACAACTCTACCAAGGTTATGGACACCTATCAGCATCAAAGCTCTGTTAATGGTATTGAAGTCACATTTCTTATACAACAATAGTCATCATTAATACCATTCTTTGTCTTATACCTTGGTAATCTGTCAAATAAGATTATGCATATCCCTTCCCCGAACCATTAAATGCATGAAAATCCATTATAACCAATCATGACAGAAAAAGTAGACGATGACCACATTACACTTGTTGTGCACGTCAGTTGTCCTATCCTCCCAGCCTCGTATCATGTAACCGCATTTTCTTATTTATTAAGTGATCCTATTATACACCTTGATTTCGGTAACCTACTACTTTTTTAAACCTGGCATCGTTGCATACGCTGTTCCTTTATGACCCTGTACCAGAATAGACTGGCCTACCACTCCTTCATTTGATGGCCGAGGATGGCCTATCACATTGCGGGGGGGGGGGGTTGACTTCATAATTTGTTGACATACATGTTCGGCTATTACTCGTCAAATTCTTACTCGGGAATAGCAAGGCTTAACGGTATCTCATTTTTCAATGTGCATGCCTTGTTGTTCCTAAGATATTTCCGTCTGCAACAACTAGGAAGATTCGAATGAGCCTTGTGATTTTTCTATATTTTCTGTGTTTCTAACAGTTCGAACAACTTGCTGTTCCATTTCCATTTCTGTGTTTTTACAGTGAGCTAAAGCATGGGAGGAAGGTCAATTCAAAGAGAACCATAGATATTGACAGTTTTCGATGCTGCACGGGAAATCTTGGCAAGGGCAGGATGATTAGTCTGTCTTAATCGCGTATAGGAATCCAACGAGATCGTGGCAATAGAATTCTTGCAGAATTTACAAGAAAATAACTCCACAGTAAGGGGAAAACATATAGCAGTCACCGATGACGTAATTGCAGAGGTCTCGGGATTGCCAGCCACTGGACCTTTATGGACCCTGAAGAAGGAGAGGTTGCAAAAGATCATGGAGATCTTCCAGGATGAAGGCTAGAACCTGATAGTCAGACGAAAGGGAGTCCTACCAGCAGCATTAGGAGAGCCGTGGGCAGAATTGGCGAGGATCATCTAGAGCTACATCACCTGTGAAGGCAGGAAAGACGTGGTAAGACCACGACACCTTAAACTCTTAGCTGTATTAAAAGAGAAATGCTCTATGAACCTACCTGCATTTTTAAATTCATTACTGCATGATGTTGCCCGAAGCATGAAAATGTCACAACATGTGGAATCGGTAGTGAGTCACCATGGACTGATACGGCTGATAGTTAGCCACAGTTTGGCTCAGCAACAGAGTAGCTGGGAAGAACTAATTGCTATAATAGATGGGGCACCAACTCCGCCAGCCCCAAAATGCAAACATACTGCTAGTACACCAAATAGACCATCAAAATAGAGAAAATCGGTTAAATTGGCATGGATTAGAGGGAGATTGGAAAATCACCAAGGGAGTACCAACCAGCCTATGGAGATAGACGACTCAAGGGATGAGCAACCTACAATTGGAAGGAGAAGAGAATGAGAAAGAAGTGGAAGGAAATGAGGAAGGAGAGACAGAGGAAGAGACCGAGCAACCTGAGTAGGTGGAGGCGGAGGCAGAACAACGTGAAGAGATTTCATTGCAAAATCCATTGCAAGAGGATGAATTGGCCAAAATTCTGGCCAATATGGGTGAATATGGCCAGCCTCTCAGCCCACCAGGCCTCTAAATTGAAGAAGAACCGAAAAGAGCATTCTATTCAGGATAAAAATGCACCCGACGAATTGCACGATGGGGAAGAAAACCAAGAGACTCATTCTACAAGTATGATAGGAGAAGAAAATGATGAAGATATGGGAGGGGAGAAATCCACTCCCAGCCAGACTACACCAGAAGAATTGCATGAAGAAGAAGGGGTGGACAAGGAAGTTACCCAGGAAGTAACAGAGCCAGCTAGGGTTTCTACTCCTGAGTAGCCTGAACCAAACATTGAAGGAGCATCCCAAGAGGAAAACTAGGGAATTGGCCAGGATAATAGTCTAGACCTGAATAAACAGACAAATGTTCCTTCTAGGGAAATAGAAGAAATCAAAAGATTACGAAAAGAACAACAAAGTTTGCTAAATGTGATAAGCTCGACTTCGATAGCGAATCAGGGTTTTAAGAATGAGAAAGAGAGCAAAGAAAACTTCAGGGGAAAGACATGCAGCTACTCCGGTGAGACCCCCAAGAAAAAGGTTCAAAAGACCCCTGTTTAGCCTGCTGTTCAAACCACTGTTGAAGAACAGTTTGCTGTTCAAACCATTGTCGAAGCACAGTCTGTTGTTCAAACCACCGTTGAAGAACAGTTTGCTGTTCAAACTCTTGTTAAAGTGCAAACTGCCATTCAAAATCAAAAGGAATAGCATTCCACTGTTCCTCATGTTGAAGTGCAAACGGACGATATATCAGCCTGTGACAAGGAAGTTCAGACAGAGGCACAGTCCTCTGAAAGGATACAGACTATAAATACAAGGTGACGCAATAGGAAGATTCAAGTGAATATTCCACTGGCCACTACTATGTGGGACAGTGATCCAAGGACAGTAACCCTACAAGAGGGTTTGATGTAAGCTTAGCAAGTAGTTGAAAAACCCACGGAACAAACGGTTTCTCGAGAAAAGTATGAAGAATTACAACAACAGCTAAGGAATGTCAATTTATCCGAGAGCCAAGCCTTTGAAGGATGGTGAAAAGAACAAGAAAAAGTTTCAAAAGTAACTCATAGATTAGATGTAGTCATCAGACAGATGGATACCTTATGCTCTTTGTACACTGACGTCCTAGCATGTAGAGCCCCTGCCAAGAATTATGCCTTGTTTTTAATGGAACAATATTTGCAATTGAAAATTAAGGCCGTCAAAGTAGGAACCCCTATCCAAATTCATACCATTGATGATTTTATAAATTGTTGTAAGCATTATGGAGTGAAGGTTCAAGGACCACTGTGTGAATTCTATCTGCATAACCTTGTGCTAGATCAAGACATAGAGCAGAACCCTGGCCCTATCGTTGGGGATATCCAACTGCAGGCATTTATTTCGTTTGGAGTTAATCAAATCAAATGGCTTAAAGCCTATAATGCCTTCGAAAGACAAGAAAACGGATTATACTTATGGGTAAGAGCTGAGCCTAGAGATCCATTACAGTTATGGAACAAACATAGGAGCCTCATGAGGACTCTAGGCGTGATTGACGCGTTAAAACCTATTCATATAGCAATCAATTAGCAAGGGATAGAATACTTCTTTACCATTAAGTACCTTGCCGTTGCAGCTGCTAAATTTCAATATCAGACCTCTAATCCGAACATCCAACTTAGGGAACCATTTAATTACGAGAACTTTAAGTTAGCCGCCGATCGTTTGAACCTCTATGGTGAAATTTTCTTAAGGGTAGGGCCATCTTGGTTAGGATATAGGTTTCGAAGTCCGATTATTTGGCACCCTGCACCT
Organism: Pinus tabuliformis; assembly: GCA_031772625.1. Lineage (NCBI taxonomy): Eukaryota > Viridiplantae > Streptophyta > Pinopsida > Pinales > Pinaceae > Pinus > Pinus tabuliformis. The sequence continues at coordinate 73,985,539 of CM062816.1, forward strand.
GGATACCAAGCCCTTTATGAAATGCCTGAGGGTCAGACAAGCCATGTTTTTGAACACCTAGTTAGGCACCATGGCTGTAGGCTACCACATGAGATCCCATCTTCAGCCTAATCTCTCACTGCCTTACATGTCAACTACAATGTTTTCATGAGGGCATGAAAAACGGTAAGCAGGGGGGTGTGTGGAGTATTGAAGAAGGTATGTTTTCATTGACTATTTTGCCATCTTTTCTCTAGAACTCGTAACAACTTTGCATCATGAACTAGGTAGATAATGGGGAATCATGACAAATCTATAAATATATATATGCAACCTGAAAATGATAATAATTGCCATTTCTTATGCAGGGAAAGAGAAAAACTAAAGATGGCCGCTCCAAAGAAAAAGATAGGGCCAAGCTAACTGCTGTCCCTTTGGCGGGGAACCATATGCAAACAAGACGATCTAAATTAAAACATCTCAGCCAAGGAAAGGAAAAGGAGATATCAACTCGACGCAAGAAAATGACTGGATAACTGAGAATTAACAACTTGGCGAATCCCTCTAGATCCTTTGATCCTGAGGGATCACTGCTTTAACTATTTTTGCATCCTTGATATCTTCACTTCAGCTGTTATAAGTAGGGGCAGCATTGCTAGCCCGGGGGAGACTATTAATTTTTATGTAACTTTGCTCTGTATTTGAAACTTTGATCATCGACTCTCGTTGAGAAGTGATCCACTGTAACTCTGTTTCAATGCTTTAATATAAATCTGGCTGTTGTTCCATCTGTGATTTGGAATAATCTCAAGCGATCGGTCCCTGGAGGCTAAGGGCCTGGCCCTGGTGGAACACTTGCTCCTGTATCATTATCTTTAGTTTGTGTGTGGTTTGTATTATCAGCTTTAATCGGTAATCTGGTGTATTTTATTATTGTATATCATAGCTCTGTTATATTTTATATATCGTTCTCTGCAACAGGAAAGTCGTATTATTCATTCTGATCTTACAACATATTGTTGTTCCTTTAAAGTCATTAACGTAACACTCCTGTTCTTTACAGAACGTTATTGCTGTTTGATTGCAGAGTAACCGAGTTGTACTCTTCTTAAATTGGTATTACTGTATTCGTCTATGGTTTATATTTCATACGATCGCTGTTCAATTGACATTGCTATTCCATTATGAATTGCGATCGTTACCCTTTCTAACCGGAATCAATACTTGTGGTATCAGACTCAGATTACTATATCTCTGTATGTTGTGTGTATTATTTATTTCGGCACCGTGTATTCACAATTGGCTCTAAGCGTTGTTCTATGCTTCATTGGTAATTGGTTTCCGTTTCATTTCTATTTGTTGTCCAATTTACCCTTTGAGTAAAGATTGACATTTGATTTCTAAGATTGTCGTACTTGTTTATGTAGATTAAGGTGTTGTTGTTCATTAGACTTAGTTGTTGTTACATTTTCTAGTTGTTGTTCCATTTCTTAATCATTGTTCCATTTCCTATTATTTGCATTACTGATTGATTTGGTGTGCAGAACGATCTGAAACTATAGTGGGCATTGGCATTTGCTGTCTAGTCCCCAGATTGATGATCTATTCCTTGATTGTTTTTAGTTACATCAGTTTCCAAAGGGATGAGTTATTGTTACTGGACCCTTGACTAATAAATTGCTTAGTTTTCTGAGTGCATGATTTAGGCTTCAAAGTATTTTGCTGTAAGTAGATTTCCTTTCAAGCATCTGTTTACTCTTGTATTTTCTTGAGCACTGTACTACTAGCATTACTTTGACAAATGACAACCTCAAACTGAGTACATTCTTTGAGATAACAAATCATTCCTAGATTGACAAGTTAATGTGAGGTAATTAGAGGTGAAAAAGACCCTTTTTACGGCTCGACAGTAGGTACTAAATTAGACACCCACTCTGAAAATATGATAGGGGCAATAATCCCTGCTTCATACATATGTTTAATTTCTTTTTCAATCAGTGGTAATAATACATGATTGATTCTTCTGAGTTTTTGCTTAAAGGGATTTTGATTTTCTTTCAGAGGTATAGTATGTTGGATAATGGAGGTGTCATATGACTTTAAATATTCGTAACTCCAAGCAAAGACATCCTGTAATTCTCTCATGAGTTCAACATATTTTAACTTCTAATCAGGAGGTAAAGACTTTGACAGTTTTATCATTTTTGGATTGTCCTGAGTTCCTAAGTTGTGTTCCTCAATATTTTCTTTTAATGGTTCCATCTTAGGTTTCATGGGGATGTCATTGGAATCAAAGAGGTCTTCTAGAGGAGTTAATCCTTTAGGGAGATGATTGTCTTTTAAGTTGATAACCTCTGTTTCTTCTTCAATTATCTCATCAAGGTCCATTTGTTTCATGTCTTGAACTTCTTTTTGTGTGAATTTTGTGGGATGAAGCATATTTATTGAATCTTCATCAAAAATGTTTGTTTCTACCTCATCTATTTGAATAGAATTAACAAACTGTATCAACATCTATGTAACTGTTATAAAACTCTTCATCTAAAGTTAAAAAGTTATTGATCTGCTCATCACTATCAAAGACCTGCCAGTTCTTCAGATTATTAGGGATGGTTGGTCTATGCCTAATTTCAATAGTAAATTGATGATTAGGTTCGAAAGGTAATTTGCAGGTGTTGAAAAACATTGCTAGGCTGTGGGCTTGCAAGTTGTGTTTTCTAGGGATTGTAGCAAGCTGAGTTTCCAAAAAAGTATTGAGAATCTCTATGACTATTCCTCTGTAATATCCTAATCTAGGATCCTTAGTTAGATATTTTCCTTTAATCTGTTTAATGATCAACTCTAAATCTCCTATGACAGATACTCTGATTGCTCCTATCTCTTGATAAGTTTAAGACCTAGCAAGAGAGCCTCATACTCTGCCATATTATTGGTGCACTTTAAAGTTTAATCTATAAGCATGACCTTCAGCATGATCGTTTTCTAAATTGTACACCCAAACTCCTGCTCCCGCCCCTAGTTTATTGACTGAGCCATCAAATTCTAAATGCCAAAGAATTTCATGCTCATAATTGGTGTCAAGGGTGGTGGGAATTGGTTTAACAATGGGATTTGGTTTTTCATTGTCATCTTCTTTTTCTTTGTTGTCTGATATTTCCTGAATGTGAACACTTGATTTTTCTTTTTTAATTTCTTCTGGTTCTTCCGCTAAAACTTCTAAAGTGCTGGGAGGATTGGTTTCTGCATTATAAAGAATGAATGGGTCCATATCAGAGTGTACTAAGTAGATGGGGAAATTTTGGGGTTTTTCCTGACTACTTACTACATATTTCATCAATGTTTCTCTGTATAGTTTCATTGGTTGGACAAAAACCGAGATAGTAGCATATGACATATCCAATTGAAGTGATGCCTGAAGCTTAGCACCCTAGGAGCTAGATAATAACATGCCATATTTTGGTGGTATATTTGCTACCACTATATCCATTAAAATTGTTTTTGCAGGGTATTGAACCAATGAGACACACAAGTCTTTTATCAATCCTAAACATCTCACTTGACTAGAATCAAAAGAAAACAAATCTTTGTATGGTCTAGTGATGTCTAGGTCTAGCTTTTCCATTACAGACTTGGGCATGAGGCTATTAGATGAACTAGAGTCAAACATGGCATTGTGAAGGATTTTATCATGTATTTTTAGGCTCACATAGAAGGGAGGAATTCCTCCTTCTAAATTTTTTCCATTTACTTCTGGGCCAAAGATTAATTTGGCTGGTCATCAAAAACATTAACTGAATCTTCAGTTCCAGTAATTTTCAGTGGTCTATTAATTTGAGTTCGGTATGCATCATGTTTAGCTAATTTAGATAATGGAACAACAATTTTTAGCTTACCTACTTCAATTTCCAGATTAAAGGGTTTTTCTATTTGGATTTCGAACAACAGTATTCTCTCCGTTCTCCATGTTTTCTGTGTTCTTCTCCTTTTCAAGAATGGGATCATTGTTTGATGGTTCTCCTAAATCAAATTTTGGAGGTTCTTCCACAGTTCCTTTAGAAGGAAGGGGAGTGGAGGACTGTTGTTGTTTGGTTGATTATCAGAGACATCTTCAATTATTGGGTTAGAAGGATTATTGTTTGATCTAGAAAGAATATGTACAGGTGTAGTGACTGTCTTACCTTTTATGGGCTGTTTTGGAACCTTTTGCTTGTTTGCTTCAGGAACATCAATTCTTCTACTTCTTAGGTTGTATTGTTTATGCACCTCAAAGATGGCTGTGTCATATCCTTCCCTAAATTCAAATGATTCACCTGACTGAGTTTGAAACTGTTTAAGAATGTGGGCCTCTTGATCTTCTTGAGTCAAGAAAACTTCTCCTTCATTACTAAGTCCCATCAGATTTATTTGAGTATCTTCTTGTGGACCTTCAGAGCTGGAAGCTTCTACATAATTCTCCTGGAAAGGGGGTCTAATGTTTTGGTCTGGACCAGTCTTCCCAGTGTTCTGGTTTTGATTTTTTCGGAAATTAGGATTTCTCCCTGTGTTAGATGGCTGACCATCCCAAGGGGCTTTCCTTTCAACTGTCTCCACTCTATCTCCCAGTCTATCCATCCCTTTAATTATGGCATCTAATTTCTGTTCAAAAGGTGAGACTTCTTCCTTCACTAGTATTCTCCTTTCACTCCTAGCCTTGGCTCTTTTAGACATCAGGTTGGCTTCAACATTGACAGCTACGCTTTGCATATCTTCAAAAGTACGAGGGGCTCATTCCCTTAGCTAAAAGCCCATATCAGAATCAAATCCATCAGGGAATTTGATTAAGGCTAAATCAGGTGGGGGCCTGAGGTTTTGAGGGATGGCATTATAGACATTGTTGAATCTAGTGCACTAATCCTGCACAGTTTTTTGTGTTCCCTCTTTAGGTTTTCATACTCGGATAGAATCTGAAGAGGATATTTATTTCTCTCCCATCGATTCAGGAATTGTCTATGGAGAGTCTCTAGATTGTCTATACTATTTGCTGCTAGGGCCCTAAACCAAGTTCTGACTTCCCCAGTTAAACTCTGAACAAATATTCTCATTCATACATCATTAGCATCTATTTCATAAATTTCAAAATAATAAATCATCTTTTTGGTGTGTTTTTGGGCTGTATAGGTACCAGTTCCATCAAATTGAGTGATCTTAGTTTGGTAGTCCTGGGGCATGGCATCTAAGTTTTTTGGTAGTGCCAGGGGGCTATATCTGTTTGCCATTACTGTAGGTAATGTTAAAACAACAGCTGGGGTTGGTATAACAGTGAGTGATTGAGTTGTGGATGGAGGGATAGGAGGAGTGGTTTGATGTGATGAGCTTGCAGAGGAAGAAGTGATTACAGAGGAATTAGGTGTTTCTTCAGTGGTAAGATCAGATTATAGTGAGTTATGAAAATGTCTATCAATTGAAGAACTAACAACTTGAAGCTGTAATTCTTCGATGAATGTTGGGTCTGGGACTAAGTTAATTAATTCAGAATCAGATGAAGTCCTAAATAAAGAGGTCTCAAAATATTCGTCAAATGATTGATCTTCAAGGTAAATCCACCTAACAGGATAGGATGTTGATCTGAAGGTGGGCCGAGGACTAGTAGAACTCCCTTGACTTTCTTGTATCATAAGAATTTTAGGGATCAGATTTGGGTTCTCAAACACTTGTGGTGAATTGGGATCAGGATTAGATCTAGTGTAACGAGTCCTTTCTGAAGCCAGATTTTTAGGTTTTGTTTTTGGTTTTTTTTTAATTGATATCAACAAATAACTTCTATGATTTCTTTAAGATGTTTTAGATTCAGGATTTAAACTTTCTTAAAGATTCGTTATGACTGAGGAATTGGCTTCCCCAGTGGATTCGCCACTATGTTATCACTCAGATTTTCCTTAAAGTTGTTAGAATAAGGAAAGGGGTTCGAGGTAATCACAAACCAACTTTTAAGTACAGAATCTAGCCAATCTGTACTCAGAGAGGGATCTCTCTTTAAGATTTAGCTTTGTTTTATAGGATATTAGGCTAGTTATGAAAGCTTGGGGGTTTTGATTGTATTTGGTGGTGGAATTCAAGAAAATATGGATAGAATAGGGTATTTCAGGCCATTGGGCTATGGAGTCAACTGAAAATGGCTTAACTGGATCAGGTTTTCAACAAAGGATGGCTTCATAGGGCAAGATAGCTAAACAAGGAACAAATGGTAATTTAAAAGGATGGAATGGACTTAAAAGGGAAGAAGGGAAATTAAGAATCCTTCAACATGTTTTAAGAGGAGGGAAATTGGGTGATCACCAATAAAAAGAAATTAAGAATTTCTTATTAAATGACCACAATGATAAACTAAGAAGAAAGAGCAGTTAAGAATTCCTTGCCTATGATAGCTTAGAAGAAAACATTTAGAATAAAAACGATTTTAAAGACAAATTGCACTTAAGAACTTTCTGAAATATACTTTTTCATTTTAATATTTAGATATGAAACATAAGTGAAATATTAAACCAGAAAACAATAACACATGAGATATAGAATACTTATTTGTCCAAAGTTTGACACTTGAATCCTGTAAAAAGTCCTTTGGTTTATAACTACATCCAACCAACCATACAAGAGTTGTTCAACAACTTTTCTTTTCCAAAATAATAAGTCTATAGAAATGTCTAAGAATCCACACTCAGTACTTCGAAGGAGGAAGTACTTATACAAAATTTTACAATAAAATATCTCTTAGCAAAGAGAGATATAATATAGGAAGCCTAAAAATATGTTACATAAAAGTAGAGACAGATGTCTCGAAGATAGAAGCTAAAAGTAAACTGATGGCTTGATGTCCCTATTTTTGTGAATGAATTGGAGGTAGACCATATGCTTCTTGCTGTCTTGCTCGTAATTCTGTGCTTTTTGTTTGCTTTTCAACTTCTTACTGATACTCTTTGACCTGCTCTGATACTCTTTACCTGCTTTATCCTTATTTACCTTTTTACCAAAATTGACCATGGTAAATACTGAAAATTTACTTTTTACCAAGGTAAATCACAAAATCTCTATCATATTTGTCCACCAATCTTCCTTCGATATCCTAGTCCTTTGTAGCTTCTGGAAGATTTCATTAGCCTCTGTGTATTTTACAAAATTAGGCTAAATTGGAAACAAATGTTTTACTTCATGTTCAACATAGAAAAGGTTCTCTAGACTGTCATAGAGAACTTTTCCTGTAGGTAGTGCCTTGGGTGCAGATGCACTAGTTGATGAACTGGCTTGATTATTTGCATACTGAGCCAATTTGTCAACATAGTCTTCATTCCTCATTAATTTATCATTAATCACTAAAGGACTGGGAAGTCCTTTGCTATGTAAAATATCAAACTTCTCCATAAAATCATTAATGTCCTCTTGTATGTTCTGGCATTTTCTTTCCAGCTTCTGCATCAGAGCTCTTTTAGTCAGTACATTCTTGATTTCTAAGATAGTCCCAGTTTTATCTTCAATATTCAACTCTTCTAGTTGGTACTTATTTCTGTTGTTCAAAAAAATTATTAGCCTAATGGCTTCCTCAGGCTTCCCTCCCATCCCTTAGTTTTCCAAATTTTTTGAAGAGCCACTTTCACTAGGAAATTTGTTCAAAAATTATTTGTATGGATGACCAAGCATCATTTATTGACTAAGTGATGTTGGTCCATAGAATTTTTCTAATGTCTGTTAAGGGATTTTCAAAGGTGAGGTCCTTCTCTAGTGTTTTCACCTGTTGTGCCAAGCCTTTATTCTTCCTTACCTCTTTAGCAAAATTAATTTTTGAAACATCATATTTTTGTTCTAAGGTAACAAATTTTTCCTTTACCTTTTGTAATTCAGAGACTTGGAGTTTCATCTCCTCCATTGACTTGATTAATTCTTCTGTACTCAAACTTGAAGTTCCTGCTGGTACTGTTCCTGTGTTTGTACCTGTAATTACTTCTACTGTGACCAAAGGGACATTGGGTGCCAGAGTTGTTGCAAGTGTTGAAGGGATTTCCATGGAGACCACTGGTATCACATTTTGAGGTTGAGAGATCAAGTCACTCTGCCTACTTTTCAATGACCTTTCTAATTCTTGGCCAGTCTCCTTAAACTATTCATTTAGCTTAAGGACTAAGTCCATAAGCTCTTCTTCAGATTTCTTTTGGATGACTTCAGTAGTTTGTGGATGCCTTGATGGAGGCAACTTTGACTGTTTTCTTAAGGTAGCTACGTCTTCATCTTTTTTATTTATCAAGGCCTCTGCAGCTTTTACATCCTTTGGGTTATGACCCAATCCAATAACCAATTCCTCCAGTGATTTGATTTTATTGTCTTTAGCCTGTGAGGAGGCTATTTCTAGCTGTAGTTGAGCAGTTGTGTTATTTAATGAATTCTCCAATCTTTGGGCCATCATGGCTTTACTGGTTAATGTTGAATACACCATCTCCCCTATCTGCTTATGTAATTCAATCTGATCCAAGGGGTGAATGTCCTTGGCCATAACCTCAAAATCAGTTTTGAGGTAGTCTAAAATTGACTGAGGCTATTGTACTTTGGGCTTGTAAAATCTCATCAACATCTTGCCTTCTTTGATGTCATAGGATGACATCAACCTATTCTGATTGGTGGGAGCCATCTTCAAATACTGATTGTAGACCTGGACCCTTAGTGGTTCATTTCTGGCTTTTATTTCTTTGAACTTCTCTTTAATGTCTAAGTTCTTATTTCCTAAAGGCCTGAAAGATGATACTTCAACACTTTGTTGTCTCTCCAGCTCCAGACTTTGTGAGCTAGAAGGTGTCCCACCTGCTGGGAAAGTATGCTGACTGTCCACACCTTCTTTTCTTTGACTCTTTGTAGTTTTTTCAAGGTATTCCTCCTATGAATGGGGATTTAGCCTGTGCCTCTTAGCACTAGGTTAATCTCATGGACCATTGGCAGGGGTAGCTACTTCCCTGTCTCTCTTTAGGCTCTTTTCCTCATTCAGAGGAGTCTGCAAAATTGGGGGGTCTCCCATGTTTACTTGAGTTGGGTGGGCCTGTGTTTGAGCCTTCTCCTGAGGGGTTTGAGGCTGCTTTGACATGGTTGATTGTTTTGTTGCTGGAGTGCTGGTCTCTTTTTCTTTTCCCTGTGATGTCTGTGCAAGTGGTGCACTGGTCTCCTATGAGTGCCTTTGTGTGGTATCAACTATTGATGCACTAATCCCCGATGTTGGCTTCTGAGAAGTCTCAAATTGCAACTGTCCAAAAGAATCCAGGTCAAGGGTCTTTTCCAGATCTTTCATTACATTTTCTACATTGACCTGAACACTATTTCTACTAGGGTCCCTTCCCTCCATTCATCCATGTTAGCATATTGCTCAATCTCTGGAATTCTGTGATGAAAATATGGTGATAGTCTATTTTTCATCCTTCTATCACAGATGAAATTGTGGGGGTCATATGGACTCCAACAAAAACTTTTGTTTAATTTCATGTAGTCTTCTAGGATTTGTTCTGCTGCTTTCCCTGCTTCCCTATTGTTGTAGACAAATGGGCCTAAGTGATCCTTGATCCTCAGTTGTGCTTTATTCTTAGCCTTAGTAAAATGAATCAGATCTGAGTTTATCATCTGTCTATAATACTCCAATGCAAATAACCTCATCGAAACATATTTGGGTAGCTTGAATGGGGAAATCTCACACCCATATATCCTAATCTCTGTGTGATTCTGGTATAAATACCAGTCACCTACTTTGTACTGTTTGGAGAGCTGAAGGATCCTTTTGATGTCATCACTAATCCTGAGAGGGGAATTCCCTGTCAGCAAGGTGGTCGTTGGGTGGACAAACTAGTCAATGAACTCATTATATGAATAAGGGCAAGTAAAATATTCATGGAAGATAGAAGTCCAAAAGATAATAGACATTGGATTACCCTTTTTATCAAGTTTCTTGACAAAAAAATGGAATTTGTCTGATTGATAGTAGAGGATGAGGTGATATATGAAGGTGGAATACTTGAAAAACTTTTTATTCTCCAGTCTCATGAACTAGTCACGAATTTTCTCAACAATAAATGAAGCATAATCATACTTGACAGCAGGGGGTTGGCCAAGGGTAAAGATAGACATCAACACTAGGATCAATTCATCTACATACTCACTAGTGTTGAATCCCATGACTGCAGATATCATATCAACTATGATTTTGCTTGTATCTGTGAAGAAAGCTAACATATAGGGAGGGGGATCTTTAGGTTGATGGTATTTTAATATGAAAGTCTGGTAGAGGCAATTGAGTTCAGATTGGGATATTTTAGTTGATTTCTCAAGTAAATTTCCAAGGGAAATGGGGGTGAGGGCTTGAATAGAATGAAATTGCAGCATCTCATTGAGTCTGTAGTTATTGTAAAGATGACTGTTTGGTTGGGATACATCACTGCTCTGAGGTTGGGGTTGTAATTTGCATGGCACTGATGGATTATGTCAGGTAAAACATGCACAAAGGGGAGAAAGTACATTGGGGGGTTGGATTCCCACAGCCCTATGGCATCATAGTCATTCAAGTGGTTATCTCGGCATTGGCAAAAAACTTTCAGATGGTCCTTATCAGTGATTAGGTCTTTTATTTGAAAATCCTTATTTGCTAGAGGCAGATAGTCTAAATCATGGTGAGGGGTGGTAATGGGTGTAATATTTAGGGCTACCGGAGTTTCCATACTGGTTCTTGTGGATTCAGAAAGGAAACTGAGGTTTTTTAAGTGAAAATGATGAAATAGCAGGTCTGGGAACTTGAATTTCAAGTATAGTGACTGAATTATGGTGAATTGGGATTCTTTTCAATTAAATTTGCAGTGAAAGCAAGTATTCAGAGGGTTTCTTGATGGGAAATTGGTAAATACCTGCTTTTAGGGACGAGCAATAGAATGCAGGTACACTGGGTGTGAATGGATGGCTCTAGGCAGCGTCGACTGCAAAGTTTGAAGTTGGTTGGTGGATGGGAGCACAAGCTAGTTGACCTCGTCGTTAAGTTTGCATGGATGTACAAGTTCACAGAATAGAACGACGAAACGATTTGTTTTGTTTTTTATACAAAGTCAAGAATTTGGAGGGTTTTGGATTTGGACGAGTGATGTCAACGGGCGAATGATATGATGTTTTGTCGTTTAGTGGGAGGCGGTAAGCATTTTTTATGGCACCGCTTATGGAGGGTAAGTGGTATTTGGGCTCATCCGCGTGATTCCATAGAATAAGTGACGCGTGGCAGAGGCACTGTTCACAAAACCGCTTCGCGATTGCACGCTAACATTCAGTTGCAGAGGGCCGTGCGATATGCACGACAGTTGTCAGATCTCGGAGGCTTGATCGGATGACTATCAGGGAGGTAATGTGATGGGGTTTTAATGAAAGCGGGCCCGATATAATTAAAGGTTTTTTAATCATATTGGGGGCAATGAGATTGGTCAAGAAAGTTATTAGTTAACCATGAGGGTTAATTAATCCTTTTTTAATGTGGCGGGGGTTGATTTCTTAATTAGTTACGAATTAACTAATTAATCCCATTTACAAATGTATTATGGTTATATTTTAATCGAAGGGTCGGGATATTAAGAATTTAGGGTTTTTACATAGTTAAAGTAATATGGGCGCAGGAAATCTTTATATAGGGGAACTATATAATAATATAAGTTAACAGTTAATATGACCAAGTGAAGTAAGCACTAAGTCTAAACATTTTGATGTGTATATTTAAACATAGGCTAAGGGAAAAATGAGGGTTTTTATGAAAAGTATTTTAATTTCCCCAAGTAAAATAGGATTTTACTTAGGAAAAACTTGTTAAGGGAATGAATGATTTATGAAGGGGTGTGATTATTAATGAATGGGCTTAAGTACTTTAGGCATTATACATTATTGGGCCGAGGGTCTGGTCCCTCCAGAAGTCAGAGAAATGCTCTGAGCCCGATTAATTTGATAGATACCTTGGTACTTGGGGGAAATTAGTGAAAATTTAGGGAAAATGAGTAGGGAGTTAATTATTTTGACTTTGCTTGCTTGATATGTCCTTCATGTGCTACATGCCATTTGCCTTATGATGAAAGTAAAATATTTACACATTTAAACTTATCATTCACCATATGTTATTTTGCAACCATCATCTACCTACCCTGCTTACTTAACCTAGCATTTTTACTTCTTTATTAGGGTGCACTTAGACTAGCAAACCCTTATCAAAATTTCTTTTCTTTTACATGGTAATGCCTATCTAAGTATACACTTATTACATCCAAGGGCTCAGATTACATTGTTGAGCTCCTTTTTTAATTCTACCTATCTACTTATCTGCCAAGATTACACTGTTTGGTCAGATCTTTATTCTCTACTTCTAAAACATGAAATTGACAATATGAACTAGTCAAGCTTAAACTATTTGACTATTCATGAATTTTGGCATAGGTGATAAGCTACACACAATTTTTTATTATACAAAAGGTAAAAAAGTAGTGGCATTTAGACTTGCACACTTTCCTGGTCTTTTCTTTTTGATCGGGTTCATTTTCTTTCAATTTTTTGACCATATTTTATTCTTTTTACCCTTTGATTTTTCTTTTAAGGTATACCCTCTTTACATTTTTTATTTTTTGAGTTTTTCACAAATATGGAAAACCTTTACAACAAGTAAAGGTATGAACATAGTACATAGTTCATCAAGTCAATCATGATATGTGACACCTATTGGTATAGGGGCATAACAAGGATGACCATGGGCCAGGATGAATCCTTAGAAGACTACAAAGAAAGATTCCAGCTCAGTTACAAAAGGGCCAGGTGCACACTTGACCCTGAGTCACTAAAGTTGGTCTTGCTCAGAGGAGTAAGGGAAGATCTTCTAGATACCTTACATTTGTTAGTAGGAGGAGATGTCTACCAATTACCCTATGAGGATATCAAGGATCTCTTGAGAAACCATTCTAGGGTAGCCAGGAAAAAGGGTAGGGGTAGTCAACCTATGGCCAGTACATCATCTTCCAACTCATCCATCAAGGGTGAAATTGGAAATATGCTGGAATATTTCGAAAGTGAGATGCTGTAAACCCTTGCCTTGCAATTAGACACCATGAAAATCAAAAGGAAGCAAGAGGAAGCAGAGAGAGTCTTGGCCATCTTTTGCCCTAGATGCACCAGGAGGCATCTTAGGAATGAATGTACATTGAACTATATTGAGATTTGCTTGGTCTATGAAGAAAACCACTCCATAGATAAGTGCCCTTCTTTACCCAGACTCAAAGCAGTATATCAAGGAGCTGAAGGGGTCATTGAGCAGCTTTGCTACATCAGCCAAAGGAGACCTGCTAGGCCTAGACCATAGCAGCAGGGCATGCAAGGGTCATCCCATGCATATTACAACCCCAACCAAACCATAACTATACCTTCATGGGGAAACCCTACTAATCCTTCCTAGTCTACCCCCCCCCCCTTTGGTCCTATGCATCTTAGTATCATTCCCAGCCAGCTAGCCAGTCATTTCAACCTTACACTCTACCACAAGTTCAGTGGAATACACCACTCCATGGGTGGAGGCCCCAGTACAACAATGCTCTAGTCCTATTTCCTCCACCACCTACCCAACCACAACTCCTACACTCTACTCCACCAAAGCAACCCCAGATGCCTGCTTAGCCAAATCCGAACTCGAACAATAGGTAGGCTCAACAAGTATACAATGGAGAGAAATCATATCCATCTTATGGTGTAGAAATCCAGGGGATCAACCTAAGGTCTGGGAGAATTCTCCCAGATAACCAACCTCCCCCTCCACATAGGGAGGTTGAGGAAGAAAGAAAGGAAAGAAACCTTAAAGTAAATCCACCCTTTCCTGAGAGATTAACCTAACCACTCCAGCCTACCCCAAAAGAAACTGAATTTATGGGAGAATTGAAAAATCTATGTGTAAAAATCCCCCTTCTCCAAGCAATAAAAGATGTTCCCATTTACAATAAGTTGATAAAGGAGAAATGCTTCAAGCATCCAAGAAGAAGAAAAAGGGTTGCCCCTACCATTAATGTCATTGGTTAGTTGTCCGACTCAATGTTGGGGCAGGTAATATGTCTAAAATATTTGGACCCTGGAATCCCTGTAGTAGATGTGCACATCAATGGCACCATCGTCCCACACAATATGATTGATCTTGGGGCTGCCATTAATGTAATGACCAAGGACACCATGCTCAAGCTCAACCTCCAAGGGTCATTGAGGAAGACCACAACAATTTTGCAACTTGCAGACCGTTCCACAGTCACCCCTGAGGGAATTGTGGAGGATATGATTGTCTCCATTGACTCCTGGGAGTACCTTGAAGATTTTCTAGTTCTCCAGCCTAAGGATAATCTTACTAGTTACCCTCTCATCCTTGGGCCACAACTGATGCTTACATTAGCTGCAGAGCAGGGAATATGACCATCAAGAACGGGCATATGTCCAAATAGTTAGTCCTATACCCTCCTACTCAACCTTCTCTAGAGCATGATTTAACTTTATGGTTGGAGGAGGAGGAAGAAGATGAGATTTTTTCTACCCAATTTTATGCTTTGGAAGCAACCATAGGAGGAGGACAACAAGATGAGGATGACTTAATCGAACACCTGCTCCAAAGTCCAACTCCCAGTTCCTTACCATTAGAAGAAGAAGTAAGGGAAACCCAGAGCAATCAACCAATTAACTTATGCTTGGCCAATTCCAACCCACTATGTGTCAAAACCATAGAATTCAGCCCAGAGAAAACCTTGAAAATTAATCCCTCTCTTTCTGCTCTCGAAGAGGAAAAGCTATGCAACACGCTGAGTGATACCTAGAAGCCTACGGTTGGACTTATAAGGAAATGAAGGGAGTACACCCCTCAGTGTGTATTCACCACATATACATCAAAGAAGGTTGCAAGCCAGTCTAACAACCACAAAGGAGGATGAATCTAGCTCTTAAATATATAGTCAAAGAAGAACTGCAAAAACTGCTAAATGTAGGATTCATTTACCCTATCTCTGACAGTGAGTGGGTCTCTCCTTTAGTGTTAGTTCCCAAGAAAAATGGTAAGTGGAGGATTTGTGTCGATTACAGGGAGTTGAAAATAGCCACAAAGAAGGATCATTTCCCCTACCCTTCATCGACCAAGTGCTAGATGGCCTAGCAGGGAAAAAGTTTTTTTCTTTCCTAGATGGATTCAGTGGGTATAACTAAATCCAAATTTGCCTAGAAGACCAAGATAAGACCACATTCACCTGTCCTTGGGGTAGTTTTTCCTACAGGGTCCTTCCTTTTGGCCTATGTAATTCTCTTGCCACATTCTAGAGAGCAGTCTTGAGTATTTTCGCAGAATTAGTAAATAATGTAGTGGAAATTTATATGGATGATTTTACACCTTATGGCTATGATTTTCGAGAAGCCCTGACTAACCTAGGCAAAGTATTGCACAAATGCATTGAGATGAACCTGTCTCTCAGTCTAGAAAAATGTGAATTCTTAATGACTAAGGGGACCATGCTAGGTCATTCAATATCTCAACAAGGACTACAAGTGGACCCAAACAAAATAGCAATCATCCAAAGGGTCCCACGTCCGTAAAATTAGAGAGATGTTAGGAGTTTCTTGGGGTCGTTTGGATACTACTGAAGTTTTTTAAAGGACTTCAACAAGTTGACCTCTTCTTTATATGGGTTGTTGGCCAAAGATTCTGAGTTTATATGGTCAAAAAGCTATCAAGAGGCCTTAGACATTCTAAAGGTTAAGTTAACCATTGTACCAATTCTCTGAGGCCCAAACTAGCCCTCCCTTTTCATATTCATGTTGATGCCTCACACAAAGCCATAGGAGAAACTACCCTATGCCATCTATTTTATCAGTAAGAACTTGTCAAAGGCTGAGCTAAATTATACAATGACCGAAAAAGAACTCCTGACTATTGTGCATTCATTAAACAAATTTAGGCATGACATTACAGGCTATCAAACATTTGTGCATACTGACCATGCTGCAATAACATATTTAATGAAAAAATCAGATGTGAATGCTCGAATTATAAGGTGGTTGCTTTTATTACAACACTTTGATCTAACCATTGTTGAGAAGCCTGGTAAAGAAAATGTTGTTGGAGACTTTTTATCTAGGGTGAATTTGCCTGCAAGTGAAGAAGGAATGGTGGATGACCAGTTACAAGATGAGCACTTGTTTGCTATTTCAGTTCTCTCTCCATGGTTTGCTAATATAGAAAACAATTTGGTATCAGCACAGTTCCCACCAAACTTGCTCTCCAAAGAAAAGAGAAAGATTGTCAAGAAAAGCAACCCCTTCACCTGAATTGAGGGCAATATTTTCAAACTTGGCCCAGATCAAATCTTGAGAAGGCGTGTAAGGGAAGAGGCAGTTTTTGAAATCCTTTTGACCTGTCATGATGGGCCTTGTGGAGGTCACTTCGCAGTAAAGAGAACAGCATTCAAAGTGTTACAAGCAGGCTATTATTGGCCCACTCTTCATCAGGATGTGAAAAAGTACACTAGTCAGTGTGATCGGTGCTAGAGGATGGGAAAACATACTCCAAGAGATGAAATGCCCTTATAGCCTCAAGTAATTTTCGAGCCATTTGACAAGTGGGTCATGGAATTCATTGGGCCTATCAACCCTCCTTCGAGGAAAAAACAATACATTTTTGTGTGCATCGGTTATTTGACTAAGTGGGCTGAAACCAAGGCAATTAAGGTAGCAACAGAAGAGAAGGTGGTTGAGTTCCTAAAGGAGCATGTATTCTACAAATTCGAGTACCCTATAGAGCTAGTCACAGACCAAGGCAACCAGTTTACCTCCAACATGATTGAAGAATTGCTCAACCATCACAAAATCAAGCATAGGACCTCCAATCCCTATCATCCACAAGCTAATGGGCAAGTGGAGGTGACCAACAGGGCACTGGAGGTCATCTTAACCAAGGTAGTGAGCAGCAGTAGGAAGGATTGGGTAGAGAGACTAGTTGAGGCCACCTGGGCCTATAATACCACATGGAAGACCACCATTGGATTTACACCCTATGAGTTGGTCTATGGGAAAAATGATTTGTTGTCCATTTAGTTTGAATATAACACATTGAGGATGACATTCCAACTATATTTGGATCTCAGTCATGCATAGAAAGAAATATTGTTCCAATTGAATGGCTTGGATGAATTCAGAATGTAGGCCCTCCTACATACAGAGATAGTTCAGCTTTAGAGGAAGATCTGGCATGATAAACATATTAAGGAGAAGCAATTTCAAGAGGGCGATTGGGCATTGTTATATGATTCTAGGTATAAAGACTTCAAGGGAAAGCTAAGGACAAGATGGCTTGGACCTTATGTGGTAGAGAGATGCCATGATAATGGTTCAGTGCAAATCAAAACTATAGTAGAATTCCCTTTGCATGTTTCCTTTTTCTATTCTGAGAAAAAGCAACCCATGCATGCAAGTCAAGTTTCCTTGGTCCTGATGGAACTGGTCAACCCAACTACTCATGCATGAAGCTGCTCAACTGCTTGAAGGAAATGCACATTTTTGGCTGGGATCTGGGCTGAATACCCAGGATATTTGTGTAATTTTTGGGTAGAGTAGCTGACTGCTGCCCAGATTTGCACAAATTCTGGTTTGAGCAGCCTTGCTAGGGAAAATTGCACAATTTTCACTGTGAGTGTTGATTGGCAGAATTGCGCAATTCTGGAGCCCAGCAAGCTGCTAGACAGGATTGCAAAATTTCTAGAGGGAAGGATGGTTTCCTTCTAGAAATGTGCAATTTCTTGGGGGAGTTTCTCAGCCTGCAACTGGACCAAGTACGGATGAACAACCTATGAGGGGAATGCATCAAGATGTGATCAATAGGCTACCTTTGTGGAAGAGAAACACTAAAGCTTGTGTACTTGATGAAGCAAGATAAGGTGATGTGAAACGTTGGTAGGGAGGCTCCAAAAAGAAGCTAAGGAAAAATTTTGGAGGGTGGTTGTAGCCACTACAACATCTTCATTTTGGAGCCTCCCTATTAAAATCTCAGCAGCTTGTCTTGCACTACCCAGGTACTTGTGATTCATTGAGTTTTATCTTTTGCTTTACAACTTGTGTTTTCTTACTTACTTTGCTATCTAACCACAAGTTGACCCTGTGACTTGGTTTCAAACCAGTTCTAGCATTGATCTTTTTCGGATCATTTATCAAGGATCTAGAAAAAGCCTAAAATTCAAAGTTACTGGATTCAAGTGGAAGTAGCACCATTGCGTAGAGATCACAAAAATGACTCCAACGCAACTTGAACAGGTGAATTTGGACTTTGGATGGATGGGAAATTGCGTGTTGAAGTTTGTGACAAATCAGTGAACGTCGTATTTTTACTGCTCGACATATGGCATTCACAGTCAACAGGGCCAAAACTCAGTTTCAGTTGCAGGTATAACATCTCTAGTTTGGTTGCAAGGTGAAATAATGGGTTGAATGGATTAAAAGATGATTTTTTTATTACATGGTGATGGCATTATATTAAAATGTCATTTGATTATTAAAAAAAAAAAGTGCATTTGATTTATTTACAAAAGCCTATGTAAAAAAAAACTATATAGCAGAATGGCATAAATATAATATGGGTTATAAACCTATGTTAAAACAAAGACAATAGAATATAATCCAAAACATATGTTACAAAGCATAGTGGAAGTTAATATTATAAAGTGTGAAACCATTTGCCAAGAAACCACCACAGAGTTGGGAGCCATGGTAACATTTCATACCTCCAAAATCGCCAGACTTATCAATGCAACAGTTACAAGAAGTGCCACTAAAACCGCTAGAGTTGATATATTGTTATCACCGCTCTTTCCATAGGAGCCACCACTCCACTGTGACCGCAAAGGATTTGGCACCATTTTGAAACCACCATTCACATGTGACATGTTATATTTGATATGTGGTTGTAACAATTTATGCCACGAGTCCGTAGCTCTATTGACCGCCCATTGCATATGAGATTTTTTATGCATTGTGTATAGTTTTCATTGCATCAAAAATGATATGTAATTCAACTATGGGTTTTGGGTTATAACGAATATGTTATATATAGAGTGGGTTTATAACAATAGAACGATATTGTTATATGGTTACAAAAGTTATATGTAATTTAATACATTTGCTATATTTGGGTTAGCCACAAACACTATATATACATGTTATGCCATGAAGGGAGATAGAGAGGTGATTTTGGATCCTTGAGAGGTATTGTAGCCTTCTGTGCAATAGAAGAGTTGTAGAGCAACTTTGAAGACTTGGAGGCGAAACTTTACAGGTTTATTTCGGGAGTTGTAAGAGGTCTTTTTCAGTGCCGTCAGTTGCGTTGGATTCCTGAGGCTGAGTAGATCACAGCTAGACCAGTCATAAATTCTATTGATGTAACTTTGATATGTTGTATGGCTTCTGAATTTTTATTAACATAAAAGGCCTCCCTATTGAAGACTGGGCCCAGAGATGTAGGATTTGAGATAGCTGAACTTTGTTATCAATTTCTTGTGTCATTTTATTTCGCAAATGTTTTATGTTATATTATTTTGCTGCAACATTATTATTCAGTTATCCATTATTTACAGTTTATGTGATTAAGTGGTGTTATAATAATTCATGCATTAACTTGTTTTTGAAACATAAGAAAATCATAATTTCAAATTAAAGATCTTTCTGAGGATCATTTGGTATCAGAGCGAGTTGTTGATAATTGTGATTTGAAGTGTGCATGATCACTAGGAGAAAATCAAAGGTTGGTGAAGGAGAACTTGTTAAAGGAGATCTAGAAATTGGCTCAAGAAGAAGGACAACTCGAGGAGAAGAGATGGCTGAAGAAGGAAGCAATGGTCATCTGTTTGGATTTGATGCAAGCTTCATGGATGATTTCATGACCTTGCGAGCCATGGTAGAAGAAATGTATCAAGAGTTTATGACAACGATGTCTAAAGATGAATAAGGACAACCATCACAATCTAGAAAAGAAGATGAAAGAGATCAAAAAGACCCTATCACTTCTCTCTTGACTCCAACTGAAACTTCGAAACCACTGTTGAATCTCAATGCTAATTTCGAGTTACACATGTACAATGGAGAAGTTGATGTTGAGAAGCCTGACAACTGGGTCAGGAAAATGGAGGTTTACTATAGCATGCAACATATCACTGAATATGAAGTCAAAATTAGATTGGCATCGCTTCGTTCAGAAGGCACAACATTGAACTAGTGGCAAAGTAAGTTAAGAAAAGGTACTCAGCATATCGATAAGATTTTTCCATCATGGTTTGATTTTATTACTACACTTAGAAAACAATTTTATCCATTGGGATATAAGGAAAAAGCTTTAATAGAATGGCAAGGACTAAAAGTTAGGAAAGGTCAATCAATGCTGGAATATACATATGAGTTTCTTAAGAAGGCGTTGATGTTAGATATTCCTTTGTATACTCAAGAAACTATAACGAAATACATAGGAGGATTACCTGAGTATGTTTGCAATACTGTATTTATGTTCAATCCTACTAACCTGGATGAAGTGGTAGTACAAACGACTTACATTGAAGCAGGTAAGTTGGGAGTTGGGTTATCATTAGAATCAACAGCCAGAATGGAGAGCAAGGGAAAAAGGAAAGCGAAGAAAGTAAACATCACCAAGAAGGAGGTTGAAAATCTCTCTTGTAAGCATTGCAAGAAAGAGGGCCATGACGAGGATCATTGTTGGAAATTGCATTTTGAAATGAAACCGAAGTGGATTAGAAAAGGGAAGCAAAAGGTTGTAGCAACATTGAAACTGATGGACTTAGGGTCAGATTCAGGCGATGAGATGCAATCACAACATTGATTATGACTGGTAAATCCGATGAAGATAATGATTCTAATAGTTCCAGAGGCAAGTTATTTCATATAAGGGTTGTTATGAAACATACAAGGATCGACACATTGTTAGATAGTGGAACTCAAGCTAACTTAATTTCAGAAAAAGTGGTTAAGAAATTGGGATTAAAAAACATAAAGCATCATAAACCATATACTTTAATTTGGATGAGAAGAAATCATAAATTACGAGTAAATGAGTAATGCATGTTACCATTTGCAATAAATTCTCAATTTAAGGATAAGGTGATGTGTGATGTGGTAAAACTAGATCCATGTGGGATGGTCTTGGGTAGCCCATATTTATATGATAGAAAAGCAATCTTTTACAGGGAATAACATCGATATCACTTGTTCAAAAAATGAATTGAATATGTTGGACATTCTCATCACGCAAAAGTAGATAAATCTCTTTTTATAGTTTAACAGTTAAAATAAGCAGCTTATGTTAGTAAAGATGTTGTTGTACAATCTAAAGAACCTAAGCAAGAGATCATTAAAATTAATTACAAACAGATAGCTCTGCTTAAGGAATCTAAAATTTTGCACCAACAAGAGTTGCAATGTGATAAGTTGAGTTTTGTTTCAGCTATGAAAGGAAAGTAGGGTATGGTTCTAGCTATGTCAATACTTTCAATGTTGTTAATAGGTTTATTACAGTTTAGTGGTGCCTGTATATTAGCTGCAAATATGAATGTAGATGTGGGTGGAAAAGGACTTGATATATTCTGCAGCTTGTGTGTATTGTGACGATTGCATGGATGAGTAAAGTGTACAGGTTCAGAACATGGCAGAAAGATACCGGCCAAGTGAGAAAATGGAACCCACATTTATTTTATGGAACTTAAGCCTTTTGGAGGTCCAAAAGGTCTAAGTGGGGAGGAAATGATCCGAAATTGATCAATGGCTGATCAGGGATCTAGAAAAAGCCTAAAATTCAAAGTTATTGGATTCAATTGGAAGCAACACCATTCGTAGAGCTCACAGAAATGACTCCAACACAACTTGAACGGGTGCATTTGGCCTTCGGATGGATGAGAAATTTCTTGTTTAAGTTTGTGACGAATTAGTGCACGTCACATTTTTACTGTTCGACACATGTCATTCACATTAGCAGGGCCAAAGCTCAGTTTCAGTTTCAGTTGCAGTACAACATCTTCAGTTTGGTTGCAAGGTGAAATAATGGGTTGAATGGATTAAAAGGTGATTTTCTTATTACATGGTGATGGAATATATATTAAAATGTCATTTTATTATTAAAAACAAAATAAGCGCATTTGATTTAATTACAAAAGCCTCTGTAAAAAAAGCTATATAACGGAATGGCATAAATATAATATGGGTTATAAACCTATGTTAAAACCAAGGCAACATAATATAATCCAAAACATATGTTACAAATCATAATGGATGTTAATATTATAAAGTGTGAAACCATTTGTCAATGAAACCACCGCAGAGTTGGTAGCCATTGTAACATTTCATACCTCCAAAACCTCCAGACTTATCACATGCAACAGTTACAAGTAGTGCCACTAAAATCACCAGAGTTGATATATTATTATCACCACTCTTTCCACAAGCTCCATCGCTCCACCGTGACCACAAAGGATTTGGCACCATTTTGAAACCACCATTCGCATGCGACATGCTATAATTGATATGTGGTTGTAATGATTTATGCCATGGGTTCGCAGCTCTGACCACCCATTGCATATGAGATTTGTTATGCATTGTGTATAGTTTCCATTGCACTAAAAATGATATGTAATTCAACTATGCGTTTTGGGTTATAACGAATATGTTATATATAGAGTGGGTTTATAACAATAGAATGATATTGTTATATGGCTAGAAAAGTTTATATGTAATTTAATTCATTTGTTTTATTTGGGTTAGCCACAAACACTATACATACATGTTATGCCAAAGGGAGATATAGAGGTGAGTTTGGATCCTTGAGAGGTATTGTAACCTTCTATGCAACAGAAGAGTAGTAGAGCAGCTTTGAATACTCAGAGGCAAAACTTTGTAGGTTTTTTCCGGGAGTTGTAAGAGGCCTTTTTCAGTGCCGTCAGTTGCGTCAGATTCCTGAGGTCGAGTAGATCACAACTAGACTAGTTAGAAATTCCATTGATGCCACTTTGATATGTTGTATGGCTTTTAAATTTTTATTAATATAAAAGGCCTCCCCATTTAACATTGGGCGCAAAGATGTAGGCTTTGAGATAGGCGAACTCTGTTATAAATTTCTTGTGTCATTTTATTTCGTACATATTTGTTGTTCTATTATTTTGTTGCAACATTATTATTCATTTCTCCATGCTTTACAGTTTATGTGATTAAGTGGTGTTCTAATAATTCATGCATTAACTTGTTTTTGAAACATAAGCAAATCAAAATTTCAAATTAAAGATATTTTTTGGGATCAAGCATTGCATTGATGACCTGTGTAATCCTTGAGGGTAACCAACCTTGCTCTCAAGAAATGCACAGTGCAACCCAGTAGTGAGCTTCAACTCCAGAATTGCACAGACCTAGCTGACAGGTTTTCTTTAGCTGGGAAACTGCGTAGGGCAGTCCAAGACAATAAGTGAGACTTCAATTCCAGAATTGCACAGAGCCATTTGACAACCTACCTTCAACTGGGAAATTGCACAGAGCCTGAGAGGCATCCCAGATCCACTCAACCTAGAAATTGAACAAAACCTACTATGCTCAGCAAATTCTCAGTGCATGAACCAGAGAGTTGCCCGGTCGTTCCCAAAACTGCGCAATGTTTCTGGGAAGTGCATGGAAACTTTCCCGAAAAGAAAGAATTTAAGGGGAAAATCATCCCTAGGAAGTAGGGACCTATTATCAATTTCCTGAAGGTGACACATTGCCATCTTTAGAAGTTTCTGCCAAGTGTTGTTGTTGTACTTGATCTCAAGCATACATGTCATGAACTCCATTTTTGCTCAAATCTATGTAATGGATGCCTCTAGATCTCACTTATACGTTCCATCATCAAGCTCTAGCCTCCCTAGGAGATCAAGGAGCCTTCAAAGCATTGACATCACTTTTCGGGGTGAGTTTTGATTTTATTTCCTTTTGCTACCTTTTTTGTTGCTTATGTTTGTTTAGCTTGTGAGAGTGTTGTTTCTCTCATTTTGTTGAACGACCGCTTGTGTTTTAACTTGTAGAAGTGTTGTTTCAATTTATAGGTTTCCTTTCTCAAGCGTTGCATGAGTTTTCCCATTTTGCACCAATGGTCGCCATTGCAGTGACTCCCTTCACATGCTTCATGTTCCTTCAGTTTGATACATTGCTGCACTTGTTTTACATGCATACATATACCCTTAGTCAGATCTACACTCATCCTTACATCATCCTTTAGATATGCCTATCTGCACATTCCCCATGGACAAATATGAGCTCCCCTTGCCCGGATCTCATATTCACTTACATGCACTACGCAATCTGGTAGCTGAAGGTCTCTTCCTTGGCTTTTGGAATTGCATAGAGCCTATCTTGGGTTGGCTTCAACTGCATAGTTCTAGGATCTAGTCTCCCAGCTTGGCCACTTGCACAGTCTCTCCCATGCCCTATCCTAGACTGAACTACGCATTGTGCAGTTCCAGTCATCAAGCTTCCACACTGACTACTAGGACTGTGCAGTGCACAGTTCCCACAGTCAGTTATTCACCCATGTCAGTTGAAACTGTGCATTTCCTCTCATCAGATGCCCTAGTTACTGCTTGATCATGCTATAAATTTATATTTGTAAGAGATAATGCTTGCTTGCCATGAGTGTCCTTTCTTCCCCATAGGTACCACACTCATGAAGCGCTTCTCTCCAGCAGTCATTGCACCATGGCACCAAAGAGATTTGTTTCAAGAGAGACCACTAAAAGCAGTACTGGGGAAGCAGTTGAGAAAGCACCAATTTACTTTCCAGTATATGCAGATGGCCATTTGCTTATAGAAAATGAGTCAACAATAACATGGCAGCGAGACTAGTAGCAGTGGCAGAAGGCAAAATTCCAGTACAAGATCAGGGAAGGAGGAAATTGCTAACATAATAGAGAGAGAACAAAGCTTCAGAGGAAAGAAGATTCACTCTTCATGCAAACAACTTTGGCAGTAGAAGTAAAAGGAAGCAAAGGACACAAAAATCAGAGCGAAGGAAGAGAAAAGCAAAGCTTGTAGGTAGCAGAATTGAGATCGCAACAAGAAAAATAAGAGTCGAAGGAAGAATAAGAGCTGAGAAGAAAAAAAAAAAAGAAGAACAAAGGCAAGTCGTAATGACATAACAAATAATGCTAATATAGGCTGATGATCTAGAACAACCAACAACTGAGGAATGGAGTGAATAGATGTAGGTTCCCTCACCAAAGCTAAGCACAAGAACCAAGTCCAGCTAGAGGTCGATAGGTACATGGAGCAGTTGATGCACGAGGCCACCTGTGATGATTTGCAGTTGAGCACAGAAAACATGCATAAGTACATTGGTGGTCCAACCACACTAAGAAAAATGTTGCACATGCTTCAGGATGAGATGAACAGAGGTTCCAAGACCACATTTCCAGATGCCATGCAGGCAAGACTACGCTTTCAGCAAGATAGCATCAAGCAGTTTAGGGACATCACAACACAGTACCAAGCTTGGCATCAGTACATGACCGAGAAGCATCAAATGGATATTGCTGAGTTGGTCTTTCCCCAAACCTCGCAATCATAATGTTTTGTCTTATTAGGTTATATCTAGCCTATTTTGTCTGACATGGGTACATGTGGAAAATGTGTATTATTTGTAATTAGGTTGTAAGTGAAATTGAAAGTGTTACTAGTGGAATGTAAATAGTCACTATGTAGTATTAAGTTTTGTAAAGAATTTGAAGAGTCACGAGGGTATTCGAAGATTAAAAAAGGGGAATGTCAAGGGCCACCCCACCCTTTGTTATAAATAGAACCTCATAACTCATAGAATAAACTTTTTGGAGCCAAGATTTTGGCTAGGCATGCTTATAGGAGTCTTGGAGAGTATTGTGACGAGCCTCGGCTTCTCCACAACATAGAGCGAGTACATCTCTTTAGAGGACTAGGTGGTGTTGACTATAATGTTCCACTATTGGGGCTAGTGGCTGTCAATGGTGTATGTATAGATGGAAATTTCACTTAATACTATATAACAGACCCAACACGTTTTCATGCATATGTTGTTATTGTAGTTGGACTATTCTGGTTGCTTTAGAAATCTATTTTATTTAACTTGCACATTTGTGTATGAACTATTTTGTTTTCAATTGTATGAATCTTGTTGCAGACATGTTGTTGGTTTAACCCATCACTTTGGTTTGTGGACTATTCTGCTTTCCAGCTTGTGATGTCATTATGCTCATGTGTTCCTTTAAGGCTACATACTATTACATTCTTCTAAGGGACATAATTCCTTTTCCCATCTGTGTGTTAGAATCCCCATGCATCTCACTTGACTCGCTGCAAGGTCACATACTTTATTCCTACAAAGTTATCACACTTACCTCTGTGCACTACCACAATCAAGGCATTACTTTACTATGTTGGGTTGTGTTATATTCTTTCCACGACTAGCCCACGTAACTAACCGAGGGGTTAGAGGGGGGGTGGAGCCCCCCATTCATTACGCCGATTGCATAGCAAGGGGATCACAGGGAGTTTGAGGGGTGTAGGTAACCCCACTCTATGGGGTTTGGGGCAGCGCCCCAGAAAATTTTTGTTTTGGAACCTATGTTAGGTTGGGTGGACCCACCTATGGTTTTGTGCATGATTTTCACACATGTTTTTGGACACGATGGTTTTCGGTCCATGGTTTAGACACGATGGTTTTTGGTCCATGGTATTGGATGCTTCGGCATGTATAAATATGTATTATAAGATTGAAAGGAACATAATGAAAAATCAAGCTGGTAGTCTCGGTTTTGGGATCCAGGGGAAATCTATGTGTATAAGTGTTTTATGTGTTATGCTCTGGCATTGTTTATCTTCTGTGTTTTAGAATTCGTATGCAGGTAATTTCTGCATGGGGTTAAAACCTACATTTGGTATCAGAGCTGTTTTGGCTTCAAGGGGATGCCTTTTTTGCTGAGGGGTTACACTCGACCTTATGGTAGACCCTGATCAGTGGGAGATCTGTGAGATTGATTTTGGTGGTGAAAGAAGATGGTGAGCAGTGGAAATATAGAGATCAAGAAATTTAATGGTCAAAGTTTTGAGTTGTGGAAACTCAAGATGGAGGATCTGTTGGTGGATAAAGATCAGTGGATCATGATAGATCTGGGTACTAAACCAACGGGAGTGTCTGATGAAGAATGGAAGAAGTCGGATCAGAAGGCAAAGAGCACAATACAATTGTGTGTCTCAAATTCAGTATTGTTGAATGTATCATGGGAAGTTACGACGAAGGCTTTGTGGGACAAGTTAGGGACTTTGTACCAATCTAAGTCTCTGGTGAATAAACTGTTCCTACGGAAAACGCTATATAACCTGAGGATGAAAGATGGAGACTCGGTGACAGAGCATCTAAACACATTTAATACTATGGTAAGTCAATTAACATTTGTTGATATTAAAATTTCAAATGAATATAAGTGCATTAGTTTGTTGTGTTCTCTACCAGATTCATGGGATAGTCTAGTTATTGCAATAGGTAGCAATGCAACTGCTTTGCAGTTTGATGAAATAGTCTCATCCTTGCTGACGGAGGAGATGAGATGGAAAAATATGGACAACCAGAATGGTGATGCCTTGTCTATATGAGGATGGTCCTAGAATAGAAACAAAAATAAGTCATCGAGTGGGAGATCTAAATCTAGAGGGAGATCTAAATATCCAGGAAAACCTGTAAAGGTGGTGTGCTGGAAATGCGGAAAGGAAGGGCACTACAAAAGGGACTGTAAATCTAAAGCTCCTAATAAAGGAAAGGGATATGATGATGCTCCTTCTGCAGAGGCGAACACCACCTCAGATGAAGTTGGAGATGTGTACTTGGCTTCTTCAAGTACACGTGTAGATCATGAGGCATGGTTGAATGACTCAAGTGCATCCTTTCACTTCACTCCTCATAGAGAGTGGTTCTGCGAGTATGAGAAATATGATGGTGGTGATGTCTTCTTAGGGGATGATAGGAAAGCTAGAATCATTAGGCACGGAAAAGTAAAGTTGAAGTTGCAAAGTGGAAGGGTTAGAACACTTTCGAGTGTTCTACATATTCCTGCATTGGCCAGAAATCTGATTTCTGTAAGCAAGTTGGATCATGCAGGTGTAAAGATAGTGTTTGAGAAGGATACTTGCAAGATTGTTTGGGGAGCACTCGTATTGATGCGGGGAGTTCAGATTGGAACTCTATACAAGATGCAAGGTAACACAGTTGTTGATGGGTGCAACAGTTCTATGGTTCTTGAAAGTGGAGCAGAAAATCTAGTGGTCTCTGGAGAGAAGACCATGTTGTGGCATCAAAGGCTTGGACATATTGGAGAGAAGGGCCTTGAATACTTCATGGTAAAGGTATGGTATAAGGTATGAGTAATAGCTCTCTAGATTTTGATTTATGTGAAAATTGTGTATATGGGAACCAGAATCGGGTGAGTTTCCCCTTTGGTGGTAAGAGGGCGAAATAGATATTAGAGCTTGTGCACAGTGACGTTTTTGGACCTATGAAGGTTCCATCACTAGGTAAGTCTGTGTACTATGTATCATTTATAGATGACTTCTCAAGGAATACATGGATATATGTCCTTAAGAATAAATCTGAAGTCTTTGACAAGTTTAAATAATTTAAGGCTCTGGTGGAAAACCAGTTAAAGAAGAAGATAAAGGTGCTAAGGATAGATAACGGTGGAGAGTTTTGCAGTAATGAATTTGAAGAATTCTGTAAGAAGTGCGGTATAGCACGGCAGAAGACTACTCCATATACACCTCATCAAAATGGAGTTGCAGAAAGAATGAACAAGAAGTTGATGGAAAGGGCAAGAAGCATGCTTAGTGGTGCCGGGTTAGGACAAGAATTCTGGGAAGAGGTGGTAGAGACTACATGTTACCTAGTCAATAGATCACCTTCATCAGCGTTGGAGGATAAGACTCCACAAGAGGTATGGACTGGCAAGAAACCCTCTCTTTCACATCTGAGGGTATTTGGATGTGATGCATACGTACATGTTCCAAAGGAGAAATGAACCAAGCTGGATATTAAATCTGAAAATTGCATCTTTATTGGGTATAAGGATGGTTTAAAGGGTTATAAGTTTTGGAATCTAGTAACAAGGAATGTTGTGTATAGCCGAGATATGGTGTTTAGAGAGGTGAAAGATGTTATTAATCATGAATTCCAACCAAAGGAACCTGAGAAGATAGAGTTTGAGCTTAAGGAAGAAGAATCAGACTCTATAGCAGAGGAGGAATCAGAAGATGACGAGCCACAAAATCCAGGTGTGAGAAGATTAGTTCGAGAAAGAAGGCAACTGGAAAGGTATAGCCCATCTGCTTTTTGTCCAAATTTTGCTTTATCTATTACTGATGATGATCCTAGAACTATGAAGGAAGTAGTAGATTCAAAGGATGGAAAACTCTAGAAAGAGGCCATGGTTGATGAAATGGCATCTTTGCACAAAAATGAGGCTTGGGATCTAGTGGAGTTGTCGGCTGGAAGGAAACCCATTGGCAGAAAATGGGTGTTCAAGAAGAAGACAAATGTAGAAGGAAAGGTGGAGAAATACAAAGCTCGGTTGGTAGCAAAAGGTTATTCCCAGGTGTCAGGAATTGATTTTGGTGACATTTTTTCTCCTATTGCCAAGGTAACTTCTATTATATTACTTTTATCTGTTGTTGTTGCTTTTGATTTTAGGGTAGAACAGATGGATGTGAAGACAACATTTCTTCACAGGGATTTGGAAGAGGAAATATACATGAAGCAACCTGAAGGCTTTGTGGTGAAGGGTAAGAAAGAACTGGTATACAAGTTAAAGAAGTCTCCGTATGGGTTAAAATAGTCACCAAGGATGTGGTATCAGAAATTTGATACATTTATATGGGGACTTAGCTTCACCAGAAGCAGAGCAGATCACTATGTGTATTTTAAATTAATTGGTGACCATGTTATTTATCTGGTCTTGTATGTGAATGATATGTTGCTGGTTGGAAATGACAAATAAATTATCCAGGATTTGAAGACCCAATTTTCCTCCAAATTTGACATGAAAGATCTTGGTGCTACAAACTATATTTGGGCATGGAAATTAAAAGGGATTGGGCAAAGAGGAAGCTCTGGTTAAACCAGAGGAAGTATATCGAGACAATACTATAGAGGTTTAATATGCAGGATAGTAAACTGGTGAGGGTTCCTATTCCTGTAGGTGTAAAGTTATCTGCTAAATAGTGTCCCAAGACATAAGAAGAGGAAAAGGAGTGTCCCTGTTCCATATGCAAGTTCAGTTCGAAGCTTGATGTATGCGATGGTCTGTACTAGACCAGACATTGCACATGCAGTGGGAGTATTGAGCAGGTTTATGTCAAAACTAGGGAAGGAGCACCAAACAATAGTGAAGTGGGTTTTCAGGTATTTTCATGGCACTAGTGATTATGGTTTGTGCTACCAAGGAAGACCAAGATTGGAAAAAGTGTTGGATATCCATGGCTTTGTTGATGCGGACTAGGCTGGAGATCTGGATCAGAGAAGATCTACAAGTGGGTATGTGTTTAACCTATTTGTAGGTGTAGTTAGTTGGATGAGTAAGAAACAATCTATAGTGGCACTATCAACTACAGAGGAAAAATACATGGTAGCCATTAATGCAAGCAAGGAAGCAGTTTGTTTGTAGAGATTGTGTTCAAGTATGGGGTTAGTACAGGTAGCTATAAGGATAGACTGTGACAGCCAAAGTGCAATTTTCTTAGCAAAGAACCCTACATATCATTCAAAGACAAAGCAAATTGATGTTCAGTATCACTTTGTGAGGGATATGATAGAAGACAAAAAGGTGTTGCTAGTAAAGGTGGACACTTTAAAGAATACTGCAGATGCATTGACAAAATCTGTGAGCTCTGAGAAGTTCTCTTGGTGTAGAGAAACAATGGGAATTGTAGGGCTGGATAAA
The DNA here is from genome assembly GCA_031772625.1 of Pinus tabuliformis. Classification (NCBI taxonomy): domain Eukaryota; kingdom Viridiplantae; phylum Streptophyta; class Pinopsida; order Pinales; family Pinaceae; genus Pinus; species Pinus tabuliformis. Next base: position 74,016,555 of record CM062816.1, read on the forward strand.
TGACTAAGCTCTCTTGTGGCCTCCTGTGGAAAGAAAACAACAAGTGGGAGAATGTTGGGTTGTGTTATATTCTTTCCACGACTAGCCCACGTATTTAACTGGGGGGTTAGAGGGGGGGCAGAGCCCCCCATTCGTTGTGCCGATTGCGTAGCGAGGTGGTCACAGGGGGTTTGAGGGGTGAAATTAACCCCATCCTATGGGGTTTGGGGCAGCACCCCGAAAAATTTTGGTTTTGGAACCTATGTTAGTTTTGGCGGACCCACCTATGGTTTTGTGCATGATTTTTGCACATGTTTTTGGAAGCGATGGTTTTCGGTCCATGGTTTTGGACGCGATGGTTTTCGTTCCATGGTATTGGATGCTTCAGCATGTATAAATATGTATTATAACATTGAAAGGAACATAATGGAAAATCAAGTTGGTAGTCCCAATTTTGGGATCTAGGGGAAAATCTCTGTTTATATGTGTTTTATGTGTTATGCTCTCACATTGTTTATTTTCTGTGTTTTAGAATTTGTATGTAGGTAATTTCTGTACAGGGTTAAAACCTACATACTACCCACTGCTGGGACTCATACTCCAAACGGTCTAAGTTCTAGTTGGGACTTCTTACCAGGGAGATCCCTTAACACTTGGTGAGTCAAACACTGTCAACAATAGGCTTTGATTATATTATGAACCCTTAAACTCCTATATATACAAAGGAGGTCTTGTCATTTGTATCATCCAAGAATTTTTTATTTATGTAATGTAAAGGAGGTTTCCCCCTCAAATAGGATACTTTTAAAGTTGTTTATCTATCTTTTCTATGAGCTAGTTGCATAACATGCCAAGATTGGGCCTAGGTGTGACCAAGCTACTCTTGCGATGATGCAAGTTGGCACTAGTTTTTTGGAGAATATTGATATGGAACAAAGTACTAGTCTTGTTTTGTACCTTGTGGTTGAGGTGATGATGGTTTCTTTTGAGTTACAAAAAAAAATTGTTTTTGTTCTTGCTTGGTACCTTTATATACTGTCTTTAATCCTACAAGGAAGGACACTCTTTGGTTACATGCTTCTCCTTGCAAATAACATATTTTTCAATGTTATCTAGTGGGCATTCTCAAAGAGGATGTTTTTTTGTACAACGAGAACAAATTATGGCCAAAGTTTATTTTTCCTCCTCCTTCTTTGATAGTAGGATGTTAGGATGGGTGCTAAATGAACTAAGGATATTAGTTTTAATTTTTTCTAAGAAGTTTCCTTTATCAACTCTAGTTATTCCTCCTACATTTTTAGGTTTGGTGACTCTTGACACCAGGTCCCTAAAGCCTCTCCTAGATTTTGAAGTACCTCATGAATATCATCCGCACAAGTCACAAATTTCATCGTAGGTTAATTGGGATGTGTCTCCAAATTCCATAATATTGAATGCATCCATGCAATCTTATTTTATTCCATGAAGAAGAATGATACATTAAGTTTTGGGGTATAACACATTTTTTTAGTTCTTTATAAATTGTAGTGAAACCTCTCATTATAATCTTCTAAACTCTCCTTGTATTTTTGTGTCATATTAAACATTTCCTCTAATGTTGCTTACTTTGCAGTAGTCCTGGCACTTGTTTATCAATTTCAATCTCATTTCTTCCCATGTTCTAATAGAGTTCCCCCAAGTCCCATGAACCAATAAAGATTTGCTTCTTTTAAGGCGACTGGAAACAACTTAAGTTTCTTGGCATCTCTGGAGTAATAATAAATCTGACATAAGACATTGAATTATAAAAGAAAATTATATGGGTATTCACTTTCTAATCCTTGAAAATTTAGGAGATCCAAAGGTGGAATATTTTTCATTTAAACCAATCCATCAGGGTCTTTGATGGGGAATTCAAAGGTCATTTATCCTTTTGATGTTGGGATTTCTACTTCATTTTCTGTATTATGATGAAAGTTTTCCCAAAATATGAGTTGTTATATATAGTCGAAGTTTCTAGTCTACTTACAAGATTCTTGTCCTCAAAACTAGGGAATTCTAGGGTTGGAGTGTCAGTTACTTCATCAGTTACTAACTTAATTCTATGAAGCAGAATTACAATGTTTGATGCTACTTGTTCTCTTGTTTTCTTAAGTGGAATCCATGGAGAATGTTTATCCCCAATTTCTAATCATCATTTCCTTCGTCAGATTCTTAAACCTTGTCTACCTCCAACCTCTACTTGTTCTTTCTTTAGTTGGGTTTCTGGTCCCTATCTACCTACCCATGTTTTAGGATGGTGATTCCTGCTACGGAGCTTAAGTCTAGTTCTGTTTTATGTATCTAGCTCATGTTCCAATGTAGGATTCTAAGGACATGGATAGTCAAACGGTAGTCGATGATCTCCAATAATTACATTGAACTAGTATCTTATTCTAAAATAAGGTCCTAGTTCTTTGGGAACATCCTTGGTAACAATGCTAAAAATGAAAAAAGTTTTTGTATGATTTTCCTAAGTTTAGGAAAATCTAAAAAAAACAGAACCATTTAAATTGTCAACCTAGGGTTCATGAAGAAATTGTGAGGCTCGCAATGCAAGAAACACATAAATATGGCATATTAGGGCATCCTTTAAATGACTCTAAAGTAATGGAAACAACTAAACTCTGCTTTTATTTAATTAAAAGAAATAAACTTATTCTAACAAGGTCAATACTGTCATGGATTGTACAATTGGCTAATAACATTTCTCATACTAGATTCCATGGAACACTTGTAGATGGATTGGTACATCACTCTATAGACTTTGTGTGAAAAGAGGAAAATATGAATCAAGGAAAGCAACTTCATTTCAAACTAAAATCATTTTGTGGCATAAGAGCCATCACAACCCCTTCCATAACCCATTATATAACAGAGTGTTGAAATGAAAGCACACAAAAATATGATACGATATGAAACAATACAATATAAAATATGGTGAACACGCTAAAATAAATTAACATGATTGGAATAAGCTAACTAGAAATAACCCTTATAACAAAAGAAACTAATTCCACATAGTTCCTCACTTATAGTAGGCCAAACTCTAGGTGTGGCCTATGCCCAAGCTCACGGAGTCACTAGCACTAGATCATAGAGTATATATAAAACCACACATCAATTTAGAGTGATTATATTAATTCTATAATGTATGTCTTTTGCAATCCTTATCCCATCATTGAAAAAAATAGAGCAGAACCCTCATGCTAGGACAGTATATTCATATATATATAATTTGAAGGGGAGTTGTTTGTTCCAAACATGGAACAATAAGTTCCATAATATTTGAAAGTGATTATGTCTGAAGCTAAAACTAAATTAGAGGTATATCCATGATTGGTAAAAAATCATTAGCTTGTGGATTCCTAGCTACAAAGGTGGCCTTGAAGCTGACAATGTTGTTGTGCATTCTTTATTGACAAGCTATGGCTTACACAAAAAATTGTTTCATATGATTTTTGTGGTTATGCTATGATGGAATTGTTCCCTTAAATTGTGTGTAAGACAAGAGTCAAAACATGTCACTACAACCTCTAAAATGATTGACAGATATTCCCACACTCTTGTTTGAGTAGTTCTTTATCATGATGATGCATGTCACTAAACAAGAGGCCAAGATACCCTAAACTTGTCCACAATATGGTTCACATGCTACAAAGAATCTTGGTAATAATAACGATCTTTGTGGTTGAGGTCATTGAATGAGATCTCACTCATAACCTTACAATGATCCTTGGACTAGGATATATTCCAACAATTACAATTTAAGCAAGTGTCTTAACAAATTTTGTAATCGTCTTAGCCAAATATTGAAATTTGGGATTCATGCTTTACATTACCTTTGTTGAGATTCAAGGTTTGTATGCCACCTATTGAGATTCAAGGTTTGCATGCCACATGTTGGAATTGTATACAGATCTTTGAAACTCAAGGTTCATGCCTTATATTGCCTTCCTTCAAATTGGATACCACAATTTATTTTGGTTTTCCTTTGAAATTTGGTTTTTTGCCTCTTACCAATACATTGTTAAACTTTTGGGCTTTCATCCCTAATCCATAATTGCTATTAAGACTTGGTGTTTACCCATTTTACGGAATAATGAGTGGTCCTAGAATCAAAGGCTTTCTTCGAGAAGTACTGGGAATAAACCATTAAATTAACCATAGAAACATACATACATACAATGGTATAAGACATACAACAAAAAATTAAGGGGTTAAATTTAATTGATGAGCTAATTTTCCATGTTTTTCCAAAAAAACATGTCCCTAATGATGGGTGAAGGGTTCACCCGAAACATCAGACATTTCAAAGATTATTAACACAATTTTCCCATAAACTTATTATTCATTATGAATTACAACCGTGGAAATCTGCATTCCAAAACAATATTTTCTAATTTCCATTTTTTCTAAAAATGATTCACCCAAATTTTACAGAATAAATTTATTTTACCTTACAATTCCCCAAAAATTATAGAGACTATAAAATCATAAGAAATTTGAATATTTTACAAGAAAATTTCCAAACATTTTATAATCTACATATTAGTGTTGAAATGTGGCAACAAGAATATTCCAATTTTAATTTGTCCTTGAATTAAAATTCAAATTTAGTCTCACTAGCTGCTTGGAAATAATTAATTAATTCATTATAGATTAATTAGTAGGAGAAATTCAAGTTAGAAGTCTTTCTGAAGTCATGCAACAGTTATCCCTTAAATTAAGGACATTATCCCTTAATTAAGGAGATAAGATTGAGTTATATTTGAGTTGTAATTAGTTAACTCAATTTACTAAGTTAAGTCCAGTTAAATTAGTTCTAGACTGTTTGAGGAACTAATTGTGAGTTATCAATCAGTTGATGCATGCATGCATTCAACCAGTGTACTCTAGATAATTGAAGATTCCCTCATCAGTAACTCATGCATGTATGTTCTGAGAAAGACCCAGTTGAACTAAATGTCAAGGACAATGTACTATCAGTTGCATGTGTTTTCCTATAAAGAAAAATCATGCATGTAGAAGGAATCATTCCTTGAGGATTGTGAAGTTTTGACAGTGTGTGAGATCAGTGTTCGATTTGGTAATAGGAGGATCTATTGAAAATAGCAACAAGAAATGGTAAAAATAGAATCCAGAATATTCCAATTTTAATTTGTCCTTTAATTAAAATTGTGAATTAAATTCGAATTTAGTCTCACTAGCTGCTTGGAATTAATTAATTAATTCATTATTGATTAATTAGTTGGAGAAATTCAAGTTAGAAGTCTTTCTGCAGTCATGCAATAGTTATACCTTAAATTAAGGAGATTATCCCTTAATTAAGGGGATAAGATTGAGTTATATTTGAGTTGTAATTAGTTAGCTCAATTTACTAAGTTAAGTCCAGTTAAATTAGTTCCAAACTATTTGAGGAACTAATTGTGAGTTATCAATCAGTTGATGCATGCATGCACTCAACTAGTGTACTCCAGATAACTGAAGATTCCCTGATTAGAAACTCATTCATGTATGTTCTGAGAAAAACCCAGTTGAGCTAAATGTCAAGGACATGTTACTATTAGTTGCATGTTTTGTCCTATAAAGGAAACTCATCCATGCAGTCAAGGGAAGGTTCCTTGAGGATTGCACAGTTCTGACAGTGTGTTAGAGCAGTGTGTGAGAGCAGTGTTACACTTGGTGAAGGAGATCATCCCAGAGGTAACTACACAAGGAAATAGGAGCTTGGAGGGTAGAAAGGAAGGCTTGTGATAAGCTTTGATTTCCTATGAGCATCCAGGAGGATTGTACTGAGAGCTAGCTAGCTGTGAGAGCTAAGGCTTTGTATAATTCTGATGTATTTCCGCCTTGTATGATAATACAGATAGTGGGGTTTTTAGTTGAGGATTTCCCCTGAGTATTTTCTGTGTTTCATGTTCTTCTTCTTCTGGTTATATTGTTCAGCTCTAATTAAGATCAATATTTAAGCTTCCGCAAGTTTGATAGTCGAAGTAGATTATAGTATTTTTTTTTTGGTATATTGCATTATTGAGTTAATCTATAGTCAGATTTTCTACATAGATCTCAGAGGTAGATTTATAGAGAATTTGCAGGAAATTCTACATGGTATCGGAGCCAAGTTTATCGGAGTTGTGAATAGTATACAGAGAAGATAATTCGAAGTTTGAAGTTCGGGGTTGTAGGTGCAAATCGCATTCATATCATACTTCAATTGAGATGGGAAATTATGCGACTAATTGCCCATCGAAGAAGTCCAAGAAGGGATCCTCGGAAGGATCGAAAGGTGAGGCATTAGCCTCTCTATTCGAAATGGACTTTACCCTCATTGCATGCATGGTGTCATCGATGATGGGTTGTGGTTAGTATCTTGACAAGGGAATCTCATTCCACATGACTGGTGATAAAAGTTTATTCAGTGCCTTGGAGGAGAAAGACCTCAAGATTTGCATAGAGATGGGTGACAATGAAAAGTTTAGTGTTTCAGGAGTGGGCACAGTTGCTTTTCAGAGGGAGCATATAGATCCTATCACGTTGATAGATGTGAAGTATGTGCCTATATTGAAGAAGAACTTGGTATCGGTCAAGATGTTGGAGGACAAAGGCTATGGTGTTGTCCTCAGTAAGGTAAAGGTTTTTCTTAGACAGATCACCACAAGACAGGTGAAATAGATCAATTCACAAGTAAAGAACCTGTATGCTCTTGAGGTTTAAGATGCATGCAAAGCCTTGAGGAGCAAGGGAAATGTTAGTGACTTGGTGGTTGAGAGGGAGAGTAAATTACCTCTCAACATGCAGTCCCAGAAGAAGTCTTAGACAATTGTGGAGGAGCCACAATCAGAGTCGGCAGAGGGATCACATGCAGCCATACCTCCAGGTGTGAGGTGGGGCAATGTGAAGTGATAGTCCCAAGAAGGCTGAAATTGGGAAGGGTCCATTGAGAGGTTTTATCTCATGGATCGTACCTTGCTACGGGAGCCTAAAGTACATAGTAGCGGGAAGAATCAGTGGGATTGATGCAGTTAGAGATCAAAGTGACAGAGGCTAGAGCGGTCAGATACTGAAGAGTGCAGAGAAGGATTGACAACAATGCAGAAAGGATGAGTTAGCAGAAGCACAAAGTTTTCAGTTGAAAAAGTCAATAGCAGTTAGACACTTTGATGACAAATGCATCATACTGATTCAGGTTGGATCTTGTTTTTGTTTCTAGAGTTGCTGGAGCAACAACATTAGAGAGAAGTGCTGCATGTAGAACATTCCAAAGGTTCAGGATCGGGATCGAGTTGAATTCCTTTCTTGTTGAGAGGGAGTGTTGAAAATAGCAAACAAGAAATGATAAAAATAGAATCCAGAATATTCCAATTTTAATTTGTCCTTGAATTAAAATTTTGAATTAAAATTGAATTTAGTCTCACCGGCTACTTGGAATTAATTAATTAATTAATTATGGATTAATTAGTTGGAGAAATTCAAGTTAGAAGTCTTTTTGCAATTATGCAACAATTATCCCTTAATTAAGGAGATAAGATTGACTTATATTTGATTTGTAATTAGTTAGCTCAGTTTACTGAGTTAAGTCCAATTAAATTAGTTCCAAACTGTTTGATGAACTAATTGTGAGTTATTAGTCATTTGATGCATGCATGCACTCAACTAGTGTACTCCAGATAACTGAAGATTCCCTCATCAGAAACTCATGCATATCTGTTCTAAGAAAAACCCAGTTGAGCTAAATATCAAGGACAGGTTACTATCAGTTGCATGTTTTGTCCTATAAAGGAAACTCATGCATGCAGTTAAGGGAAGGTTCCTTAAGGATTGCACAGTTCTAAAAGTGTGTTATAGTAGTGTGTGAGAGCAGTGTTACACTGGGTGAAGGAGATCATCCCAAAGGTAAGCTTTAATTGCCTGTGAGCATCTAGGAGGATTGTACTGAGAGCTGGCTAGCTGTGAGAGCTAAGGCTTTGTATAATTCTTATGTATTTCTAACTTGTATGATAATACAGATAGTGGGGTTTAGCTGAGGCTTTCCCCTGAGTATTTTTTGTGTTTCATGTGCATTGATTCTTCTTCTTCTAGTTATATTGTTCAGCTCTGATTCACCTTGATCTTTAAGCTTCCGCAAGTTTGATAGTAGATGTATATTATAGTATTTTGCTTTGGTGTATTACATTATCGAGTTAATCTATAATCATATTTTCTACATAGATCTAAAAGGTACATTTATAGAGAATTTGTAGGAAATTCTATAGGATCACTCAGGAGAAACTATGCAAGGAGATATGAGCTTGGAGGGCAGAGGAGAAGGTTTTGTGAGAAGCCAAGTTTGCATGTGAGCATCTGTGAGGATTGTACTGAGAGCTGGCTAGCTGTGAGAGCTAAGGCTTTGTATAATTCTTATGTATTTCCACTTTGTATGATAATACATATAGTGGGGTTTTTAGTTGAGGCTTTCCCCGAAGTATTGTTTTGTGTAATGTGCATTGATTCTTCTTCTTCTGGTTATATTGTTCAGCTCAATCTTTAAGCTTCCGCAAATTGATAGTAGAATTAGATTATAGTATTTTTCTTTGGTTATATTGCATTATCGAGTTAATCTAAAGTTAGAATTTCTACATGGTATTGGAGCTGTGAACAATATACGGAGAAGAGAATTCGAAGTTTGAAGTTCAGGCTTGCAAGTGCAATTTCAAATTCTTATCATACTTCAAAGTTGGCCAATGGCGTTCAATGGCTTGAGACTTGAGTATGCCTTGGAAGGTAGCTCGAATTACATAGCATGGAAAGATCACTTGGAGGTTGTACTAGAAGATAATGGCTTGAATGAATTCATTGATAAAGAAATCCAAAAGGCAGTTTCAACTAATGCACAAGAGTTGGCCGAGTGGAAGAACTGTGTGGCGAAGGCGAGACATATCATCCTTGAGGGAGTTCGAGACCATATTGTATCGAGTATCCATGGGAAGGATACTCCATTTTCAATGTGGAAGACATTGAAGGACCTCTACTAGAACAGTAGCGACTAGAGGAAATTGGCGCTCAAGATTAAGCTTCGAAGAATCAAGATGGAGAAGGGAAATACTATTTCCACATATCTGAACAAGCTCACCACCTGCAGAGATGAGCTTAGTAGTGTGGGAATAACTATTTTCAATGATGATATGGTGAGCCTCACTCTCCTTAGCCTTCTAAAGAGTTGGAATAACTACCATGACTCTGTGAATGGAAGGGAGAAATTGCCGGATTGGGAATGATTGTAGTCAGATCTCATGCAGGATGACATCAGGAGGAGCACATGAGATTTTTCTTCATCTAAGAATGATGATGAAGAAAATATGGCCTTAGTAAGTAAGGAAAGGAAAGGATAGGGGAATACTTCCCATTCAAAATCAAATTCTTCTCATTGAGGGAAGAAGGTTGACAAGTCTAAAGTGAGATGCTTTAATTTTCACGAGATGGTACATTATGCAACTAATTTCCCATCGAAGAAGTACAAGAAGGGATCCTCAAAAGGATCGGAAGGTGAGGCATTAGCCTCTCAGTTCGAAATGGAATTTACCCTCATCAGATGCATGGTGTCATTGATGATGGGTTGTGTTTGGTATCTTGACAGTGGAGCCTCATTCCACATGACTGGTGATAAAAATTTATTCAGTGCCTTGGAGGAGAAATACCTCAAGATGCGCATAGAGATGGGTGATGATGGAAGGTATAGTGTTTCAGGAATGGGCACGGTTGCTTTTTAGAGGGAGCAAGGAGCTCCTCTCACCTTGATATATGTGATGTATGTGCCTGGGCGGAAGAAGAACTTGGTATTGGTCGCGATGTTGGAGGACAAAGGCTACGATGTTGTCTTCAGTAAAGGAAAGGCATTCCTAAGACACATAGCCACAGATCAGACCAAGAGGTAGATGATTGTGCAGCATTGAGTACGAAAGTAGAATTGGTGCAAAGCAAAGATATTGGCGAGTTGTGGCACAAGCGGTTGGGCCATTTGCATCATGGGGCTTTGAAGATAATGTAGTAGATACCTACAAGACTTCCCAAAGGTAAAATTGAGCAAGTTGACACATGCAAAGGTTGTACCTTGGGAAAGTACAAAAAGTCTTCCTTTCATGATCGAGATAGTCGAGCAGAGGCTATCTTAGAGTGAGTTCAAACTGATTTGTGTGGATCATTCTCGACAGCATCCACAACGAAGAAAAGGTATTATGTGATTTTCATTGATGGTTTTTCTTGTAAATGTTGGATTTATTTCATGTAGAAGAAGGACCAAACCTTCACAAATTTTTGTGAGTTCAAAGCTTTGGTTGAGAAAGAGTCAGGGAAGAAGATCAAGGCCTTGAGAAGCAACAATGGTGGAGAATATGTCTCTTAAGAGTTTAAGGACTTCTATGCAGCAGAAGGAATTAAATGAGAGTTGACAACACCTCATAACCCACAGTAGAATGGGGTGGCCGAGAGGAAGAATAGAACTATTAGAGGGGCAGAACGGGCAATGTTGCATGAACAAGGCCTACCACTTCACTTGTGGGCTGAGGCATGCAGCACAACGGTCTATTTGTAGAATAGAAGCCCGCATCGCATACTTGGGATGAAGACATTGGAGGAAGATTTCTTTGGTAAGAGACCATATGTGGGTCACTTTAGGATGTTTGGCTCATTGGTATATTTCCATGTGACAAAGGATGCATGGAAGAAGCTTGAGCCAAAAATAGAGTTGGGGATACTTGCGGGGTACACTGATACACCCCACAACTATCGAGTGTACTTGCCTACTATGTTGGCATTATGAGACAAGTGTTGTCCTTGATGGCAAATCACACTGATAACAAATCATAGTGCAGCAGGATAGCAGCAAGGATTTGATGATCAGTCTACAAGTATGAAGAAAAATATATACACGCTGGTTCACTATATACCAAGTCGCGTATACAAGCAGGTTCACTATATACCAAGTCGCGTATACGCAGGTTAAGTCACGTGTACACGCTGGTTGGCTTCAGTAAAATCGCGTGTATGTGGAAAACTTATCTTTGGTCCACGGCGGTTATTCCTTGGAAGTTGTGCCTATGGTTTTGGACCTTGGTGTCTCGACAGACGTGTTGATCCCTAGTTTTGAAGATGATGGTATTGGATTTCTATGGTTTTGGCTCTTGGTATTGAACAAGGCCTAAGGCTATATAAGGAGAAGGAAATCATTAGGCAAGTGTATCTGAAATGTCTTGAATATCTGATGAAGCATTAGATCTAGTATGCAGGTTATTGGTTGATGATGTATTGCTTGATCTGAGCTAAGGAGAGATCTCATCGGTTGATGGAGAACAAGATCTAAGGAGAGATCGGGATCAAATGGTTTGAAATGAACTATCTTTATATAGTTGATTATGCGTATTTCTAGATCCGCATGACTGACGCAATATTATGTTCTGGGTATAACTGATGTCTGGTACAGCTGCAAGTTATGGAAAATTACTTTTAGATCTGTACGCAGGTTGTCTTCGGTAAAACCACGTGTATACGCGGGTTGCCTTCATTGAAGTACCATATATCTTTTGGAGCTTGATTTTTGGGTTGCAGCTGGGTCTGACTGTTATTGCAGAGTTCTGTAGTCTGCTCTGTGTTCTGGTGACTGGGTTTGACAGGGGTTCAGTGGTTCAGTGATTCAAAGATTGTTGATGTGAGTATTGGTTGTTTTGTAATATGCTATGAAGGTTGAATGAATTGTGGTCTTCAGATTGTAATATTGTGCTTCAGGAATATCCAGTCTGAAAATGTATGAAAAGTGGTACCTGAAGGAAAGAAGATTGTAGGCCTGCACCTACGTACTAGTATCTTAGCTAGTACAAGAGCAAAGGGGGTTGAAGCTCCCTTCCAAGGAAGTTTGGAGAACGAGAGAAGGTTGAAGCCTTCTGCAGGTTGTAGCCTGCGTACTGGTATAAGGCTGCACCAGTACAAAAGATTGTAAACTGAAGTTCTTATTAAAGAAAGATAGAGACGACTTGCAGCAGGTGGTTTTCACCCACATTGGGTTTCCACCTTATATCATGGTGTTCATGTGTGTGGCTTTTGTGTGATGATCTGTTCTGTTATACTGTTTACTCTTAATATGGTGAATAATGACCTGATGCACTTAACTGAAGATAAACTAACTGAATTATAAGTTTTCTGGTTATACGCTGTTTTCTTTTGACACAGTAGCGTGTACACGCTGGTTCACTTAACTGAAGTAGCGTATATGTTTCTGAGCATTGAAAAAGTTTTATTGATCTAATAATACTGACTCACCCCCCCTCTCAGTATTATTTCCAACATACTAGTCAAAGGACAGTGGTTCGCAAAGATCTCAAGTTTGATGAGTAGAAGGCCATGTGAGTTTCCCTTGAGAGGGAGCTCCAACTACAAGCTGTGGAGGAACTGTTGGTTCCTAAGGAGGAGTAGCCTAAGACTAATGCGGAGTAGCTGCATGTAGAGGTTTCAGGAGTGGAGACATCCACTCAAGCAGAGTCTTCCAGAGATGGACAGAAGCACACAAGAGAAGATGACAGATTGTTGAAGGATGCGAGAGAGAATGTGGGAGAACCATCTTCTCAACGCAGACAAAGGAAGTCACTTGAGAGGTACACTGGATACATGGCCCTTGTTGGGGAATGTGTTGAGACTGAGCCATCTTCCTTTGAGGAAGCAGTGTAGCAACCAATTTGGGTTGATGCTATGGTGGAGGAGTATGACTCCATAGTTCATAACAATGTTTGGGACATGGTTCTGAGACCGGAGAACAAGTTAGTTGTGAGTTCCCGTTGGCTTTACAAGGTAAAGCAAGTTGTTGATGGTAGTGTGGAGAAGCATAAGGCAAGATTTGTTGCCTGTGGCTTTTCACAGGTCGAGGGGATTGACTATGATGAGACTTTTTCTCCTATCACATGATACTCATATATCATATCAATGTTGGCACTATCAACATAGATGGGTTGGAATATCCATCAGATGGTTGTGAAGACTGCATTCCTCAATGGGAAGATTGAGGAAGAGGTATGCATAGAGCAGCCAAAAGGTTTTGAGACCTTTGATCGTGAGTCACATGTGTGCCGACTCAAGAGAGAGTTGTACAGGTTGAAGCAAGCACCTCATGCTTGGTACACCAGGATAGACAACTACTTCACCGGGTTGGGCTTCACAAAGAGTGAACTGGATGTGAACCTGTATAGCATCATGGTGAAAGGTAAGCTATTGATCATCATACTTTATGTTGATGATCTCATATTGACTGGTGATGATCATTTGATTGTGTCTTGCAAGGAGGACCTTGCAAGAGAATTCGAGATGAAAGACATGGGTCTCATGCATTACTTCCTTGGCATGGAAGTGTGGCAGAAGTATGGGGAGTTGTTTGTGTCTCAGGGAAAGTATGCCAACGAGATGCTCAAGAGATTCCACATGGAGAAGTGCAAGCCCATGCAGAATCCTCTAGCTGGTAACTAGAGGAAGGAGGATGCCACTTCAGGAGAAGTAGTAGAGGCTACTGTGTATAGGCAGCTTGTGGTTCAATGATGTACTTAGTGAACACACGACCAGATTTTGTGCTATGCAGTGAACCAGCTGAGTCAAGCGATGGTTCAGCCTACCAAGATGTTCTGGAAGGGCGGAAAAGCATGTATTGAGATACCTCAGAGGTACATCTTAGTATGGATTATGGTACAGACAGATAGAGGGAGTGAAGCTACAAGGTTTCATTGATGTAGATTGGGTAGGGAGTCCATCATATCAGAAGAGCACATCAGGAGGGGTTTTCAACCTTGGGTCAGCGTCAGTTTCTTGGTACAGCAGGAAACAGAGGTCGGCTACACTCAACTTGACAGAGGATGAATACATGGTTGCAAGTCAAGCAACATATGAGGCCCTTTGGATGCGGAAAATCCTAGTTGGTTTGTTTGATCAGAGGATGTATCCAACTGTGATCTATTGTGATAATCAGATTTGTATCAAACTCTCTGAGAATCCAATATTTCATGATAGGTCCAGGCACATCGACATCTGATATCATCATCTCAGAGATTGTGTAGCCAAGAGGTCCCGTTGTTGCAGTATATTTCGACGAAGGAGCAAGATGCTGACATTTTGACAAAGGCATTGTCAAAGTGTAAATTCGAGTTCCATAGAGACAAGATCAGGATGGTAGATAATCCCTTTCTTGTTGAGAGGGAGTGTTGAAATGTGGCAACAAGAATATTCCAATTTTAATTTGTCCTTGAATTAAAATTCGAATTTAGTCTCACCAGCTGCTTGGAAATAATTAATTAATTCATTATGGATTAATTAGTAGGAGAAATTCAAGTTAGAAGTCTTTATGGAGTCATGCAACAATTATCCCTTAAATTAAGGAGATTATCCCTTAATTAAGGATATAAGATTGAGTTATATTTGAGTTGTAATTAGTTAACTTAGTTTATTGAGTTAAGTCTAGTTAAATTAGTTCCAAACTATTTGAGGAAATAATTGTGATTTATCAGTTAGTTGATGCATGCATGCATTCAACCAGTGTACTCCAGATAACTGAAGATTCCCTCATCAGTAACTCATGCATGTTTATTCTAAGAAAGACCCATTTGAACTAAATGTAAAGGACAGTGTACTATCAGTTTCATGTGTTTTCCTATAAAGAAAACTCATGCATGTAGAAGGAATCATTCCTTGAGGATTGCGCAGTTCTGACATTGTGTTAGAGTAGTGTGTGAGATCAGTGTTCGACTTGGTAACAGGAGGTTCACCCAGGAGAAATTGCAGAAGGAAATAGGAGCTTGGAGGGCAGAGGAGAAGGTTTTGTGAGAATCCAAGTTTGCCTGTGAGCATCTGTGAGGATTGTATTGAGAGATAGCTAGCTGTGAGAGATAATGTATGATAATACAGATAGTGGGGTTTTTAGCTGAGGCTTTCCCCAATGTATTCTTCTTTGTATTGTGCATTGATTCTTATTCTTCTAGTTATATTGTTCAGCTCGATCTTTAAGCTTCCAAAAATTGATAGTAGAAGTAGATTATATTATTTTTCTTTGGTTATATTGCATTATCGGGTTAATCTACAATCAGAATTTCTACAATTAGGAACAAGTAAGGTTCACCTAAGTCTCTATGATTTGAAGTAAATTTCCATCCTTAAAATTTTCCCTGCTAATATACTTTGAAAACATACTTTAATACCTATTACAAAAGGAAACAAAAGAAAGATATGGTAGCTACATATTTAATTAAAATTTGATAATGGGTAAACAAAGGCAAAAATAGTTATGGATTATGGAAAATAAAGGATTTTTTATTCATAAAAGTATAAACAAAATGAGGGCTCATCACTAGCCTTCTTCCTCTGAGTTAAGGAAGAAGAATATGAAGATTTAGAAGCTAAAGTCTAAGATCGAGGAATTCAAAGTCTTAGATAAATATGTGAAAAATGACAATTTTATTTTCAAAGTTAAAAGTGCCCAGTTACAAGAAGATGTTGAGAAACTAAAATTGAAAAATAAGAAGCTACCTAAGGTAGATTAGAAATGGTGCAAACAAAATCATTACTTGTCACTAGATAATATAATTTTGGAAAAGAAGATTCAAGCAACAAAGAAAAGGAATGAGGCCAATGTGAGTATCTTCATTAGCACCCATTGATACAATGAAGTACAACCAATTTTCCTCAATTTTGAATAACATCATATGAATGCAATAGATACATGTTTTATTTATGTGATGACACACAATGACTCATGTATGGGGGAGATGTCAATGATCAAAATTGTCATCATTCTTACCACTATCCAATACCTTTTTTATCCTATAAATACCCCTTTTTCCATTAGTTGATTATTCCTCTTCCATTTTCTTGATAAAAAATCCACTCAAAGGACTACAAGGTGAAGTTTTGCTTAATTATTGGTTTTTCCATTATTTGTAATGAATTAAAGGTATTGGATGAAGAACTAGAAAGTATAGATCTGAATGGACTAGACATTTTAGAACTAGAAGTAGCATGCAAAAAGAAGGCTTTCGACAGTATCCCTAAGCTTCAGCTCAACAAACTGGAAGTGGTCATCTCAAGGGCGTACCAGCAGCAACAGCTGGGCATCTAGCCAGGAAGTCTATGGGATGGAGGCCTTCCCCCAAAAGACTCCAAAAAGAGGGGGAGAAAAACTGATCTCCAGCGAACAATAGCGGTAGGAAAAATCCTGGTGGACTCAGGCAGGTATGCTAAATTGACGAAGTACTATAAACCCTCTACAAATAGTGAATCATGAAGCTCATATCATGGAACCTAAGGGGGCTCAACAGCCCAAGAAAACTTAGAATGCTAAAAAACATGATAAAAATGGAAAATCCGCAACTATGCTTTCTCCAGGAAACCAAGTGTAACAACTCTACACTAGGCAATATTCTCTCTAAAGCATGGCCAGGTTGTCAATCGATGGCAATGGATTCATCTGGAGCATCAGGGGGGCTTGCCATTGCATGGAACACGCAAGCACTTACTCTCTCTGATTTCCACGCCTCTCACCACCTCATCCAGGTTGCCTTCCACATTTTAGGCACCAATATTCATGGAAACCTCTCAAATGTCTATTTCCCACCGGAAGCAGGAAACAAAATAGCTCTTCTCAACACCCTAGAAGCTCTGAATAAAAATAGGAGGCATCCTCTTTGGATAATACGAGGGGATTTCAACATGATCACTAAGTTGGAGGAAAAGATTGGGGAAAGAAACAGATTGGAACAGGAAAACACCCATTTCAAAGACTTCATCCAGAACACCTCTCTTATAGATTTACATTTCGGCAATGGAATTTTCACTTGGAGCAATCGAAGAGTAGGAAAGCATCAAATCACTTCCAAATTGGATCGTTTCCTCATATCAGATAATTCGGTTCACTTAGGAGAAGACATCACAGCTGCCATTCTTCCCCACTCAGGCTCGGATCATTGGCCAATTGCCCTCCAGTGGCAACGACCAGGTAACTCCATCAGAAGACCCTTTCTCTTCGAAGAGTTCTGGCTCACTCATCCATCTTTCAAAGACTTTGTAAAAACAACTTGGACAACCTTCACTCCGCCTGAAGGCTCCAAGATGTTCCAGTTCCAATAGAAACTTAAGTATTTAAAAAGCCATCTAAAGCGGTGGAACAATGAGACCTTTGGAGACATCTTCAAGGTGAAACATTACTTAAATAAGGAAATGGCGGAACTCCAACAAAAAATAAGCACAGAGGGTCACACTGAGGGAACCCTGGAGCAGGAGCAGCGCATCCACAACTAGATGGAGGAGATGAGAAAGCACGAGGAGATATACTGGAAGCAAAAGTCCAGGATCAGATGCTGAAAGAGGGCGAACGAAACACCAAATTCTTCCATCAAACCACGGTTCAACGAAGAATGCACAATAATATCCCTTTCATTCAAAAGCAAGGAGGGGCAAAAGCAGAACAACATGAGGAAATTTAGGAGGAGTTCCTTCATCACTTCAAGCAAGTTCATCTAGAGCCCGATGCAGACAGGCGACCTGCTATAGATAGAATTACACATAATGTGCCAAAGTTAATCACGGAGGAACATAATGAACTTCTCCTCCGCCCTATCCTTACTCAGGAGGTGGATACGGCCATGTCACAGCTCAAGGATGGAAAAGCCCCTGGCCCGGACGGCTTCACCACAACTTTCTTCCACGCTTTCTGGGAGCTTATAAAAGAGGAGGTATGGCAAGTTGTAGAGGAGTCGAGAGCTCTGCATTGGCTGCTTCCCTCACTCAATTCTACCTTCATTGCCCTTATACCAAAAGAGGCGGATTCAATCACCCCAGACAAATTCAGGTCGATTTCTCTTTGCAATGTCATATACAAAGTCATCTCCAAAGTAATCGCCAACATTTTAAAGCCCCTCTTGCCACTGCTCATCTCTCCAGAATAATCAGGATATGTGGAGGGGAGACAGATAATGGATGGCATTATCCTCTCGCATGAGATCATACACTCCCTCAAGCAATCCAAACAGGCAGGTATGATTCTAAAACTTGATCTTTCTAAAGCTTTTGATAAGCTCAGTTGGACCTACATACAACAAATGCTAATTGCCTTTGGATTATGCCCCATGTGGATCCGATGGATCATGAGTCTCATTTCCTCCTCTTTCTTCTCCATTCTCGTGAACGGGATCCCTTCACGCCCCTTCAAACCATCCCGTGGAATCAGGAAAGGTGATCCCCTCTCCCCCTTCCTCTTTGTTTTAATGGCTGAAGGCTTAGGTCGTCACATTAAACAAGCCCTCCTCTCTCAGCGGCTAAAAGGTCTCTCCATCTACCACTCCCTAGCCATATCCCATCAGCAGTTTGTTGATGACACCATGCTCTTTGGCTATCCTTCTGTCCAGGAAGCCTCCTGCTTTAAAGCCCTGCTCAATGACTTCTCTGAAGCCTCCAGAACCAGCATCAATAGCTCCAAATCACAGATCTTTTTCTTTCACACCCCTTCTGTCATTAAGACAGTTGTTGCTCGAATCTTGGGTTTCCCCATTGCATCTCTCCCCTCTCATTACCTTGGAGCCCCCCTTTCTGTGTCAGCCATCAAGCACTCCTCCTAGCGTTCTCTCATTAAAAAGCTCGAATCTCGTCTCAACCTCTAGACGCACAGAGCTCTGAACTTGGCCAGTCGTGTAGTGCTCATAAAGTCAGTTCTTCAGGCAATGCCGCTATACTTATTCTCAATATTAGCGGCGCCAAAATGGGTTCTAAAAAGAATTAGGGCTCTTCAGCGAGGTTTCCTATGGGGAAACACAACAACAAATCGTAAATGGGCACTACTAAAATGGACCATTGTCTGCACGCCTAAAGAAAAAGGGGGCATTGGTCTTAGAGACCCTGAGCATAGCAACACTATCATGAGCGCAAAAATCTGGTGGCAATGGCTTTCTAACCCAGAAAAACCTTGGGCCATAATCTCACAGACCCCAGGAAGAGCTCATCAGGTTCACTCCCAATGGCAAAGGCTCGCTAATTTGGAATGCGGTCAAACAACACTTCCAGCTGATACAGCAGCATAGTTTTTGGGAAGTAAGAAATGGCAGAACTGCACGATTCTGGACAGATGCTTGGAACCAAATGCCACAGCTCAGTTGTATTCTTAATCCACCTCCGAACTTCATTGGGGAGGAGCAACAGCAAGATAATATTCGGCATTATTGGACCCTGGAGACAGAGCAAGGCTTCAGGAAATGGAAACAGGGCAACCATTTAATCACAATTGAAAATCACCAAATCGTCGAGGAGCTGGAAAGGGAGCTGTGTAAAAGAAGAATCAGACTTGACGAAGGCAGAGACATTCTACGATGGGGGTATCGGCCTAAAGGAGCCTTCACTACATCTGAGGCCTACAAAATCATAAGCAATAACCCTGCTCCCCCTGACCCAATTTGGAGCAAAATCTGGGGGTTAGGATCATGGCCCAAAATCTCATACTTCCTTTGGTTGGTGGGACATCAGAGAATCCTCACATGGGATAAACTCAGCTGCAGAAATTTTCATGGCCCCTCCATCTGTTTTAATTGCAATTCCCATGAGGAAACTCTCCAACACCTCCTAGACTCCTGCCCCTTAGCCAATCAACTATGGGAAAAGGCTAGCTTCAGATGTCAAAGAAGATGCAGACTGGAGGGCGATATCACCAACTCTTTACGTCATTGGCAACAGAATCCTTACAAAAGTGAAATTCTCAACCATTTATGGAACATAATCCTAGGGTTCCTCCTATGGAGCATATGGAAGGAAAGGAACAAACGCATATTCAAAGATCAGCGATCTTCAATAGATAGTATCTGGAGTACGCTTTGTGGGAATCTCAAAGAGACGTTGTTGCTTTGCTCATGGACTGAGAATGACTTTCCGACTCTAGACAATGAGAAAGCCATTTTAGAAAACTGGCAATTGCATCTTCCTCAAGGACTTCACAATAACAACCCTTCTAATGGCAGCAACCTTAAAAAAGTCTCCTGGACTGCCCCCCCAAAGCACACCTTCAAGCTTAACTTTGATGGGGCCTCAAAAGGAAATCCTGGAATAGCAGGCTTTGGCGGAATTGTAAGGAATCACGAAGGCACACCCCTACTGCTCTACTTTGGGAACATCGGGTGGGATACCAATAACTCGGCTGAGTTAGAGGGACTCTAGCAAGGACTCCTTCTCGCATGGAAACATAATTTCCAACCCCTGGAAGTGGAAGGAGACTCCCAGATTCTTATAAATATGGCCAAGCATCTCCTAAATGGATCTCATGCAAGGAAAATAGCTACCAGTTGGAGGCTCAAAGCGAGACTGGAAGCCTTAGAGCAAGCGCTCCACAGCAACAAGGCCATCACCTTTAATCACATAAAAAGGGAAGGCAACAAGGTCGCTGACCTCCTGGCCAACATAGGGGTGGAAAATGAGAATACTGTACTCACACGGAAACTGGATATCATATCAAATCATGATCAAGCACAGGAATGCACTCGTCTGCTCCAAAGAGATGCGGCTCCCCCGGATGCGGGTGACAGCTTGGATGGCACGTGCGTTTAATTGTGGCCACATGTCAGCCATGCGCCGTCGCAAGGGAAGAACATGGGCGTTGGCCTGTCTTTGGCCGCTGAGGAATGAAATGTTTGTTACTCTCTAGAAACGCTTAAATGCTCTGTCCGACACTTCAGCTCGCATGGAGGTCGCAGTAATGGCGAACGGGTTTCGAGGTGGAGGCAGCTATGTCAAAAGCAATGGGGGGTTGGATCTCACTGCGCTAGTTCAGGGTATGTTCATGGTTCATCCCCAGGGTATGTTTATGCTACCCCTGGCGCTGCGAGCAGCTCCAAGAGGCTATCTTACCCTCCGGGTCAATTCACCGTCGGTTCATGGTATCCCCTGGTCTGGTTTGTTCCTCAATTACGCGCTGTGTATTCTCCATTCGGACCCTGCAATTATGGTCAGGCCTAGACAACGTATGCTCAGCCATCGTGGAACCTCCCGTGGGGGGTCTTCTCACCCTCCTGCAGAAGCTTCCTATCCCCATTGTTGCCGTTGCAATTGTCATCGTTCCCGTGATGCCCACCCCCTTCAGTCCAGTCAATTCCTGGACTCAAGTGCTCCTGATTCTGCTTCAACGCCCGCCTTCGGCTCTGCCATTTTCAACTTCAATAGTTCTATGAACCGCCCCAGGATCAGTGCCCATGTCTCGGTTCTCTTCATCAAAGACTCACAGGACAACAGCAACTCTCTTGATGATCGCGGGAAGCGGCCTGCTGACGGCTCAGAGACAGTCATGGAAACGCCTGCAGCTACACCAGAGGATGTCTCAAATCGCCCTCTGGCTCAGAAAGAGATGATCAGAACAGGTGAAGATGCGAACATGGAAACTGCTCCCACTGCAGCGGAGGTGGAGGAATACGGGTGGTGCCGTGTGGTTGAGGAGGAACCGGACGAATAGCGGCACCATCGTTCCAGGTCTCTGCGGCACTTTTGTTTAGCCTTTCGGCCTCTCTAGCTGCTCTGTTTATTTTTTGGTCTCAAGTTTTTGTTATGTCGGCAAACTGTCTATGTGTGGGTCTTGGGTACCGGGCTCTTGTTCTTTGGGTGGGATGTGTCTGTTTTCCCCTACGCGGGATTATCCTGATATTCTGCTGGCTCCCCTGCAAGGGCTGGTTTATTTTTTGGTCTGGTTAAGTCTTCGGACATAGTAGTCTCAGTTGTTCCAAGCTGCCATTACAGACATCTGGTTCTTTCTATCTTGAAATGATGTAACCGAATTCTGTTTATGTATATAATATATTAGTTTTAACTAGAAAAAAAAATGAATTAAAGGTATTAATACTTCATTTCCCACCAATGATATTTTTCTAGCTAGGTCTTGTAACCTACACAAAGATTCGGTAACTCACTTCCATGGTTGGTATGGTTGTGCACTTCTAGAGGAAAAACCATGACATGCTTTTCTTCCTAGAATTCTTTAAAAGCTTCAATGTCCCCCAAATCAACTTCGGTTTGCACAAGGATCATGCTATTCATTGGTCAAAGTTGTGGTCAACATGTCCTAGTTTGGGGCGTTCAACAAGAAAATCCAGTTGTGGCAACAACCTCTCCTATTCTCACACCTTTTTGTTTGATCATTGTCTCCATATGAATCATTTGCAACCTAAAATTGCATGGGAATCCACCAGATTACCTACTCTTGGCTTATTATAACATGGATTGTTGTTTTTGATGCACAAGATAGGGGATTCACATAATCCACTTGCTTGTTGCATTTTGTAATGTAGACCTAATATATATATATATATATATATATATCAACCGCACAACACTATACAGATCGATTGATCCATAACCGAAGAGTCTCATGTTTTAGTTTGTTTGTATAATCTCTCAATCGATCCGATTTTGGGGCAACATTATTATAAATAATGTATTTCTAAGACAAAATTTTGATGCAAGTATCATGTTAGTGCTTCTGAGAATCGATTGTAGTTTGGACTATGCTTGATCCTATAGGATTTTGGCAACATGATGCTAGTTGGGAACGGCCACCAACTTAGCCCATGTTGTTTTGTTTCATTTCTCTATAAAGTAGTTTATTTGTAACTTGTATTTCTATAGACTATGGTTTAATTCCTTTGAATTTATAATTATATTGTAGTTCAATTTCTTTGGATGCATAGCTTGTTTCATTGCTCTGTCCATTGATTTGTTTATTGCTCACAATTAGTGTTGCTTTCAAACGCAAGATCATTCATTAAAGAGGCTTTATGTGAACTCCACAATGATCACCATATCTCATAGATTTCCTTTCTCTTACACTTATGTAATTTTTTTCATAGAGGCTGTTATCACTAATTTCTAGGATTTCTAAAAAATTATTGGACAATTGGTATGGTTCCAAAGTTTTATGTTAGTCATGGTCAAGTCATTTTTTTTAGAGTCTAAATCATAGAGTTGGAGTCTTTTTCCCATTATCAAATAAGGTCAACAATCTTGTTTTACCTATCATTGATCCCACATTATTTCAAAAGTGTCATGTGTTAAGGTTTTTTCAAAATTGACATGTGCTACAAAATTGCCTAAGAGTTTTCGTAGCGCAAAACTCAAAAAATACACTATGTGCGCTACGAAATCGGGGATTTGTAGTTAGGAGTTTTCGTAGCGTAAAACCCAGAATTTTCACTGGATGCGCAATGAAATTGGGGATTCGTGTGAAATCTTGTCTAGCTATCAAATCCATCAAAATCCATTAATGTTTCATCATCAGGTGTCAGTCCATGAACCTTACTTATCACATGCAGCCATTCACTCTCATCATTAGATTCATTAGGGGTTTTGTATGCACTCTTTTCAAATTTCAAAAAGGGTAAGGTAAGGTGAATTAGTCTTGGTCTTTTTCATGTTCCTTTCATGCATAAGAGACAATTGGTAAGCTCAGGGAGAACATTCACCAAAATTCTTTGAAAGCTCAAGTGAGGCAGTTCTCTGTTTCAACTCAAGTGAAGCAGTGTTCAAACTAAGACAGTGCAAGTTCTTTCAAGTCTCCTTGCAAGACTCTCATAGAAATGTTTGAAGAAAAGAAAAATCATAGATCAAGTCAGTGTCTTAGAGCTGAGCCTAAAGGCTTAGATGTTTTCACGAGGAACAGAGAGGTTGAAGATGCATTCAAGCAGGTGGGCTGCTGGAGGATCTGTGAAAAGCTTCAGGGAGGTCACATTCAAGTAACCAAGGATTTTGCCTTTAATTTCATGTGGAAACTTTGAATAATATAACACTTGATTATACACTATTTGTGGAATGCATGCATAATACATAACCTCCTCTACGTTGATCATAAATTTGCGGAATTAAAAACAATCACATGCGCACATTGAAACATCAATCACACATATCAACACAGTATGTAATGGGGAAAGCATACAGCTAAAAACCCCCAACTATCTGTATATTATAATGATAGAGAACATGTAACAATACATAGTACAATACTCCTCACAAGTACTCAATACTATCTCCACCTACTACACACAAACTAGCTCAAATTTGAACAAGTCACGAGTTCAAATCTCCTCCACTGTTTGCCTGCCTCTACTGCGAAATCCAAGTTGAGTATGGATCTGATCCAAGTTCGAATTCCCTTGTCTTGTACTGCGCAATCCTCATTAGCAATCTCAATCAATGATTGTGCAAATCTCATGCACAACTATAGTCACAACTGATAGTAGTCTCACCCTTTCACCCACCTCTAACACTTGTCTCCACTGAACTGTCCATGCACTGAGTTAACTGATGTATTATTTAGTTGATTTATGAGTTAATAATTATTGAATTAATTAATAATTAATTCACATCACTCATCACTAGTGTATTTTGTAGTTAGACTAATTACAACTAGTTCAACTAAGTCAAACTGAACACAACTCCATCAACTCCTCAATCAACTCCATCAAACTCAATCACTTGAGTTCTAAGTGAAGTCCATCATGCAATAGCTCAACTAACCCATAGGAAAAGCATATTTCCTTCTGGAAGTTGCATGTGCCACATCCGTAGCTCGAACTGAAGTGCTGCAAGAGGATAAGATAATGTTTATAGTCCAAATATTATTAAGAGCTAATAATATTCGACTATTCTATTTTTAGATTGGCAGTCTAAAAATAGACTCCGCCCATATGTATAAACATAGAATTCCATCTATTTTTACCAACATGACCAATCATCGATAAATATCATCCTGCAACTCATAGACCATGATCCATATGTCTAAAAATAGACATAGTCTAAAAATAGACTTTGCGCCAAAAATAGCCTATGGGCCCACTTAGTGAAGACGACTTCTTTTCACTAAGCTCCATCATCTTGTTGAATTTTCAACACTCCCTCTCAACAAGATATGGATTATCTGCAACCCCTACCCTGCCTCTATGGTATTCGAATTTTCTCTTGGTGAGCACCTTCGTCAAGATATCAGCATCCCGATCCTCTGTGGGAATGTATGAAAGTAACATGATTCTCCGCTACACACAATCTCTGATATGATGGTACCTGATGTCGATGTACTTGGATCTATCATGAAATACTAGATTAGCCTAGAGTTTAATGCAAATCTGGTTATCACAATAAATCACAGTAGGCTCCAAGTGTGACCCGAACAAACCGACCAGGATCTTCCTCATCCATATAGCCTCGCATGCAGCCAAACTTGCTGCCATATACTCGGCCTCTGCTGAACTGAGTGCCACGGATCTCTACTTCCTGCTGTACCAAGAAACTGATGTCGACCTAATACTAAAGATCCCTCCAGATGTGCTCTTTTTGTCCGTTGGGCTCCCTGCCCAATCTGCATCCGTGAAGCCACATAGCTTCACCTCATCCTCCTGTCTGTACCACAATCCATATCCCGATGTGCCGCTGAGATAACACAATAAATACTTTCCTACCTTCTAGAAGAGCTTGGTTGGCTTAACCATAGCTTGTGAAAGCTGGTTAACAGCATAGCAAATATCAGGTCGTGTATTGACCAGATACATAAGCGACCCCACCAACTGTCGATAAACAGTGGCATCCACTACCTCCACTGAAGTAGCATCCTCCTTCCTCCAACCTCCAGGAAGAGGAGTATCAACAGGCTTGCAGCCATGCATGTTGAACTTCTCCAGTATCTCCCGGGCATACTTACCCTGAGAAACAAATAGTCCATCACTGCGCTGCCAAATTTCCAATCCTAGGAAATAATGAAGAAGGCCCAAGTCTTGCATCTCAAACTCTCTAGCAAGATCCTCCTTGCATGAAAGTATCAACAGCTCATCTCCTATCAAAATCAAATCATCTATATAAAGTACAATGATCAGCAACTTACCCTCCAGTCTTGGGACAATCTCCCATGCACTGTTTCTGACAATCGAATCATACTCTTCCACCATGGCATCTACCCATGCGGGATCCTCCACAGCTTCCTCGAAAGAGGATGGCTCAGTCATGAAATATTTGCTCACAAGAGCCATGTATCCAGTGTACCGATCAGGTGACTGTATCTGTTTGTGCTTTGTTGTAGGTGGTCCTACAACCTTCTCTGCATCTTGAGCCAGTCGCTCAGCTTCTGTAGTGCGCTTTCACCCTCTGATGGTTTGCGTTGCATGAGTGGTCTCTTCCACTCCATGAAATTCATCTTGTGTCTGATCCACATCCTGAAGTTCATCCTTAGGAACTAATAGCTCCTCATCTGCATGCAAGTGTGGCTCCCTCTCAAGCAAACACTTCACAGCTTTCTCCTCCTGAAATTTGATATCCCGTCGCACAACAGTCTTGCGACTGTCTAGAAAATACACACGATAGTTGTGGGGCATATCATTGTATCCCACAAATATCCCAACCTCTGTGGTCGGCTCCAACTTCTTCCTGGCATCGTCCGTCACATGCATGTAAATAGGAAAACCAAAAATCCTCAAATGGGAAATATCAGGCCTCTTACCAGAATAAGCCTCCTCGGGTGTACTCATGCCAAGTATCTTGTGAGGACAACGGTTCTAAACATGTACTACAATATTGCATGCCTCCACCCACAAGTGAAGGGGTAGGCCCTGATCATGCAACATCGCTCGTGCAGCACCCACGATCGTTCTGTTCTTCTGCTCAGCAACCCCGTTCTGCTGTGGGTTATGGGGAGCTATGAGCTCTCTTCGAATCCCTTCTGCACTGCAGAAGTCCTTGAACTCGCCAGAGATGAATTCACCACCATTGTCGCTCCTAAGAGCCTTCACCTTCTTCCCCGATTCTTTCTCGACCAGTGCTTTGAACTCATAGAACTTTGAGTATGTCTCGCTCTTCTTCTACATGAAGAAGATCCAACACTTTCGAGAGAAATCATCAACAAAGATCACATAGTACTTATGCTTTGCTGTCAAAGCTACTGAGAAAGGTCCACACACGTCTGTGTGAATTCTCTCAAGGATCATCGTGGTGCGACTATCCTTCTCGTGAAAGGTGGCTTTCACAAATTTTCCCAAAGTACACCCCTTGCATTGATCTGACTGCGCAAGAGTGCCTTTAGGAAGCCCAGTAGAAATTTGCTGCAGTATCTTCAAGGCTCCATGGTGAAGGTGGCCCAATCTCCAGTGCCACAGCTCGCCATCATCCCAACTCACCAATCCTTCTGCCTTGCATGCCATTGTTGCACAACCATCTACATGTAATTGATAAAGGTTCTTGACTTGAACCCCTATCTTCCGGGTTTCTCTAGTTGTCTTACTGCGCAGGAAAGCCTTTCCCTCGCTAAAGACAACATCATATCCCTTGTCTTTTAACATCACCACAGAGATAAGATTCTTCTTCAATCTTGGAACATGCATCACTTCCTTCAATACGAAGGGTTTACCAGACTCCCTCTCAAAGGAAATGGTACCGATACTGGTCGCACTGTATCTACCATCATCGCCCATCTCGATGTGCACTCCAAGATCTTTCTCATCCAGATCAGAAAACAAATCTCGATCTCCTGTCATGTGAAAAGACACACTGCTGTCCAATAACCATACCAATCCTATCACACTTGATACCAAGCATGCAATCAGTGAAAAATCCAGTTCAAACTACGAGGCTAGGGCCTCTCCCGGTGCAGATCCAACAACTTGCTTATTTTTCTTCTTCTGCAGACAATTTGTGGCATAATGTCCGTGCTGGTGACAGTGAAAGCACTTTACCTCGGACATGTCCTACTTCTTGCCTTTTGCACCAGAATGAGAAGCTTCCTTGTTCTTCCCCTTCTTTGCTTTGGCAGCCAAAGCGCAAATTTCTTCATCAAATGCCTTTGATGAAGATCCGTCCCTAGTATTCTGCCTGATCTCCTCTTGCACAAGATCAAACCAAAGTCTCTCCCATCCTGGAAATTTCTCCCGACCATTGACAGAGTCCTAATAGGAATGCCAACTCTTTGGAATACCAAGGAGAGCCAAGCTCACCAAGTCCTCATCATCGATAGTCACCCCCACACTTCCTAGCTCATTTTGACATTGGGTGAACTTCGTGAAATACTTGGGCATACTGTCTCCTTTCTCACACTTAATGTTTCTGAGTTTATCCTTGAGCGCCAACTTCCTATAGTCGCTCTTGCTTTGGAAGAAATCTGTCAACACTTTCCACATCAAGTATGGAGACGCCTTTCCATGCAGGCTAATATAATGTGATCCTTCACAACCTCCAACAGAATCCTTCGACACTTTGTTGTCTTCTTTTGCCAAGCCTCAACTTTAGCAGCATCAGTAGGCTTTGGGACCTCAAAATCTATGAACTCCTTCAAATCATTGTCATCTAACGCCACCTCCATCCTGTATTTCCATGCAATATAATTCGAGCTGCCTTCAAGGGCATACTCCAATCGCAATCTGTTGAAAGACATTTCAACTTCGACACTAAGAAAACACTGCTGCAAATTCGAATTCCACCAACTCAAAACTCAACCGCTTCTGATCTAAAATTCGTGAGAACAAAGTATTTCTCATACAGATATTGACTGTATGGGAATTTACCGGATATCTCACCTTCCAAAAGAAGGATGAATCCAGAGGCTACCTGGCCCGATTACAGACTTTGCTTGAAGAAATAAAATGTAATCACTTTCTGAATAATAGATCTGATGATCAACTTCACTCTGATACCATGTAGAAATTTTGAATAATATAACACTTATTCACAGAGATTATCTTGATTATACACTATTTGTGGAATGCATGCATAATACATAACCTCCTCTATGTTTATCATCAATTTGCGGAATTAAAAACAATCACATGCGCACATTGAAACATCAATCACACATATCAACACAATATGTAATGGGGAAATCATACAGCTGAAAACCCCCAACTATCTGTATATTATAATGATAGAGAACATGTAACAATACATAGTACAATACTCCTCACAAGTACTCAGTACTATCTCCACCTGCTACACACAAACTAGCTCAGATCTGAACAAGTCACGAGTTCAAATCTCCTCCACTGTTTGCCTACCTCTACTGCGCAATCCAAGTTGAGAATGGACCTGATCCAAGTTCGAATTCCCTTGGCTTGTACTGCGCAATCCTCATTGGAAATCTCAATCAATGTTTGTGCAAATCTCATGCACAGCTATAGTCACAACTGATAGTAGTCTCACCCTTTCACCCACCTCTAACACTTGTCTCCACTGAACTGTCTATGCACTGAGTTAACTGATGTATTCTTTAGTTAATTTATGAGTTAATAATTAGTGAATTAATTAATAATTAATTCACATCACTGATCACTAGTGTATTTGGAAATTAGACTAAATACAACTAGTTCAACTAAGTCAAACTGAACGCAACTCCATCAAATCCATCAAACTCAATCACTTGAGTTCTAACTGAAGTCCATCATGAAATAGCTCAACTAACCCATAGGAAAAGCGTATTTCCTTCTGGCAGTTGCATGTGCCACATCCGTAGCTCGAACTAAAGTGCTGCAAGGGGATAAGATAATGTTTATAGTCCAAATATTATTAAGAGCTAATAATATTCGACTGTTCTATTTTTAGACTGGTAGTCTAAAAATAGACTCCTCCCATATGTCTAAAAATAGAAGTCCATCTATTTCTACCAACATGACCAATCATCCATAAATATCATCCTGCAACTCATAGACCATGATCCATATGTCTAAAAATAGACATAGTCTAAAAATAGACTTTGCGCCAAAAATAGCCTACGGGCCCACTTAGTGAAGACAACTTCTTTTCACTAAGCTCCATCATCTTGTTGCATTTTCAACATTTCACCAGTTTGAATTCAAAGGTTGGAGTTCTATAAATACCATTTTCTCTTGAGGTTATATCTACAGTCACTGAGATCCCTAGAGGCCTAGAGATATGGTTTAAGAACTTCAAATTTGAAATGGCACCTTGCAAGGAATTTTTGAAGCTAGAATACATAGACTCAAACTTAACCAAATTAGTGCCCATAAGCTATGTAAAAGATTCATATGCCAACTTAATTTCATGCATCCAAAGATATTTTACTTGTGAAGGGAGATACCATATCTCTAGACCTTCGTTTTTATCTGATTTGTAGCTTAGGAAAGATGTCTAATAAGATTCAATTGAGAAAGAAGCTTGTGAAACCTCATTGTTCCATCATGGTTTGATCAAATTAATTGCTTTACATGAGCTTCAGAAGATAGGTAGAGAATGGTCTGCTTTCTTCTTTATGACAGGCTTTAGAATTGAAGCAGGCCTTAGCCCTAAGGCTAAGGAAATATCTTCACCAACAGTAAGCCATCAGGAGGAAGCAAGTTCAAGCAGGTTTGTGAAATTGAAAGTTATAAAGTAGGTGAAGGAGCCTATGACACCACTAATGGTTCAAGATACCCCTCAACAATCACAGAAGAAGAAAGTTCAGATCAAGGAAGTAGTACAAGAGCAGTCTATTGATTAAACAGTCCAAAGAAGAGTAACCATAAATAAATTAGCCAAGGAAAAGGGGAAAAAAATGATTACTGATGAAAGCCCAGCTTCAAAGGGAAGTTTGAATGATCTCCTCCAGGCTATCGACACAGAAGAGTCCCCTTTGGTCCAAGCAAACTTATTTGAAGTAGGTAAGAACAAAACAAAAAGAGTTAAATCTTCTAAAAAACTCCAATTTGATGACCAGGTCTCAAAGTTTGTTTTCAAGCCAAGAAGGCATGTGATTAGACATTTAAGAAGGTTACAAGAGGTAGAGCTAGAGGTAAGTGAGACAGGAGAGGTAGCAGAGTTCCTTGAAGAGCTTATGGTTCCATCAGTACAATCATCACTAGTGCACAAAGATGACAGAAACAAGGCATTTATCACTCATGAAGAAGAATGTAGCTTTGAGGAGGTCAAAAAGAAATTGTGTCTGCCAATATTGAGATTTCTCAACTCAAGAAAAGGGCAAGGAAACATGCAGTTGAAAAAACAAATTTCAAAAGAGTAAAATCCAGTTGATAAGATGGAAAAGTTCCAAAATATGAAGTAGTGGGCAGTCATGCTCAATATTTCTCTTGGAGTGTCCCTGCAATAAAGGAGGCAAGATATATCAGAAGGATCAATGGTAAATTAAGAACTAAAATCTGGATGATGAAAAGACAAATTGAAGATTTGAAGATTCAACTGAGTGAACCTGAAGGATAGCCTCAGCATAAATGAACCAGACAATAAGTGAAGAAGTTTTGACACAATTTTGATGTGAAACTTACCTTTTTGAAGATTGAAGATTGTTTTTGGATGGACAATGTCAGTTTTGTATGGCTCATTAGCATATGGTGAAACCATTAAAAATCCCAAGAATGACAAAAACTGTGTGTTTTTGACTCACACAGCAGTTTCGTAGCGCGCTACGAAACTGCTGTAGCTGCCAGTTTTGTTTTTGTGGATCAATCTTGAAATGAAAGGGGGATTATTTTGAAAGTATGTTACTGCATAGACATAAGAATACCACCTAAGATGTTTTGAACCTTAAGAAAATGCAAATTCAATAAATGATAGACATATAGAAACCCCAAACCCTGCGCTACGAAAATAGCAGTCATTTCGTAGCTCAGATAGTTTGTCATGATTCAGGTAGCATTCAAGAGGTTTTTGTCTTGGCACGAGTATAGGAGCAGGATATGTAGTTAATTCAATGCATCACATGTGATTAAAGGAGACAATATGGTTAGCAAACTTCGAAGAACCTCCTTGGAGACCAAAGCAAAATACAGGGGCAGTTTCCTAATATCCAAGAACAGTCAAAGGACAAGCAATCAAAGGCCAGCATGGAGTTTAAATTCATCACTTAAGCCAAAGTTGAAGAGGGACAACTGTTAAAGACTGAGTTTATTTCATAGTCAAGGTTGTTTCCAGCATAATAAGGAGTTACACTCCTAGTTGTATTAGGACTCTAGCACTGTTAGTTAACATCTAGTTGTAATTAATAGTTTGTTTTAAGTATAAATATGTGTCAAGTCAAGTAAAATTCAAATTCTCCTCATGTTAGAGGAAGGAATCCAAGATTGTAATGAACTCTATATATGACAAGAGGTGTAATGCGCCAAGGGTTGGAAATTTTTGAGAAAAACACTCATATTGTGTCATTGTGGAAGACTATGTTTTCATGTAATACAGAGTTTGGCTTTACTGCTCAAGATTCAGAAGAGAGTTCAATACTTGATTGTATTATGGTTGTCCTAATTTCCTCATTTGCAGTGGTATGAATGTATGTTACTTAGAACTCATTGGCAATGATCTAACTTCCTTCATGCATTTGTAGGTTGTGTTTCCTACATGTTCTTATGTGTTACTGATATATTGAACTCTTGATGCCCTGATTTCCATGTTAAGCTAATATTGTTGTCATACTAAAAATTTTCTGACTCCATAAGCCCAATGGATGCTTATTGATTGTGTTCAACCATGCATACTCCTTTAATTGTTTCATAGATTTAGCCATCTAATCTTTTACTAAAATCTTTAACCTAGTGAGAGAGACCTCTCAGGTTGGGGAGGCTAAGCCTCAGCCAAAAGTTGGTTTGAAACAGTTACTCAAGGTCTTCCTAGTCGGCAACCTATCAGGAGAAGGTTTTGTGATAACATTTTGGTGCGTCTCCGGGATTCTGAAGATTATTCATTCCCGAAATCTAGAAGCTGAACTTCTAAAGCTAGCAGGAGCTCAGATAACTATTTGAGGCCGCAAAACTACCTTGGCAACTTCACACATCAAATAAAAAATTGGAAGGTGACTCCACTGCTAGAAGATTAGTAGCTTGATGAAGTTTCAAGATGAGTTCCATTGCAAGAATGAATGCCAGGTATGACCCTATGAATCAGTCTCATATCCCCGGTTTTCCAAATCCTATGCCAAAGGTTGATTGGTTAGATGATCTTCCAATATTTAAAGATGAAAGGAAAGACAATGCTGCTCTTCATTTGGTTAGGTTCCATATGCATGTACGCAGTCTTAAGGTTCAATTCCCTGAAGATTGTCTCATGAAGATGTTTATGACCACTTTAGAAGGAAATGCATGGTCTTGGTATAAAGGTTTGGAAAATGGTTCAATATATTCGCTTGCTAATTTTCATGATGAATTATATGAGATGTATAAAGAATGTCATCCTTCCTTATTGTTGGTCAAAGATTGCTGTAAACATTCTTTGAGTCTTATTCAGTATTTGGAGGATTGTTATGATGATGATGAATTTATGGATGAAGAAATTTTAGAGGCTCTTCATAACAATACATTTCAACAACATAGAAATCAACAAGAGTATACCTATGAAAATCATATTACATCCTCTGAGATTGATGTAGAGATGCAGTAGACTTGTCAGTCTTCAAATCATAATGAAGATGAAAATAATTCCAAACACCAAGAAGAGTACTAGAAGATAGCTTTTATAACCCTTAGGTAGAGGAAAAGGTTTATTTTTTATGTCATACTTTGTAGCAGCTTACATCAATGAATGATCTTAATAATGAGGAAAATTACATTGTTTGTGGGAATCATTCAGAAAAGAAGTTGGATAGCATATCAAAGGAATCGTGTGGGGCTGAAAATCAGCTGTCTAAAGATATAGAATGTTATGATGATCATCAAAATAACCATGTCCTCTTTGACCCTATAAATGAATACTTGGCAAAGCTTTGCACACCAGTATTTCATTTTCATTTGCATTATGAAGATCAGGTACATTATAAGTTGATTTGGTCATCTCACTATCATGGTTATTTTGAGGACGAATGCAGTCAATAGCCTCAAATATCAGAAAAGACAATTGATTGGCTTTATTGGAAATATCATGTTGCCTGACCTAAAGTAGAAATTGCAGTTGATAGGGTAGGTAGGAATGTGAAAATAAGCTCAGGGTAGGATGACTGAGCATTTTTTTTTAGTAGGTGCAGGTTGAGTTCCTCTTGCAGAAATCATTAAAGCTTGGGGAGCAGATTGGGCAGCATTTTAGAATTTTATTCTAACGGATGGATAAAGCACTGGAACTGCAGGTTCTTAGTATACCACAAGGGCACAATATCCCAAGTGGAGCCACTGTTATCACTAATTTCTAAGATTTCTAAAAGAATCTTAGACAACTGGTATGGTTCCAAAGTTTTATTTTAGTCATGTTCAAGTCATTTTTATTATTTTTTCTATTTTAGGGTCTAAATCATAGAGTTGGAGTCTTGTTCCCACTATCAAATAAGGTCAACAATCTTGTTTTACCTACTATTGATCCCACATTATTTCAAAAGTGTCATGTTAAGGTTGTTTCAAAATTTACATGCGCTACGAAATTGCCTATGAGTTTTTGTCACGCAAAACTCAGAAAATACACTGTGCGCTACAAAATTGGGGATTCGTAGTTAGGAGTTTTCGTAGCGCAAAACCCAGAATTTACATTGGATGCGCTACGAAATCGAGGATTCGTGCCAAATCTTGTCTAGCTATCAAATCCATCAAAATCCGTTAATTTTTCATCATCAGGTGTCAGTCCATGAACCTTACTTATCACATGCAATCATTCACTCTCATCATTAGATTCGTTAGGGTTTTTGTACGTACTCTTTTCAAATTTTAAAAAGGGTAAGGTAAGGTGAATTGGTTTTGGTATTTTTTATGTTCCTTTCATGCATAAGAGACAATTGGCAAGCTTAGGGATGGCATTCACCAGAATTCTTTGAAAGCTCAAGTGAGGCAGTTCTCCATTTCAACTCAAGTGAGGCAGTGTTCAAACTAAGACAGTGCAAGTTCTTTCAAGTCT
Source organism: Pinus tabuliformis (assembly GCA_031772625.1). Lineage (NCBI taxonomy): Eukaryota > Viridiplantae > Streptophyta > Pinopsida > Pinales > Pinaceae > Pinus > Pinus tabuliformis. Next base: position 74,051,343 of record CM062816.1, read on the forward strand.
CCTTGCAGGGTTCTCACAGAAATGTCTGAAGAAAAGAAAAATCATAGATCATGCTGGTGTCTTAGAGCTGAGCTTGAAGGCTTAGATGTTCTAACAAGGAACAAAGAGGTTGAATATGCATTCAAGCAGGTGGGCTACTAGAGGTTCTATGAAAAGCTTCAGGGAGGTCACATTCAAGCAACCAAGGATTTTGCCTTTAATTTCACTGGTTTGAATTCAAAGGTTGGAGTGTTACAAATACCAGTTTCTCTTGAGGTTATATCTACAGTCACTGAGATCCTTAGAGGCCAGGAGAGATGGTTTGAGAACTTCAAATTTGAAATGGCACCTTGCAATGAATTTCTGAAGCCAGAATACATAGACTCAGACTTAACCAAATCAGTGCCCAGAATCTATGTAAAAGATTCGTATGCCAACTTACTTTCATGCATCCAAAGATATTTTACCTATGAAGGGAGATACCATAAGGTGTACTCTTACCATTTTAAGATTTTATTACATTTCACTGGAAAAATATCTCTAGACCTTCCTTTTTATCTGTTTCATAGCTTAGGCAAGATGTCTGATAAGATTCAATTGAAGAAAGAAGCTTGTGAAACCTTGTTGTTTCATCATGGTTTGATCAAATTGATTGTTTTACATGAGCTTTAGAAGATAGGTAGAGAATGGTCTGCTTTCTTGTTTATGATAGGCTTTAGAACTGAAATAGGCCTTAGCCCTAAGGCTAAGGAAATATCTTCACCAGCAGTAAGTCATCAGGAGGAAGCAAGATCAAGCAGGTTTGTGAAATTGAAAGCCAAAAAGCACGTAAAGGAGCCTATGACACAACTAATGGTTCAAGATACCCCTCAACAGTCACAGAAGAAGAAAGTTTAGATCAAGGAAGTGGTACAAGAGCGATCTATTGATAAAACAATCCAAAGAAGAGTAACTAGAAGTAAATTAGCCAAGGAAAAGGGGAAACCAGTGATAATTGATGAAAGCCCAGCTTCAGAGGGAAGTTTGAATGATCTCCTCCAAGCTATCGACATAGAAGAGTCCCCTCTGGTCCAAGCAGACTTATTTGAAGCAGGTAAGAACAAAAAAAAAAGAGTTAAATCTTCTAGAAAACTCCAATTTGATGACCAGGTCTCAGAGTTCATTTTGAAGCCAAGAAGGCCTATGACTAGACATTTAAGAAGTTTACAAGAGGCAGAGCTAGAGGTAAGTAAGACAGGGGAGGTAGCAGAGTTCCTTGAAGAGCCTGTGGTTCCATTAGTACAATCATCACTAGTGCACAAAGATGACAGAAACAAGGAAGTTATCGCTCATGAAGAAGAATGTAGCTTTGAGGAGGTCAAAAAGAAATTGGTGTCTGTTAATCTTGAGATTGCCCAACTCAAGAAAAGGGCAAGGAAACATGCAATTGAAAAAACAAATTTCAAAAGAGTAAAAGCTAGTTGGGAAGATGGAAAAGTTCCAAGATATGACGTAGTGGGCAGTCATGCTCAATATTTCACTTAGATTGTCCCTGCAATAAAGGAGGCAAGATATATCAAAAGGAGCAATGGTAAATTAAGAACTAAAATCTAGATGATGAAAAGACAAATTGAAGATTTGAAGATTCAACTAAGTGAACTTGAAGGTGTTGTGGCCACCAACAACCCCCCTCCTTATTTAGTATTAGCAATAACACTATATAAGTGGGGACCCTTAGTCAAAAAATTTAAAAAAATCAATTAGTGTTTATATTTCCTTTTGGATAAAACTTACCATCATAGACTTAGAAAAATATTTTTGAAAAATCTAAAAAGATTAAGTTTCATGATGAAGAAATTAAAGTCACTCCTTAAGAAATATCACATCGCGCAAAAAATGATAGGGCACCTTCTTATGAGCCAAAATGATAAAAAATGCGAGATTGCGACGCGAAACTCCATCGCATCGCATCCATTGATGAGCACTCATGTTGGAAAACCTTAAAATCACCGGTATGCGATATCGCAGTATCGCATATCGCAAAATCACATAAAATACACATAACGATTAAACGATTAAGCAATCTGCGATCTTGCGATATTGCGATCTCACGATATGCGATATTGTGATCAAGCAACCTTGCGATAGAACAACATGATGATATTGCGATAATGCGATACTGCGATGCAAATCGCAGAAACATTCCATCGCAGATTTTCTTAGCTCAATATTCAAGAAAAGCTTTTTTCCATAAACCAAGAACCGATTACGCGCTTTAATGATAATTAATAAGTTACATGCCAGTTGTTAATAAAATATGGTTTTGTGTTTTCCAAAGAGCCAGTTCACGTAAGGTGGCATGTTTTTGCATATCCATGGCATTTAAAGCTTTCCTGTCATTATTTATTATCATTACTCTCACCTCACTTGTGAACTGCAGGAACGAAGAACAAAAGTTACACAAAGCAATGTGCAGGAAGCTATGGGGAAAAAGGGTAAGGCTCCAATGTCCAAAGACAGAGAAATGGTGCCCTTACACGCAGACACCGCATGCAATAGAATCACAGATTCACAGAATTCTTCTTAGCCATTCATTACAGATCTCTCATATACAACCATGGTTAAATGGGTACTGAACGATGCTGATATTAGAAACAGACAGTTAATGCTCAGGGTCAAGAGCTCACGAAATCATTATTTTTACAAATTTTGAGCTTTATACCCGATAAGAGAAAGAGGTGCAAAAAGAGAAAAACGCATTAGAGAAGCCCGGATCAAAGAACGAAGGCAGTTTCCAATGTGCGATTAGCGCCTAGCACTAATCGCGCATCTCTGAGAAAATTGCTCAAGAAGGAAAGATTCTAATTGCTTAGTCACCTACAAGCCCGAAAATTGCAAGAAAGCAATGATAAAAACAAACTGGAAACAAAAAGCTAAAGAAAAGGCAGAAGCAATCCAAAGGGTTAACCAAATTGAACTGGGATTATTACTGAGCATACACAGTAAAGCCACATAGTCAGTGGATGACTCTCAAGTATATCATCGATTTTGCTGAGAAGATGGTGCCAGCTCTTGCCAATTCTGTTTGCTTAGCTCAACTAAAAGTGGAAGACAGTCAGCCAACTCTAATCAAGCAAATACTGAATGCTTGCAACTTTAAGGAGCAAATGCAGAAATAGTTAAATATTAGATTTAATTTTAGAAATAGTTTTGCTTTATTTTTTCTTAGAAAAAGGACGGTCATTTAAACCGCATCCTCAATTTTTGTAAATAAGTTATTTATTTAGTATTATTTAAACCCTTCTCATGCATTTAGAGAAGGGTCCATAAATTTGTCAAAAACTTGTCCTCAGAACATGCACTTTTGCACCCTCCGAGGAGGTTTTGATGAATGAATGGAACAGGATTTGTTGATGTTTGCATTTAATATCTGCTAATGATGTTGCACTTCTGTACTCTTAGTGGATGTTAGATCAAGGAGAGATAAATCATTGTCGCTTGAAGCTCACGAGTAGGACTAGTTATAAATGGTACTTTTATCTCTTAACCATTTATGCTTATGTGTTAAAGTGATATACAATTTTTAGTTGTTTATATATTACTGCATGAATGCGTGAGTTATCATTTGACACTTTTGTACGGTGATAGCTATTTATTTATGCTTAATGTATGAATAGCTCATTATGCAATATGTTTTTCACAACTGTTTCGTCTAACTTTTTATACGAAGTGGTTCATCCTTATTGATTTCTTTTCTCATAATAGCTGAATGATCTTTATTACCAGTTTTTATTTGAAATCTTTTTAGATCGCATAATAGAAGAATTACATCCCGGGTTAGTATAGACTTAGATGTTGCTGTTTATTAGAATACAATAGCATAGCATTAGATTAAAGTTAAAATTAGAATATCTTAATTAGGAACTGTTAGATCAGGAACATCAAATTCTACACACACACACACTCACAGATTGGGAAACTGGTCCCATATCCCCAGTCAGACCCGCTATACCAAACGGATGAGCTGCCAACCAAGGTCCAGACCAGGCATGTATCCCCCTTGTTGTAGACCCTATTTACAGGGCTTCAACATATTTGGCGCTAGAAGGAGGGCCTGAACTATGAATGGCAAGTAAATCTAAATCTGAATACCATTCTGAGAGTAAATCACCCTCACTATCTCCCCCGACTTCTCCATTACACTTAAATCCAGAGTTAGAAGTCGCTGGAGCATCAACCGCTGCTACAAACCCTGACATATTAGAACAATCTACTATTGAACCCCCTGAAGTTGAATCTCTAATTCACAAACTTCAGCGATTTTCTATTTCTCCTCAAAGATCTGATAAATCTCAAGGTAGCGTGACTTCGCAATATAACCTTGCTCATCCCCTGATCAGATTAAAGAGTGAAAATTTTGGCATTCAACCAACCAAATTACCTCTTCCAAAAAGGAAAAGAGCAAGGAAATCACCTAAGGAGTCCGATAGCGAGACTCTTTCATCGTCATCATCCATCTCAACTTCTTCACCGTGAAGTCAGCCATCCACTCCTCCACTTCAGATCATTGTCCATCCGCCCACTGGAACCCCCACAACTCCTCTTCAATCATCTGCAATCGTAGTATCCTCATCTTCCCAACCGCAGGGATCATCTTCTACACTTTCCTCTTTTAGTAGTTCAGCAATGGCCCAATCTCCATGGAATAACCCTAGGGCAGTCTTAATGCCTGCACCCTTGAGTCAAATACCGGCCCATCCTGAGAAATGGTTGCCTAAGTTTAATCCTGAGGTAGGCATGCTACCAAAAGAGCATATAAACAAATTTATGCTATCCATTAATCTCAATGGGGTTACTAATGAAGATGTTGTTATTCGACTTTTTCCTTATACTCTGCAAGGAACAGCCGGATCATGGTATTTCTCATTACCCTCTGGGTTTATCACTAGTTGGGACATCTTCCAAGATCAATTCCTGGCCAAGTTTGGTGATGGCAGGTCTACGGAAACGCTAATCAATGACCTATCTAACCTTAGGGCCGAGTCAAGAGAGCCTATCAAACATTTCAATTTACATTTCAATAAAATCCTAAACAAAATTCCTACTGCTTCCCAGCCTAGCGAAGAAGTACGAAGTGAATGGTATATCACTGCTTTACCATCAAACATAGAAATCTTCATGGACAGGGCTAATAGAACAACCTTAGCCGAAAACATGAAAGAAGGAATAGCAGTAGAGAAATGTATAATAGCCCTAGAGAAGAAATCCGTGATAGAGGAATGGAAATCCAAGAAAGTCACCTTCAAGGAAGATTCCAAGAAGAAACAAAAAAAAGATCCATTCGATTTGGAGGGATTGCAAAAAGTTCTGAAGATCATGTCCAATGAAATGGTCGAAATTAAGAAGCAAGTAGCAGAAACTTCTTCAAAAAAGCCCTACAGAGCTTTTAAAAGAGGCCCTTCAACGAATTCAAAGCCACCCAATGCTATTACAAATGATGAATCCGAAGAAGAGGAAGAGGAAATTGCCACTGAAGGGTAAACCGATGAAGAAGAAGTTGTAGAGTTACAAGGAATGTGGGATTTCATCCTCCCACAAGAAGAAGATCAAGAAGTATTCCCAGTTAGCACACGAAGTATAAATCAGCTTGATCCTCCCCAAACTATCCCTAAGCCAAAGAGCGCAAGCTCTGCAATAAAGGATAAAGTCGCAACAAAGAAAACAACATCTAAAGCGACTCAAACCAGCCCAGTCCAAATAGATTCATCAACTCCATCTAAAACGTTGATCGTTTTGGATGAAATGGAGTACAATATTATAGAAGATATGAAAAAGACTAGGGCCAACATCACTCTTTATGAATTGAGCAAGTTAAAGCATCAACAAAAGATAATGTTGAAAGAATTACATGTTGTGCTAGTTGCACCTTTGCCTGCCGCTGTACTTTCTCAAGCTTCCCATAACATGGGAAGACCTCCAACTAATGTGACCAATAAGATTGATCCAAATGACATCGCTCTAATTGGAGGAAGATCGAGATCTCATACTCCCCCGTTTCTCCTTACTTATGAAATTTTCAATAAAAATGTGCATAATTTCTTAGTGGATTCTGGTGCTTCATCGAATATTTTACCAAAGTCCATATGTGCCAAATTAAACGTTCAACCATAGAAATCCGTTGTGCACATAGTTCAGCTAGATCGATCTCAAGTCGAAGTGATTGGCGAACTAAATCAAGTAACCATAAGGCTGTCATCCAACCCAAAGGTATGTCAAGTTATTGACATTTTAGTTGCTGATATTCCAGAATTTTATGGCTTAATTCTTAGCAGGGATTGGTCAGAAAAACTTCATGGATACTTCGCAACTGACTGGTTGCACATGTGGCTACCCTACAATGGTAAACAAAATCAAATAAAATTTGAACGAGAACTCCATCAGAAATACATAGTAACGGAGCTAGAGGGGGAAAATGAACCAGTAGCATATAGCAATAGCATTATTGGCAATTACTCAGTAGATTCTTTCCTCGGCAATTTTAATGCTCATACGTCACCTTACTTAGAACATTCTGTTTTGTCCCAAGTCGAATTTTTTTCCCAAATGGAGTTCAAAATGTATCAATTTCTTAGATAGTCCTGTAAATAAATTTTTTTTTTGGAAATTATTTTTTGATGGTCCTAAATCTAAAGAAGGAGCAGGAGCGGGATGCATTCTAATTAGTCCAGAAGGGGATAAAATTATGATAACATGCAGACTCGAATTTGATTGCACCAACAATACAGCAGAATATGAGGCTTTGGTCCAAGGGTTGTACAAAGCAATCGCGTTAGACGTCAAGTACCTTCAAGTTTTCGGAGACTCTGAAATTGTAGCTAGACAGGTACGTAATACTATACATTACTTATAAGGTCATTTAAAAAATTATTAATCCTTAGTTCAAGATCTGACTGAGCATTTTATAGCATTTGATATTTCTTCAATTCCTAGACTCCAGAATGCAAGTGCAGACCTTTAGCTAACGTAGCTTCTAAGCTTATTCCTTTAGAAGATTTTAGTCCAGATAGATTCTCAATAGAATTAATCTTTAGACCATCTATTCCTGATAACATCACAAATTGGAGAGTATTCAACGACGATCCTGATATCATAAATTTCCTCACATATGAAGGATCCTACTCCAATCAAATAATTGATGAAGACCAACATGATCAACAATTGCAACAAGATAGCACTAACAATGCTATACCTAAGTCGGTAGTCAAGTTAGAAGACCTGTACGATTTGAAAGATCGGTTTAAAAGGTCTACCAATTCAAAACTCCAAAGTTCCACTTTGAATTACGAATTAGTAAACCTAGGAACCGATGCCAAACCACAAAAAATTAATCTAGGTCTCGGCCTAGCCCTGGAAGAGAAATTAGCATATATTCGTCTTTTGAGACAGTATAATTTTTTTTTTTATTGGAATTATGATGAACTCAAAACATACAAAAATTCCATCATCCAACATACTATTCCAATGATCGATAATGAAAAACCTGTCCAGCAAAAATTGAGAAAGATCCATCCCAATTTAGAAAATCAGATAAAAACTAAACTCAATAAGTTATTGAAATCCAAAATAATCTTTCCCGTCAGAAATTCTAAATGGGTCTCCAATATGGTACCTGTTAGAAAGAAAAATGGAGATATTAGAATTTGCATTGACTTTTGAAACCTTAACAAGGCCTGCCAAAAAGATAATTTTCCTTTACCACCTATGGAACATATATTGCAGGAAGTGGTGGGTTCAGAATTAATGTCTTTCTTAGATGGATTTTCAGGACACAATCAAGTGTTGGTACATCCTGATGATCAGTTAAAAACCACATTCAGAACTAAATGGGGCACATACACATATCGAAAGATGCCATTTGGTTTGATTAATGTTGGTGCCACATTTCAGAGAGCCATGGACATCGCATTCAAAGTTTTAGTTAATAAATCTGTAGTAATTTATTTGGATGATATAACAATGTATTCCAAGAAAAGAAGCGACCATCTTAGAGATTTAAAACAAATCTTCCAACGTTGTTTAAGGTATGGAATTTCACTTAACCCAAAAAAATCCTTTTTCTCATTAAGTGAAGGGAAACTTCTAGGATTCATAGTGTCAAAATCTGGAATTCACATCAATTCCAATAGAATCAAAGAGATTTCTGTAATATCCTTACCTCACAACAAAAAAGCCATGAAATCTTTCCTTGGTCAGATCAACTTTGTAAAGAGATTTGTTCCAGATTTTTCATGAATCGTGTCTCCTTTGCAAGCCATGATTAAAAAGAACTCAAATTTTAAATGGGGCCAAGATGAACACGAAGCATTCAACCTAATCAAAGAATCTATTATTAATGCTCCATCTTTAGCAACTCCGAATTTTTCAGAGCCTTTTATTTTGTATACATTTGCCTCAGATAGGTCATATGCTGTGATACTCACTCAAGCAAATCAAGAAAAGGCGGAAGCCCCAATTGCTTTTTTCAGTTCAAATTTATAGGGCACTGAATTAAATTATTTAGATGTGGAGAAACAAGCTTATGCTGTTTTCAAAGCAATCAAATACTTCAGACCTTTTCTACTCAAAACCCATACAAAAATTATAGTACCGTTTCCAGTGGTAAGAAATATTCTAGTACAGAAGGATGTGGGTGAGAAAAGGGCCAATTGGGTTACTGCCTTACAGGGATATGACATAGAAATGAAACCAACAAACATTGTAAAAGGTCAAGGTTTTTGCAAAATGCTGGTTGGAGCGTCGCAAATTTATGAAATTCCATCTGTAGAGGTACAAATGTGCGAGGTAAGCCTAAACGATGCAGAATCATTATACGCTGATATCATTTATTATCTTAAGAATGGGTATGCTCCTTCACACCTCGATCATACTAAGAAAAGAGCTCTAAGGTTGAAAGCCAAACAATATCAGCTCATAAATGATATTCTTTTTAGAATAGATTATGATTTTGTTCTTCTTAGATGTCTTGAGAAATCTGAAGCTGAAAAAGTTTTGCAGGAACTCCACGATGGGCCAGCAGGTGGACACTATGTTGGAGATGCTACTGCACATAAAATCTTGCGCGCAGGCTATTACTAGCCCACATTATTTAAAGACTCGCACAGTTACGTGAGGAAATGTCAAGTCTGCCAAACTACTGCTGGGAGAAAAAAGAAGCCATCCTTGCCACTACAGCCAGTTAACATTGAGCAACCTTTCAGTCAGTGGGGATTGGACATAATAGGTGAGATTGTTCCTCACTCTTCTAAGTAGCATAGATATATCCTTACATCAACATATTATTTTACTAAGTGGGTAGAAGCAGTTCCACTCAAGACGGCTAATGCTGAAAATATCATTGAGTTCATAGATCAATTTATAATCACCAGGTTTGGATTGCCTTCCGCTTTAATGTTTGATAATGCATCATACTTTTCTGGAAATGAAATGACTGAATTTGCACTTAAAAGAGGATTCAAACTTAAATATTCGACCAATTATTACCCACAAGGCAATGGGTTAGTTGAGTCTACAAATAAAAACCTAATCAGGATTATCAAAAGAACAGTTGACCAAAATCATAAAAATTGGCATAAGGCTTTAATATATGCTTTATGGGCAGACCGAATAATGCAAAAAGCTTCTATCGACACTTCTCCCTTTAATTTAGTTTATGGGAAAGAAATGGTTCTTCTGACTCATTTAGCAATTCCCTTTTTGTCTCTAGTTCAATACATTGATGAAGTACCAACTTCCTCCTTACAGCTAAGACAAACGGAAATAATCAAATTAGAAGAACAACGAGAATAGGCTAAGAAAACCCATGCTCATCGTCAAGCACTAATAAAATCCTCTTTTGATTCAAACATAATGACCAGAAAAGATTTTCAGATGGGAGACTTAGTTTTAAAATGGGACAAGGCTCATGAAGAGAAAGGGAAACATACAAAATTTCAAAGAATGTGGCTTGGTCCTTTTCAAATTGTAGAAGTCATAGGTCCATCAACGTTTGTGTTACAGGGTTTAGCAGGTAAGAGAGACTCTTTGCCTGTTAATGGACAAATTCTCAAGAAATATTTTCCATAGAAGATTGTTCTTCTATTTTTCTAGAGTAATAATTTTTCTTTTCATAATAAAACCAGTTGTGAGTGGTTACATTAGGCATTTACGAATAAGACACCAATTCTCTTTTAGATTTTGATTTTTTTTCGCTTGTATAAATAGCAAATCTTTTGGAAAATTAATCTTTATTATTGAAAGATACAGTTAAAGACTCTAGCCTAGGTATGATACTAGTTTCAACTTCATAAAGTTTGATGAAAACAACCTTTAGTGAAGAAATTGTTTTATGTCAGTACAATGAAAGGTATCAATAACAAAATAAAGATTCTCTGTAGAACAACTATTTCCAAAAACTCTACTATTGTCGTCCAGAGCTATCTTAAGGAAAAAATGACTTCCTCCCTGCTAAGGAAATCACAACTTTTAGAGGAACAACCCAAGGATACACTTCATCTTGAAGAATAAGAGGTCTCATCACGAGCCGGCTTATCATAATCACAGATATTATAACTTGTTGACTTTGCCAAATACTGTACACCAAAATAGGGCAATGACTCAAGATTGTTGCAATCAAAAGACAAGGGGTCTCATCACGAGCCAACTTGTTCAGCAAAGTTATAAATCAAGTGAATGACTGTGTCATAAATTGGCTATCAGACCAAGACATTGTTCCTTAAGAGTAAAAAGAAAATAAAAGCAATAAGTGTGGATGTGGATTCTTCTTTGAGAGTTGTAAGTGGTTTTAAGTAGGATACAGGATCATTGCTGGGTAACAAGTAACCCTGTCAAGGCTATAAACGTCTGCTGGCAGCAGAGGCTCTACCTACGACAAATGAGCATATTTAAAACTGGTTTACAGAGAAGACTTTGTTTTATCTTTACAGACCAAGTAATGACTGATGTAAATACAAGGACTAGCCTGAGGGAGCAAATAATCAAAGTTGAAAATAGTTGAAACAAAATGTCATTGACAGGTTAGAACATAATGTACTTTATCTTTCCATAATAAAGTTTAACTTTCTGAAAAATTTTCTGTTTTGGAAGTTTAGAAAATTAAATAGAAAAACAGAGATAATTGGTTCTTCCAAATGAATCGCCAATTGTTGTGGCCACCAACAACCCCCCTCCTTATTTAGTATTAGAAATAACACTATATAAGTCGGGACCCTTAGTCAAAAATTTTTAAAAAATCAATGAGTGTTTATATTTCCTTTTGGATAAAACTTACCATCATATACTTAGAAAAATACTTTTGAAAAATCTAAAAAGCTTAAGTTTCATGATGAAGAAAGTAAAGTCACTCCTTAAGAAATATCACATCACGCAAAAAATGATATGGCACCTTCTTATGAGCCAAAATGATAAAAAATGCGAGATTGCAACGTGAAACTCCATCGCATCGCATCCATTAATGAGCACTCACGTTGGAAAACCTTAAAATCGTCGGTATGCGATATCTCAGTATCGCATATCGCAAAATCGCATAAAAAACACATAATGATTAAACGATTAAGCGATCTGCGATCTTGTGATATGGTGATCTCACGATATGCGATATTGCAATCAAGCAACCTTGCGATAGAACATCATGATGATATTGCGGTAATGCGATACAGTGATATGCGATACTGCAATGCAAATCGCAGAAACATTCCATTGCAGATTTTCCTGGCTCAATATTCAAGAAAAGATTTTTTCCATAAACCAAGAACCGGCTATGCGCTTTAATGATAATTAATGAGTTACATGCCAGTTGTTAATAAAATATGGTTTTGTGTTTTCCGAAGAGCCAGTTCACGTAAGGTGGCATGTTTTTGCATATCCGTGGCATTTAAAGATTTCCTGTCATTATTTATTATCATTACTCTCACCTCACTTGTGAATTGCAGGAACGAAGAACAAAAGTTACACAAAGCAATGTGTAGGAAGCTATGGGGAAAAAGGGTAAGGCTCCAATGTCCAAAGACAGAGAAATGGCGCCCTTATACGCAGACACCGCATGCAACAGAACCGTAGATTCACAGAATTCTGCTGAGCCATCCATTACAGATCTCTCATATACAGCCATGGTTAAATGGGTATTGAACAATGCTGATATCAGAAACAGACAGTTAATGCTCAGGGTCAAGAGCTCACGAAAACATTATTTTTACAAATTTTGAGCTTTATACCCGATAAGAGAAAGAGGCGCAAAAGGCGAAAAATGCATCAGAGAAACCCGGATCAAAGAACAGAGGCAGTTTTCGATGCTCGCTAAGAAAATTGCTCAAGAAGGAAAGCTTCTAATTGCTCAGTCACCTACAAGCCTGAAAATTGCAAGAAAGCAAAGATAAAAACAAACTGGAAGCAGAAAGCTAAAGAAAAGGCAGAAGCAATCCAAAGGGTTAACCAAGTTGAATTGGAATTATTATTGAGCATACACAGTAAAGCCACATAGTCAGTGGATGACTCTCAAGTATATCATAGATTTTGCTAAGAAGATGGTGCCAACTCTTGCCAATTCTGTTTGCTTAGCTCAACTAAAAGTGGAAGACAGTTAGCCGACTCTACTCAAGCAAATACTGAATGCTTGCAACGTTAAGGAGCAAATGCAGAAATAGTTAGATATTAGATTTAATTTTAGAAATAGTTTTGCTTTATTTTTGCTTAGAAAAAGGACGGTCATTTAAACCGCATCCTGAATTTTTGTAAATAAGTGATTTAGTTAGTAGTATTTAAACCCTTCTCATGCATTTAGAGAAGGGTCCATAAATTTGTCAAAAACTTGTCCTCAGAACATGCACTTTTGCACCCTCCGAGGAGGTTTTGATGAATGAATGGAACAGGATTTGTTGATGTTTGCATTTAATATCTGCTACTGATGTTGCACTTCTGTACTCTTAGTGGATGTTAGATCAAGGAGAGATAAATCATTGTCGCTTGAAGCTCATGAGTAGGACTAGTTATAAATGGTACTTTTATCTCTTAACCATTTCTGCTTATGTGTTAAAGTGATATACAATTTTTAGTTGTTTATATATTACTGCATGAATGTCTGAGTTATCATTTGGCACTTTTGTACGGTGATAGCTATTTATTTATGCTTAATGTATGAATATCTCATTATGCGATATGTTTTTCACAACTGTTTCGTCTAACTTTTTATATGAAGTGGTTCATCCTTATTGATTTCTTTTCTCATAATAACTTAATGATCTTTATTACCAGTTTTTATTTGAAATATTTTTAGATCACATAATAGAAGAATTACATCCCGGGTTAGTATAGACTTAGATGTTGATGTTTATTAGAATACAATAGCATAGCATTAGATTAAAGTTAAAATTAGAATATCTTAATTAGGAACTATTAGATCAGGAACATCAAATTCTACACACACACACTCACAGATTGGGAAACTGGTCCCATATCCCCAGTCGGACCCGCTATACCAAACAGATAAGGAGCTGCCAACCAAGGTCTATACCGGGCAAGTATCCCCCTTGTTGTAGACCCGATTTACGGGGCTTCAACAGAAGGAAATCCTCAACATAAATGAACCAGACAGTAAGTGAAGAAGTTTTGACACAATGTTGATGTGAAACTTACCTTTTTGAAGATTGAAGATTGTTTTTGGATGGACAATGTCAGTTTTGTATGGCTCATTAGCATATGGTAAAACCATTAAAAATCCCAAGAATGAAAAAAATTGTGTTTTTGACTCACATAGCAATTTTGTAGAGCGCTACGAAATTGTTGAAGGTGACATATAATGCATATCAGTTTCGTAGCGCGCTACGAAACTGCTATAGATGCCAGTTTTGCTTTTGTGGATCAATCTTGAAATGAAAGGGGGATTACTTTGAAAGTATGTTGCTGCATAGACATAAGAACACCACCTAAGAAGTTTTGAACCTTAAGCAAAGGAAAATTCAAGAAATGAGAGACATATAGAAACCCCAAACCCTGCACTATGGACATAGCAGTCATTTCGTAGCTTAGACAATTTGTCATGCTTCAGGCAACATTCAAGAGGTTTTTTTCTTCGCACGAGTATAGGAGCAGGATCTGTAGCTAATTCAATGCATCACATGTGATTAAAGGAGACAATATGGTTAGCAAACTTAGAAGAACCTCCTTGGAAACAAAAGCAGAAATATAGGGGCAGTTTCCTAATATCCAAGAACAATCAAAGGACAAGAAATCAAAGGTTACCATGGAGTTTAAAGTCATCACTTAAGCCATTTGAAGAGGGACATCCGTCAAAGAACAATTTTATTTCATAGTCAAGGTTGTTGCCAACATAATAAGGAGTTACACTCCTAGTTGTATTAGGACTCTAGGACTGTTAGTTAACAGCTAGTTGTAATTAATAGTTTTGTTTAAGTATCAATAGGTGTCAGGTCAAGTAAAATTCAAATTCCCCTCATGTTTGAGGAAGGAATCCAAGATTGCAATGAACTCTATATATGACAAGAGGTCTAATGCACCAAGGGTTGGAAATTTTTGAGAAAAACACTCATATTGTGTCATTGTGGAAGACTATGTTTTTATGTAATACAGAGTTTGGCTTTACTACTCAGGATTCAGAAGAGAGTTCAATGCTTGATTGTCTTATGGTTGTCCTCATTTCTTGATTTACAGTGGTATGAATGTATGTTACTTAGAACTCATTGGCAATGCTCTAACTTCCTTCATGCATTTGTAGATTGTGTTTCCTACATGTTCTTATGTGTTACTGATATATTGAACTCTTGATGCCCTGACTTCCATGTTAAGCTAATATTGTTGTCATACTAAACATTTTCTGACTCTATAAGCCCAATGGATGTTTATTGATTGTGTTAAACAATTCATACTCATTTACTTGTTTCATAGAGTTAGCCATCTAATCTTTTACTAAAATCTTTAACCTAGTGAGAGAGCTCTCTCAGGTTGGGGAGGTTAAGCCTCAACCAAAAGTTGGTTTAAAACAGTTACTCAAGGTCTTCCTGGTCAACAGCCTAACAGGAGAAGGTTTTGTGATAACAGAGGCAATATGGTTGTTGAAGGGAAAAAGATATGAATTACAGCTCTTCGTGGATGCATTAACACTTTGCTAAGCCATCACAAAAAAATGCATTTTGTTGTGAAGGCTTTGTGTTGACACCCAAACTAGCCCATATCTCATATATTTAATTTTTGTCTAAATTCCTTTTCCTTGATAGTAGATATAATGGACTAGGTTTGGTTGAAGATAAGGCTTTAGGTTTGTTTTGTAACCGAGACATGAAAATGATCACAAATGAATGAAATATTATCTCCTATGCTTTAATAAAACCATCCTTTAATTTCGTCATCCAGTAAATAGGTATTTTGTAGTATTATTTCAAGTTTGTTTGGTTTTCATAGCATAGTGTCCATTCTACAACAAATAGATTAGAAATTCCATTTATGCCTTGAGTTTTGCACATACAATGTTGGTATCTCTAATTTTTTTCCATTGGATTGATAATTCAATGTCCAGAATTTAAGCAATTAAATCTATTGATATCTAGTACCTAAGTTCTATGGCCCCTATCATATCCTCTAATGAATTGGATAAGTTGCATATAGATTGCATTTCCTAGCTAAATCCAAGATCAATATAATATTTCATTTATCCTATTTCAAGAAATTATTTAGGCCAAGTTGTCACATTCGGATCATGTTCCCTAACCTTGGTCAAGAGGGATCCATTTGGTTGCAACTAGAGGTAATATTAAACAAAAGCTTGTATTGAGTCTGTCAATGCAATATCCAAGAAGTCTTGATCGAGTAGAAATATATGCAACGTAGAGATGCCACCTAGGAACAATGTTAATTTGGAAGGGGAAGGGCATGTTATTGTCCCATCCTAACCTTGCTATGGACACTTAGGCATTATTTAATTACAATGTGAGTTATTCTCTGTGAATAAGGCCCACTTGGTAGTTGGTACTCAATAATATTGATACCACTAATGGTAGGGTTTGGGCAATCATAAAATAACTATTCTACCTAGTGGAAGGCCCTCTCTATCGATACAGTCTTCAGTTTTTCTCTAGGAATGCATGAATCTATCCTTTTCAAGTGAAAACAAGAATGCGTTCATGGTAATGTGCAACAAGGAATGTTCCACTAGCTAGGCCACATCTCTTCAATTTCTCTTGTAACTTCAAAGTATCAGATAATAATGATGGATGCATATGTCTATTTTGATTTTGATTATGTTGGATTCCATTGAGGTTTGAGGATATATTTTGGAATTATTTTACTGCTAATCTAGAACAGACAATAGTCCTTGGAGCTAGGTGCTTTTCTACTTGGTTGGCCTCTAATAGGTACACCAATGAGGATATTTGAAGGCATATCCCTTGCCTTTAGTAGCTCTTCAAATTCCTTGCTTAATTCAGTTAATTTAGATTGGTATTCCCTTGGGCTCCAATTGATGTAGTTTACTCATTTTATTGTTATGTGCCACTATTTCTGCTTATTTACATTGTACAATACTCATAGTTAAGCATTGTTAGGTCCCTATAATACTAGTGATTCCTCCATTACTATTTTCGTTGTAGCCCTTATTGCTATTGTTGTACCCCTATTGTCCCCATATTGTTAATATTATGCCCCATAGAAGCCCACTATTGTTATTGTTGTGCCCTTATATTATTATTGTTATGTCGGCTTTGATTATATTGTGACCCCTTAGACTCCTATATATAGAAAGGAGGTTTTTTCATTTGTATCATCGAAGAATTTTTCATTTGTGTAATGTAAAGGAGGTTGTCCCCTCGAAGAGGCTGATTTTGAAGGTGTTGATATCTTTTCTTCTATTTTGTGAGCTGGTTGCATAACATTTGGTATGAAAGCTTTGGATTCTAGGGTTTCGCTACTCCAAATAGGTCATCGTGGAAGTTTCACTATAAATTTTTTTTCTACAACGTTTCAAAATCTAAAAAATAACCCATTTGAGTCGAAAGCTCTCTAAACCTCAGGTCCAAATTTCAGATCTTGTATCACTATATTTTCGGAGATATGATGCAAGGAATTTAGGGTTTTTGCAAGTTCTCGAATTATATATCAAAAAGTTAACTTAGGGAAAATCTTCATAACTTTATCTCTAAGCATCATATTGAAATTCCATAAAACATTATAGAAATATGATGGCCTGCAGTTTTCTATATATTAGTTTCAGGTCCTCAAGTCGAAACAATGACACGTGGGACTTCGTATAAGTTCACTCTACTGAATTAGTCTATAATCAGGCCATCGTGGGATATTTGGCATAACTCTTCCTTGGAGAATCCAATCTTGATCAGATTTGGGGGGTTGGAAAGAGGACTTAGAGGGATACCGCAGGATGCAATTTTATACCTTGGAGATCTGAAATTATAGATATAAATATCAAGCTCCTACAAAGTGAAAAAAGGTGTATATTTTTTCTTAAATTTTGCATAAGTTTGATCTAAAAAAGTAGTTTGAAGGAATTCAAAGGGCATAGTGAAGCATTATTATCATTAATTGATGCCCTGAAGAAAGAAAATGGAAACACCTAGTAAGAAACCTGAAAGCTCTAGCATGACTCGTGAAGAAGAGGAAGAAATTCAACATGATATATCAAAATTACGAGATGAAGTGCAACAAAATTCACTCTCACAAAAAGTAACAGAAGATAAGATGAATAGTTTAAAGAAAGGTGTGGAAGCTAAGATGGATGATGTGGAAGCTAATATGGATGGTTTAAAGACTCCAAAGGCCTCCCACATATTTGTGATCATGATCATGCTATTCATTTGATTCCAGGAAGTGTTTCTTCGAACATTAGGCCTTACAGATATCCCTATGGCCAAATTAGTGAAATTGAATGTATGGTTGGAGAAATGCTAGAGGCTGGTATAATTCAACCTAGTCAAATTTATTTCTTTGCTAAAGTAGTATTGGTGCACAAGAAATATGGGTCATGGCACATGTGTTCAGATTATAGGGAGCTCAGCAAGCTCACTATTAAAGATAAATTTCCCATTCCTATCATTGATGAATTATTGGATGAATTGCATGGATCAATTTACTTCACCAAGTTGGATCTTTGTTTAGGATATCATCAAATTAGAATGAAGACTGAAGAAATTCCAAAAACAAAATTTAGAACTCATAAGGGTCATTATGAATTTTTGGTCATGAATTTTGGCTTTACCAATGCACCTTCTACATTTCAAGGTTTGATGAACTCCATTTTCAAACCCTTAGAAAATTTGTGTTAGTATTTTTTGATGATATACTAATCTACAACAAGTCTTGGAAGGATCATGTTCAACATGTTGATAGGGTGCTCAAACTATTGGAGGAGAAACAATTATATGCAAAAATATCCCAATGTTTCTTTGGAGTACAAGAGGTGGAATATATGGGTCATATTGTATCTCATGAAAGTGTGAAGGTAGACCCTACCAAAGTTAATCCATTAAGGAATGGAAAATCCCCACATCCATAAAGCATCTATGAGGATTTCTCGGGTTTATAGGGTATTATCGAACTTTTGTTAAAAATTATGGGCGAATAGCAACACCTCTAACAACATTATTGAAGAAAGATTCATTTTCATGGACTCCAGAAGCAACGAAGGCCTTTGAACATCTTAAAGAGGCAATGTGCCAAGCACCGGTCTTAGCTATGCTGGACTTCACAAAAACCTTTATTGTGGAATTTGATGCCTTAGGAAATTGAATTGGTGTTGTTTTAATCCAAGAAGAAAGACCCATTGCTTTCGAAAGTTGTCCAATCAAAGAAAGTATTTACACAAATCTATTTATGAGAAGGAAATGTTGGCAATACTACACGCACTTAAGAAATGGTGACACTACCTAATGGGAAGATACTTCAAGGTAAAAACAAATCATGATAGTCTTAAATTAATTTTAGAAAAGAGATTATCTTCAGAAGAGCAACAAAAATGGCTCACAAATATGTTGGGTTATGACTTTTAAATCATCTACAAAAAAGGGAAGCAAAATGTTGTGGCAGATGCACTCTCAAGAAAGGATGAGGATGTGAAAGCATTGCTTTGTGCCATTTCTATTATCCAACCAGATTGGACAAACGAAGCAAGGGATGAATGGACACTTATCAAAAGTTACAACAAGATCCCAGTACATCTGATACATTTAGCTAGAAAAATGATTTGTTATGGTACAAATATTTCTTATACCTATGTAAGAATTCCCAACTCAAACAAAATATTCTTATGGAGTTGCACACCTCTCCCTTAGGAGGGAACTCAAGATTTTTAAAAACTTACCATAGGATTAAGAAGGATTTTTTTTGGGATGGACTTAAATGATATATTCAAAAGTTTGTGGCGGAATGTTTGGTTTACCAACAAACTAAAGTTGAAACAATTAAGACCCCAGGTCTGTTACAACCTTTATCCATTCCAAGACAATGTTGGGAGGAGGTTTCAAAGGATTTTATCACAGGCTTACCCAAGTTTGAAGGAAAGAGTGTCATCATGGTGGTAGTTGACATACTCACCAAGTATGCACACTTTTTTGGATTATCACATCTATTAAATCTAGTACAATTTCTATTGCATTTATGGAAACAATTCAAAATCTACATGGAAACCCAAAGATTATTGTAAGTGACAAAGATCCCATTTTAACTGGAAATTTTTGAATAGAATTATTTTCCTGTCTTGGTACTTAGTTAGCTCATAGCTCATCTTATCATCCTCAATCTGATGGGAAAAATGAGATAGTAAACAAATGTTTGGAAGGATATCTTCATTGCTTTGTATCTGATAAACAAACACAATGGGTCAAATGGTTGCCTCTGGCTGAATGGTGGTATAACACTTCCTTCATACTGCAGAAAAAATGACCCCATTTATGGAACCTTATGGATATCATCCACTATCCATCATGTCATATTTAAGAGAAAATTCTAAGGTTCAAGCAATGGAATATCACATTGAGCATCAACAAAAAGTTCTCCAACTCTTAAAGGATAACCTCACTTTGGTGCAGAATGGAATGAAATGATAGGAAGATCAACATCGCAGCGAAAAAAGTTTTGATGTAGGTGACTCAGTATTCCTACGGCTATAATTATATAAGAAAATGTCCTTCAAGCAAGCTAATAAGGATAATAAATTATCACCAAAGTATTATGGTCCATACAAGGTGTTGCAAAAGATTGTTACTATGGCATACAAATTGGAGCTCCCTACAGCTTCCTGAGTGCACCTAGTTCTCCATGTTGCATGCTTAAAGAAGGTTATTGGTGACAAACTCCTAGTTCAAACAATATTGCTAGAACTTGACGAGGAAGGGAAATATTGGAACCTGAAGCAATCACAGAAACAAGAACTCGTCAGCTACGAAATCGATCAATTTTAGAGTATCTCATCAATGGAAGAACTTACCCACTGAAGATTCCACATGGGAGGGTGAGAATTTTATACAAAAGCATCCAAAACTACTCAAGCATTGAGGACAACACTTTTTTGAAGGAGAGGGGCATGTTAGGTCCCTATAATACTAGTGATTCCCCCATTAATATTGTCATTGTAGCCCTTGTTGTTATTGTTGTATCCCCATTGTCTCCATATTGTTATTATTGTGCCCCATATAAGCCCACTATTGTTATTGTTGTGCCCTTATATTATTATTGTTATGTCGACTTTGATTATATTGTGACCCCTTAGACTCCTATATATATAAAGGAGGTTTTTCATTTGTATCATTGAAGAATTGTTCATTTGTGTAATGTAAAGGAGGTTTCCCCCTCAAAGAGGCCGATTTTGAAGGCATTGATCTCTTTTCTTCTATTTTTTGAGTTGGTTGCATAACAAGCACTTCCCTCTTGGCCACATTTCAAAGAGATAGTATCTGAGTTGAAATATTTTGCATAATCACTTAAAACATGCACCCACTATATAGATTAGCACAACATTTGAGATGTAGAGGATCGAGGAACTAGTTTCCACACAAGTTGTTCATTCGTAAGGTAGAAATTTTTAGTGGTGAATATCCCAAAATATTGATGAATTTAAACTAGGAATCCTCCTTAACCTTCATAATTCCATATTCACAAGTTTGACCTAGATGGAAATGTGTTTCCCTTGGTGGACCCTCATTGTGCTTATGGGATAGAAATTATGGTTTCAAGGAAGGGAAACACTTGTTAATGTCATCAATCTCGAAGAAAGAAAGTGGGTCAAGATTCAATCCAAAAGGTTGAGTATTGTTATCAAGATGGTTCTAGAACATAAAACCCTAGGGTTATCGTTAGGGGAAACTCTAGGAAGCCAAGGGAGATAGTATCCTAGAAAATTTGGGGCCATGATGGAAGGGTTTTCATAAAATTTAAGATACTTGAAGAATAAGGCTCTTTAGCTTAATTTTCTCCTCAAGTTCAAGCCAATTCTGCATAAGGAAGGCTTAGGAGAAGACCCCTTAAGTGAAAGACAAACCTGAGGGAGACATCTTGGAAAAATTATGGACCTTGATAAATTACTATAGCACTGGAATAATGGTTATTACAACACTATAGTGCTAGCTAAATTTAGTGTTCCACTATAGTGACTTGGGAGGCTAGAAACTAAGCTTAAAGTGGAATTTTCACCCTAAGAGCATAAATCCTAGGGGTTAGGATGAGGGTAAACAATGGTAACTCAAGGGCAAAGTACCTTGAATATATTAGGGACATATGATCCAGGTGGATCTTCAGATACAATGGCATGGAAAAGCTCAAAATTCAAAGTGGCAAAAAATCAAGTATCCTGACATCAGATCAAAGTGCTCGTTACCCTAATTCCAACGGTGCGACTGACACTCCAATCCGAGTCCGGACGATGAAGTTATGGTAGAAAGAAGTTTGCCTTGTTCCTTTTGAAAATGAGGTTTTTTCCCCTAAAAATGGCTTTAAGCCTTTAAAAGGAAAAATCACAATCGGAGAAGTCAAAAGGCGGGCTTAAACCCTCGATCAGCAATCTCCGATTAAATTGGAGTTGGGGGTAAGCAATTGATGATATCAGGATGATCATATCGGCGGATCAAGTTGGCGAAACCCAAAGGATAGGACCAGGAACCCTGAGTCGATGACGATGCGATAGGGCTGATGCAACACATCGATATCAGTGATATTGGCGATCGGCAATCGGCGGTCGGTAACCCCCCGCTAACAGGACCAATGCACCAGCGATATGTCGATAAGGAAATTTGAAGTCTGGGTTTTTGTTTTTTTAATGTTTTCGTGTGTATTATCACTTGGAACAAAAAATGCATATTTTCAAGGTTTGTTGCGCCCATTGATCCATTCGATAGAACAACTACTATTCTAAACAAACAACCCCTGATTTTTAAGCGGCCTTATATTGTAAAACCCAATGCACACATGAAAGCGCAGCGGGGGGAAGAGGATTTTCTAGCACACGGTTCGAGGCAGTAGCTTGTAGGAGGGGCGATTGATCATTTTGTCTAAATTGGTAAAAGTTTATATGGTTTCTACCCTTCTCGACGCCGCAGACACAGTGATGCTATCCATTTCTCCATCTGAGTTCTCCTTTACTCAACCATTTTCCAGAATGGAGGTATAAGACTCCTTTTATGTAAACTGATGATTGTATTCTCCCTTTTCATGCCATTTAATGAATGAAGGCCTTCCCATTGATCGAGCAGGGCCTGGAGACGTAGTCCGAGTTGGACGAACTCCATTATCAAGTCTTGTTGTCTTCTTGTCTTGCCTTTATGTGTGTTATTCTTCTTTCTCGTGTGCACATTAAAATTTATGTGTTAAGTTGCAATTTCCCCGTGTGATTCTTTTCATACATCTATAAGCAAAATATTCCTGGATCAAGTGGTATCAGAGCAGGGCTTTTTAGATGTGAATTGAATGTTTGTATGCTAACAAGAAACAGGCTCCAAAGAGGCAAAGGGGAACTAGAGCCTTTCGATCTCGAAGTGGGGCATGCACATCGAAGGAGAAACATGGAAGACGAGGCTCATCTTGAAGAGGAGTGTAATTTCAAAAAGACCTTCTATTCAATGGCAGAGAATGTCGGTAAGTTGGTTTTAAGGCTGGAGAGAGTAGAAGAGAGAAACCCAGAAGAACAAGGTTCAACGCATGGAAATGGTGGAGAAGAACCCCCTCCTTCTCCTTCCACGATTGAAATTTTTTCTTCCTCTCACCACCATAATCATAGAAATTCAAGGGATGCATCTAAGAAACCTTTCTTTAAATTATATGTTAAATTTGATCTTCCCATTTTTAATGGTGAAAGCAATGCAAAGAAGCTTAATAATTGGATTAGGTAGATTGAGGTCTACTGCAGGATTCAGCAAATCGTGAAGGATGAGGCAAAGATTCAACTGACCTCTCTACGGCTGAGCAGCATTGCTCTCATTTGGTGGGAGAGCAAATTGCAGAGCAATTAGAATGTGGGTAACCTCTTTTCCTCATGGCCTGATTTTATTTCTACGTTAAAGGAATAGTTTTATCCCTTGGGTTACAAGAAAAAAGCATTAATGAATTGGCAGTATTTAAGACAAGGCAAAGGTAAAGATGTTCAGAGTTTTACAAAGGAGCTTAGAAAGCAAGCACTTAATCTGGGTATTGCACTTGATACACCTGAAGTTGTAACTAAGCATATTGGCTCATTGCATAGCTACATTAGGCATTCATTGTTGTTGTTTGAACCAACCACTATTGACTCAACCAGCGTAAAAACAATTCATATTGAGAACAGGGGCAAAAATGAAAGAGATGATCATTCCAGAAAACCACCGTTCAAACCTCCCAATGGAAAATCTAAAGTGAAATGGAAAGGAAAGGAGAATAAAACGGTAGCAGCCAAAGAAGGAGAAAAGCCGTATTTCAATCACTGCAAAAAGGAAGGCCACGATGACGATCATTGTTGGAAACAACACCCAGAAAAGAGTCCAAAGAAGTATGGATGACAAGGGAAGCAGAACACAGTGGCAACTGCACAGCAAGACCTTGGATCGGATTTCGGAGATGAAGTGTTGATCACAATAGTAGGAACAAAGGGTACTCTTACACCTCATGTTAATTCTGAATCACATGAAGGCACTAGTTCTGTGAATGAGTCCCTTCCTAATGATCAAAAGAGAATTGAACATTTTCATATCAGAGTTGTCATAAATCATACTAAAGTAGAAACTCTGTTTGATACTAGGCCCCAAGCCAAATTAATTGCAGAATCCTTGGTAAAGAAACTCAGCTTAGAAACCACATCTGAAACCTTACCCGCTTGGATGGATACATGATAAAGAAAAACTAAATGTAACCAAGTAGTGTAAAGTAAAAATTTTAATCGCTCCTAAGCTAGTGGATGAAGTAGAACTTGATGTGATACCATTGGATATCTGTGGCATGGTGTTAGGGAGTTCGTATCTATATGACAGAAAGGCAGTCTTTTTCCGTCATGAAAACAAATACCAAATCACAAAAGATGGGGTAGAATATATTGTAAGGGCTCATTAAAATAAAATCAATGACAACCTTGTAAGTGTTGTGTTAGTGCCTAGATTTACCTTAGGCTGAGGAAGGTAGGATCCAGGGCCAACATCAAACCACGCTTAACCTGGTAGCTAGCCCTACCAAGTTAGGAGAGGGCTCTCTCCGGGTTAATCTCAGCAAATTATAATCGATGAGGGCTTGAGATGACTAATAGAAATAATGATCTTAGGCTAGGTATATGTGTGAAACAGTTTGATTGAATAAAATGATGTTTTTTTTGGCTCAGATGGAAAGGTAGATTTTGGGTGCGGGGATTGAGGCTTAGTCTTGCAGAGATCTCAAAGGGGCAGAGTAGGAAAACGTTTTTGGCACTTCAAATTGAATGAGATGGAAGGATAAGATAGGTGAGGAGTTGAAGAGGGCAAGGAATGGCATGGATCCTCTCCAAACAACTGAAAGCATCAAGAAACTAAAGCAAACCTCAAGTAGAGCACTGCAATTTCAATGGATTCTACTTACACTCTTGTCTGTTTAGTTAAGAAGAAACACGATAGAGAATGGCATACATAACACATAATCAAATTCACAATTAAAAAAGAAAGCACTGTACCAAGACAAATTGCCACATGAATCCCAAAGAGTGCTGCAAACCCTGGTCTCAATTCCCTAGCCAAAATGCTGATATGAGTGTACAGTGAAGCTCAAGGCTTTCTCCAAAGTCCAACCATGCTAATGACTGAAATATCACAAGATATAGACAAAGAATAACTCATCTTAGCCTCTATGGGTCAAGCTCACAAGTTTAGGGGTTGTTCCAACTAATTCTAAACTGAGAACTAGAAATCAAGCAGTAGAATAGCTTGCCTCTAGAAACTAGGGAACTAATTCATTCAGTTTCAAACAACTTTTTAATGGATGAATCTACCTCCATAAGTGAAAATTTGACATATTTACATCATGATCCATCAATTTTCATTAAATTACATCATAAATTTTACATTAAGAAGGTAAAAAAGTCAAACTGGCCAAAGCTAGGCGAAAAACAGAGTATACTTGGTCAAACTGGCAAAATTTCCTCTATGCGTCGCGCGTGATTCTCTTTGCATAGCTCCTATTTGGAGCCACATTTGGAGGCCTTCCCAGTGTCAAAATTGGCTCCAAGTGTTCTTGGTGGAAATTTCTGCCTATCTACTTTCCAACCCAAGTGGAATTTTTCAATTTGGCCTCTATTTACCCCTCCAAAATTCAGTTCTCCCAACACTGCTTATTGTGTGTCAAAATAGGGGCAGTGAGGTCATTTTTTGAGTGTTTTTGACCTTTTTGAGGGATCAAAACCTGTCAAAATTTCTTGGCCATTGGTAGGCATGCATATTTTTCCAAGAAAAATCCAAATGTGCTGAGTTTTTTTCATTTGGAGGCTCCTATCAAAAGCGAACGCCAGGTGGTGTGGCGCATAGAGCAGAAAATCTTGTTTTTTGTGCCAAAATTTCCAAAAATGAAAAAAGTGCCCCAAATTTTTTGAAATTTGGGCCGAGTCTTCTCCATCAAGTGCTGTGATGGTACAAGGAAGCCTCATCCAATATCTGAAGTCTATCATGGTCCTTTCGCCTCCTTGATCTCTTCTTCAATTTCGCCTTCAAATTCCTGATTCTAGCTTGGCACACCATGTTCCTTGACAAATAATGATATTCCATGTTTCTCAGCATATTCTTCTCATTGATGGCCTTTTCTAGCATTCTCTCCAAGCGGATATTGGCTCTTTCAAGCCATGACTCTCGATCGGCATTGATCTCTTGCTCAAGTGAAGTGAGCTCCACCTTCCTCCTTTGGTCAGCTTGGTGATTTTCCTGTATGTTTCGCCACCTTTATGAGGTCTCTTGGGTGCATGTACCTCTGTAGGAGAGTCATTGTGTGTCTCTTCATCATGTTCATATGAAGGATTAGATGCCATCTCTGCTAGTGGATGAACTATCTTGGAGCTGCCTTGCTGAGAAGTAAGTGATTGTGATGTTTCTTGACTTTTGCCACCAAGGGAAAAGTGATATGAGGGACTGTGGAGGGTGGAAACAATGAGGGATTTAGGGATAGATGGGACAGGGTTTAGTTAAGGGAACGTGGAATTAGAGAGTAATTTGGGAGTTTTTGGTATAGGATTAGGGTTTGGGGATTTGTATTTGGGATTTTGGGAAATGAGAATCAGGGATATGGGATTAGCGAATTTAGGGATATGTGAGTTTAGGGAATAGGGAAATGAGGGAAAAATGGAGTAATGGAGTGGTGAGGGAATAGAAAGATGGACTTGGTAGAAAAATAATTAATACAAACCCTAGCACTGTTTTCTTTAGAGAGAGAGGTAGGGTTTGATTTTCTTAGCCAACCACCATAAGACAACCACCATCAAACAAGTACCAAAATTGGATGAAAAGCAGTGATAGAGGCTCAACCTACTTGCACAAATGATGATCCAAGCATATTGGGTAATTTGGAGTGAGTTGTGGAAGATTTTGGGCTTGCCAGCTCTATGCGACGCGCATCAAACCCAACGTGATGCACCCAGTGTATGCGTCGTGCCTGTGTAAATTTGAACTGGAGATTGAGGCCCAATGCGCCGCGCCTATTATGTGTGCCACGCCAGTTTCTCAATGCGTAGTGCTTTTTGCAAGAGACTTTTGGAGGCCTTCCCGGTGTTCAAATTAGGTACAGGATAGCTCGTTGGAAAGGTTATTAAATATAATTTCCAACCCAACTAGAATTTTTCAATTTGGAGTTCATTTTCCCTATCAAAAATCAAATCTCCCAAGACTGGTCAAAATGTGAAAAATGAGGCTACCTAAAGGCAGAGTGTTGTTGCAGTCAACTTCCGAAGGTCTTCCTCAACTCCAAATGGAGCTCATGATAGCTCATTGGAAATATCTTTATGTCTAGTTATCATTTGACTCATCAAGAAAGTCATTTGGCCAACTAAGCTAGGAGAAATCTTGATTTTCCCAAGGTCACTTCAGAGGTGCATCAATTCTCCTAAGACAACTGTATCTTTGACATTTCTCTAAAACCATGACACTTGTGAAAAAAGTGAAGGAGATTTTTCTTCCTTGGCATATTTTGGACAAAAACCTCTCTCAATTTTCCCAAATTCATATTTTATTGCTCAGAAACATCATTGGAGTAAAACCTATCCTGATGTGTGGAACAAGGGATTTGTCAAAATGAAGTGAAATGAAGGGGATAAAGGGCTTCTAAATTCTTGAGAAAATTTTGGGAAGTAGGGGAAAGTATAATTTCAAAGATTAAGTGAGGGAAGGGGTCCAAAAGGGCAAAACATAGGCCTAGCCTAGAAAATTGCCAAGTTGTAGCAAGAAACTAGGGTTTGTGCGAAAATCAGGAATTTGGGGGATCTCAGTGACAGGAAGTGTTTAATAAGGTACATTAAGGATAGGGGAAGGTGTATGAACATCAGGATACTATTTTTTCTAATGATTTGACCATCCAAGAAAAATTACCCTCAAAACCCTAGGAGAGGGAAATGAACCTTACCTAGGCGCAACTGAAGCATGAACAAGGTGTAAAATGACCCATTGGAACCTGGCATGATGATGAAAACTCTCTAAATGATGGTACATTCAGCTGAATGGTGACATGGACTGACATTTGGACAACTTTGAAAGGAGTAAAAGCAAACCCTAGACCTAATACCTAGTGACTAAATTTTACTTGAAGACTCACTGAAATGACAAAATTTGACCTTGACACCTTGAAATCACTTTGTAAGAGCATGTTTGATCACTTGAGGAAGGCTGCAAATACTGGCACTAACATGCTGGACAAATGAAAAGGCTGGTGAATTCTAGTACGAGTTGCATGCGGTTGTAAGGGAAAAAGAGGCAGAATTAGCTGATGCGTTCCAGGGCTGCGATCAGGAACATAAACAGGAATTATCTGAATTTATTTCTAATTATGATGAGTTGTTTCAGGAACCGAAGGGATTACCTCCGAAGAGGGAAATCAAACATGAAATCCATTTGCAACATGACACTCCTTTACCAAATATTGGCATGTACAGGATGTCGACTATTGAGACGGAGGAAATCAAGAAACAGGTGCAGGAATTACTGGACCAAGGGGTCATCAGGTCGAGCAGTTCTCCGTGTGGCTCACTGATTGTCTTAGCCCCAAAGAAAGATGGCACATGGAGGATGTGCGTGGATTACCACATGCTAAACAAAATCACGGTGAAAAATCGTTACCCTCTTCCACGCATAGATGATTTATTAGATCAGTTAAAGAATGTTGTTTATTTCGCCAAACTATATTTGCATAGTGGTTATCACCAGGTCCGAATTGCAAAGCAGGACGTGTGGAAAACTGCCTTCAAGACCAAACTGGGATTGTTCAAATGGATGGTCATGCCATTCGGACTTTTCAATGCTCCAACCACTTTTATGAGGGTCATGAATGATCTCTTTCTGCATTTCATTGATGAATTTGTTCTTGTATATTTAGATGATATATTTGTCTTTAGTAAAAGTTGGGTTGAACATGTGTGTCATGTAAAGAAAGTGCTTGATGTATTGAAAAAAGAAAAACTCTATGTAAAGTTGTCAAAGTGTGAGTTCGAGAAAACCTCTTTGGGTTACCTAGGTCAAATTGTTGGTCATGGTCAGTTAAAGATTGATCCCTCTAAAGTTGAAGCAATTATAAATTGGCCTAAGCCTACTAGTGTAATCGAGGTCCGCAACTTTTTAAGTGTAGTCCAGTATTGGAGGAGATTTATTACCAATTTCTCTGTTATTACAGCACCTTTGCACACATTGACAAGTGTGAAACAGGTCTTCCAATGGGGAGGGAGACAGCAGAAGTCCTTCGAAACATTGAAGGAAAATATCAGCACTGCACTAGTCTTAGCCTTACCCGATCTCCAACATCCATTCGAGATAAAAACTGATGCTAGCGGTTATGCAATGGGAGCTGCACTGGTGCAACAAAAGAAGCTAATTTGTTACGATTCTGAGAAGCTTTCTCAAGTTGTGATAACCTATCCCACTTATGACAAGGAGCTTTATGCCTTGGTGCAGCGTGTGAAAAGGTGGAAACACTACCTGATTGGCAAGGAGACCATCATCCATATGGATCATTAGCTCTTGCAGTACCTTCAGTCACAAACCAAGTTGCAGCAATCTCGTCATTTTAGGTGGATGGGTTTTCTTCAACATTTTCATATGGTAATAAAGTATAAGAAGGGCACTAGCAATAAAGTGGTCGATATGCTATCTCGTCCTCCTGTTTCTGCTTCTGTTATTTTGCTAATGCTTCATTGTCTTTTGAGAGTTATGCTGAACAATATGCTAATGACGATGACTTTAAGGAGATTTATGCAAAACTAACCCACAGTTCATAGGTGGAAAACTATCACTTGCAGGGGACATTGTTGTATCACCTTGGTAAATTGTGTGTTCACACAAAGGAAAGAGTACATGTAATTCGAGAGGCACGCACCTCTCTTGTGTCTAGACACTTTGGTGTCGAAAAGACTTTATGTCATGTACAAAGATTTTGTTTTTGGTCTCACATGAAAAACATTGTGACTCGCTATGTAAATGGTTGTGTGATGTGTTCTGTTTCAAAGCCCTCTAATAGAAAACTCAAGCTCTACATACGACTCCCTCTTCTGAGTCATCCATGGGAAAGTGTCTCAATGGACTTTATAGGAGGTTTTCCTTTGTCTAGGAAGAGTCACGACTATTTGTATGTCATCGTTGACCGTTTTAGCATATCACTGCAGAGCAGGGTCCATTTTGGATTACCCACATCGATTGTGTCAGATCAGGACTCTCGCTTTCTTGGAGAGTTTTGGACCAGCTTATGGAAGACGATGGACACCAAATTGAAAAGAAGCATGGCATTGCATCTACATATTGACAGATAGACAGAGGTTGTCAACCGTACCGTGGTACACTTGTTACAAGGCTATTGTGGGAAACATCCCAAGTTGTGGGATGAGCATCTCCCATATGTGCAACATTCCTACAACCAAGCAGTGCACTCATCTACACAGTGTTCACCATTTGAGACATGTTTTGGTTACCCACCAAAGGACCCTTTTGACATGGTCTTTGGAAGGGAAGAAGACTCCAGTGGACTTAAAGATAGGTACAAAGCTTAGCAGTTCATTCAACAAATCCAATTGATTCACCAAGCAGTACAAGAGTAGTTGGAGAAAAGTCAAGCCCATTATAAGGCTCGACATGATAAACACTGAGTCGACCATCAATTCCAAGTGGGTGACAAAGAGTGGTTCCACATTAGCAAGGACAAGATGAAGGGAGAAGGGAAGAAGTTGTGACCAATCCGGTATGGTCCCTTCACCATTTTGGAGAAGATTGGAAACAATGATTTTCGTCTCGACTTGCTGAACTATATGCAGATGTACTCTGTAGTGAATGTGGAGAACTTAAAGCTATATGAACCACCATTGATCATGGACACTGATGAGGTGGGCACAGTTCCTACAGTTGATGATTTTGCACCAGAATATATCGATGAGTTACCTGAAGACATCATCCTTGACAGAAGAACCAAGAATTCATGGCGTGGAGATGTGGAATACCTTCGAGTTGGCTTCAAGGGAATCCACCCTAGCAAGGACAAATGGCTGGAGAAGGAAAGGGTGATGGAACAATTCCCTCACTTGCCAATTGACTAATGAAAGCTTTTGGCGGTCCAAAAGCTCCTCAATGGGGAGGATTGATCTAGGTGGATCTTTAGATAGAATGGCATGGAAAAGCTCAAAATTCAAAGTGGTAGAAAATCAAGTATCCTAACTTCAGATCAAAGTTCTCGTCACCTTGATTCCAACGGTGCAAATGGCACTCCAATCCGAGTCTAGATGATGAAGTTATGGCAGAAAGAAGGACGCCTTGTTCCTTTGGAAAATGAGGTTTCCCCCCCCTAAAAATGGCTTTAAGCCTTTAAAAGGGAAAATCGCAATCGGAGAAGTCAAAAGGAAAGCTTAAACCCCTGATCAGCGATCTTCAATTAAATCAAAGTTGGGGGCAAGCAATCGGCGATATCGGGATGATCATATCGGCGGATCGAGTCGGCGAAACCCAAAGGATAGGACCAGGATCCCTGGGTCGATGCCGATACGATACGGCCAATGCGATACACCGATATCGGTGATATCGGTGATCGGTGATCGGCGATATCACTGATCGACGATCAATGATCGACAATCTCCCGCTAACAGGACCAGTGCACCAGTGATATGCTGATTGCAATAGGGGGGCCAGACCCAATGGGTCGATAAGCCCGATTTAAGGAAATTCAAAGTCCAAGTTTTTGGTTTTTTAATGTTTTTGCGTGTATTATCGCTTGGAACAAAAAAGGCCTATTTTCAAGGTTTCTTGCGCTCGCCGGTCCATTTGATAGAATGGTTGCTATTCTAAAAAAACAACCCCTGATTTTGAAGTGGCCTTGTATTATAAAACCCAATGCATGCAGCAAAGCGCAGGGGAGGGAAGAGGATTTTTTGGCACACGGTTCAAGGCAACAGCTTGTAGGAGGGGCGATTGATCATTTTGTCTGAATTGGGAAAATTTTATATGGTTTTTCCCTTCTTGATGCCACGGACATAGTGGTGCTATCCATTTCTCCATCTGAGTTCTCCTTTACTCAACCATTTTCCAGAATGGAGGTATAAGACTCCTTTTATGTAAACTGATAATTGTATTCTCCTTTTTCATGCCATTTAATGAATGAAGGCCTCCCCATTGATCAAGCAGGGCCTGGAGATGTAGTTCGAGTTGGACGAACTATGTTATCAAGTCTTGTTGTCTTCTTGTCGTGCCTTTATCTGTTTTATTCTTCTTTCTCGTGTGCACATTAAAATTTTTGTGTTAAGCTGCAATTTCCCCGTGTGATTCTTTTCATACATCTATAAGAAAAATATCCTTGGATCAACATAGTAAGGGTATTTTTATGATTTGTAAATCACTTTAATTATTCCTACATTTTACCTTGAAATTCACCTCCATTTCAGATCATTTTTACACCAAGGCAACGTAAAAAAGACATCATAACCAAGGGAAAACTTTGATGCAATCACCATGGATTAGTATGGAAGTTTTAGGAAATGATTTAGTGTTTCATATTTTCTCAATGATGCACTATGGCACTATATTAATGACTATCATTGCACTACCATGGCTTAGGGAGGCCAAAATTTTAAGAAAAGCTTCAAAATTTCATTAAGGGAGACCCTTTAGGGTTATGTAGATGGTCAAGGGAGTCTTATGGCACAAAAATAAGTTACAATGGGGCACTAAGAAATATAAATAATGCATGATAATGTGCTATAAAGGCTCAAATAGATAAAATTTGAGGAAAAAACACCAAAATTTGCCCAAAAATAACTTTGTAACGCTCGAAAGATGGGTTGTGCAGTGCAATGGAGTCAAGGGAAAGGTCAAAAAGATCCTATAAAGCATACATAAGCATAATTGTTGCAATATATCATTGTATTGTTGATAAATGATGCACTATGATGCTCAGTGGGGTCACAATTTTAGGAAACAATAATAACTTTGGCCAAGGGAGACCCTCTAATAGTTAGAAGATGGCTAAGATAGTGATACAAAGCTAAAAAGGAGGATAAGGAGTATTTGTAGCACATAATTGAAGCACAATGTAGTGATATAACACTGGTTAAGTGGTTAATAATAAGCTACGGAGGTTGGCGAGGGCCAAATTTGTGGAATTAACACCAAATTTGACTAAGGAATAACTTTTAGCATTGCACTAATGGTTAGTAATGTGCTATAACACTAATAAGAGGGGAAATTATGGACTATATAAGGGATTAAATCATAAAAAATTGCAAGAAGACTTAAGGTAAGGCCTTACACAAGGGTTGGCTAAGAAAAATGAAGGGTTGGAGGGGGGGTTTGTGCTAATGAATTGCTCACTAAATCCTAGTAATATAATAAGTTTTCATCCATTTTCTCAAGTCATTATAGGGCTAATCATAGCTCCCAAGTGCTAAATACACTTGGTGGGGTGACATATGAACTTAGTGGAAAGGTGGGGACCCTCAATCCCCTCCACGCATAAGGCTTTAAGAGGAATTAAGATGGGTTGTTGTCAGAGCAACAACACATTCAAAGGATTAAGATCTCAAATTCAGCTTGGAAAAATGAATGATGTTTGGTAAACTTAATAAGGTATCAAATCTAGACTTGTAAAAGTGGGAAATTGTCTTAGGTAAAGATAATAATTTTCAAGACTACTAGTTCAAAACTCAATTAATTTCTTTGAATCCCAATGCATTCTCTTGCATTGAGGATTATCTATCAAAGTGATAGCACATATAATTTTACATGTAGAACGTAAGACAAAGGAGGAAGATGACCAACTCATATATGTTATTCTTGCTAATCTTAGAAATTCCTACTTTGATTTTGTATCTACTTTTCACTCCTACAAATAAACATTTATTAGTCAAGGGAGTACTTACAAAATGACCTCCTTTGAAGCATTTTTTGAACCTTTGATTAGAAATGAATATAATATTTTTCACCTTGGATTGATTAACACT
Organism: Pinus tabuliformis; assembly: GCA_031772625.1. NCBI lineage: Eukaryota > Viridiplantae > Streptophyta > Pinopsida > Pinales > Pinaceae > Pinus > Pinus tabuliformis. The sequence goes on from CM062816.1 coordinate 74,085,445, forward strand.
TAAGGTAGATTTAACAAATTCTTAATAGCACTGTCAGGCCAGGCAGTAACTCCAAAGGGCAGAAAATTTGACTGTATTATTCCATCAGGTAGGTCCTCATTATATACATGAGGGAGAGACTGTTCAGTTCGTCTCCTGATGACTGTTCATATTTCCTATCTATCTATTTACAATAATTCACCCAATCGCAAGGATTAGGTGTCAACATTTCCCCCCTTAATTTGAAGGGATGTTGGTGAGTCCAAGCATCATTCTGAATCGTTCAAGCTTTTCCCTTCCAAGCGCTTTGGTGAAGATGTCTACAATTTTCTCATTTGTGGAACAATGACAGAGATGGATTGTTTTGGCCTCAACATGATGTCGAATCAGATGATATTTAGTATTGATGTGCTTTGTTCGATCATGGAACTTTGGGTTCTTGGCCAACTTTATTTCAGAGGTATTGTCAATCATGAGTGGAGTTGATTGTACTTGTTTTACCTACAAATCTTCAAGAACTTTCCTGAGCCACACAATTTCTTTTGTTGCTTCAACTGTTGCCACGTATTCTGCTTTTTTTGTGGAATCTGTTGGAACTGATTGTTTGCGTGATCTCCAGGAGGCTCCTGATCCAAGACTCATAGCATATCCTGAAGTAGATACCCCAGTTTCTTTGTCTCCATCGAAGTCTGAATCAAAGTATCCAATCAAGTTGAAGTTGTCCACCTGTGTATACTTGATTCCAAAGTCTTGAGTTCCGTTCCCTTCAATTACCTTAGAACTTTTTTTGCAGCAGACCAATGTCCGTCACAAGGCTTTTGCATAAACCTGGAGAGGATTCCAACAACAAATGAAATGTCTGGTCTGGTAGTAGTTAGGTAGTTGAGACTTCCTACAAGCTGTCTATACTTTGTTGCATCCTCAAATTCTTTTCCTTCAATAGAGGTGAGCTTTAAGTTTTGTTCCATTGGAGTAGTAAGAGGATTGCACTCTGTCATGCCAAACCTATTCAACAGATCTCCAATGTATTTCTTTTTAGAAAGAAATATGGACTTTGGATGTTGGGTTACTTCAATGCCAAGATAGTAATGAACATAGCCCAAATTAGTCATTTCAAAACTTTTTCCCAATTCCTTCTTTATGGATGCAATGTAGCTTTCATTGTTCCCTGTCATCAAAAGATCATTTGCATATACCACAAGATATACAACTATTTTTCCAACTTTCTTGACAAATAAAGTTGCATCATCAAGATCAAAATGTTTGAAATTGAGTTTCAGAAGATGCTCAGTTATTTTTTCATACCAGGCTCGCGGTGCTTGTTTGAGGCCATACAAGGACTTCACAAGTTTTCATACTTTATGTTCATGTCCTTTCACAGCAAATCCTTCAGGCTGGGACATAAAAACGTTCTCTTCTAGATCTCCATTCAAGAAGGCAGTTTTTACATCCATTTGATGGACTTTCCAACTGTTCTGAGCTGTTAGTGCAAAGAGTTTCCAGATGGTAGCCCATTTTTCTGTGGGGGAAAAAGTCTCCACATAATCGACCCCTTCCTTCTGTGCAAAACCTTTTGCCACAAGCCTAGCTTTGTGCTTGTCAAGTGAGCCATCAGCTTTATACTTGTTCTTGTAGACCCACTTGCAACCAATTGGTTTGGTTCCTAATGGAGGATCAACCAGCTTCCAAGTGTCGTTCTTTATGAGGGCATCATACTCCTTTTGCATTGCTTCTTTCCATTCATCATGAGAAGCAACTTCTTTGAAGGAAGTTGGTTCAAAATATGTAGACAAGTTCAATTCACAATCATAAGAAACATCCATATCAACAGGTGAATTAGAGTCATCTACATCACCTCCATTTTGCCGGTTTGAATTTCTGGTTCCTGTCTTTCCAACTTCATCAGGATGAACACTTTCAAGTGTCTTTATCAGCCACTTTGGGGGACCTTTCTGAGATGGTCCAGGCTGCTCCGTTGATTGAGTTGGGATTGAATCAAGATTGAGTCTCCCAATTCTATCAATTACATCACTTAAAGCATCATCCATTGTTGGAGTTTCATGCGGGGGAGAGTGTTCTTCAGAAGAAGATTCCACATGTTGATCTAGTATAGGAATCCCCCCTTCAAGATGTGGAATATGATTATCAAATTCTTGAAATGATTTTTCTTTTGCGAATCTATCCAAGCGATCAAGTTGCCGCTCAACAACATTGTCAGTTTTGGATGATTCAAGAAAAATTACATCTCTAGATACAACAAACTTCTTATTTACTTCATCATAGAGGCAGTATGCTTTGGAGGTGTTTGAATACCCCAGGAAGATACACTTATGACTTGTAGCACCAAATTTATTTCTATGTACCTTTGGTATCAAAGCATAACAGGCGGAACCAAAGACCCTAAGATGTTTTACCGAAGGAACATGCCCATACCACATTTCATAAGGAGTCTTGTTTCTTATAGCATTAAATGGACATCTATTCTTTATAAATGCAGCACATAGAACAACATCAGCCCAAAATGTTATCTTTACATTTTTGAAGAAAGCATGGATCGTACCATATTTAAGATTGTCCTATTCATTCTTTCAGCTACACTATTCTGTTGGGGATTATAAGGCACAGTTGTTTGATGTTTGATCCCATGTTGGCGAAGATAGTTTTCAAATTCATTTGATGTGTATTCTTTTTCATTATCAGTGCGAATAGACCCAATATGAGATTGTGCATCATTTTCAAGCCATTTATGAAAATTCTTGAATGTTTGAAAAGCATCAGATTTGTTCTTCAATAAATAAACCCAACACATTCTGGTGTAGTCATCAATAAATGTCATGATAGATTTATTTCCATTTGCAGAAGGAACAGGCAATGGACCACATAAATCTGAATGAATGAGTTCAAGCTTCCTATGTGCTCTTGAATGTGAATCATGAAAAGAGTGTTTGCTATGCTTTCCTAGAATGCAAGCATCACATTGCTTAAGATTCCTAGGAATTATAGGCAAACCAGCAACACCATTTTTCTTCAATAAGCGGAGACTGTCATAGTTCAAATGTCCAAATCTAGCATGCCATAATAAACTTGATGGAAGTATACCTTCTTCATGATGACAATTGTATGAGAAATGTTGTGCATGAGTAGAGGTTCCTTGCAGTTTGAGAAGCCTTTCTTCTTCTATTCCCCTCATGACAAGTGAGTGGTCAGATGCTTTTCTTACCTCAAGCTTGCCATCAAACATATGAATGGAGTGACCTTGCTAGTGGATGTGGACTAGGGACAACAAGTTTCTCTTCAGTTGTGGGAGATATAGAACATGATGCAGAAGAAAGTCTGGAAGACTAGGCAGTTTAAGCCTGATTGTGCCAAGCCCTGATGGCTTGATTTTTGATTGATCTGCAAAGTATATTGCTCCATCAACATTGTCAGTGAAATCTTCAAAAAAATCTTTTCTATGAGTCATGTGACAGGTTGCTCCTGAATCAAGCAACCAATCATTTTTCCAAGAAGCAAGTGAAGCATTTAACAAATCTTCATTTACTCCAATCTTGCATTGTGCCTCAACATAGTGAGCGGATTCAGGTGCTTTACCTTTGTCTGTATCATCAGTTTTACCTTTCTGTTGGTTTCTTTTCTGCTCAATTTTGTCCCATGGTAGCTTGCATGTAGAGGCATCATGTGATCCATTTCTTTTGCAGCGAATACAGTGCAAATATGCCTTTTCTCCTTGAGAATGTCTGCCCCCCTGCCTCTCAAATATCTTCCTCTTCCTCTTCGTCAACCTCTTCCTCTTGTAGAATCTTGAGCAGAATGCTTATCTTTATGAGCAAGGCACACTGTCTCTTCAGAAGATTCAGGGGATGTCTTCTTCCGAAAAGCTTTCTCTCTTTCAACAAACTTTTTCACAAGAGAGTCAAAGGTTATATCTTTGAGATTCCATTTGCTTGCAATGAATCAAGATAATTGGAGTAAGTAGGATAAAGTGCCTTGAGAAAAGCGATAAGAGGAATATCCAATATAGCCTTAGTATATTTAATATCATGCATTATAGACTTTACTTCAGATGCAAGAGAAAGAGGATCATTATTTTGCAGTTCAAGAGTGAAGAGTTTAATCATGAGTTGGACAACTTCAAGATGTGAGTCATAGAGTTCTTTCAGCTTTTGTAAGGCTTCAAAGGCAGTTGAATATGACGAAATATGGCAACTCACCTCTTCATTTACAGATGCTACGATTAATGCATAAGCTTTGTTGTTCTTGTTTTCCCAAATGACGAGCTCTTTGTCTGAGGTAGGTTGTACTTGGTCATTGTCTCCTTCTCCAACACACACTCCTTTCCGCAACTCATTGAAGATGAGGGTGTGTTTTATCATCTGGGACCATTCAGGATAGTTCTCCTTGCCAGTGAGAACTATTCCCACCATGGATATGATTGAATGCATTCTGTAAAAAAATTATTTCTGCTGATAGAAAAATATTTCTGCCAATATACAGTAAAATTGTACTCAAAAGGGCATTACCCACATAAATCCATCCACCTTATATAAATCTCATATAAATTTTATATAAATCCACCATATAAATCTCATATAAACTTCATATAAGTTTTATATAAATCCATATAAATCCACTATTATATGGCATACGTCTCCTTTTAAAACTCAATTACCATGTGACAACCACAAAAAAGGACCATACGACTTATATTCAGCCCGTACGACGATGAAGATGAATAAATAACCAGCTCTCACCGTAAATTCTGAATCTGTGAAATGCTCAGAAATGTGATCAGTTAATAGATGATTGCATCGATTCTTCATTGTCCACAAATTCCTGCTTAGTTTACCTTTCACGTGATTACAAATTCAATCTTGGAATTTGCATGAATCATGTTCATAGGGTGCAACCAAATCCATGTTACCTATACTTAATAAATATATAAACATTAGCATTTATGTAAAGCAGCGTTTAACACAACGTATATATGTGACATCATTTCTGGAGCCAATCATTCAAGATTTTCAAAACAACATGACAACATTGTGAGAGGTAAAACATGGGCAGCGTAACTGTATGTATGGGCAGCGAATACCATAGCTAAGACCATGTGTCTTTCTCTTTAAGGAAAAGATGACTGGTTGGAGAACACTACAGAGCATAACAATAAGATTCATAGATATAGTAGAGGGAAATATTAACCTCACCTCATTTCAGTGCTCGCTCGCTTCTGCCTGCCTCCAACGCCTACGATTTTCAAATCCTCTAACGCCTCTGACAATGTCTAGAATGTATTTCAGAGGATGAGCAGTGCAGCTTACAGTGAATATGAAAAAAATGGTCAGAGAAGAGGCGCAGGCAGTAACATTCAGGTGACAGAGTGGAGCAGGCTACCATATTTATGAACATGCAACATTTTTGAATGGAAAGCAGAGGAGCAGAGGAGCATAATAGGGAGTTACAGAGTGCATAAAACCTAAAAAATGAGTTGGCTCTGATACAATGTCAGGCCAGGCAGTAACTCCATAGGGCAGAAAATTTGACTGTATTATTCCATTGTTGAGCCTCAGTTTTGGTCTTATTTTTGCTCAAAGAAACTTACTTATCCATCTATTTTCCATCCATTTTCCCTTCATTTATCCCATTTTGATGTATATTTGATATCCATTCAGGTATTTAATTTTAATTTTTCAATTTCTAAAGTTTTTATGAAAATTTGGTTTTTAGTGCAAAATTGGCAGATTTAGAAATTCCCGTAATAGCTCTATGGTTGATATGGTTGCAGGACACTTGGGCACGAATGGAATGCATGGATGGACAGCTTGAGAACTAGGACTAAGCCAGCAATGCTTAGTTCGAACAGAACAAGCTTTATTAGGCCCATTTGGTGCTAGTCAATTATGACTAGTCATGCAGGAATCCCATAGAAATAGGGCAGTTTTGAGATTTCATAGGAATGGTCATCTTTCTTGGGATAGGGATAATGAATTCGACTTGGATAGGTGGATGAGATTAGATGGGTTTTTTTGAGTGAATATAGATCAGTTTGTTCATGAGACTTCTTATTTAAAGCCAAAACTTTGATGGCTTATGTATTGATTTTGTGATATACTTTTACGCTGTGACATCTTTGGATTGAGAAGTTAATTTGAAGACTTGTGTTATTATTATTTTTATGTTCAATACTATGGATGTGTGACTAATTTAAGCTTTTGATATCATCTCTCAAAGTGTGCAAGGCAAGGGTGGAGGGCCCCCACTCCAAGCTAAGTACACTTCCTTGTTAAACTAGTTTTATTTCCTTGTAATTTGGTTGATTGTAGCACTAGCTTTTCAAAGATTTATTTCAGTTTGCTTTATGGTTTATGCATAATGATTGATTTCATTTGTTAATAGCTTGTTCATCACTTTATTGAGTTGGAAAAACAGGTGTTCAAGTTGGGCATCCCTTCTGCTGAAATGATGAATCAAAACTAGTTTCTTTTGTTTACATGCAAGCAATTTTATTTCCATTTAGATTTAGATATTGAGATGAATGAATTATGATGGAATATCTTATGTGTCTCTTAAGTTAAGAGCTTCTTTCATTTATAATTTATCCATCTTGAGCTTTTGGTTTCAATCTCTGATTCATTAAGTGATAATTGAGGTGAAGGTGGACTACTTGAGGTCAAGAACCCTTTCAATGTTTTTCTCTTTTTAAGCTGATTGAATTAGAGTTATAAGATGTATTAATTTTAGCTTTTGAATAACTTATCTTTCAAGGTTTGGTTATATCTGATCTTCACATATAGTGAACTTGCCTCAAAGCATAAACAACCCGGATTGATAAGAAATAATTGTGTTAATTTAGGACCATAAATTAGCTCAACATTTTGGCGCCGTTGCCGGGGAGGCAAATATCGGCATAGTCAATAGAAAGATAAAATTCAAAAACCACAAAAACATTAGTTACATTCCATTTTTAAGTTATGTTTCTTTATGCCTAGATATAGAGATCCTCAAGGTAGATTTATCAAAAACCCCCCACAAGTAGAAATAGGATCATCACACACTCCAGTTACTGGTAATCCAATAATTGAGGAGTTGGTAGAAAAACAAAGAACTGGCCAAAGATTAACTTTAATTGAAAGGCAAACTTTGTTAGCTTGGGAAGCAAAACAAAAACAATTCTCCACTTCTGGAAAACAACCTGTCTTTCCATCCATAAATCCTCCTATCTTCCAACAACTTGAAATTGAAATAAATCAAACAATGGCAGAAGAGGGACATGGATCCGTTCATCTTAATCCTGAACAACAAAGAGCTGAATATGAAAGACAACAAAGAGAATGGAGAAGAAAGAGAGAGGAAGAGGCAAAACAAGAAAATGATAGGAAGCTAGAAAACGACCGGAAAAGACAAGAAGATGGAATTGATCAAGAAACTACTTTTGGTTTTCCAATAGTAGATACAAGTGCAATATTAGGAGAAGAAGTAAAAATGAAAAATATTCCACTTTCTATATTGCCAAACTTTTATGGAATGTCTATAGAAGATCCTGATGCATTTATGTTTGAATTTGATATCCTATGTAGAACATACGGATATACTGATGACATTCATAAACTTCGTCTTTTCCCTGCAACATTAAAAGCAGCAGCTTTAAAATGGTTTATGGGTTTAGGAGAACAAACAATAGCCTCTTGGGATGATATGCGAACTGTCTTCCTTAAGAAATATCAAGCTTATTGTAGATCTAGAGATTCAAAGGAAGATGTTTTTAGAATGAAACAACAAGAAGATGAAAGTTTAGAAGAATATTTGGAAAGCATATAATCTTCAAAAGTCTAAACAACATTCTCTAACTCAAGAAACTGTTCGCACAATGTTTCTCAAAGGTGTAAGGGATGAATACCTTGACATTTTGAATGAGATGGGTAAAGGAGATATTTCAAACCTTCCATTTGATGAAATTGTCGAGTTATGCCAGAAATATTCTAGAGGAAGATCAAAAACCGGAAGAAGGGAAGTGAGTTCCAAAGCAACAAAGTCAGCTGCAGGAGGGATAACAAGAGCTGAAATAGGAAGTCTATTGGAAAATTTCAAAACAGATCTTTTGAGTACATTAGGGACACAAGTGGATGTGCTAAAGGCAAACAAGAAGAAAGAAGAACAAGAACAAGCTTTAGCAATATTTTGTTCAAAATGTAAAAAGAAACATCCTTTGAGAGACTGTCCTTTGGATAGTATTCAGGTTTGTGGTCTTTGTACAGGCAATCATTCCACAGAGAATTGTGTAACATTGAAAGAATTACAAATGAACTCAATGGAAGAAGTGCCAGGGACATAAGGTTTCTATTATGTTGTACCACGAAGACCATGGCAACCCAGGATACCTCAACCAAATCAGCTACAATTCCCTCAACAAAATTATGCCTATCCACCTTATAATCCTTGGACCCCTCCAATGCCATGGCAAGCTTGGCCTCCACAACAATATTCACAACAACCTGCACAAGGTTGGAGAGGATATGGTTATGGCAACCAGCAGCCTCAACAGTATCAACAACAATACCAGCAACAATACCAACAACCATTTGCATATCCACAATATCCGCAATCCATACCCTTTCAACAACAACATTTTGTATATCCGCCATCCATCCCATTTCCACAGCAGAATCCACCATCGTTGTTGACCCAACCACAACAATTACAGTTACCTACAAATCAACCCAGACCAACTCAACTACCAGCCCAACCGATGGCCAATCCAAATAATAAGATGGACAAATCTGCATACACTGTGGAGGAAGCAGCATGTTTTCCTACATATTCGATCCTTCCTCTTGATGATGTCCATCTAAGGTCTGGAAAAGTGCTTAAAAAGGATTCTCCTCCAATTATAGAAGAACCAACTGAACAAGGAGAATCATCTGAAACATCACAAACTGAGATACAAAATCAGAAAGGAACAAATGTTACAACACAAACACCACCTTATCCTGAAAGATTAGTGGAACAACAAAACAAAATAATCCTTCCTGAATTTGATATCTTAGATGAGTTAAAAAATGCTTATGTAAAAATTCCTTTGTTGAAGGCAATTAAGGAAATACCAATATATGCTAAAACAATAAAGGAATTGTGCATTCAGAAATCAGAGAAAAAGAAAAAGGATCCTACAACAATCCAAGTCATTGGTAAATTAGCAAGCCTCATGTCTACACAAACCATAGTAGAAAAATATATTGATCCTGGTATCCCAATGGTTACCATATCAATAAATAATTTCTCAGTACCAAATACATTAATAGACTTGGGAGCAGCTATAAACGTAATGACAATGGAGACAATGAAAACTTTGCAATTAAACAACATTAGATCAACTTCTACAATCTTGGAACTAGCAGATAGATCTAAAGTTGTTCCTGAAGGAATATTAGAAGATATCATAGTCTCCTTGGATTCATGGGAGTATCCTGTTGACTTCCTGATCTTGCAACCAAAAACAAACTTGGGAGGACATCCTCTAATCTTAGGCAGACCATGGTTAGCTACTGCTGATGCGTTCATAGGATGCAGATATGGAAGCATGATTATTTCACATGGAGATGAAAGGAAACATATCACTCTTTATTCACCTGCACAATCCACTTCTTTAGAATCAATACTTGAAACTCAAGAAAAACAGCAAACAAAATCAGTTTTAAGTATAAATCAATTCTTTGATTTTAGAGAAGAAGAAGGGAATGAGGACTTAATGGATCTTTTCATTTCAGAACCAAGTATTTCAGAGCAGCTTAGGAAAGCTCAATATGAAGCTGCAAGTAACCTTCTGAATCAATGTTTTCAGGAAACTTGTACTGTTCAAACTTTGCAGAATTCTTTTATAGACATCTTTCCTGTAAACACAGTCTCCAAGCCAACAATCAAAACAATTGAGGTTCATCCTGGAAAATATCTAAACATTGGAAATGAATTGCAACCAGCACAAGAGCAAGAAGTAATTGCACTATTACAGAAATATTCAAAAGCTTTTGCCTGGGATTATACTGATATGCAAGGAATTCATCCAAGCACATGTCTCCACCACATCTATACAGATGATCAACTTAAACCTGTAAGACAACCTCAAAGACGAATGAATCCTATGATGAAGGAAATAGTGAAAGAAGAACTGCAAAAATTGTTAGAAGTTGGATTCATTTATCCTATTTCAGATAGTCAATGGGTTTCTCCACTAGTTATTGTGCCAAAGTGAAATGGAAAGTGGAGGGTATGTGTGGACTACAAGGAATTAAACAAAGCTACACTCAAAGATCATTTTCCTCTACCTTTCATTGACCAAGTATTAGACTCATTAGCTGGAAAGAAATTTTTCTCCTTCTTAGATGGGTTTAGCGGATACAACCAGATCAGAATAGCAGAAGAAGACCAAGACAAGACAACATTTACCTGCCCATGGGGAACCTATGCATATAATGTTTTGCCATTTGGTCTATGTAATGCACCTGCAACTTTTCAACGAGCAGTACTTGCAATATTTGCTGATCTAATTCATGAATGTGTAGAGGTCTATATGGTTGACTTCACTGTTTACGGAAACACATACAATGATTGTTTAAACAACCTTGAGAAAGTTTTGAAACGATGCATTGAAACAAATTTGTCATTAAGCAATGAGAAATGATATATGATGTTGACAGAAGGAATAGTTCTGGGACACCACATTTCTGCTTCAGGAATAAAGGTGGATCCAGCCAAGATCCAAGTCTTAGTAAACTTAATGCCTCCTACAACACAGAAAGAGGTTAGAAGTTTCTTAGGCTATGCAGGCTATTATAGACGATTTATTGAAAACTTTAGTAAAATAGCCCAAACTCTGTTCAAATTATTAGCAAAAGACACTGAATTTCACTGGACAAATGATTGTCAAAATGCATTTCAAATTCTAAAAGAGAAATTGTCAGTTGCCCCAATTCTTCGTTGACCAAACTGGTCTTTACCATTCCATATCTCAACTGATGCATCTGATACTGCGATAGGTGCCTCTCTTGGACAGAAAGAGAACTTGTTCACTTATGCAATATACTTCATAAGCAAAAATCTAACACCTGCAGAAATGAACTATACAGTCACAGAAAGAGAAATGTTAGCTGTTATACATGCAGTAAATAAATTCCGGCACTATATAACAGGATATCAAGTTTTCATTCATACTGATCATTCAGCAATCAAATACTTGATGAATAAACCCATCACCAATGGACGAATAACAAGATGGTTACTGTTACTGCAGGAATTTAATATCACAATACAAGATCGGTCAGGAAAAGAAAATCAAGTGGCTGACTTTCTGTCCCGCATACACTCACCCCCTGTGTTATCACAAAACCAGTACTAGGGACTGCAACCAAGCAAGGTCTCATGTAACTGTTTCAGACCATACTTTAGATTAGGAATTAGCCTTCCTAATCAGAGAGGGCTCTCTCACGACTCTTGACAAAATCCTTCAAACACTAGAGGGCTAACTCTTCACACATTTATAAAAATATAGCTGGTTGGACATACATCAAATTAGTCTTCATTGGGCTATGGAGTCTCTCACAGTTAATAAACCAAATCACAGTCATCTCATAGAAGCCAAGGCTCTTTGCATCATCAAAGGTTCAAACATAATTTACCTAAATCAAAGCCTGCTGAACATACAGGAAGTCAGAGCATTAAAAATGAATTCTGAGTGATGTTCAAACATGCTTCACCAAAACCCACAGCCTGTCAAGCACACAGGAAGTCAGAGCATATAATATGAATTCTGAGGGATTGTGCCATAACAAGGCTGTAAAAAGAACATTAAGAAACTAAACCACCATCACATTTGAACAAAAAGATGCATTGAGAATCTTGGGAAGAAAAAACCCTGTTTGCCATTACTGTAACAGTCTTTTCATAAGCTCTAAAAAACTCTGTTTTTGTATATACAGTCCAACCCTTTTTACATTCTCATCTGATCCCTATATAGGCAAGCAAACTCTAAAACACCTCGAGCTTCCTCCTCCAGCATGAGGGGAGCCTCGAAGGTGGCTATTAACTACTCCTACATGCTTTTAACTACTGCATTAATTACAAACATGCTGAACTAAAATTACACACAATCCTAATCCAACTAAAATACTAATTTCATTCTCCTCGCAGACTTGATGCTTTCTTGGATGCTGGACAGCTGTATGATTTTCATTATGGCTGAGATATGTTAAGGGAGCATTCACCGAGCAAGCTGGTCTCGGATGCTAGCTGTAAGACAACTTATTAATTGATAAAATTAATCACCCTATATCCACGGTCCCCTGTCTTCCATTCCTCTTTATCATTTAAAGACCACACTCCGAGTTCTTTGAACCTTCAATTAACAACGCATAACCACCATATGCTATATGATCTGGATACTTCAAGGACCAACAGGTGTATCAACCGAAGATTCTGGTAACCCCACCAATACGCTAGTAGCTCGGTCATAAATTGCCTTTGAGAAAACTTTATGAAAATAAACAAAATATTTTATTTTTTCTTCAAGAGCTACACCTGTCACTGTTTGAGTTGTTATGAAACCCATGTATGATCTCCCTGCCTGAGTTTGAGACCTTCTTTTACCATTAACTGACCTCATCATCAAAATTCATTGTTTTTCCACAAAACAGCATTCTACAGCAGTTTCGTAGCGCGCTACGAAACTGCTGTAGATGTCAAAACAGAACCTATGTATCTTTGAAGCATTTTCTGCTTAGATTCATGATCTCTTCAGACATTTGTACAGCTATTAAGAACCTAAATAGTTTTAAGAAGATGAAGCTTGCTTCTGTCATTACATATCACAGCCAACTTGATTAGCATCAAACCAATAAAAAGCTTCATAAATCCCAACTGGAATATAAAGTCACTGTAGTATTCCTTGTTGCCTTCAAATCTTCAAATGGGTTGGTCTTTTTCAAAGTACAGATCTTAAAGTTGGAAGAATTCAACACTTGGACATTAAGCTCCTTAGGATTATCAAACCAAACTATCTCACCCTGCTGTACCAATTTGACTGGGTCTACCTATATCAACTTCGGCTTGTCTGTCAGAATCAGCTGCATCTTTTTGTTGTAAAGTTTCCGAATTTTCTTAACTAATGAAACCATCACAATGAACTCCCCTGGATCTAGAAATTTCTCCCATTTAGAGTCACAGTTAATGGTGGGGCTAACTTTGGAGCCAGCATACTCCTAACATTATCCCAGTCAACTCCCTTGAAGAAAGGATGACTCTAGAGAGAAGCATACCCTTCAGGGCCAGAAGCCAATCTTTTAGATGGGTCCATATCCAGCAAACAATCAATAAGGTGCCATGCTTCAGAAGAAAAATATTCAGGAAATTTGAAATCTCTATCCATGATCCTTTGGAATGTGAGCCACTCACTGCCATCTTTAAAAGGTAATATGTCAGACAGCATCTGATACAACGCGCAACCCAGTGCCCATAGATCATTTCCAATTGTTGGAGGTGCATGCTTAAGGACCTCTGGTGGAACGCAGGCAGCTGTACCAACAAATGTGCAGGTCTTCTCGTTTGAAGTAGTCGGAATAATTGAAATTGAGGTGTTTTCCATTGATTTGAAGAAGTATATTCTCTTTGCATCTCGGTGTATCAGTCCTACTTTGTGAAGGTATTCAAGGACATCCACAATCTCTGCAATATAGAAACGTGCTTCATCCTCTGAAAAACGAGATTTCTTAACAACACGATTTGAATCCCATCCCAGGATAGAAAGCAACATTCCATGACAGTACTGGGTTGCATTTCACAAAGTCATTCTTGTATGTTGTAGACAGACAAAAGCACCTGGTGTTAACTGCACACAACCACAGAAAGATGTAAAAATATCAACATATAATACATTCTGGAACCTCCTCAGTACCGCCAACATGTTCAGGATACTTTTAAATTCACATCTTCTGCGCAATTCAATCTACAATTGAAACCCTTGCTGTTGTAATTTGAACTCTGAGATACACTCTGAACCTTCTCCTTCCGGGCACTATTATGCAAATCTGACATTGATGTTCTCTGCGCGCCTCAGGCAACCCAAAAACACAATAACAGAAACCGAAACATGATAATGGAAACAGAAATCTTCATATCCCCCGTTGTTTTCGAATCACGCATAAATACTAGCCCTTGAATGTCTCCTTTCACTCCATCAGCTATTAAAATCTACTTTATAATCTCCCTTTCCAGCTGTCGTTGTGATTCTGGTGATTTTGCTAATGTATATGGCCATCTGAAGCGCCACATCTCAATCCGGGTGTCAATAATAGTGGCGACCTTGTGGCAATCAAACCCTCATAAAAGCCACTTGACACTTGGCATTAATCGCTGCATTTCATAAGAGCACTTTCATGCCTTCAATATATTCATTAATAATGCAACAACGTGCTTAATAACATTTACGCCATTTTCATTTATATCAGTTATTTTAAAAGCCCGTGTGCCTTGAAGAAACGGCTGCAATGCATTTCGCATAAGCCATGAAAGAGGATTTTCTTGATTTTTTAAGGTAGCAGGGTGTGACTTAAATCACAGATAAATCCCTTTTCTAGCAAAAGCTTGGCTCGCAAATTCTCAAACGATACCATTCGTCCTTCAAGAATTCATTTACTAAACTCTTCTTCTACATTGCTACCATTCGGACCATTGTGATGACAAATACAGGGGCTATGGTTGTTGAGAAAAGTTCTGGCCTCATACCACGTTACCAATGCACAATAATTATAAAATCAACACCAGAAGAGTTCGGCCTCTAATATCTCGTTTTCTGGCTGAAAAGTTCATGTTTCATAGAATGCATAGATGAACTTTAATATATGTTACTCAATGGCTGGGAAGAAACAAATCTCTTACACCGATTCCAAACAGAATTCTCGGTGTCCCTTTTTTCTTCTGCCAGCAATAACACAATGCTGCCTATCTGTAACACTGGCACAAACTTGCTGAGCCCACACTTCGATAATGGTGGAGGGATAATTTGAAAGTTCCACATCAACTCCAGGAAATGCGCTCCTTATCATTCCCTTTAACTGGAATCAATAGGCTGACCCTTCCATCGTACATTTCTAAAATCTTGACAAAACTCACATGAATGATTTCTAACCCTTTAAAGTAGCTTTTTCATTCCTCCACCAGCAGAACTTGGGTAGTAAATCATAACACTGTGATCATATCCATGAACTGTTTTTTCACAAAAGGCTTCATAATTCACTTTTCATGGACTTGAACAAAATCCCTTGCTCCACAAAATAGTCCAACTCTTGATAGAGGTAATCCCTGTTTACAAGTGCATACTTGGAGTGGGAATGCCAAAATTTTGAAGGCGCTCATATACCTTTCGATTATCATGGAGAGGATGTTAAGATCTAAGCTCATTCAGAAGGAAAGGCTTTCACAGAGTAGCATAAGCTTCAACTTTCTCAAAAGGATAGCTGGTTTAATAAAAACAATCACAAATTGACCACTTCATCGTTGCTTCTTCAAGAATGATGATGTCTCCAAATATTATGATCTCAAATTCACCAAATTCCCTCAGCCAATCCAGGATGTACTTCTTGGCAGCAGAAGGAACCTTCTTTTCCATTACGCATACTCCAACTATGATTATGGAGGAGAAATCACCGACATTCATCTCCATATTTCTCAATTCCCAAGATTTGAAACAACAACTTGATTCCTATGTTGTTTATGTAGCTGGTATGAAGGAATGTTACTGTGCGATGCTCTTTGGCCATCGTGAGGAACTACACCATCAAATGCCTTGCGAGAATTGACAACCAACCCTAATAGCTCTTCAGATTGCTCTGGCCATTTTGCAAAATCCATAGATCAGAGTATCATATGCAACAACACCAGAGTTATATTCTTTAGTCAACCTTAGACCTTTAAGCACATCAACCTCATCCACAGCAGTTGCAGTCAGTGTACAACAGACATGCTATGATTCAGGCCTCCACTGAAAACTCAATCAAATCCCCAGTTTCGTAGCACGCTACGAAACCACTCAAACAGGTAGCGCTGCGAAACTGCTAAACAGAATTCAGGCGCTGCGAAAACACCCTGACTTTAAGCTAGACTAAAAATTTTTGACAACAGCATTTTCAGTGATAACAGTGGCTCCACTAGGGATAGTGTGCCCCTGTGGTACACTAAGAACATGCAGCTCCAGTGCCTTATCCATTTGTGACAAACAAAAACTTGCTTGACAAGCATGACTGTAGGAGAAAGAAACTACTGCTACTGAAAAATAAATGCTCAGCCAACCTTGAGCTTATTTGCAATCTACCTACCTACCTACCCTAACAATTCAAACTTTCCTCAGCTCAATCAATATGAAACTTCCAATGCAGCCAATCATTTGTCTCATCTGATACTTGATTTCTTTGCCTGTCCCGGAGTTCAGAGCCAATATGACAATGTAATGACCGCTGCCACTGAAATTTTCTCTGACTGTATCGGATTTCAGAACTGATATAATAGTGTAAAGACCGCTGCCACTGAAACTGTCTCTGATCTTCATAGGTAAACTGAAACACTGGAGAGTAAAACTCTTCCATGTAGTCAGCTACAGGATCCCAGAACACATGATCAGCTTGTCCTTCCACGACACTTTCCAGCTGTGCAAACTGATCTTCAACCACAGTGTTCAGTTCCTCAATCGTAAAAGAGAGGGGAACCAGCATAGTCTCCTTGCGTTCAGTCATAAAAAATTTCTGGGAATAATGATCATGATCATGAAAATTGTATGCCTGAATTTGTCCTTCTAAACCTTCAATTTCTTTCTCAATGTCTTTGGCAAATTCATCAAAAAATTTCATCTTATCCTCTGACTTGCAGTCAAAAGATTTCAGATATGAGGACAGGGACAAAGAAAAAGATTCATTTGTTTCTTCTTTATTATGATCATCATTCCACTGTTTAAAACCTTCAACTGAAGGAGAGTTTACTTCCACCTCTGACCTATCTATCCATTCCTCCAAGAACATAAGCCAAAAGTCTGGCAATGACTTAATGGACTTGGCAGGCAAGTGTTCAACCCACTGTTTGCATTTCCCTTGGAATGAATCATAAAATAACCTTATGCAAACATCCTCATGTTTAATTCTAAGAAGCTGTGCAAATTCACAAAAATCTGATATATGATCCAAAGTTAAACTCAGATTCTCTCCGTTAAATTTTGGACCATTCCTTAGAAAGTATGCATCCTTGGGAATACGATTTGGGAAACCATGAATTCCTGAGAAATCTATGCATGCATACCTTGAACAAAGAAGAGCAGCTTCTGGGTCTTTCATAACTCCAGTGGAATCACCATGAATATATAACTTTGAATTCTTCAACAATGGAGTCGCCAAGGTAGTTTTGCAGCCTTGAAAATCATTTGAACTCCTGCTACCTTCAGAAATTCAATCTTAAGCTCCCGGCAGACGCACCAAAATGTTATCACAAAACCAGTACTAGGGACTGCAACCAAGCAAGGTCTCATGTAACTGTTTCAGACCATACTTTAGATTAGGAATTAGCCTTCCTAATCAGAGAGGGCTCTCTCACGACTCTTGACAAAATCCTTCAAACACTAGAGGGCTAACTCTTCACACATTTATAAAAATATAGCTGGTTGGACATACATCAAATTAGTCTTCATTGGGCTATGGAGTCTCTCACAGTTAATAAACCAAATCACAGTCATCTCATAGAAGCCAAGGCTCTTTGCATCATCAAAGGTTCAAACATAATTTACCTAAATCAAAGCCTGCTGAACATACAGGAAGTCAGAGCATTAAAAATGAATTCTGAGTGATGTTCAAACATGCTTCACCAAAACCCACAGCCTGTCAAGCACACAGGAAGTCAGAGCATATAATATGAATTCTGAGGGATTGTGCCATAACAAGGCTGTAAAAAGAACATTAAGAAACTAAACCACCATCACATTTGAACAAAAAGATGCATTGAGAATCTTGGGAAGAAAAAACCCTGTTTGCCATTACTGTAACAGTCTTTTCATAAGCTCTAAAAAACTCTGTTTTTGTATATACAGTCCAACCCTTTTTACATTCTCATCTGATTCCTATATAGGCAAGCAAACTCTAAAACACCTCGAGCTTCCTCCTCCAGCATGAGGGGAGCCTCGAAGGTGGCTATTAACTACTCCTACATGCTTTTAACTACTGCATTAATTACAAACATGCTGAACTAAAATTACACACAATCCTAATCCAACTAAAATACTAATTTCATTCTCCTCGCAGACTTGATGCTTTCTTGGATGCTGGACAGCTGTATGATTTTCATTATGGCTGAGATATGTTAAGGGAGCATTCACCGAGCAAGCTGGTCTCGGATGCTAGCTGTAAGACAACTTATTAATTGATAAAATTAATCACCCTATATCCACGGTCCCCTGTCTTCCATTCCTCTTTATCATTTAAAGACCACACTCCGAGTTCTTTGAACCTTCAATTAACAACGCATAACCACCATATGCTATATGATCTGGATACTTCAAGGACCAACAGGTGTATCAACCGAAGATTCTGGTAACCCCACCAATACGCTAGTAGCTCGGTCATAAATTGCCTTTGAGAAAACTTTATGAAAATAAACAAAATATTTTATTTTTTCTTCAAGAGCTACACCTGTCACTGTTTGAGTTGTTATGAAACCCATGTATGATCTCCCTGCCTGAGTTTGAGACCTTCTTTTACCATTAACTGACCTCATCATCAAAATTCATTGTTTTTCCACAAAACAGCATTCTACAGCAGTTTCGTAGCGCGCTACGAAACTGCTGTAGATGTCAAAACAGAACCTATGTATCTTTGAAGCGTTTTCTGCTTAGATTCATGATCTCTTCAGACATTTGTACAGCTATTAAGAACCTAAATAGTTTTAAGAAGATGAAGCTTGCTTCTGTCATTACATATCACAGCCAACTTGATTAGCATCAAACCAATAAAAAGCTTCATAAATCCCAACTGGAATATAAAGTCACTGTAGTATTCCTTGCTGCCTTCAAATCTTCAAATGGGTTGGTCTTTTTCAAAGTACAGATCTTAAAGTTGGAAGAATTCAACACTTGGACATTAAGCTCCTTAGGATTATCAAACCAAACTATCTCACCCTGTTGTACCAATTTGACTGGGTCTACCTATATCAACTTCGGCTTGTCTGTCAGAATCAGCTGCATCTTTTTGTTGTAAAGTTTCCGAATTTTCTTAACTAATGAAACCATCACAATGAACTCCCCTGGATCTAGAAATTTCTCCCATTTAGAGTCACAGTTAATGGTGGGGCTAACTTTGGAGCCAGCATACTCCTAACATTATCCCAGTCAACTCCCTTGAAGAAAGGATGACTCTAGAGAGAAGCATACCCTTCAGGGCCAGAAGCCAATCTTTTAGATGGGTCCATATCCAGCAAACAATCAATAAGGTGCCATGCTTCAGAAGAAAAATATTCAGGAAATTTGAAATCTCTATCCATGATCCTTTGGAATGTGAGCCACTCACTGCCATCTTTAAAAGGTAATATGTCAGACAGCATCTGATACAACGCGCAACCCAGTGCCCATAGATCGTTTCCAATTGTTGGAGGTGCATGCTTAAGGACCTCTGGTGGAACGCAGGCAGCTGTACCAACAAATGTGCAGGTCTTCTCGTTTGAAGTAGTCGGAATAATTGAAATTGAGGTGTTTTCCATTGATTTGAAGAAGTATATTCTCTTTGCATCTCGGTGTATCAGTCCTACTTTGTGAAGGTATTCAAGGACATCCACAATCTCTGCAATATAGAAACGTGCTTCATCCTCTGAAAAACGAGATTTCTTAACAGCACGATTTGAATCCCATCCCAGGATAGAAAGCAACATTCCATGACAGTACTGGGTTGCATTTCACAAAGTCATTCTTGTATGTTGTAGACAGACAAAAGCACCTGGTGTTAACTGCACACAACCACAGAAAGATGTAAAAATATCAACATATAATACATTCTGGAACCTCCTCAGTACCGCCAACATGTTCAGGATACTTTTAAATTCACATCTTCTGCGCAATTCAATCTACAATTGAAACCCTTGCTGTTGTAATTTGAACTCTGAGATACACTCTGAACCTTCTCCTTCCGGGCACTATTATGCAAATCTGACATTGATGCTCTCTGCGCGCCTCAGGCAACCCAAAAACACAATAACAGAAACCGAAACATGATAATGGAAACAGAAATCTTCATATCCCCCGTTGTTTTCGAATCACGCATAAATACTAGCCCTTGAATGTCTCCTTTCACTCCATCAGCTATTAAAATCTACTTTATAATCTCCCTTTCCAGCTGTCGTTGTGATTCTGGTGATTTTGCTAATGTATATGGCCATCTGAAGCGCCACATCTCAATCCGGGTGTCAATAATAGTGGCGACCTTGTGGCAATCAAACCCTCATAAAAGCCACTTGACACTTGGCATTAATCGCTGCATTTCATAAGAGCACTTTCATGCCTTCAATATATTCATTAATAATGCAACAACGTGCTTAATAACATTTACGCCATTTTCATTTATATCAGTTATTTTAAAAGCCCGTGTGCCTTGAAGAAACGGCTGCAATGCATTTCGCATAAGCCATGAAAGAGGATTTGCTTGATTTTTTAAGGTAGCAGGGTGTGACTTAAATCACAGATAAATCCCTTTTCTAGCAAAAGCTTGGCTCGCAAATTCTCAAACGATACCATTCGTCCTTCAAGAATTCATTTACTAAACTCTTCTTCTACATTGCTACCATTCGGACCATTGTGATGACAAATACAGGGGCTATGGTTGTTGAGAAAAGTTCTGGCCTCATACCACGTTACCAATGCACAATAATTATAAAATCAACACCAGAAGAGTTCGGCCTCTAATATCTCGTTTTCTGGTTGAAAAGTTCATGTTTCATAGAATGCATAGATGAACTTTAATATATGTTACTCAATGGCTGGGAAGAAACAAATCTCTTACACCGATTCCAAACAGAATTCTCGGTGTCCCTTTTTTCTTCTGCCAGCAATAACACAATGCTGCCTATCTGTAACACTGGCACAAACTTGCTGAGTTCACACTTCGATAATGGTGGAGGGATAATTTGAAAGTTCCACATCAACTCCAGGAAATGCGCTCCTTATCATTCCCTTTAACTGGAATCAATAGGCTGACCCTTCCATCGTACATTTCTAAAATCTTGACAAAACTCACATGAATGATTTCTAACCCTTTAAAGTAGCTTTTTCATTCCTCCACCAGCAGAACTTGGGTAGTAAATCATAACACTGTGATCATATCCATGAACTGTTTTTTCACAAAAGGCTTCATAATTCACTTTTCATGGACTTGAACAAAATCCCTTGCTCCACAAAATAGTCCAACTCTTGATAGAGGTAATCCCCGTTTACAAGTGCATACTTGGAGTGGGAATGCCAAAATTTTGAAGGCGCTCATATACCTTTCGATTATCATGGAGAGGATGTTAAGATCTAAGCTCATTTAGAAGGAAAGGCTTTCACAGAGTAGCATAAGCTTCAACTTTCTCAAAAGGATAGCTGGTTTAATAAAAACAATCACAAATTGACCACTTCATCGTTGCTTCTTCAAGAATGATGATGTCTCCAAATATTATGATCTCAAATTCACCAAATTCCCTCAGCCAATCCAGGATGTACTTCTTGGCAGCAGAAGGAACCTTCTTTTCCATTACGCATACTCCAACTATGATTATGGAGGAGAAATCACCGACATTCATCTCCATATTTCTCAATTCCCAAGATTTGAAACAACAACTTGATTCCTATGTTGTTTATGTAGCTGGTATGAAGGAATGTTACTGTGCGATGCTCTTTGGCCACCGTGAGGAACTACACCATCAAATGCCTTGCGAGAATCGACAACCAACCCTAATAGCTCTTCAGATTGCTCTGGCCATTTTGCAAAATCCATAGATCAGAGTATCATATGCAACAACACCAGAGTTATATTCTTTAGTCAACCTTAGACCTTTAAGCACATCAACCTCATCCACAGCAGTTGCAGTCAGTGTACAATAGACATGCTATGATTCAGGCCTCCACTGAAAACTCAATCAAATCCCCAGTTTCGTAGCACGCTACGAAACCACTCAAACAGGTAGCGCTGCGAAACTGCTAAACAGAATTCAGGCGCTGCGAAAACACCCTGACTTTAAGCTAGACTAAAAATTTTTGACAACAGCATTTTCAGTGATAACACCCTGATCCAAATCCAGTTGTAGATAACTTTCCTGATGAACATCTGTTTGCCATCACAGTCAAAACACCATGGTTTGCAGATATTGCAAACTATTTATCATCTGGAAGGTTTCCAGCTCAATTCACTAAAAAGCAAAAACACAAAATTGTTAGAGCAAGCTCTAGATATACATGGGTCAATGGTGATTTATTTTATACTGGTTCAGACTTAATAATTAGAAAATGTGTACGAGAAGATGAAATATTAGACATTTTAAGAGCATGTCATGATGAACCCTGTGGTGGCCATTTTGCAGATAAACGAACAGCATATAAAGTGCTGCAACTAGGCTATTACTGGCCATCCATCTTCAGAGACTCTAAGAAATATGTCAAGCAATGTGATAGCTGCCAGAGAACAGGACGACCAATAACATCAGATGAAATGCCATTGAAGCCACAGGTTCTCATAGAACCATTTGAGCAGTGGGCACTTGACTTTGTTGGACCTATCAATCCACCATCAAATGGGAAGCGGTACATCTTAGTATGTACAGACTATGTAAACAAATGGGCAGAAGCAAAAGCAGTTAACAGAGCAACAGAAGATACAGTCGTCACCTTTCTTTTTGAAGAAATCTTTGTCAGATATGGAGTACCTAGACAAATTGTAACAGATCAAGGAACACAGTTTACATCAAAGCTGGTACGAGATCTAACAGAGAAATACAAGATCAAGCACAGGAAATCAACACCATATCATCCACAAGCAAATGGTCAAGTCGAATCAACAAATAAAGTCCTGGAAAATATTATGACAAAAACAGTACAGATGAATCGAAAAGACTGGTCTGAAAAATTAAAGGATGCACTCTGGGCCTATAGGATCACTTGGAAAACAACAACTGGTTTCAGTCCATACCAGTTAGTATATGGGAAGGAGGCTCTACTACCTATAGAGTTTCAGATACATACATACAGACTAGCAGCTGAACTAGGACTCGACTTGACAGAAGCACAATAGCAGCGGATCATGGAACTGAATCAGTTAGATGAGCATCGTCAGCAAGCTATGGAACATACTACATTAGTGCAACAACAAAGAATGAAGTGGCACGACAGGTACATCAAAACAAAGACATTTCATAAGGGAGACTGGGCATTGCTTTTCAACTCCAAATACAAAGATTTCAAAGCAAAGTTCACAACACACTGGCTGGGGCCATATGAAATTGACGAAATCTTTGACAATGGAGCAGTAAGGATTAAGACCATCGACCGAGATTCCACCTCTTTTATAGTGAATGGACATAGGCTCAAAGTTTACCATAGGCCTATCAGTAAAGAAGCATTTATGAAAGAACTAATCGAAGACACAGAACTGGAACTCATGGCACAGGATGAGCCATCTTCCAGTCTACTAGTTGAATAAAAAAAAAAAAAATGAAAAAAGAAAAAAACATCAAAATAAATAAATTGTTTGCAAGTGAAAACTAGGTAACTGGCACATTGCAAGCACGAATTCATAGGGGAAAACCAGGGCAACTTGGACTCTATGAATTCTTCCTACTTGTTCTACTGTTCTCTTACTGCAGGTACACTCCACCAATCAATGACTTGAGGACAAGTCATATCTTCAACAAGGGGGGAGACTTGCATTTGCTCTTAAAATGGACAGCTGAAGTTGCAACCATCAGCTCTTTAGCTGGAAACAAAACTTGTATTGTCAATAGAGGGACCTGATATAACAAATCATTGCAAAGGGACCTGAAAGACCTGCCAATGTCAACACAACATGTGCATATTTTGTAAGCAGAAAGAGGGACCTGATTATCAATTCAAGAATTAGAACATGAAGAACAAGGAGCAGCAATAAAGTCTACATTTGAATCCATCTACAACATTTGATCAATTGATTTCATCCTAATTGTACAGCCATCATACAGGGGAGTATATGTGGTCATTTTGTGCTTTAAAAATTCAAATTTTTCTTAGAAATTTTTAGTTTTTGTTAAGTTGAAATTAGTACCTGGGGATATTCATTATCATCTATATCCTATATTCCTATAACCCTTATACATTATAACCCTATTCCCTTTCATTTCCATACATATTCCCTCTTTTCATTACCCTACTACCCCTAAGTATTTTCTTTGCAAGCTTAAAAAGGCCAAACTAGGACAACTCTCAACCTGCACATACAAATTCAGGCAACTCAGAGCATTAGTGATGATAATAATTTTAAACATGACCCCAATGGTCATTTTAAAATTATAAAACTATGCGCTATATGGAAATCAAAGGATATTATATCAAACAACATATATACCATAGTTTGACAAAGTATGTGAATGCGCTAAAGTCGTTTTTATTACCAAACGCGCATATGGTATATGGTAAAAGGTATATATGTTGTACATAAATAAACGCGCAAAGGTTCATATGGTATAAGGTATGGAATATAACATAGTTACAAGCAAAGGTTCATGCATCAAAGTTTATGGAATATGGTGGACGGCTGTGAATAAACAAACATTAGAACATTACGGTGGGAAATGGTATCCAAACATCATTGCATACATATCATTACACAGCAAGCAGTGAATATATAGTAGTGCAAGCATACGGCGGTGGATATGATGATAAACCATTGCAATGAATTAAACAAGTAATCCCATACGACAACCGGCCAACACTTAACACGGTGGCATGGCAATTCGTTTATCCATTGGATGATACGCTGCGTAGGGATCATGCGTACCAAGCCATGACTTGGCCATCCTCATGACACAGTCGGGCGACTGGTCAACAGGACGGCCATGTAAGCCACGAATTTTAAAAACACCAATGGATATACATTGCAGTACAGCCTGAAACGGTCATGAACATTGACCGAGCTCTTGTGTAGTTCAAACAATAATCCTCTGTGTCATGTTAAACCATAATCTTCATCACCGCATAAGCTCAGAGAAATGGCGTTTGAAGCTGCAGCCTAGTGAAAAGGAAAGTGAACTGAGTTGGGAGAATTTAAAGAGGCAAATTGTTCTGGGTTTGATGTTTTGAGATAACGGATTTTCAGGGATTCAATAAGGTAAGGCGTTAATTGTTTAAAGCTCGGCACAGTGAATCAAAGTTAGAAATTCTCAGTCATTAATGGTAACGATTGTTTTGCCTTGCCACCAGTCAAATTGAAATGGTTAAACCAAGATTTGGAGCGCCGATATCCCTCCAGGTGCTCGGTGATCTAAGGTAAGCCGAAATCGTAGCCCCAACTCGGTGATTTGCTGCATAAATGTTGGTATGAATCCTTAGTGGATCAGGTTTCACTTAAATGCGAAGGGTTTGCATGGTCAACACGTAGATTTTGGCAATGTATGTGGAGTTGTATGCTGTGCCGTGTCAATAATGTAGCCCATGAACTAAGGAAACACACAGTGCAGTGTTATTATATGTTGAATGGCGGTGAATGTTAATAAGAAGCGTTGTAGAATGCGCACTGCATTTGTATTGTCATATAGTTGTGCGCCGATTTAAAAACAAACAGTCAAAACAACATGCATCCATAACCTTGCTGCGCACTGTTGTTTTCATTTACACCAAAACAGGGGATTGATATGCTTTAAGGATTGAATGCATAATGTTATTTCTGATTGAAGGATTGCATGTCGAAGCCATTTAAAAATTCATTTGAATGCGCTATTATTTGTTTTTGTTTTGAGGCCGAGAGTTTTTATGGGACAGCCGAGAGCAGTTGTTGTAAAATTTTGATGGGCCAAGGGTTGTGTTTTGCAAATTTTTATGGCCAGGAGTATTTGCAAATTGTTTTTATGAGGCCGCAAAGCATGATTTCAATTTCCAAGTGCTATAATGCGCTGTGTTCATTTGTGTTTAGAGGCTGAGCGTATGTGAATAGTCCTCTATTTACCATGCTAAGGCTAAGTGACTTCGTGCTCATAGTTCTGTTGCAACTCAGTGTAGTTTGGTATTTGATTTGGTAATTGAGGCCGTGTGCATAATTTTGGCACATCACACAGTCAAAATTTTTCAGTCAAAAGTTCTTTAAAAAATATATATTGGGTTAGGCCGAGAGCATCTTGAATATTTGTTGATGAGGCCGAGAGCCAAATGTATGTGCACAACACAGTTTTCCTGGTTAAACATACACAGCAATCAATCATTTGAATTTTGGTAAACAAAATAAGGCCAGCAGCATGTATAAACATTGTTTGTATGTGTATTTTTGTTTTCAAAAACAGAGAGCAGCATATTGACAGAGTATACAGGAATTTGTTTGCATTGAACAGGGATTAAAACAGTGTTGTTGTTGAGGGCAGAGTCAAACAGAGGTGTATTGAGTTGATTGAAAAAAGGAAGGTAAGGTTCTTTGCCTTCAAAAATTTCATTTCAAAATCAAACAAATAATTATATCTTTCTTTCAAAATGAAATTAGTAACAGCAGAGGAATTCATTCATTGGTTTACAGAAGCAATGTCAATCAGAGTAGAACCAAAATTCCAGATAGAGAATTGGAGGAAGGAAACTATAGAAAAACTTTATCAAGCAGGGATGATAAGTTTCCTACAAAAATTTGATGGCCACTCTGAACAAATAACCAGGGATTTTATAAACAATTTCAATCAAGACCAGACACGGGTGGGAGATGTCATTATTCCTGTAACCCAGGAATATCTTTCCCAAGCCTTAGATCTGCCCATGATAGGTGAGAAGTATTACAAAGGCCTGCACTTCAAGGAGAAAGCATGGACTTTCTTTCTTGAGAAGAACCGAAAAGGGACATTTGACAGAACAAAAGGGATACCCAGAGAATGGTTTAATGAACCATGGGGTGAGTTGGTTTTGGTTATCCAAAAGTTTTTGACCTGTGATAGGGGGTATAGCGTGGCTCACTTGTATCATGTCAGACTTCTGCAGCATATAAAAGGGGAGGATAGAATTAACTTGCCTTATTTCCTATATAGGAGCCTTTTGAGAATGATTGAAACAGTCAAACATGAAAACAGGCCTAAAGCAGGACAGATATACCACCAAGGATTAATCAAAATCCTAGTTGAATATCAGGTGAGATCACAGGGCATAGTGTGGCGAGAATTCATGTCTAAAAATCAATTCATTGAACAGGTTCATGAGGTACAGGATAAAACAGAGTAGGAAAACAGAGGATTGATGAACTCACCCTTGTATCCTAGAACAAGAGCCAAACAATAGAACAACATGGCCATGTAAGAAAATGAAACATCTGTTATGTCTATTCCTAGGCGATTTAGGAATAAGAGTCCCATTGATTTAGAGAAGGAAGTAGAAACATATTCCCCAAGACAGCAAGAAGAAAATGATCTTGCACAAGAGGCATTTGAGAAGGATTCTTCCTATGATGATGCAGCAGCAGCATCACTAATGAAAACAACACAAGATTTTGAGAGAGAACTTAATTTAGGAAGAATCAGAGATTTAATTGACCAATTGGAAATTAGCAAAATCTTAGAGAAGCAATTAAAAGAAGAAAACAAGGCAAATAAGAAAGATAATGCTAAATTGGTCAAGGCAAATGAGAAACTGAATGAAGAATTGGGGAGGCTGAAAAGGAAAAATGATCTACTTTCTAAGCAAGCATTTAAATGGCTAAAGGAAAAGAACATGTGGCAGACAAAATATGAAAAACAAAAGGTCAAAGCAGCTTTGTTTAGGGAGAGACATGATACAGGTTTGGATTGTCTGGCAAGGGCAGCACAACAGGAAGCATCCACAGGTACAACATCTACTGCAGAAAGGCGAAGGTCAAAGAGGAGCAAGCAAGCATGGGGACATGCTTGATGATAAGCAAGGGAGAGATGTTGAGCCTCAGTTTTGGTCTTATTTTTGCTCAAAGAAACTTACTTATCCATCTATTTTCCATCCATTTTCCCTTCATTTATCCCATTTTGATGTATGTTTGATATCCATTCAGGTATTTAATTTTAATTTTTCAATTTCTAAAGTTTTTATGAAAATTTGGTTTTTAGTGCAAAATTGGCAGATTCAGAAATTCCCGTAATAGCTCTATGGTTGATATGGTTGCAGGACACTTGGGCACGAATGGAATGCATGGATGGATAGCTTGGGAACTAGGACTAAGCCAGCAATGCTTAGTTCAAACAGAACAAGCTTTATTAGGCCCATTTGGTGCTAGTCAACTATGACTAGTCATGCAGGAATCCCATAGAAATAGGGCAGTTTTGAGATTTCATAGGAATGGTCATCTTTCTTGGGATAGGGATAATGAATTCGACTTGGATAGGTGGATGAGAGTAGATGGGTTTGTTTGAGTGAATATAGATCAGTTTGTTCATGAGACTTCTTATTTAAAGACAAAACTTTGATGGCTTATGTATTGATTTTGTGATATACTTTTATGTTGTGACATCTTTGGATTGAGAAGTTAATTTGAAGACTTGTGTTATTATTATTTTTCTGTTCAATACTATGGATGTGTGATTGATTTAATCTTTTGATATCATCTCTCAAAGTGTGCAAGGCAAGGGTGGAGGGCCCCCACTCCAAGCTAAGTACACTTCCTTGTTAAACTAGTTTTATTTCCTTGTAATTTGGTTGATTGTAGCACTAGTTTTTCAAAGCTTTATTTCAGTTTGCTTTATGGTTTATGCATAATGATTGATTTCATTTGTTAATATCTTGTTCATCACTTTATTGAGTTGGAAAAACAGGTGTTCAAGTTGGGCATCCCTTCTGCTAAAATGATGAATCAAAACTAGTTTCTTTTGTTTACATGCAAGCAATTTTATTTCCATTTAGATTTAGATATTGAGATGAATGAATTATGATGGAATATCTTATGTGTCTCTTAAGTTAAGAGCTTCTTTCATTTATAATTTATCCATCTTGAGCTTTTGGTTTCAATCTCTGATTCATTAAGTGATAATTGAGGTGAAGGTGGACTTCTTGAGGTCAAGAACCCTTTCAATGTTTTTCTCTTTTTAAGCTGATTGAATTAGAGTTATAAGATGTATTACTTTTAGCTTTTGAATAACTTGTCTTTCAAGGTTTGGTTATATCTGATCTTCACATATAGTGAACTTGCCTCAAAGCATAAACAACCCGGATTGATAAGAAATAATTGTGTTAATTTAGGACCATAAATTAGCTCAACATCCATCAAGTAGGTCCTCATTATATACATGAGGGAGAGACTGTTCAGTTTGTCTCCCGATGACTGTTCATATTTCCTATCTATCTATTTACAATAATTCACCCAATCACAAGGATTAGGTGTCAACAAGCACAATAGAAAAAAAGCCCCAAACATTTGAAGAAGCAACATATTGGCAATAACAAACAAAAAGAGGGCCTAAAACCCTTTCAGCTAACATCTACTCACAATGGTGATAAAGGATTTAAATCAAAAGGCAAGAAGATAGAGATACATTTTGATTTTTGTGGGTGAGATGGTAATATGGAGTCTAAATGTTTCAAGGAGATGGAAACCTTGAAGCAACAATGGAGAAGAATAATATCAATCTTGATACTCATTCTTTTAACTTTTCTTCTCACGAGCATGCAATTTTTGGATATGATCTTTCTTTCATTGCAACATATGTTCTTATAACACGTGGCTATTGATTATAAAACATCTTATCATATAGCTATGTCAAAAGCTTTATCATTTTTTCTTAATGAAATATATATCTATTAATATTGTAGGGTTTGGAATGGTTCAACTAGATGATGGCTATTTTAATGATGTATTATGTGTTTCAAGTGTCTCTTTCATGCAACATTATATTAATATATCAAATCACTTATTTAGGTATATTTAGAACAATGATGAGGTAGGAGGGGGATGGGAATTGCAACCGCGAATGACATACGACCCCTAAGGTTTTCAAGGTTTTAGGTTTTAGGTTTTTGGCAGTTGTAGTTAATGCCACGTATGGAGTCGGATCACTAAAGCACATATGGGACAATATAGACTCCTAGGTAGTGTTTCACAAAAGGGAATCATTTCTCTTCAGTCGTTGTAAACGTTTCTTTATTCCCAATTGCTAAGTTATTTAAAATAAAAGTTGTTAAGGTTACTGGGATCTTCAAAGCTCAAGTTGATTTGACAGTTTATTATCTTGGGGTATTTTTATGGAGGAAGTAGACTTGGTGGATTTTGAATTGGAGGATGATGGTGAAACCTAGATATGGGTGTCCACTCCTGAATTAAAGGTTATGGACGAGGTAGACAAAATGGAAGTTAAGAAGAAATTTGAACTAAAACTTGACCCCACGTCTATGCTGAATACACACGGTGGTCCAACTGGAGGATTAAAAGAAGTGCAACCTGTCATTGCTTCTCTAGGGGTAGACATGTAAGGGGTATGAACCCTGGGCCTAGTGGAATGGAGCCACATTTATGTTGTGATATCTTGGGGACTCATAGGCTACTTGACTCCACCATGGACCAAAACCTTTCAATTCAACCATGAAACATGTACAAGGCTCTATGCCTCATTTAATCTATTCGTGGGTCTTGGTCTATGTGAGGGGTTTTTTAAAGTAGTGATTCTATCGACTTTTCTCCTCCCAAAGGAGCCATCTCCACAACAATCAGGAAAAAGTTTTTTGCTAGATTTGTTGGTATCATAGAGAGAATAGGGCCAACCCCAAGAGGATTTGGGGAAAAGGAATCACTTGGAAACCCTCAATCCACCTTAACCAGAATTCAAATCTCAACATATGTGTGGGATAAGGGTTCCAAAAAAAATAAGAAACACTACATCGAAAATGTTAGCAGGGCCCTATTATCACTAGTATGGGGCATGGATGTTTCATTACAAAATGCTGAAGAAATGGCATAAACATATTTGGTTGGGCATCGCAGAGGTAGGAAATTCAACCTGGATTTCATAAAGCCTTGGGTCAAAAAGGAAATCTTGCCCATTGTAAAGAACCCTACAAAGGTGGTTTTGTTAACAAGGGGTTGAATACATTTGATTTTCACGAAGGAAACAAAGGCGAAACAAATAGTGCATGTTAGGTCCCTATACTACTACTGTAACCCCTACAATATTATTGTTATGTAGGCTTTGATTGTATTGGGACCCCTTAGACTCCTATATATAGAAAGGAGGTCTTGTCATTTGTATCATCCAAGAATTGTTCATTTGTGTAATGTAAAGGAGGTTTCCCCCTCGAAGAGGCTGATTTTGAAGTCGTTGATCTATATTTTCTATATTTTTGTGAGTTGGTTCACAACAATGCACAAGGTATGGAAATTGGAATCTCTCTTCCTCCTATTTAAATTTTGGTCTGCTTTATTTGATGCCTAGAGGGAAAGACTAGACAAGGTCCTTATTTGGGTAAGACTTACATGTCTACCAACAAACTACTAGGATGCTCACGTTTTTCAAGACCTAGGGAACTCTCTAGGGAAGTATCTTGAACATGATTCCTCCTACCTCTTGAAAGGGATTGGAACTGTAGCTCACATTTTGGTTCTCATAGACCTACGCAAAGGGTTTCCATAAGACATTGACATTGGACAAGGGATGGAAAATTACAAATGATGGAATATGAGGGGGTACCATTCTAGTGTAGGAGGTGCCATAGATACAAGCATATGGTGAAATAATGTGAACTCCCATTCTACAAAAGGGCTTAGACGACCCCCACCAAGAGAAAGAATCTTGGTCCAAGGGGCAAGGAACCAATGCCCATGATGGAGGATCTAGTCATGCAACTGTCATATGATCTCCTCGAGCCGAGCAAAATATAAGTGCAAAGGGGATGACAAAAGGCTAGAAAACCACACATGGATAAGGATTCATCAATTGAAGGTACTTCCTCATTTTCTCTTCCCTGTCCCCCCTCCCACATACTTAATATTCACATTATGCACACACTATTACAATTAATTATGGGTCATGACCTTTCACCAAATCTTCTCAAAATCCCCCCCCCACGGGTTCCTTTTCTTTATCTAACAACCTTTTCCCTAGTCGACCTCTCTTCCCTTGCAACATCAACACCCATTCCCCCTTGTGAGAATTTAGAGGTGCGGAACATAGTATATAACCTATGATCCCAATCCATTTTGTGTCACTATGATGGCCTGTTAAAGGGTCTAGGTTAGCTCTTTATCTCCTACGAGGAAAACAAAGGTAGGGTTAGAAAATAACATTTGACGAAAGAAAAAGAGAAAGCTCATGAGGATCTAGCCGTGGGTAAACAACAAAATATTCAAGGGGGGCTTAGAGCTGTGAAAGCCCTTAGAGTAAGCTATAGAGGGTTAACATGCCCCTCCAAAAGGTGTGCTTTGAAGAGGCTTATAGATACCAAGTCTCCTGATATGATTTTCCTACACGAAGCATTAAAAGACGTAGATTCTACTAGAAGATGTATTTAATCTCTTATGGGTGGATGATCATTCATTAAATTATATGTGAGAGGAAGGTCAGGTGGTTTGGATATGAGTTGGAATGGGAGGGTCATTCAAGCAAAAAAAAATTGGAGTATGGAGCTGGGAATAGGGATGGAATTTTTATTTGTGGAGCTTGGTACTTCTGTCTTTGTCCTTAATATATATGACCCTTTTATGATATGAAAGGAGTTATGGGGCAGTCCTTTTAGCTCCTCCCTCTTAAAATCAAAAAATATTATTTTTATGAGGGGATCTAAACTTCTCTGTGGTTGAAGTAGAATCCTCAAGTCCTAGAGCGAGGATGTGGATCTTGTCAAAATAGTCCCCACATGGATAAATCGACATAAAGGGGAAGACAAAATTGCGAAGAGAATCAATAGATTTAATATCTATGAAGTCCTATTGGAAAACTTCGATATGAAAAGTGGGTAGGATCGGGGGGTGTCTTGGATCATTCACCAATATTTCTGGAGAGAAAGCGAGCTTTCTTGAAGCCAACTAGCCCCTTCAAAATGAAATCAAACCATTTAAAATAAAAACACTTCATAAACCTTATAAAATACCATTGGAAAGTCTTTAATCCCTAAGAAGGACCCTCTATAGGTGATCAGTTTGAAGCCAAACTAAATATTACGAAACAAAAATCTAAGGAATGGACCCAAAAATGAAGATGGAAAACGATAAGGAGCTAGAAGGTTTAGAGACTTAGTTTTATTGTTTTCTAGTTGGGAAGGGGACAATTTCTAATCGAATGAAGCTAGGGTGGAGATAATCAAAATGGAAAAAGGGAGAAATGAGATTTTGGAGGAAAAGGAGGCTTAAAGGCACCTCAAAAGTAGGGCTATTTGATTGGAATTTAGGAATGAGAACACAAAGTTCTTCCAAGATTATGCCAAAGAAAGGTGCAACACTATATAGGGCCTCAAAGATGATGAGGACAAAGAAGTCTCAAATTTCAATGGGCTTGCAAAATCTAGGAAAGAACTATTTCGAGAGCCTCTTTCACACTCCTGAAGAAACCTTTATAGGTGAAATTGTCAAAATAACAATGATTTTTCCTAGGTTTGTTGATGAATATGAGAACAGATCCCTTATGGAATAGGTATCGTAGGATAAGCTCCAAACTATATTACACAAATTTTAAAAGGAAACAATCATAGAACCATATGGCTAGACATTTTTTTTTTGGGTATGTATGAAATTATTGGGAGAGACCTACTACCAATCATAGAAGAATCTAGGAGGGATCAAAGAATGCTTCCAACTTTCAATTCTACATTTATAACACTCATTCCCAAACTTGACTCCCCCGAGTCCTTCAATGACTTTAGGCCCATCTTGCTATGTAATGTGATCTATAAATGGGTCGCAATAGTGATTACAAATAGGTTTATGCCCATCCTATCTAAAGTAACATGAAAGTAATAATTCACTTTTCCGGATGGAAGGAAAATTCATGAGGTGATTGGAGCGGGCCAGGAAGGCATCCACAATATAAAGATTTAGAACCTCAAAGGAGTTATTCTTAAGATATATCTTTCAAAATCTTATGATAGGGTAAATTGGATATATATATGATTCCTTCTTACTCATGTTGGTTTAAGCCCAGAGTTCATCTTAATTCATGAGCTACATTTAGACTGTTTCCTTTGCAAATTTGATAAATGATCGACCTCTACTTTTCTTCATGCTCAATAAGATATCATACAAGGGTGTCCCTTATCTCCTTTTTTGTTTCTTATTGTAGCAAAGGGTCTGAGTAATCTCTTAATAGAAGCTAAACAAAGAGAAAATTTCCAAGGAAATCTTATAGTTAGGACTCTAACATTAACTCACCTCTTGTTTGTCGATGAGTTTCTTATTTTTTGAAATGGTTCTATAAGAGAGGTGGGTAAGTTCATTAAGATTTTGTCACTCTCTGGAAGAGACATTGGAATGACAATAAAAAATAGAAAGTATACTCTCTCTTATCACAATATAACAAAGAAAGATATAAGGCTTATGAACAAACACATTCCTTATACGACAAAGCCCCTGGAAGAAGGCCTAAAATATTTAGGTTTCAATATTAAACCAAATTATTATAGTAAGGTGGGACAGTCTTTACTCATTGCTAAGATTGAGAAAAAGTTTAAAAATTGAAGTGTAAAGTGATTATCTAGAGCAAGATGCCTTGTGTTGATAAAATCTACTTTTGGAAGCAATTATGGTCTTTTGGATGTCTCCGCAATGCACTTTGGCAAAAGTTAGAAGGTTATGTTTAAAATTCCTCTAGTCTGGAAATTAGGAGAAGGGGGTACTTCCTTGGATAAAATGGAAAAAAACTAGCAATTCCAAAGCTCTTGGGAGGATGGGGGCTTAAAAATATCTTCATGTTCTCATAGGCACTAGCAGTAAAATGCAGTTGGAGATTACTCACAACTCAAAATATTTGAACAATGGTTGTAACTTTGAAATATATTTCCCCAAGCTCTCCAGGGGAATGGATTAGGCAAGAGAATAAACCTTGAGAAAACATTGAAGTACTAAACTCATTTGATCTTATTAGAAATGGAATGGAATGGAAAGTTGGAAATGGTGAAAGAGTAAGAATTGGCTCTAACCCTTACCCATGGAGTGGAGTGGGAAACATCATCCCCCGTCCTCTTATTTTCTCTTTACGATATAGAGACATCTCAAAGTTATCTCAAATTTCCAGTCATAAACAATCTACGGTTTGGAGGAAATGATGGAAACACAACAAATGAGTTAGGGCTAGAGGGTGATTTCTTTGAGGCCTAGAATGGTTATCTGAATGCCCTAGCTAACAATCACATAAGAATCACTGATCGAGAGGATGAGCTAGTTTAGATTAGCTCCCTCACTAAATTTTACACCCCAAAGATTGGATATATAGTTCTAAATGTAGACAAAGCCCTTAAAGAGCCAAAGTGGTGGTGGAGGGTGGTGTGGAAATCAAAATTTCCAACAAAAGCCAAAGTATTCATGTGGTGTCTTGTGGAGAAGAAGGTCCCACATGGGACATCCTTAAGAGGAATTTTGCCATAGCGCCAGGATGGTGCTCCCTTTGTAAAAGGAATGAAGAAACCAATGAACACATGTTCAAGCAATGCTCTTTCTTTAAGCAAGTGTGGGACGTTTGCAAGTTAGTGATAGGTTTCAACTCTATGTGGGAAGGGGAAAACCTGGAAACAACAAGGAAATATTAGTACTATGATCTGATCACTCGTGCATTTTGAGCTTTGACTAACAATTTTTTGGAGTGTTTGGATGGCACACAACAAAGCCATATTTCAAGACAAATTGTTAGTATTTGAGCATATTACTGTTGAATCTCTTGCAATTTTAGCTCATTTTCCTTAAGAAAATGGTACTTGCACCACACCCCCCCCCCCCCAAACACGATAATTATAGTATATGAAAATTCTGATCCCATTATGGTATGGACATATTTTGATGGTGCTTCTTGTGACACAACAAACAATAGTGGTTGAGGTTTTGTACTTTTTTTGTTTGCGACACACTCTTTTCATGAAAAAATGGGTTTCGGTCCGAGAATAAATAATCAGGCAGAATTATTGGCATGTAAAAACTTATTGGTTAATGCAAAAGAAAAGGATGTACCCAACATCAATTTTTTGGAGACTCATTGCTTGTTATAAACTGGTTAAATATATCTCAAGCTTACAAGAATCTACTCTTAATTCCTATTTTGGAAGATTTATGGTAGATTAAAGGGTCCTTTAATCCATTTGAATGTTCTCATATATACAGGGAGAAAAATGGGTAGGCAGACAAACTTTCCAAATTAGGTCTAGCTATGGAACAAGGTCTATGGCACATTCAGGAGTAGTGTGAGGGATCATCATATGAATTCTATCACCAACCGTTAATGGAACAAGCAAGCAAAAAATAAAAATAGTTATTTTCTTTGTCTTTATCTAATATATATTTCTGCATAGAATATGATAATGTATTCATATTATATGTTTAGTTTTTCATCTCTTAAAATGGGTGAAAACAAGTTTTTACTTCATTGATTTTCTGATGTAAAAATAAACTGTATATTTGAATTTCTCATGGCTCAACTGGATCTGCTCTAGTCAATTTTTCCGACAATACTCAGCAATAGGTTTCAAACCTGTCCTTTTTCTTGAAATGCACCAGGGGTGCAAATGCAAAATGTAAATTTGTATCTTTTTTTGAAAGAATGAAAATTATGATTTTTTTCCTGTGGAAAAAAGGTATATTCAAAACAATAGAATTTTCACCTTACTAAGTTGGAATCAAGGATTCAAAATGTACCAAGCATGTGTTCGCAATTGCAATTCTTCATGATATCACTATGTTGCAGATTTGGCAACTTTAAGTCATCAAATATTCCATCGATTATGATATCTCATTGAAATTACATGAGCAAAATCTTCCTTCAGTAGTATGGTAATCTAAACTACTGTTTGTTGCGACAACTATGTAAACAAAATATTGTGGTTGGTATTCCTCTCATTTCTTGTAGAGATGGTATTTGTTTGAGTTATCTTCATGGAAACATTATCAAGACAATTTTGACAAATCTGTATTGACACTCCTTAGCTCTCTTGCAATTTTTTCATAGTGACTTGTGTTATCCACTTCCTTCTACTTATCTCTTTGGGTTCAATTTCCCAAAACTTAAGAGTGAATTTTTTGGCCTACAGGGCCCTTGTAGAAAGACAATATGGACATCAACTTCAAAAATTCAAAATAAATAATGAGCATGAGTATATTATTTTTTTTATTTTTTATTTTATAGCTTATGGCACTACATAGGCATTCAAATGAAACTTATTATTCCATACACATCGCCACTAAATGGTTTTCTGAGAGAAATAATCACATATTAAAAGAAATGGTGAATTATACGATCCAATCTAAAGGATTAAGTCCTCATTTTTGGACGGAAACCATTAATTATGTTAATTACACAGTAAATTAGACTCCCACAAAGGATTTAAAAGATATAACATTGGAAGAAGCATGAAGTAATATTAAACTAGATGTAAGCCCATCTCATGTGTTTGGTAGTGATTCAGTTGTTAATTTTTCATGGGCCCTAGATCTAGTCTATGACTGATCTAGTACATAAACACGCTAGGAACCCTTAACTAGAAATTTATCATAACATAATCAAATAACAAATAAATTGGCTCCTAACAAGAAAACACTAGGGCTCCCGTACCAAGGATCATGGCCGTTAAGATCTTTGGAACAAAAAAAATGTACAATATTCATTTAACTGGAAAATATAGGGCTTGAGATATAATCCTTTAGATCTTAAATATGCCCAATGAAACAAATTCATACCTGAGCTAGTCCTTCAACTCACGATCCTTGTATTGTTTGCAATCTTTTGAAATCAATCCTTCTGCAATTACTTTAGTAGTCAATCTACTTGTTGTTCATATGTTCATAACTCCTTTACCAAACATACTTCACAGATCTACTAGATCTGCTCCTCAACTCATAGATATGACCCTCTTCTTCATAGATATGATCCTTTGTGGCTAGATCTCCTCGTTTGAACTAATACAAACTTATGATCACACTTTTAGCATAGATATTCCCTCTAAGTCACGCGACCCTGTTCCATCCTCTTCTTTTGTTGTCCAAGCCACCTAGTTGCATCCTTTCTAGCTTGGTTTGCACTGTTTAGTAGCCTTGACCTCACCTAAAGACTCTTGGTCAAGTCTATTATTGGTTGTTCCTTGGCTATGGCCCAAACTAGGGCAAAACTAGCCCTGCAACCCCTTCACAAACCACTTGACATGGCCTTATCAGGCCATAACTAGTCCTGACCTCCCTTGAAATTCTTTTTAGCCTGTAGTAGACTACTCGGGCCCCTCTTTTGTTGCAACAGATGGCGTAACCAACCCTATTCCCCTTGCATTTGGCCTCTTGTCTTCCTATGCACAGTGCGGAGGCCTTTTGGCCTCCTTCAACATATTATTTGACCTTCTCTTGGAGTATCTATGACACACTTCAAGGTTGCATGGACTGTGACTTGAACTCGGCCTTCCTTAGTCTACCAAACATGGCCTGACCTTCCTCGTTGCAATTGTCTTAGACATATCTCCCTCTCACTCATGAATGATCTATTGGACAAAATTGTGTCTTTAGGCATCTCCATTGACCTCTATTTATATTTCACTTTTAGGGTTTCTTAGCAAAACTCTAGATCCTTCTAGGTTTTGCCCACTTACCCTTATAATATTAAGTTGAGTTCTTTTCCCACTCACTCAGGGTTAGAACCCATGAATTGGGTACTTTAGTCACCTCATCACATATCAATTACCCATGATTTATGGGAGTACCTCCCAAGCTACATAAATTAATATCAATGAAGTATGGGCTCACATTCTCAATGAGAAAAATATAGCATTACAACCTAAGTGTAAGAAACACATTTTGGTTGGATACTTTGAAGATGTAATGTTTATGTACCTCTTTAATGTCATTCAACATAAATTATTATTAGGAGATATGCCAAGTTTTATGAAGGTCTATAGGCTTGCATGCCTAAATCGATGATTGTGCCATCTTCAGTTTATGATCCATCATTGATGAATGTGTCATCTTCTATTCTTAGTTTTTTTTGTTAGTGCTCCTACTATAGTTTCTTCTTCGTCAAGTGATGATAGTGATGATGAAAACACAACTCCTCTTCCTCACCTTCCTCCAAAAAAGTCCCTTAAACATGGATTTACATTAGGACCACAACTTTCTAAATGGGTCTTTACAATATGAGAAGTGATTGGTGATCCCTTAGATCAATAATGTACATATTCACAATTTTAACAAGCCTTTTCTTTTTTGTTCTAACTTTGAGAAGAAAATGATTTAGAAACATTTGGAGAAGTTTGTGATCATGTATATTGGAATGCAATGATGAATGAGGAATATCATTTTAATGGAAAAGGGATCCTATATATTTTCTAAAGGGATGAAATCTTGTAAAAAATAAGTGGGTGTATAGGGCTAAGTATACAATAGTGAAAGTGTTGAAAGACATAAACCCAAGTTCGTTTCCAAAGGATTTTATCAAATGGGAGGAATTACTATACTCAAACCTTTGGCCTTGTAGCCAAAAGGAATTCCATTCACCTTGTTCTATCCCTTGTTGCATCATGGAACGGAGGTCCATCAAATGGATGTTAAATATACATTCTTGCATGGGGATTTGAATAACCTCTCGTGTATTAAGGATGAATCTAATCCTGTTTGCCATCTTAAGAAATCTTTTTATGGATTTAAGCAAACTCCTTAGACTTGGTATGCCAAAATGGATAGATTTCTTCTTAATAACAACTTCTCTAGATGCCATTTTTATTGAAATATATATACCAAGAAAGTGGGTGACCATCTTATCATATTTATTTTCTATTTTAATGACCTTGTACTCAATGCTAGTGATCCAAAAATTTTAACCCATGTGAAATCTATTCTTAAGAAGAAATTTGAAATGAAATTCTTTGGGCAACTACATTATTTTCTTGGCCTTCAAGTCTTGCAATCCAAGGAAAGCATTTCCCTTTACTAATATAGGTATGCATGTGAACTTCTTTTGCCACTTTGACATGGAATATTATAAATCAATCGCATCTCCCTTATATTTTGGAGTCAAATTTGTTGTCATCTATACCACATCAAAAGTAGATGTTACATTGTATCTACAATAATATAAATATTTTTACAAATATAAATCATAATAAATGATAATAATAATCAATAATTAATAATTGGTGAATAGACACATCCTAAGAAAGGACATGTCTCAACCAAAGGAGATGACTATTAATTAAAGGGTACTCCCACTTATAGGAAGCAATCATTATATGATCATCATATCGATTTCTCATACATTATATATATTTATTGTCCTTATAGATTTCTTTATATTCTAGATATTTTAGATATTTAATTAGTGAGTCATATTAGTTACCACGTTTCGTATTGGAGCTTTATCCACCCTCTATTTGATTATGCTCTTGGCCAACCCCTATTTTATGAAACCTAAAGAAAATAGACTTTGACATCGACAAAAAAACCTTGACTATTAAGGGTATACAATTATGAAATTCTTGGTACTAGAAAAATATGTAAATAAAATAAGACTTAAAGAAAATAAAACTATATATTGGTTCAAAAACTAAAAAATTCATTACTTTTATTCTGGAAGAGTGATTTAGATTGAAACATTAACTCTTCAACAATAAGGGTCCAAATCAATGGTTACCAATAATGTGTCTAAATTAACAACCCATTGCTTTTACTTTGGAATAGTGTTTATAGATTGAAACATTAACTCTCCAGCAACAAAGGTCCAAATCATTGGTTAACACAATGTATCCAAATTAACAACCCATTTATCACTGCAAAGACCCAAATCAGTGGTTACCACAATGTATCCAAGTCAACAACCCATTTATCACTGCAAAGACCCATCTCCTAAAGTCCTAACTGTAGAAAATAAGAAAAGGAAAGCGCGAGTCAAAGTTATGTCACTCGACTTTGCTACATAGACAAACGACCCTCCCAACTAAAATCTCACTATGAACCAATACTTTTTTATGGTGTGGCCGATTAAACATCCGTGATAGAATTTAGTAACCAACGCTGACCTTGCATTGGGACTAATGATAAATGACCACGGGGTGTTGAAATTTATTTTCCTGTTAACAAACATTTCTGTACGCCCAATTATTTATTAAAGAAGCAAGTAATTTATTTTTAATTCAACAAAAAGGAGAAATTATTTAATACAAGGTCCTTTTCTTTTTAAACACACGTCACACGACAAGATATTAAAAGGGGATTTCAAATTTCAACTAAAAACGGTTATTAAAGTAACTTCTAAGTTAAATTATTCACAGGGGTATTTGAAGTTTATTCAAACCTTATTCTTATATATAAAATAGTTTTTTACGACATTTTTTTGGTTAATTTTAATCAAAATCTAATAAAGTTTTTTAAAAATTTAAGTTGTTTAATTTGTACAATTCCAGTGCTCTAAGAGTTTTGTAGGGTATTGAATCTATTTATGCATTCAAAAAGTTGCATTTTAAACAATAAAAAATAACATTCTTTCTTGAAATTGTTTTACAATATTTCGGTGAAAAACTCTATTTTGTCTATAGATTAGGCTACACCTATATATAAATTTTAAATTATCATTGTAAGAATAATTTTTAAGAGATTTATAAGTCAAAGTAAGAAAGTGAAAGAAAGGATATTAATCCAAAATTTTAAGAGGAAACATGATACTATTATATCAAAAAGTTTTAGTAATCATTATAAGATGGATGGACGTAATCATCATAAGATGGATGGATATATAAACAATTTGATAAAGTCATATTGAAATTTGAGAAAAATATCTTTAAAAAAATAAAGATAGTCATTTAACCAAGAAGTAACGAGTGACAAAAAAGAGTATGTATTGAGGAAAACCCAACTTGACTTACAGATCAAGCACTTACTGCGTTTACATGACACCATAATCCAATATATTAAAAAACTATAATTGGAACATTTCTATAACATCTTTTGCCACACTTATTATAAGAAACATGTTTTGGCCTAAAGTTATCATTCCCTCTCCCTTTTGTAGACATTTTCCTCAAATGAACTCTTTAAACAACAAAATGCGAGTTTGCATACACGCCCTTTGCTATGGTATAATGTGTACATATGCAACTCTTATAAAAGCAATGTGTATATACTCTAGTCTCTTTCACGCAAATAGCATATGTCTTCATTTTGCATCAAAAAATTATATGTGCACATTATTGCATGTTTTAAGGTGGGGTTTATGGGATCTACTAAGACTTCACTTCATGTAGCCCATCCCCAATGAACCAAACTATTTTTCAACGGTATTTAACGATGCCATAGGTGGAGGAGAGCAACAAGTACCCTTATGTTAACAATTTCTCTTATGATCCTTTTGTTTGCAATCCCCATTGAGATTTTAGGTTATCCCCAAAATAGTAAACCCTTGTTTCCTTGTATTCTTATTATTCTTCATATTTTGGAAAGAAATTCCTTCTCTTTCTGTCCCTTTGTTTAGAAAAAGAATACTTTGCAGTGGAGACATTAAGTGGCCTAGGGTAGAGGTACCTAGAGGACAATTTTTGAGCAATGTCTTTAGCAAGAACCAAGTGTCTTCTAAGCCTTGAATTGCTGACAATTCTTTTAAAAGAAACTCATTATTTTCCGTTCCAATTCAATGTTTCCATAATATAGATTTTTATAATGACTTGTTTTATTGATTTATTTCATGTAATACATCTAACTTCTCTTTGAATATACTACTATCACATGCTTGTTTGCTTTGTGAGTGCAAATTCTTTAGGAAAAGTCTAATGGAAGAAGATATGGCAAGGTAATCTTCATTAGACTTCAATTTTTTAGGTAAGTCTTCTATCCTTATAAAATAATTAAGAAATTTTTCTCGTCTTCTTGTTGATTGGAATAAATATTTCTTGTTTATGCTTTATTATGGTTGTAGCCATAGCAGTAGGAAGAAATTCCATAAACAAAGATTAAGGAAACTCACAAATAAAATATTAGAGGACAAACTCACCAAACATTGACTAAAAAAGAAGGTATCACAACAAAAATATAATGATCTTAAGGATATGTTTTGCAAGGAATTAATAGAAAAGAAAAAAAAAATTCTTGCTTAAAATACCACAATCAAAAGCTACTTGCACAAATCAAGAAGTCAAATAACAAAAACTAATGCATTCAAAAGTTAGAACCATAGAATCAAGATCTTGGGAAGATATTATAAGAAAAATATGAATAAAATTATTACTTAAGGAATCTTAATCAAGGGTTGATGGAACAAATTAGGAATTTAAATATGAGAAAATTTAAACTCCAAATACTAAAAATAAAATCAACAAATTTTGAAAATGAAGAATGTTCTCACCTAAATAATCATAATAAAAAACTATATACATAAATTGGGAAGCTTAAGAATGATAAGAAGGTTTTGGAAAACAAGTTAGAACAATTTATCAAGAATGAAGCATCAAAGTCTTTGGGTGAAAAAATCCAAGTTTAGGGGAAGGGAAGAAATACATATCTATTTAATATCATGATTAAAGTAAAGACATACTCATACAATGAAGTAAAAACCATGGAAATTTCAAGTGTACTTACTAATTCAACAATCAACAAATAAACATTAGATCATGAAGAAGAAATAATATTGAAAGTAAACCAAGAAAATTATACAAGCATGATTAAGAAAAGTCATGTTACAAATACACCTTATCGACATCCCAGTCATAAGAGCAGGTATCTTAACTAGTGAGTGTATCAACATTTTTCGGAAGGGGAACAATTAGCCCATATTTTCAAGAATGTTGATACCAATATTATTAAGTGACATAATAAAAATTCATCTTGGAATTCCTTTAAGTGCAACATTTCACAAAAGATTGAATTAGGATGGTTAGATACCTTTATGATTCAACAATTTTGCTTAACACTTAGAGGTTCATATTGTATTGTATCATCAACTATGACAACTCCAAAAATAAATAATGATGCCAATTGAAGGACAAAAATTTCTAAAGGAGAAGGTAATATAATAAATACAAATGATAATAAATTATATTAAAAATAATACATCCTAAGAAAGGGCATGACTATTAATGAAAGGGCACTTCCACTTAGATATTTATATAGGGCCCTCATTCTACTATTAACATATTGATTTCTTATGCATTTTATATCTATTTATTATCCTTATTGATTTCTTTATATTCCATAAATTTTGAATATTTAATTGGTGAGACACACACATATTATGATAATATAATGAGGACCTAATATAAATATCTAAGCGGGAATGCTCTTCCATTAATAGTCACATCCTTCGGTTGAGGCATATCCTTTCTTAAGATTTATCTTTTCACTAAATATTAATTATTGGTATTATTTATTATTATTAGTATTTATATATATTTATATTTATTACAATATCATTAGTTAGTTGGTAACTTTTTGTAGTAAACTCATAACCCACCTAATATTTTCTTGTATGAGAAATTGATATTATGATATTACTATGAGGGCCTAATATAAATATCTAAGTGACAATTCTCTTCCATTAATAGTCACATCCTTTGGTTGA
The DNA here is from genome assembly GCA_031772625.1 of Pinus tabuliformis. Classification (NCBI taxonomy): domain Eukaryota; kingdom Viridiplantae; phylum Streptophyta; class Pinopsida; order Pinales; family Pinaceae; genus Pinus; species Pinus tabuliformis. The sequence continues at coordinate 74,130,325 of CM062816.1, forward strand.
GGCATATCCTTAAGATGTATCTCTCTACTAAATATTAATTATTGATATTATTTATTATTATTATTATTATTATTTGTATTTATTACATTATCATTAGTTAGTTGGTAAATTTTTGTAGTCGACTCATATCCCACCTAATATTTTTTTTCCATTGGCCTTGTTGCCCAATATATGCAAACAAGCCATGTGAACCATCGAAACGAAGCAAAGAGGATACTTTAATATATCTAGGGTATAGTTTAGTCTAGGATAAATTATAATTCACATGGAACTCCCTTGTTGGTTGGGTTCACTAGTTCTAATTAGGTTGGCAACCTTGATGATTTTTTTTTTTTTTCTAGTTTAAGACTAACCTAAGTACCCACGGGGATTTGAACCAGTGACCTATCGCAAGGAGTGCCTTAACAAGGCACCCATTCACCGTCAATCCAAAGCCCCGTGGGCGTTGGCAACCTTGATGATTAGAACTCTTCTAAAATTTATTTTTTTAGTCTTGGTTTCAAGCCTTGAGCTTGTAAGAAGCTTTGCTCCCTTTCTCTTTCTTTCATAGATGTTGAGTATTGAGCAATGATTAGTGCAAGTTATGAATCCATCTATCTTTAAAGGATCCTTTAAAAGTTTATATTTCAATAATATCATCTAACCAAAATTTGGTGCTACTAGTGACACCTATATCTCCAAATATTGAGTTCAACATCATTGTGACAAACACATTGTGCTACACATAAGTTCATTACGAATCTTCTTCAAGATTGCATTGTCAAAGTTATCTATTGTTATACACATGATCAAGTTGCATAAATTTTCACAAAGACCCTTATAGAAGCCAAGTTTTCAAACCTTCAAGTTATGTTAGGAGTTTAGTTACTTGTCATTAAAGGGGTATAGGCTCTAATGCCTCCTTTCTTCTCCTATTGTGTCACCTTTGTAAATCCTTCAACCTATGCCAAGTCATTCTTAAGGGGCTATGTTAGGATACTTATATACCTAAGAGTTGATTATCTTCAACTTGGTATATTTATCTTTGGGTGAAGTGAATTTCTTTAATGTACTTTCATAAATAACTAATATTATGGTTATGATTATCTTCTATACATAAAATTAATGGATGGTTTATCTTCTCCTTCACACTAATGATAGTTTGTCATGGTTGGACACTCTATTGGTACATGATATCTTTTTAGACATCAAGGAGGGTCCTTTGTTGATGATCGATAGTGAGAGGTGCTCATGTAATTTATTTTTCTATTGCATTATAATATTGTCTCAAGTAGCTTTGTTGGTTGGGGTCATGGACTATTTTCCACTTTGAGGGTTTTAATCAGATATACACTATGTATTGATATTGAATTATTTGTGTAATTGGTTGTATTTGGGTGTTTGACCCATGTTGATATACCTATTTATCAAACATTAGGGGTGAAAACCGAATTTTTGGGTCCATGACCACTTAGGATGACTTCTTTTGGATCTAGTTGGGGGCAACTTGGTCTAATTGTCTTTGGGTGAAGTGAATTTCTTTAATGTCCTTTCATAAATAACAAATATTATGGTCACGATAATCTTCTAGACATAAAATTAATTGATGGTTTATCTTCTCCTTCATAGCAATGAGAATTTGTCATGGTTGGACACTCAATTAGTCCATGATCTCATTTTAAACATCAAGGAGGGTCATTTGTTGATGATCGATAGTGAGCGATGCTCATGTAATATATTTTTATATTGCATTATAATATTGTCTCAAGTAGCTTTGTTGGTTGGAGTCATGGACTGTTTCCAACTTTGAGTGTTTTAATCAGATATACACTATGTATTGATATTGAATTATTTGTGTTTGACCCATGTTGATATATTTGTTTATAAAAAATTAGGGGTGCAAACCCAATATTTGGGTCCATGGCCACTTAAGATGCATTCTTTTTGATCTACTTGTGTAACATCCTTGAGTTAAAAATCCACGTAATAAAGTTAATAAATGAAAAAATAATAACCAAGGTCATGGGACATGTATTCCAAGCTGAATGTTGGGAAAAAAATAGTAACGGGGATCACTTGTGATTAATTAATGGTTATGGAAAATGGAAAAGGCAATGAAAAAGGCTTTGGAAAGGAATGAGACATTTATTGGCATTTTATTTATGCAAATAATGGAAAATAGGAGAAAAGGAATGTAAAAGGTCACATGTTGCATGTGAGGAGGAAATTGAAGGAAAATAATGGAAAATTAAGAAAATAGAGGCTTCAATGATAAAAAGGCTTATGAGGATCAGTTCACAACTTTGGTCAGTGTTAGTTTTAGTCAGTGTTAGCTTTTGTGAGTTTAGTCTTTGTCACTCTCTCATACTCTTAGGCACTTAGAGTTTTCTTGGAGCACTCTTGGAGGAGTGTGGCATACTTGGGATTTGGAGCAAGAAGGCAAAGGAAAATAAGAAAATCACAAGAGGACAACAATATAAAAAACTACAACGGGTTTTGCTTGTAGGTAGCGAGTTGCATGTATGATCTCCTTGCTAGTTTTGGCATGCATGGAACATGCATGTGGTTTCTTGGTAATGATTTTTCATTGGCACGGAGGATTGCTTGGATTGATAGTGGTTTTTCCTAGCCTTGCCATTTATTGGATAGTCATGGTGTTGTGGGTTTTACCTTTTTTTTTTGGTTGGTGCTCATGTTCCTTTTGGATGTGGGTTGAGTTATTAACTCCTAGAGCCTTGGTTGGAAAAACACTTTGAAATCCTTGTAACAACTTGGGTTGAGTTGCTAGTCCCATAAGCCTTGGTTGGACAAATGATATGGAGCCCTTGGTGGGTTGAGTTACTAGTCCTGGAAGCCTTGTTTGGAAAAACACTATGGAGCTCGATGACAGCTATGGGCTGAGTTACTAGTCCCGGAAGCCGGGTTGGAAGAAACGCTCTAGAGCCCTGGACAACTTGGATAAACATTGATCTGGTGATGGTTAGTGATTTTTGACTATGAGTTGGAATCACTGGTTGAGGGTTGAGGTGGTTTATCCTTTGGGAGCCCTGGGTTTGGTTTTGATTGGTTATTCCATGAGATCCCATATTCATGCTTGGAATATGGCACTGGGGTGATTGGCTGAAAGAGAGATTTGGTTCATCCCAATCTATGGTTGGGTGGTACGTAGAAGTCCCCGACTTTGTTGGATTTGCATATGTTAATAAGAGTTCCTTTCCTCTTAAGTTCTATGTGTAAATTTACTTGTTATTATATGGCTTTGATTGCCTTTCTATTGTTGTTATTTATCTAGTTATATGCTGGTTATAAGTATAGTTTTATGATAACCTTGAGTTATGGCTTTCATCATGTTTTGGTTATTAGATGAAATGTTAATGAATGAATGACCTAATAGATGATAATGAAGCTAACGTGAGAGGGCCTCAGACGTTATTGATGATTCTCAGATAAGCATGAGGTCCCTATGTTCAGATGTGATTTTATGACATGTACATTACATGTTCATGAGGTATTTGACAAAATTCCTGCCATGGTTAGGATGCGTCAGGTCAAGTTGTCTTTCAATTTTTTCATTAGAGGCATTGTCTTCTTGTTATTTACTATTTCTAAGAATTTCATCAAGTTCTGGGCAAAGGCCTCAGTCATAGCCCTAAAAAAGTGGCTCAGAATTTGGGATTGCTGGCATAGAACTGTCTGAAAAAGACTGTAGTCGCATGGAGGCCTAGTTGTGGGAGAAACTGGAGGGTTTTAGTTGCATGAAGGGCTTTTCATGGGAGCAACTAGGGGTCTATTTCAGTCAAAAGGAAAGTTAACTTAGGGGTTGGGCACATGGAGTGGTTGGTTTGCCTCTGGGTAGCTCCTGAGGAAGGTCAATTTGGTATTGGTCTGTCGATTCCACTTCCTTAACTGTACTTGGCAAGTTGAATCATATCATAGTAACTCTTCATCACATGTTTACCCCGATGGACCAGTTAGCTTGGGTAAATGTGGGAGGAGGGTGGTTACAAAGTGGTATCACAGCATGGTTCAACCCTTGGACTGGATGGGCGGGATGTGTTTTCAGTGCATACATGTCATTTTCATATGTGTTTATTATGCTTGTGTTCTATGTGCTTGTTATGTATGCACGGTGTTGGTCATTGTTATAATTTTCTTAACATGTGGAAGTTGATGATGTTGTTGTTGGGATGTGGTTGTAGTGAATGCATGTCAATTATATGTGCATGAGGGCATGCTATGTAGTTGGTATTTTGATGCATGGTAACTTGATGATGGTTGAGAGGATGTTTATATACTGCTATGATTATGTTTATACATGTATTGTACTAATATGGTTGATATTACTGTTGGGCATGGAATCCCCCCAAGGCATGTTTTGGGGCTCAAAGCACAAGTTTTGACCGAATCTTGTTGTAAAGCTCCGTGAATTGTGGGCGCGGGGCACAAAAGTATGATAGATTCACAAGGTTTTCTACCCTATTTTTGTAATGTAATGTCATCTGGATAGACCTACCCATGGTTCGCGGACCATGGGATTGTATAAATAGAGCGAAGATCTAAGTGTAAAGAAAATAGACAGAATAGGAAATAAAGTATGGGCATGAGAAGTATAAGTGATTGAGTCACAGTTTTAAGTGTGTCTTTGGGTTGTAGGGTAGGAGAAGGCTCTGCAGCTAAGTGCACAAAGGCCTAGTAGTCCGTAGCTAAGTGCACAGACCCTTGCAGCTGAGTGCACAGGGCGAGTCGAGTTTGAAACCGTGGAAAGAATCAATAAAGAGAAGTTTTGGTTATAATTCTGTGTATATGTTCTTGGGTTAATGCATGATTGTTATAACTTGCAAATATACTATTTATTTACTGTGCGCACCTGTATGAATGTTTTATGTTGTTAAGTATAACTCAAAGCACTCAAGTAGACAAAGATAATTAACTAACATTGGAATATAAGCAAGGTCTTGGGTAATAGTGCAAAACACGACACAACCCTTGGATAGGGATGCGTGAAGGTAGTGTATGAGATCGTGAGGAATAGGAAGGTGTGCGAAGCAACCTACACGGAAGGAGAAACAATGGACTAGTCAAACTCATCAGACATCTCTAGGGTGCGGAAACTTGGTTCTAGCACCCTCCCATACTACTTCAGGTGAGACCTCAGTCCACACTTCACGATTGTTGCCGAAAGGGCCAGTAGTACCGGGATTTGTTTGACTAACTAACTTTGAACCTGGGTCAGGCCCCAACAAGCCAACAAATGGTTCCATTGCTGGGACCAGGATTTTCATGAAGATGTCTGATGTCATACCACTAGAATCCGACAAAGAAAGGAATTGAGGAGTGGTTGGACAGAAAGATTCACGAGTTTGTGGCACAAGAAAACATGTATCTGCGATTATCAAAGGAAGATTGGTTAGATTACTACTTGTATATGGAGATCCATGAAATTTTCTTTGCATCCTTGCCCACTAAGTTGTACGAGTGGATCACGAAGCTAGCAGATAGCCAAGGAAGGTGTAAACTCGACAAACCTATTGTGTGGACTCTAGAGTTGGCGCGAAGAATGGAAGAATCAGAATATAAGATTGCGTACGCTGTCAATCACTGGCTGGATTGAATCATCAGAGGATTCAACACCGAATTCACGGTAGATACTTCAGTAAGCTATAGCGAGGTAGAACGACGCTTCCTAAAGGGATGCGAGGTAAGTATGTTAAATCTTTGAAAACCTGGATTAAAATGCTATTGTGTGAAAAGTGGGTTATGCGAATAGATTGATGTTTGGGGCTACATGGAGTGGGAGAATCTATAAAAACAAAGGTAGCACAAAACTAGAAACTAGCCCCTTGATTTCACCTCCGTGCAGAGGTGAAGAAGAACTCGCGAAGGTTTCACCAAGAGGTGTGATCAATCTGATAAAGCAGAGGATTCCGCGCATACCACCCCCACCCACACCACCACCGATTTCACCATCTTCACCCCTGACTTTGCCCTTACCACCTCTGCCACCACCACGAAGTAGTATGGCTAGCGTGATAAAGCTACCAGTGTTCAAGGGAGTAGGGAATGAAGATCCGGAAAAATTTTGGTTCATCGTAAAAGCGATATGGTAAGCACAAGGTGTTACGAACGACAATATAAAGAAGGCAACGTTGGTTAGTGCTCTACAGGATCGTGCATTGACCTGGTACATTAAGAATTCTAATGACAATCCAAATGCAAGGATCGCAGATATCCAAGCTACGTTAAACAAGGAATTTAGCAGACCAAAATCGGAGGCATAGTCGATCATTGAATTCAAGGAAATCACAATGCTACCAGGAAAAACCCCGTGGGAGCTAGATAAAAGATTGAAGTGCACAATTCGCAAAGTGAACATGACACTAACAGATGTACAACATCGCAAATGGTTTGTAGCATCATTAACACTGCATTTATGGAACACGTTGTCGCAACAAAGGCTAACAACTCAAGTTGAAGCTTTGGAGGTTGCGATGAGATTGCACAAGACTCTGATACAAGATCCAAACCTGGGAGTCCAACAGATTCACACGCAGCTGAAAAAATTGTGCCTTGAGATGCAGAGTTTGAAACAAGACAGGATGGTTTGTCTAGAAGTGCGTGACGAGGTATGGTGTGTAAAATGGAAGGGCCAATGGCACGACAAGAACCAATGTCTGGTGTTCGTGAATTACTTTGTGGGAGGAGGACCAATGCCATTAAGACTGGAGGCACAAGTGTAGGAATTTACAGGGTAAGTTCCTCAGACAGAACACCAAAAGGACACCGCTCACAACCAGATCGCAGATCAATACACCAGTATTTTGACGTGGTTAAAACCCTCAAAGAGAGAAACAGTCCACGGCCTGAGCCAACGCGGCCACTTCAGGCAATTTATTAATAAAAGAATGAAAATTTACATATGTTTCTCTCATGCACGGATTACCCTACAAATGACCCTCCATGCGCTTTAAATAGAATTCATGGACCAATCGGGTGTCAAGCCATGGATCAAGTGTCGGTAATACCGAGGAGAGAATGAACCGTCGGATCACTACATATCGTGACCGTCAGATTGTAAGTTACAAAATGTACAACGGTAAAGAAACACACTTTACCTAACTCTATACCTAACTCTATACTAGACCAAGTTGTACTTAACTATTTCCTATGTGTCGGAATATCCTAACATCCCCCCTTAAGAACAACTTGGGATAGGATTGAAGGATTTACAAATATGACACAATAGGAGAAGGAAGGAGGCACTAGAGCCTATCCCCCCTTAGTGACAACTTCCTGAACTCCAACCATAAATCGAAGTTTAGTGAACTTCGCCTCTGTGAGAGCCTTTGTGAAGATGTCTGCAACTTGATCATCTGTTGAACAATATTGCACTTCAAGAACATGGTCATGGATGAGCTTTCTGATGAAGTGCATGTGCAGTTCAATGTGTTTGCTGCGCTGATGTTGGACTGGATCTTTGCATAGCTGAATGGCACTTTGATTATCACACCAAAGTGTAGTCGGATGCTGCTGCTGAAAGCCAAACTCTGACAGGATCTGACAAAGCCACAAGGCTTCCTTACTAGCTTCTACGGCACCACGATACTCTACTTCTACTGATGAAAGAGAAATGGCAGCTTGTTTCTTACAAGCCCATGTAATAGGTCCTGAACCAAGAGTGAACACATAATCGGCAGTAGACTTCCGATCATCAGGGTCACCAGCCCAATCAGAATCAGTGAAACCAACCAATAGAGGAGATGCTTCGGCACTGTAATGAATCCCAAACTGAACTGTACCTTGAACATAACGAAGTATTCTTTTAGCTGCTTTCCAATGACTTTCATGGGGGTTTTGCATGAACCGAGCAACAAGGCCAATAGCAAAGGAAAGGTCAGGACGAGTATGAGTTAGATACAAGAGTTTTCCTACAAGTTGACGGTATAATGTAGCATCAACTTCAGGAGAAGTACAAGTGACTGAAAGTTTGACTCCAAACTGAAAGGGAGTAGGGGCTGGCTTACAGTCTTCCATGTGAAAATGACGTAGAATATCACAAGCATACTTGGACTGGGAAAGGGAAATACCCTCCTTGGATTGCAAGACTTGAAGACCGAGAAAATAGTGTAAGTGTCCTAAGTCTGTCATTTCAAATTTCCTTTTAAGGCTAGACTTCACATGGTTTATAAGGTTGGGATCACTACCAGTAAGGATAAGATCATCAACATAAAGAACAAGGATGATAAGGGAGTTTCCCACTTTCTTGGTGTAGACAGTATTGTCAGAATGACACCTAGAAAAGCCAGATTCTAAAAGAAAGCTATCCATTTTGGCATACCAAGCCTGAGGAGCTTGCTTGAGACCATAAAGGGATTTCTTAAGTCGACATACAAGGCTGGAGTCTGTTTGTATGAATCCAATGGGTTGTTCCATATAGATTTCTTCATGAAAGTCCCCATGCAAGAAGGCAGATTTAACATCCATCTGATGGACTTCCCATTTGAAAGAGGCAGCAAGGGAAAGAACAAGGCGGATAGAGTTCATTTTGGCAATAGGGGAGAAGGTTTCGGTGTAGTCAATGCCTTCAACCTATGAAAAACCTTTAGCAACAAGACGAGCTTTATGTTTATCAACTTTCCCATCTGGTCCATACTTGGTTCTGTAAACCCATTTGCATCTGACAAGTTTTCGTCCCTTTGGTAGTGGAACAAGATCCCATGTATCATTTGCCAATAATGAATGATATTCTTCATTCATAGCTGCTTCCCAATCTGGATGGCCTGAAGCCTCTGCAAAGGTGTCAGGATCATAATTTACTGGAGCTTGAGCCAGTAAAGAAGAGGCTCTCTCGAACTGAGAACGTGTACGTCGCTGATCTGTAGGATCACCGGCAAGATCACCTGCTGCATCTCGAGTAGCACGAACCCATTTTGGAAGCTCAGGAGCTGAAGGAGGATCCTGAGATGGTGGGGGAGGATTGTCATCCTCACTTTCATCATCTAAAGAAGAAATGTTTTCAAAAGTAGAAGAGATAGGGAGAGGTGGCACAACCGCCGGACTAGGCTCGCAGGCCGATATATTTTCATCAAATTTTACATCTGTTCTAATGATAACATTTTTGGACTTAAATGGAATAAGTCTATAGCCTTTGACATCTTCAGAATATCCAACAAAAGTACATTTTTCACTCTTAGGTTCTAAAGCTTTATGCTTTTCATCTGGAATATGGGCCCACACTTCACTTCCAAAAACACGAAAGTGACTTACATCTGGTTTGATTGAGCTCCATGCTTCTTCTGGAGTGATATTCTTTAAAGCCTTAGTAGGAGTGCGATTTATTATGTAATTTGCACAGTTAATTGCTTCTGCCCAAAAACTAAGACCAAGTCCTTTAGATTGTAGCATACAATTAGCCATTTCCTTTAAGGTGTGATTCTTCCTTTCAGCTACACCATTTTGTTGTGGAGTATATGGAACAGTATGTTGCATTTGAATTCCATTCTCAGTGCAATAGTTGATGAATGTGTTTTTAACATATTCTCCGCCATTATCAGATCTTAACTTAAGAATTTGATGTCCAGATTGTTTTTCAACAAAGGCCTTGAAGGTCAAAAAAGTGTTAAATACTTCACTCTTGAATTTTAAGAAGTATACCCAAGTGCGTCTAGAGAAATCATCAATGAAAGTTAAGAAATACTTGCAGCCAGAGAATGACACAACTGGAAGTGGACCACATAAATCACTATGCACAAGCTGTAAAGGGGCTGAGGCGTGCCAAGAGGCACGTTTTTCAAAACTATCCCGATGATGTTTTCCGAGTACACATCCGGAACAAACACAATCTCTGCAAGATACCATAGGAAGACCTGTCACCATATTTTCTTTACATAGATGCTGAAGGGAGCGATAGTTTAAGTGACCAAATCGCTCATGCCAAAGTTTGCTCACTTCATCGTTATGAGCAACAAATACTGAGGGAAGATTTGATGACCCAAAGTTGTGAAACTTATACAACCTTGTGGAATCATCAGCAACGCCAGTAGCCAAAATCTGTTTAGGATCTCTTAAGTCCTTGATTACAACATCATGAGGTGAAAATTCAACGATTTTACCTTCACCTGAATGAGTTATCTGATATACAGATAGAAGGTTGCAGGATAAGGTTGGAACACATAATACATAATTAAACTGACCATTGTCTAGATGAACAGTTCCAGTCCCTACAACATTAAGAGATCTATCATCACCAACATATATATTTTTGGTGTTACAATCATTTAAAGAAGAAAACATGGCTTTGTTTTTGGCCATGTGATAAGAAGCTCCAGAATCAATGAGCCACTCATGAGAATGAGAAGAAGAAGATACATTTAATGCATAGCCAGACCGAGATGCTTGACAACCACATGCAGAAAGTGCCATTCCTGAAGATGAAGTTGAAGTTGAAGATTGCCCCAAATGGATGTTGTGCTTCTTCATTGCTGCTTCCAAGGCTTCCATCTTCTTAAAGCATTTTGATTCTAAGTGGCCATCTCGATTACAAAAATTGCAATGTCTATCAGTCTTCTTCCCTTTGTTTTTATTTGTCTTATCATTTTGTTGAAATGATTTTTCATTTTGGGGCTGAAATTTCTTAGGACCCTTGTTTGGTTTAGGACCATTATTTTTAGGATATGACTTCTTGGGATTCTTTGAATTTGGTTGCTGTTGGGCGGCTAACGCTTTCTTGGAAGAGTTTCCAAGATTAAGAAGACCAAGGTGTAAGAGTTTTTTTTGTTCTCTTATTAAAGAATCACAAAAAGAGTCAAAGGAAGGGGACTTGTAGTCTGTTCCTTGAGAAATGAAGGCTTCTCTTTTAGAATGGAAGGTGGAAACAAACACAGAGTAGGATGGTCCCAACTTTGTAAGAATGGAATAGATAAGATTACTATCTTCTTTCTTAACTTTAACACCTTCCAAAAGATATCTAAGGGTCTTGAACTTGGACAAGAAATCTTCAATGCAAGAAAAATTATTAGGGTCCAATGTAAGCAACTCATTTTCAAGTTGATGGGCTCTAATTTCGTTTTTAATGCCAAAAATTTTATTGATTTGTTTCATGGCTTCATCAGGAGAATCAATTTCTGCAATATGGAATCTAAGATCTGGAGAAATAGACATTCCTATCAGTCCACGTGCTTGATCTTGCCTATTTTCCCATTTAGCAGCCTTATCTTCATCCTTCGGTTTCTTTTCTTGGCCTGAGGCTATTCTGAAGAGACCTTTACTTCTAAGTAAATCCTCAATGTAAGCCAACCATTGGAAGTAGTTGGTGCTGTCAAGGGTAACTTGGTATTGAATTTCCATTTCAATGGAAACTAAAGCTAAAGATGCTGAAAATAAGTGTTCCAATGGATAGATCTCGAAAAATTAGGCTGGTTTAAAAAAAACAGCTCTGAAAACGGCTTACGGATGAAGAAGTTATGGCTTTTTGAAAAAAAGTTGTTGAAGTTGCCAACGAAGTGCGGGAATGTGCGGAAATGAAAAAGTCCGCCCCCACAAAATGGAGACTTGAACCCAAGACCTCTACTCTCTTAAAATAGCTTTGAACCAATTGATCTATACAAAAAATTTGAGAGAGAGAGAGAGAGACGGGGGGGGGGGGGGCTTTGGGTTGCGTGCTTGCCTTGAGAAAGCTCTTTTTCCCTACAAAACACAAAACACAAAACCCAACACAGACATGCAAAGAAAACGAACCTTATGGCTCGAAGTTAGCTTTAGCCAAAAAACTAAATATTTTCAAAAATGAACCTTGCGGCTCAAAGTTAGCTTTGGCCGGAAACTAAATATTTTTCTCAATGTTTATGATTTTCCGAGATCACCCTAAGGCGCAGGGAAAAGAGCATACGCATGAGAAAAATCCTTCCTTTCTGTTTCTGATTTGCCCAGATCGCGTATAGTCGCAGGGCAAAGAGCATACGCAGAAATGAAAGGTATAGATCTGGTAATAAAAAGGCTAAATAAACCGAAACCGAAATAAACAGAGAGAAAATAACAGTAAACTACAAATAAACACTGTATACCTCCAGATCTTAAAAATGACGCAGCTAGGGCTACCGGAAACCTTTTCGCGTGAAACGAAAGGGGTTCCTCACTGGAACAGATGCTCCGAACACAAAAGAGCAGTCCTCTCGGCCCAAAAGTAGTCAGAAATAGCAGATCTAGGAAACGGCAGTCGGATGCAGTTCTACCGGCTTCAGATTTGGATCACCAACGGACGCGGCCCTCAAATAGCTCTGATACCATGTAGGAATTTACAGGGTAAGTTCCTCAGACAGAACACCAAAAGGACACCGCTCACAACCAGATCGCAGATCAATACACCAGTATTTTGACGTGGTTAAAACCCTCAAAGAGGGAAACAGTCCACGGCCTGAGCCAACGCGGCCACTTTAGGCAATTTATTAATAAAAGAATGAAAATTTACATATGTTTCTCTCATGCACGGATTACCCTACAAATGACCCTCCATGCGCTTTAAATAGAATTCATGGACCAATCGGGTGTCAAGCCACGGATCAAGTGTCGGTAATACCGAGGAGAGAATGAACTGTCGGATCACTACATATCGTGACCGTCGGATTGTAAGTTACAAAATGTACAACGGTAAAGAAACACACTTTACCTAACTCTATACTAGACCAAGTTGTACTTAACTATTTCCTATGTGTCGGAATATCCTAACAACAAGTAGGACCAAGCGCGGTGCCTGCATTGTGGTGTGTGATTTTTCAGATAGGAGGGAAGCATGCTACAGATAACTTCCATCTATTACAAAAGTACACGTAGAATTCCCGGTAGTTGTTCTACAATTTCTACAGGGTAGTATGCCATGATGAGCGCACTTGTAGAAGAACTTATTCGCTGAAGATTCCACATGGGAGGATGAGAATTTTATGCAGAATTATCCAGAACTACTCAAGCGTTGAGGACAAAACTTTTTTGAAGGAGAGGGGCATGTTGGGTCCCTATAATACTAGTGATTACCCCATTACTATTGTAGTTATACCCCTTATTTATATTGTTGTGCCCCTATTACCCCATATTGTTATTTCTGTGCCCCATAGAATCCCTCTATTGTTATTTTTGTGGCTTTATATTATTATTGTTAGGTCGGCTGGATTATATTGTGACTCCTTAGACTCCTATATATAGAAAGGAGGTTTTGTCATTTGAATCATCCAAGAATTGTTCATTTATGTAATGTAAAGGAGGTTTCCCCCTCGAAGAGGCTGAATTCTAAAGCGTTGATCTATCTTTTCTATCTTTTCTTGAGCTGGTTTCATAACAGCCTCCAACTTGAACTATTTAAGGAAAATTGTTGTTGATTTGTCCTTGTTTGTGACTAGACCCACTCCAGGTCTAGAGGGGTTGCCTCTGTTCGCAGAGGGAACACTTTCCTGCATCACAAATTGGCGACTCCACTGGGGAGCTGGCCTTTGTTCTTTTCTTATTTACTCTTGCCTTGAGTTTTTTTTTGGTCTCTTTTGAGTTTTTGGGGACTGGTTATCTGTTTTTTGGGTTTCCTGGCCTGAGCTGGGAAATTTCCTTTTTTGTTTAAAGATTGACTTTTTTGGTTTGGGAGTTTTTGGCTTGCTTGTGGCTATTTTTGAACATCATCGCGCTTTTTAATTTAACAGTCACACTGTCATCGCATCACCCTTTTTGTAATTTCCTGTCCATCGCGTTATTACACCTAATAGTCGCAACGGTTCTGTAAATCGGACCATCGTGGAAAAGGCGTGTACTTCCACGTTGTCATCGCTTTGTTGCTGTGTGTTGTTCTTTATCAGTGCTTTATTGCTAGTATATTTCCTACGTTGATTTCTGTAGAATTGAATTTTTTCAATTCTGCCTCCTGAATCCGTCAGTCTTGCTAGCCCCTGGCTGTTCTCACTTGTTTGATGACTTGTTTTTCACTATTTAAAGGTTGAGGCACTCTATTGTAAGCTTTGTTAAATGAATCTTTTTTTTCTTGCTTCGTGACCTAGTTTTATTGTTTCAAGTCCTTTGGATCAGTTTCGCTTGGTTGCTTGTTTGCAAGGTTTCATTTGCTGCTTGCTGTTGGTTTGATTGAGCCTTCCCCTTTGCTTACTTTTGGTTGATTATTTAGTGATCGTTGTTGAACCAATCTTGGCATTGTTTCGATTTCTCTTCACTACCCGGACATAGATTACAATTGTTTGGATCAACTGTTTTTCCACATTTGTTTGTTGCTTATTGGTTTCTTTAGATTAAAGGCATCAAAATCAAAAGATTGCATTTCATTTGGCATGCGAAAGTGAAAGTAAATTTGCATTTCAAGTTGCATATTGAAAATTGAATGATTAGATCTCTCATTAGTAGTATCCGTGCACTTTAAGAACTGATGTCTGCTTGCATTAAGTGATTGTTTTGTTGCCTTGGTTTTCTTGGTTTGGGAATGATCTCTCTACCCTCCCATAGGTAGGTGTTCATTGAAGAAAAATGATATTTCATTCATTCTAGTTGCATCCTAGGCTTGGTTATATACATACGGTAAGGCCTGAAAACTAAAACATAATTCAAGATCAACTTTAAAATGAACTGAATAAATCTAACAACGCATTGGAACATAACGCACACATTAAGAGGTCTAGGCTAGAGACGTGCTCCGGTGTCGTTAAACCTAGTCACTTTTGTTTCCCCTCAAGGTTGGGTGATTCCTCCTTCTGTGACTCAATAGTGGTCTAGTATGGATTTGTGCTCCCACGTACCATCGAGTATATGGGGAGACCCCACTAGGTTATCATCCTTTATCCATAGGAAGCTGTGTCTACCGCCTTACAAGCCGTAACGCACCGAATACAACATTCGGGAAGATTGACTGCCGTACGGAAAGTCCTTAGTTTTCATATGACTGCCAAGGTGTATATGCAGTTTTACAGATTTGTCTAGTAAACCTTTTGCCTAGTTCTCCAGAGTAGTCACTTTCGTTCCTTTTCGGACTCCCTAAAAGAAAAGGTCAATCTGAGCACTTGTCACTTCTGGCTCATTAAATATTCGAAGGTGACTAGAGTCATCTTTTGTCCTTTTCTTGACTCTTTAAAAATGAAAAGGTCAAGTTTTGTTCCTGTGTCTTAAAATTTATTCGGCCATGATTCACATTTACCCGATTAGATCTTGTTTGTGTTAGCTTGAGTAGGGTCCTTTCTCGTTAGTTTGCCTAGGATCTTTTGAAGTTGTCATCCTGGCGGAATCACCGATCCCGTCTCCCATTCCAAGTGACCAAGGGTCTCCTTCCTCTGTTGCTCTCGAGGTACCGGTTGTGAGTGATACTCTCCCTGTTATTCCGAGTATCCAACCGATTAACTCTCGCGCTCCAGAGGACGAGACTTACGAAATTCACTGGAACCCCGTTTGGGAGCCTTCTGAAGAAGATATCCCTCCTACTCCTCCTGGTGTTTCGGTCCCAATGTCTTCTTCTGATATGGAAGACACATCCCCTATCACAAGTGAAGAGTCCGTTGTGACGAGCGGTGAAATTCCCACCTCAACAGAAACTCCACCTTTTCGTATCACCCCTCTTGGTGTTACATTGCCTTTACACTATAAGGCGTTAAGGGATGTTATGTCTTCTAGGACTCCCTCCATGAGTTCTATGTGGTCACACACCATCACTCCGACCTCGGAGTCCTTTATTCCTCAGATTCACAATATGCCTGTCACTTTCATCCCGACTATTCCAACTGTTTGTGTGGCTTCTTCGACCTCCGTTGTCGGTGCCATTACTGCATCCTCAGTTGTGACCACTACTGCTGGGCCTTCTTTAGGGTCAGCTTACAGTGGCTCATCGGCATCTGTACCCGGAGTTGTTGACCCTACACTAGGTGCTCCACCTTCTTCTGGTTCTATTCCAGCGGGGGGGCATACGATGAATATTTACATGCTCTTCAAAATGCGGATCCTCAAAATCCTTTTCATTATTATGATTCTAGAGGAGCTCATATCTATTACTGCGGACCTCTACCACCTCAGCCTGCGGTGGAAGTCTCGGTCCCATTATTCGTTGCTTGGACCCCCACTCGTTATGGCGGTGGCCAAGTATCACCTGCACATCTTCAAGGACCACCTAATCAAGGCCATCCATCTTACATGCAAACCTCTTAAGGGTAGTAGTATTACGGGCAGTCTTATCCAGGGCAACCTGGGGGCCCACAAGGACAACCCTTTCAAGGACAACTTTCGGCCTCTGGTGGTCCGTCTTTTACCTATTTTGCGCAACCTTCTGGTAATCCGGGACAACCTTACATGCAACAAGGTCAACCTGGTGGCCAGCAAGGTTATCCTTCTGGGCAATTTGGTCAACCTTACGTTCAGTAAGGCCCACCCACTGTCCAGTATGGTCAAGCATCTGGGCAGGTCGGTCAGCCTCAAATCCAATCAAGTCAACCAACTATCCAGTCCGCTCAGCCATTCGGTCTATCAGGACAACCCTCAGTTGTGCAAGGACAGCCTAACACCCAACAAGCTCAACCTTTTGGGAAGATGGGCCAATCTCAATCTCAACTGGGTCAACCTTCTAGCCAGATGGCTCAACCTCAGTTCTCTCAAGGACATCCTTCTGGGCCTGCTCAACCGGGCACTCAAATGATTGTTGCTTCTCAAGCTCAACCCAGTTTTCAGCCCCAGGCTGGGCCCCAGACCCAATCCGGTCTTCAAATGTAGGTTGGATCTCAAACCCAACTAGCCTATCAAACGCAGCCTGCCTCTCAAGCTCAGTTTGGAGTCCAGTCGCCTTATGGTTTCCAGCAATCCCAAGGGAAAATTCAATTTTCCCCATAACAAAATTATCAACAACTGTAGATAAGTCCTTATCAGAATTACCAACAACCTTATGTTGCTCCTGCAGGCCAAGTTGGTAATCAATGGAGTGCTGGGGGCAACTCCAGGGTCAGCCATCTTATAACCCCTATGGACAAAATCCCTACGGACAAAACCCTCCGGGGCCAAATCCGTCTGGACAAAATCAGTGGGGGCAACCACCAGCTGGCTGGAACTCTGGTACTCCTTCCTACCCGCAGCCCCAGATGTCCTTTAACCCTCAGTTACCCTTTCTAGCGATATTGGAATTGTTGGATGTGTCCAAACTGACAAATGATCCCATTCTTCATAATCCGTATTGGCCACCGGTTCCAACTAAGATTCTCGGTGATTGTCCCAAATTCGATGGTAAAGCTGGAGAAGATCCTCAAGCTCATGTCATGACTTATCATCTATGGTGTTCATCGAATTTGTGGCTTGATGATTCAATCCAGCTCCACCTTTTTCAAAGGACTCTCACTGGCTCTGTAGCTAAATGATATATTGAGTTGTCTCGCGGATCTTTTCAGGATTTTAACTCATTGGCTATGGAATTTTTAACTCATTTTCAGTTGCCAATTCGATATGAAATGGGCACACACCTCCTGACATCCTTAAAATAGAAAACGGCCACGCATATCTCTGATCATATCCATGAATGGAGACGGCGTCGTCGCTTGATTAAGTTTTGGATTCCCGATCAGCTTCTTACTGACTAGTTCACGACTTCATTCGTCAGTCCGATAGCACGGGACATTGCTATGGGGGCATGTGTAACTGAAGAGCAAGCTATTGCGCGCACTCAGTACCTTGACTTGGTTTACTCCCAGTCCGGTACGCTATATGATTATTTGCATGATGCCCCGAGACCAGGAACTTCCAAAGCCCCACCAACACCATCTGTTGACAGTATCATTGGTTCCGTTAATCCACCTTCAAAGAAAACTTCTACGAACCCTGGGAAGCAAAAGTCGAATGCTCCGAACGAAAATACTTCTCAGGTTGTTTCCAATTCTAGTAATACTTCCGAGGTTAACGTCGTCCAGTCCACCACGGCCAACAAAGCCTCGAAAGGAAAGAAGAAGGGAAAAGGGAAGAATAAAGCAGATCAACCTAAGCAGGATTCCCCTAAACCTCCACCTAAGGACGGCACCAAACACAAGCCCAAGTACCCTTGTCTTATTTGTGACAAGGATCACTATACCAAAGACTACCCAAGGTCGTCTGAAGTTAGTCGTTTTTTGAAAGGTGTTCCCGGGACTCCTGCTGTGCTCAAAGAACCTTTTCCCTCACAGCAAACGCAAATGGTGGCTGATCCATCTCAACCCTCTTCTTCCTTTGGTTCTCAAGTATTTATGGCTGGGACGATTCCCGTCCACATTAGTACTCGGGCAAAAGAGTATCCGTCGCCTGCCGGGAAAGAGCCTGAGGTCCCCTCTAGCACTCCTCCGTCTAGTTCTGGCCCGCTCCATATTGAGAGAACTAGCACTGAGACGCCAGTCCGACCCCCTCCGAAAGGTGTGCTCCAGAAATCTTCTTACAACCCTAATGCTTGTGCTGCCCAGAACTACAGCATTGTCTAGGACTTAGCCCAGGCTCCGTCAGCTATGTCCACCTTAGAAGTACTCCAGAGCTGCCCCTCTCAGAGGAAGTCCTTGCTATTGGCCATCGATGGCATAGACTCGACTGACTCGGATCTGATTACTTTTGACTTTGAAAGCCATATACTGATACTGCCTCACCAAATCTCATTCCTCATACAGGTCATTATTAATTCCAAAATGATTCATCGTACAGTCATTGATGAAGGCACTTCAACTTGCATCATGTCTATTGCCTATTGGAAGGCTATTGGTTCTCCGACGTTGAGCCAGTCTCCTACAACCTTGGAAGCCTTTGATGGGAGAGAGTCTCGCCCTTATGGTATACTCCAAATTTTGCCCATTTCTTTGGAAGGGAAGACGATCGAAGTGGAAGTTGAAGTTGTTGATGCTAATCTTACCTACAACCTCCTTCTCGAATGTAGCTGTACATATGCCATGCGAGCCATGGCTTCATCTCTATTTCGTGTCATTCGTTTCCCTCATCAGGGGAAGATCGTCACCGTAGACCAGCTGTCCTTCTTCGCCTCCTCTTCTGAAGGTAATGTGCCTTTTGTGGAGCATACCTCCACCCCATATGAGAGTGTGGGAGCTGGAATTTTTAAAGATCCTGCCCTGATGGGTGTGTTTTCACTCCCACCTCCTAACGTCGCTCCTATCAATATGATTTCCGTTCGCTCTGATCCGTGGGTTCTTCCCCCCGCTGATCAGGTAGAATCTTGGGGCGATGAGATGCTGTTGAGTCCTGCCCAGCTCAACTACATCGAAATTGTTTCTGCATCGGCTCCCCCTTATGAACCTGCTCCTTAGGGCAAGGCTCCCGACTCGTATGCTCATTCCCCTTGGCTTGGAGATGACGCTTCTTCGGATCCTTTAAAGGAAATATTTCCTTTTGATGAATCCATTATCGAACCCATGTCTCTCGAGGAACCTCCTTGGTTTGATCATCACCATCGTTCCTCATTTCTCTCTGCCCACTGGGAATTGCTTACCTGTCTCGAGTAGTTTGCTCCTTGTTTTGAACCCTTTGCTTCTGGTTCCCTCTTGCACCCTGTTGACACGATCGACCCTTTTGTTAAATAGGGCATTGATTATATAGCCTGTAACCCTCACTCGACCGGGGGGCATGGGCATATCATCAGTGTCATTGATTATTTTTCGTAATGGGCCGAGACGACGCCTACATTATCTAAGACGATCATACAACGGCGCAAAGGGAGCAGCCCCAAAACGGGCTATACTTGAAAAAGTACTATGTGTGAATTCCATGCACTTTCTTTTGTACATACATGTGTTTTAGCAGGTGTGTTGTGTGCGTGTGTTTTCATGTTTTTGGCTTGGTGTGAAGGTGTGATTGCCGCTTATTGTGTATTTTGCTTCTTGTGTAGATGTCTGGTGCACCTTACGTTGGTTTCGCTGATCTACGATCTGCGGCGTGAGTGATCTACGATCCTCACGGTGAGTTGATAGATCTTCAAGGTGTGTGTTTAGGTCGTACCACAAACAATGTCGCTGAATATAGTGTTGTGATTGAGTTACTGGTCGAGGCGATTAATCTCGGTATTCGTGCATTGGTTGTGAACCTGGACTCTCAACTTGTCGTCCACCAGCTCAATGGGCGATATTCCGTTAGAGACCATCACATTTTAAGGTTGTATTTACGTGTTAAATTGTTAGAGAGGAATTTTGATTTCATTACATATCAGCATATTCCACGATGATTGAACACGTTAACTAATGCATTAGCTAAGCATGTATCAGACAGACATTTTCATAATATGTAATCAAAACATCATACAAGAAAGCATATAAAGCACAATAATAGACCATAGGAATATGTGTATATATATATATATATCATGTGGCGCACCAAGGCGCTCAAAAATAAGTGTACATGTCTAAATAGAGTCTGTGTTCTCCGTACATCTGAGACACATGTCTCTCAAAAAATCACCAGTAGGAAATAAAAACCTAGGTGTCTACTGCGGTGGGTTGTGCTCCCTATAGTGCACCGCCGCTCGTGCCACCCACCTCAACAGGCGGTGCATCCTGGGTTCCACTCCTACTGTGTGGATTTGGGATGCTCTGGGGACCTCCTCGATCCCCGTGTAATCTGGAATCCCTGCTAGCAGGCCCTCAAGGTTCTGGATCACTGTCTCCATCATATCATATTCTAGAGGAGCTAGGGCTAGTGCTGCAATGCCCTGCGCGTCCCTCCGCGCCTCTGGAGCCACTCCAAGGAGTATCACGGGTCCTACATCTACATACTCATAGCGTTCGTCATTAGGACATGTACATGAAAAAACAAAAAAACATCATAAAAATATGAAAAAATGTGATCAAGTGTCTTACCACCGCCATCCCACTACTCTCCAGCCGGCAGCTACATGTCAGGATCTCCGTGAAAGTCCATGCCGGTGTATGGCCAATCCTTCATGAAGATCGTCTGTCGCTCCAGCCACTCTTGGAAAAATGTCCCCCACGCCACTGGTCGTCCGCCACCTCCTCGTGGCATGACGTGAGCCCATCGCATGGCCCTCGTCTCACGTGGCCTGGGTAAGTCCAAATCCATGTCTTGCAACTGCAGTGCCGGCACCTGCTCTAGCATGAGCGGGACTAAGATGGATCCATAACCAAACTGCTTTGTCTCTCCTCGACGATAGTTGGTGAGTTGCCTCTTCATGTTTGCCGCTACTACCTTTGCCCAGTTAAACATGGTGGGATTGAGACACTCGAGGGCCAACTGGAGATGGGTCTTTGAAGCCTCATGTTGAGCTAGAGAAGCCGTTGCCCGTGTCACCATGAAAAGCATAGCACGAAGCACTACATCGTCCACTGTTGGGATTTCCACCTTCCGACTCCTTGTCTTGCGTGCCCATGGGCACACTTGAGCTATCAACATATCTAAGGAATCACCCCCGGGTTGCTGCCCCTCCAGAATGGGCCTCTCACCTCGATGAGACAACCCAGTCAAAAAATATATGTCTGTATAGTCAAACTCGATATCCCGGCCTCAGATGATAAATTTCCCATCTGTGGGATTCCAGGCCCTGATCAGTAGCTCCAGCAAGTCAGGTTGTGACCGCAGGTGTGGAGTTAGGAAGAATTTGAGCAATCCGCATGCCCGTAGTGCGTTTCGGCACCCCGCATCGGCAAAAGCTTCTATATCATTGTTATCATGCATGCGTTCTTGCTAAACGAATGCCATTATACCCTGCAGGACGAGGAAAATTGAATTAGTACTTTGTTTGAGAATTTTGACACGTAATTTGCAAAAAATATGAGTTTGCGTCATCATCGCGTCTGTTTTAAAAACAGACACGATGACACGAGGTCTTTAGTTCAATTTTTCCGCAATCATCGCGGAAGTACATCACTTTTCCACGATGATTGGGGCGTGCCTTGTGTAAAATTTTATTGGCCATCGCGGACCCAATAGGGTAAATCCGCGATGACCGAGCGGCAGAAACCGGTTTTAAAACCTGCCTAAGCTACCACTTGGGACGTTCAAAACGCATGAAAAAAGCATCAAAATGGAGCGCAGGGCAATGTGTGTCTACCTGGAACTAGTTTCGGGATGATGCACAGATGGGGCCGAATTTTGCTCGCCAACCTCAGTGTTCCAAAGTGCTCCACGGTAAACTGAACAGTGCAATGGTAAAAATGAATGGGTTAATTCCTTTTTATAGTGATTTTTGCAAATTTAAAAGTTACATTTTGTAAATGTGGGTTTTTTCTCACAGTTTTACCATATGGGTAGTCAAAATATGATTTTTTAACTATATTTTTATGAATATTGTTCATTTTATCTCGAGCAGGTTTACGTGTGACGTGTTTTTGTGCAGAGTTTCAGGTGGTGGAATTATGACAGTTTCATATACACTTGATCCCGGAAAGTCATCTTTAAGCTCTTTTCTAACTCGAAACATGAAAAGATGGCTGAGTTTTCCTCTTGACTCGTTAAAAGAAATGAGAGGCGGTCGCCTTTAAGCTCTTTTTTCGACTGTTTAAACACAAAAAAGATTGCTGGGCTTTTGTCGTTTCAGGCTCGTTATTGGTTGCGAAACGACGTGCTTCCGACCACTTTTCTACTTTTTCGGGTCGAAGTTACTACTTACAAAAAGTACTCCTCGATCGTAATGGTTGGGCGGTTCTTTTGAGTATTGTTTTATACTTTTTCGGGCTCAAGAGACACAACTTTACGAAAAAGGACCCCCTTGGAGTTTTCTTTTTCTGTGTCTTTTTCAAACTCTCTAAACATGAAAAAGACTCCGAGTTTTACCTATGTTGAACTCGTTAAAATCTGACGACATTGGACTCATCACCATGACGAGACTCGAGCTTCTCCTTCCTAGGGCTCGTTAAAATATTACTAGGCTGGACTCCACGAAAGGTTTATCATTGATTGTCTATGGCAGCTAGTCACTCTTGAACATCGACACTTTTGCTTCTTGTTAGGTCAGGACATCCATACATCGTCATTTGGCCTTCCGTGGGTTTGGGTTGTCATTCTAGCCTCTTTCCATTCGATTCATGCCATCTCCTTCGAGCCTCTAATCCATTGATGCCTGAATGCTGCCAACCCCCCTCCGGAGTCATGTCGCCGATATGTTCAAGAGTATAATCCTTCTGCAGTTTACACCCTCACCTTCTCTTCTGATTCTCTGTTTCGCCATCTACCACTTGTTCCATATCTCGTGTCGTTGATGTGGGAAACATTATGGCCCTCCTGCAACGGGTCGTCTCCTGTTGACATCAGCTCTTTATCCAGGAGATTGACCTAGAGATCCCCTTTGGTACCTTAGAGCTTGAATCCCTCAATGGCAAGTTCTTCGCACTTGACGTTCGACTTTCATCATTGGTCGTTGATTGGGTGATTCCACGAGTGTTCGACTTCAACTTCTTTTTCACACTTCGTGGATTGTGCTGGACAGTACCTTGAGAGCCATTGGCATTATTGGTGGTTTCTCTCGCACTTGTTAATGGTTTTCATCATTGACCGGTAATCAAGAGATATTATATCATGCTTAACCTCGGAACATCTATTTGCATGTTAGGATTTGTACCATGATCGATGGGTTCAAGACCCCGAACTCAGATTTCACATGTTCGGGCTGCGTGGATTGGTTTTATGATTACATGACTCATTGATGGATGGCTGCGACCATACCTGAGTCTTCATGGATGGCTGCGACCATACCTTTATCATCATCATGGTCTCATTAGCTGGATGGATGCATCCATACCATAGACCTATTTCACATGTCTTTTGGATGGTTGTGCCCATGCCTAGCCTACATGTAATTCATTATCAGAGATATCAGTTGTTTGCGTGCAGGTTCTTCCAGATGGTGTTCCATTTCAGTCTGTTTCGTAAAGCATTTCACCCTTCCCACTCTCTCGGGCTTCATGCTTTAGGGGGCATCTGTTACACAGTAATTTGTCACTGTCTTCACTCCAGTCGTCCTGTTGTGTCATGTGTCCAAGTCATACATGCTCATGTTAGACAAAATGCTCTCTAATGTTGCCAAATGACCCACTTTGCCAAATTTTCTGCCTCATCGCGTCTGTTGTCCAAATAAATGCGCTGATGAGCACTCCAAAATAGACCAGAAACACTGCCATCATGGAAGTACACGTGATTCCCACGATGGTCGAATTTCATGTGACAACACAACTGTGTCTTGTAGTTTCTCGCGATCACATGACTATCTCCATTATGTAATAGCGATGTCAGCGCGACAGACCAGTTATGTGCCCATGATAATCTAGATTAGGCGAATTTGTTCCAACAGTCAGCCTTCCATATGACTCCAGACCTGGTTGTTGGCCTTGTTTATGTCGCCCTCCTTTCTCTGGCATGGCTGTTCCGTCATTTGTGCTACCTTCCTTGGAGATAAGCTCATCCTCCCACCATTCATGGAGACTCCTCCTATTTAAGCTCTCACCATTGCTATGAGCTGCTAGTTTTTGGAATTCTTAGTCTTTTGAGTGTTGTTGATAGTATTGTGAGCTTGTTAGATAGCTAGTGTGACAAGTGTGGGATTGTTTGAGAGCTTGAGGAAGGTTGTGAAGTGATTTTATCTTGTGTAAAACTTGTGAGTGAGAGAGACTTGTATTGGGAGATCCATCTCCAAGAGTGAATGCTTGAGGAACATGTTGGCTGGACCCTCCTGAGAAGGCTTGTGACATCAAGACCTGGGTTGTAAGCTTACTCTATTTCATATTTAATGCAATCAATGATGTTTTCCTATGTCTTGTATGCAATGTACTAGATAGCTCATGATTTCTTGACTTTATGAGTAAATAGATAATTTGTTGTATCCGGTTACGTGCTTTGTTGTATTTCCTTTGCTTTATTTCAGGTTAATCACTCATCAGGAGAAGGAAGCAGAAGCTGGAGCAGTGCAACGGAACTCCATCAACCACCGGTTGAGGTAGGCCTCCAACTTGAACTATTTAAGGAAAATTGTTGTTGATTTGTCCTTGTTTGTGACTAGACCCACTCTAGGGCTAGAGGGGTTGCCTCTGTCCACAGAGGGAACACTTTCTTGCATCACAATTTTTTTAATTGTAAGATGGCCAAGGAATTGAATTGCTTCATATATCCAACACCAGAGTGTCAAGTGACGGTTGTAAGTGGAGGAACCATAAATTGCTCTAGAAAGTGCCATAATATCAACCTATCCATGGTAGAATATGTATTGAATAGCCCAATGCTTTCCTTTCCAACGGGTGGTACTGATATTGTACTAGGAGTCCAATGGCTACAATCCTTAGGTACAATAGCTTTTAATTTTCAAGAACTTTTCATGAAATTTTCTTCCGAAGGAAAGGAAGTTGAATTAAGGGGTATCACAGGGAAACCAGGAAAGATAATCAGCTCTAATGGAATGACAAAGCTTCTAAATAAATAACAATGAGGCATAATTTCACAATTAAGTTCACTAATGGTTCCCACATCGAAATCATGTATTTCTCCATATCTCCAAAAAGTCTTAGACAATCATTCCAAGGTATTTGAGACTCCCAAAGGTCTCCCATGTATTCGTGATCATGACCATGCTATTCATTTTATTCTAGGAAGTGTTCCTCCAAGCATCAAGCCTTATAGATATCCACATGCCCAAAGGAGTGAAATTGAACATATGGTTGCAAAAATGGTAGAGGTTGGTATAATTATCCAACCAAATTTGATAAGCAAGGAAAGGAATGAATGGAAGAATGGCGAAGCAGGGTGGGAACTCATTCAAAAGTTGCCGAAGATCCCAGTTCCAAAAATATTGACAGAACTTGACAAGGAAGGAAAAATCATATTGGAACCCGAAGCATTCACAGAACCAAGAAGTCGATAGCTACGAAATTGGTCAATTTCAAATAATCTCATCAAGTGGAAGAACTTACCCACTAAAGATTCCACATGGAAGGAGGATAATTTTATGTAGAAACATCAAGAACTACTCAAGCGTTGAGGACAACACTTTTTGAAGGAGAGGGGCATGTTAGGTCCCTATACTACTAGTGTAACCCCTTATTGTTATTAGTACAACCCCCTTATTATATTGTTGTGCCCATGTAGTCCCCATATTGTTATTATTGTGCACCATAGAAGCCCACTATTGTTATTATTGTGCCCTTACATTATTATTGTTATGTTGGCTCTCATTATATTATGACCCCTTAGACTCCTATATATAGAAAGGAGGTATTTTCATTTGTATCATCCAAGAATTATTCATTTGTGTAATGTAAAGGAGGTTGCCCCCTCGAAGAGGCTTATTTGGAAGGAGTTTATCTATCTTTTCTATCTTTTTGTGAGCTGGTTTCATAACAGCAGAAGAGTTGGTTGATGGATTCAATAGCGACTGTCATGGAAATGAGACAGAGACAAAGATCATCGGGTCAAGGCAACAAGGATCAAGATTTGCAGAGAAGAGCATTGGGCCTGTCTTGAGTTGAAAGAAAGATTCTTTTGATCTCTCGTGCATGTTATAGTGAATTAAATGAAGAACAAGAGCTTTGTTGCAGTGTGTAGGATTGAATGAGATTTAGTTCTCAACATGGAGAATCACACAAAGACCCATTCTCTAAATTAATTGTATTGTAGCCATAGTTGGTGAGTGAATGATGCCCATCCTCGTGTTTAATGAAAAAACAAGGGGTGAGAGAAAAAAGCCCATTCTCAATGGTTAATGATGCTACAGGGCCTATGTATCAGACACAACAACACGATGGAGTGCAAACTTTAGAAGTACACTCGAGCAAACTTGAATGGCGAAAAATCCATGCTAAAGTACCTTTCAAGCTCTATGGGAAATTAATTAGCATAGAGAGCCTAGCTGGAGTGTGCAGTTTGACTGAGAATTAATTCTCAGTATGGAGAAATGTGCAGATGCCCATTCTTAGTGGTTAATGAGGTAGAAATGGCCTAGTGTTGGTTTGTTGGGCCCTGACCCAAGTTCGGAAGAGTTTTTAGCCAAACAAATCCCATACTACCAGCCCTTTCAACAACAATCCGTGGAGCGTAGACTGAAGTCTCACCCGAGGCAGTAGGGGAGGGTGCTGGAACCAGGTTTCCGCACCCTAGGGATGTCTTGATGAGGTCTAGAGACTTCACAACCTGATCTACTTACTTCTGTTAGTCTGCGTGGCAGTCGGGACCTCGCAAAGAACCTTGAGGGGGATTTTCTTAGATCCTTAGTCTACCTACTACTATTATCGATCTGATTTATTCTTTAAGGTCTTTAAGCAAACATTTAATAATTAAAACCAGTGTGCATGGTCATAAATATACTCCATAAAATCATAACATAAGCATAAACATCTATATTGGTGATCAGTTACACAATATTTCAGAACCACTTATCTTTATTAATATTCTGTTCAGTACATTCCACTTTCGGCCCTATGCACTCAGCTGTAGGGTCCGTGCACACAGTTGCGGACTCTGCCAGGCCCCTGCACACACAGCTACAGAGCCTCTTCTACCCTCTACTATCCTCGACTCAGACTTACAGACTCAGAGCACTTTTGCTTTCACAAACCCATACACTTTAGATCTTTGACCACGCTGCCATTAAGAACTGCCTTCTAAACCTAGATCCTTGCTTTATTTATACATTTCCATGGCCCACGGACCATGGAAAAGCTGACACATCCTAGATTAATCTATAATGTTTTAGGGCGGACTACCCATGGACTTAACCCATTACATTTCATGCTCTGTGCACTTCGCGGAACCTTTTACCATACTTTTACCCAAAATTGCAGGCTTCAGCCCCAAAATCATTATGCAGGGGATCCACTGCCAAACAGGCCCCCAACACAATCATTGTGACTCATCTCGAGTCACTCAGCTAGTATGGTGATATTTGCACGGAGGTTATTCAACAACTGAGGCGCTTCGCTTACTCCGACAACACAATTTTTTGCTAGCTGTTGTATTTGCGTGCGAGCCTCTGACACGTCATTATCAGCTTCACTTACTTCTCTGAGTTCATATCCTACCTACATGTGGGCTAGCTTTTACTCAATGCTGGTGGTGAATGTGAATGCCTCATCAAGCCACGGTTGGATGCGTTCTTTAAGGATCGCTTCTTTCAAACGAGCAGCGTTGACCTATGCCTTGAGTGCTTGGGCCTCCCTCATCTTGGCCAATAGCTAAGTAATAGCAACCATTTGTGCAGTCCCCCGGATATTATTATAGGCCTGCTGCAACTCCCGTGCTTTAGTTTCTACCTATTGTAGCTATGGGTCTTCCTACAGTGATGTAAGTGTAAGAAGGGACTGATCCAACAACCATGTGCAATCCTATATAGTGCGCTTCATTATTGCAAATCCTTCATGAAGGGTGTGGCGGCACTATTCTCTGACTTCCAGTGGTGTAGTGAGCTGCGATTTGAGTCTTAGTTCCATGATCTGCAAGTTCAATTCCCACTGAATTTTTGCAACCTCCTCTTGTGCCTTATGGAATCCAATGGCTATATAATGAATCTTTTCTGCGACTGGGAGTTCCGCTGGCACAGCCAGCTGTGGTACACTGCTAAAAATGTCTGTTAGGGCCTGTTCCCATTCTTGCTTATGTGCGACCAAGTCATCGCGTTGGATATTGACTTGGTCCAGATGTCCCTTTTGCTCCATTAAGACCTGGAGGGCACGACTTTCCCTAGCATGGATCTCAGTTGTTATCCCATCCTGCAGCTAGTATAGGGTCTCTCTGGGTAGGGTGAACAAATTCAACCCCCAACTACTCATGCTACCTTCAGTTTCTGCTATGACGGCACCTACTGGTAATCTTAAGGTATTCGTTGTGTGGGTGCGTGCCATCTGTTCTATTGTGGATGTATTTTTTGCGAAGTGCGAGATCATCCCCCCTGGGGGTCACACCTGTAACACCTATAGTTGCGCACTGAGCACCCCCAACACAGTTGTTTGCTCGGTCATCAGCTTTTCTAAATCACTCGTAGCGATATCACGTACTGGTTCCTTGTGGGTAAGGAGTTCTCCCTCCAAAGTCCTTGTTGTCTTTGTTTTTTTGTGTGTTGGTGGTTGCTCCTAGATGCACCGTCTCTTAAGTTGAGTTGATGCTATATTCAGGTCTGTGTGTTCCTATGTCTCCACTTCCCCCTGTATGTCTTGTTCCAGGGATATTTCCTCCACAATCTCTTTAGCGGACATCATGATAGTGTCTGTTGTTGTCTCCCGTTGCGTGGGTGCTTCCTTTTCATTGCATGTTCTTTCCGCCAACTATGTAATGCATAGCTTGAGTTCTTTCTTCCGCTACTGAGCTACAATTTTTTCTAATTTGGCCAAGTCTGGCGTGCGCCATTTTGGGGGCCATACCACCATTTCCTCAAAAATTGCATTGTCCGTTGCAATGAACAAAAGCTTTACCCATGCTCGAGTAGGATCGTTTCACACCCAAATATACAGATTATGCATATCTGCCTTGAACTCGATTGTAATTTGCAACCAGTTGTATACTGTCAGGGATAATCGTGGCCTGCAACTGATCCGTGTCTATATACTTGCCTCCATGAATATCCAAAACACGTTGATCTCACAAATCCTCGTGGCATCCCTTGTAGTCTAGAGTGAATTATACCGCACAGCTTCAGGTAGGCCTTTCGCATTGTCGGGAAACTGGTTTCCTTCTGACAGTCCTTCTACAACCAGTAAGATTTTTAAGAGAAACCATGCATAATGGAAAGTCTTACCTTTCTCCTGGGCTTCGCGATAATTCATCAAAAATTCATTACAAAGAAACTACGCCTAGTTGAACTGAACTCCCTCTATGCACTGTTCCGCAAGCACAATGACAAAGGTTGGCACTTCATCTGCGTGGAATTTTGTCATCAGCTTACCAGCCAACAGCTGGGTGGCGAGGCACACCCCTCAGTCTTTGATGCTTGCTATTACATGCCCTCGATTTCGCTTTTCCAGCTTGTATTTCATTTTCATGGCTTCGGTGAGACCCACATCGCTACTTGTTTTGGTGATATCTGCAGGACTGTTTCCCTTAGTCGGTAGTTGGGAGATTCGGTGTATAAGATCAACCATGACAGGAATTGGTTCCTCCAGCCAGAGCTACCCATAGTGGATGAGACATAGTAACTGTCGGATAACAAAAATTGTGATGGCCAAGTGGTGATAGTGGGTTATCCACTTTAGATTGAGCAATCCCGCCATCGCCGCACCCCATAACCACTTCTATGGTAGTAATTTCTCCTTGGCCAACTAGGGAAACTTCTCACTATCCGCGAGATCCCAATCTTCAAACTTAATGTTCAGTATCCGACCAATTGGCAAACCATCAAACCTTATTTCATCTGGAAGAAGCGGGGTCTAGAGCGTACTCTGTGTCGCCTCTAGGTCCTTTAGAATCTTAGCCGTTCCTTTCCACAGAGGGATATATGGTGGTAGTATTATTGCCGAAGGTACTTGGGGAACATTTTCTTGTTCTTCCTCCTGTGCTTCAATCTGAGAAATCAGAGCTTTATATCTTCCTCATCCTCCTTAAGTTCCATAGTGATGGCCTTACCCTTTTCTGTTGTTGACAACTTACTCAGTCATGGTGATGCCAAGACTGGCCCCATAGCTTGTTTTTCCTTCAGGTGTTGTGGCGTATGTGGGGACTTTGGAATTTCTGGGGCATTGACCGCCTCTCCTGGCTCTTCCTAGGTCAGATAGGGTTCCTCCACGAACCTGGCTCTAGTTTTAGACATCATTTTTATCCTGGATTTTCTCGGATGCATGGGCAGCTGGTTATCATTTTTATAGGATTGTGTGAATTCAAAATTTACCCTTCCCTCTACTTTTGAGTCATTAATATCTTCTTGGTGGCAGATCTTTTCATATCCAATTTTGAATGCTTGTCTTAATAGCCCGCCGCCCACTCCTCTCGGTCATAAATTAAATTTCTTGTCATGAATAGTGCTATTAACAGTCACCTCCCAGCTTCTCCTCGTAGTAGCGCAACCTCTTATTCTCAGTTGTGATACAGACAACCTACTGGTTCTGTCCAGAACGTCTCTTCTGTGTAGCTCTCGTGCAGACTTGTTTATAGTCTTGCATATTCTTCCAACTGCTTGAAGTGCTGAGATTGGGCCTCCTATGGATAGTTAGGTGGTCACACTCCCTGTGCGAAGCTTCCACTTCCTTGCTAGCCTACGCTGCGGGCACCCTTCACGTACCTTTGCATGTAGTAGCGTGTCGTGTTCTGTTCTCCTCCATTCAGTAGGGTGAGGTCGCAACCATGATAGAAGGGTTGCAACTTGTTTTGATATCATAGGGGAGCTAGCCAGGTCTGGGCCCCTTAAGTGGCCTGTTTGCGCAACTTCATTTTTTATTTTTCTAGTTTCTTCGTCCAATATCGCGCTTTTCTTCTTTAGCCTTACCCATTCTTCATCAATTGCATGAAGTTTCAAGTGGTCGTGCCAAATAGCTTCATGCAATTGCCTAATTATTTCGCTCAAGTTAGTCCAAACCATTGGAGCAGTGTGCAGGGAAATTTTCTCTGCCTTCCTGGTTTCATCTGATTTGGGTGCAGAAACGGTCATCTTTGCATGCCTTGTCTTTTTTATGGTCCTAACTGCCCACTGAACCCTTGGTACATGTGGATTTAGTTGCAACGGTGGTTGCATAGCACACAGTTGCATCCTTCATCAGAAGTCAGTGCCCAAACCACTCCATCCTGGCTGCCCAACCTGCGTTCGACGCTGAGGGCCTTCATCCCATACATGCAACCACCTTTTACATTCACGTTGGTTCCACCTAATCTGCCGAGGTGCTTTCCATACTTTTTCGAACATCACCCCTTCCTGTGCATTGTCCTATTTCCACTCCATAATTGTAATTCCCCATCGGTCTACAGATCCCTCCTCATTTGTTGTGTAATCACTTGCTGGTAGTGTCCTTACTTTGGTTATCACATACTGTAGTGATCTAATCATCATACTTCAATTTAACATCATTCCCTCATGCAATCGGTTCTGCCAACGCTCTACTTCTTCATCTGAATCCGACATGTAGGAACTATCGCATTCCCATGAGAGTCTTCCGTCCGTTGTTGGATTCACTTGATCCTGGTCTTACGTCGTTATCTGGTAGATGCAATCTAGTTCATCATCACTGTCCTCGTCATGCACAGGCTCAGTGTAGTGCGCTCCCTCAGCTGGATACAACGACACAATTACATGTAGCGACTTTTTCTCGAAAATCATTTTTCGCTTCTTCAAGTTGATAACTCCATTCATATCTATTGTCCAATCTATTCTGAGTAATGTAGGGTAAGGGTTACTGTCATCCATGATTTCTATTACCTCGAAATCTGTCTGTGTGCTTGCGCCATCAATATCCACTGTTACTCCTTGTAGTCTCCCCATGGGAACAATATTTTGCTGATTTTCCATCCTTAATTGAATAGGAGACCACTGTAACGTGGGTCAACCCATTTGTTCCTAGGTTTGTTTTGGCAACACATTTTCCTCAGAACCCAGGTCAAGAACTACCTAATCCATCTCATATTCATCAATTTGTGCGGTCAGCCGCATTTCCCTCCCTCTACGCAAAGTATGCTTTCCCATCTTTCTAACTACCTGCGGCTCCCCTGGTCCTGCACACTTAGAGATCAATTCTTGGAGTCCTTGAATTGCCTCATTATCTCGTAACAGTTTCATGCAAGTCTCTAAAAAGGTAGCAATCATAGATGGATCCATTCTCGGTTCTGATTGCCTCTTACTACCCGAGGTAGAGACCTCCACGAAGCTCTTCGTAGCTTCCATATCTATTTCCTTCGCATGTCCCGAGTCAAGTTCAAGCACATTTGGAGGGGTCTTGCAAACCCATACATCGTCCCCAGGTTGCTTCTCCTTGTCCCCCTCTGTATTCGCGTCGCTTCTAAGCACCATGTTCACATTGGGGTCTTCTTCGCGTGGTTCTGATCTCATCATCTAGACATTTTTGAGTTGGGCCGGGCTGTAGTACCCCCTTCTCATGCATCTGTGCAATCAGCGTCGAGCAATCTACAGCTTCATGATCAAACTAATAGTAGTATGGGAAACTTACTCTAGTCATATTCGTACAGTCACGCGCATAGTGCCTAGGTCCTCCACAGTTGTAGCAAATTAACTGTCCACGCCCTCGTCCTGGTCCCATCCCTCCTCATCCTTGCCCTCACCCTTGGAAGCCACCCCGCGCTATTGCTGCAGCCGGGTCAGGGCCTCATGTTTCCATTTGCATTCGATAGGCTAGAGTCCTATCCATCATTAGTTCGTAGCTTTGACATGTCCGCTCATCGTGACCCACTGATCTACAAAAATTACAATATAGTTGTTGCAGTGTCTAGGTATACTTCTGCAACAAGTGGCAGTTGTGTGTTGCATGCTTCCCTCCTACTTGATAGATCGTGCACCAAAGAGTAGAGGATGCACTCGAACCTATCTACACCTCTGGTCTTAATGGCATCGGTCCCCCTCCTCCCAAATAGTTCACGAATACAGGACAGTGATCCTTATCGTGCTCTTAGCCTTTACACTTTATACACCATACTTCTTCTCGCGCCTCTAACTAGGGTGCCCTATCTTTCTTCAGACTCTGCATCTCTAAACATAGATTTTGTAGTTGAGTGTGGATTTGTTGGACTCCCAGCCCAGGATATTGTATTGGTGTTTCATGTAGCCTCATCATGATCTCTAATGCTTCGGCCTGGGTCGAGATCTTCTATTGTGACAACACCGTCCTCAGATGCGGTGTCAAGGATGCCACAAACCAAGCACGATGTTGTGCATCTGAAAGCATCATGTTAGCTTCACAGATCATACCTTTCAGGTGTTGATCTAGGTCCCACGGTGTCTCACCTAGAAGCATCGCAATTTCCTTAAATCCAACGATTAACTGAGTTTCTGATTTAGGTCAGCTAAACTCTTTGCTTAATGCATCATGGCTCTTCAGTATTCCAGTATTCGGATGATCGCTAGAGTGCTTAATATACCATGTCAATGCGTGATCATATAGCATGCTTACCAAGGTAGCCTTTTTAATGTTATTGTCTGTAACACCTTGGGCTTCCCATATTGCCTTTACCACAAACTAGAACTGATATGGTTCCTCATTTCCTATGCCTCTAAACATAGGCAACTTGATCGCACTTGCCATTCCAACTCTTGGAGGTGGTGGAGGTGGGGTAGATGGAGATGGGGTGGATGGAGGTGACAAACGCGACAGTGTGGATGGTGGAAGTAGCTGTGGGATGTGTTGCTTTATCAACTAGACTGTACTTCTTAGAGAAAACCCAGCAAGCTCCTCCTCGCTTTCCCGTGAAATTGAAATCAGGGGACTGTCTCTAATCCTTCAACCCCTTGGTAGCCTCTTCTGCTCCACGTTACCCCAGGCATCAATGGATTTTCATAACTTGTTTTTCACATAACAACATTTTAATCCAGGTATTCAGCGATTTGATGTACTAACCTCGCGATCCTTTGAGAAAACACCTTTCGGCTTCACTATAGCTGACAGTTGTGCCTATCACAAATTTAGTGATAAACTCTCCTATTACTCGATCCAACCAATGATCTACGGCCCGCGCAATCTTATCTTCAGATGCCTCTAGCCTGCATATTAACTCCAGCGTCCAAACTATTGGTTGATCAAGCTTACACCTTCTTGTGCTGTCTGCTAGCCTTGCGATCCACTCATATAGTTCTAACTCGAATGACGCGAAGAAGATCTCATGGGTTTCTGTGTATATGTAGAAATCTAGCCACCTCTTCTCAGATATCTACAAGGTTTTGATTTCCTGCACCACAAACTCGTGAAGCTTCTGATCCAGCCAATCTTCAATCTATTTTTTCATAGGGTTCTAGTGTTCCGACATCAGACATCCCTTTAGGCAGATCCTAGTCCCGACAATGGAACCATTTGTTGGCTTGTTGGGTCCTGACCTAGGTTTGGAAGAGTTTTTAGCCAAACAAATCCCGTACTACTGGCCCTTTTGGAAATAATCCACGGAGTGCGGACTGAAGTCTCACCCAAGGCAATAGGGGAGGGTGTTGGAACCATGTTTCCGCACCCTAGGGATATCTTGATGAGGTTTGGAGACTTCGCAACCTGATCTACTTATTTCTGCTAGTCCGCACAGTAGTTAGGACCTCGCGAAGAACCTTGAGGGGGAGTTTCTTAGATCCTTAGTCTTCTTACTGTTATTATAGATCTGATTTATTCTTTAAGGTCTTTAAGAAAAAAATTAACAATTAAACCCAATGCGTGTAGTCATAAATATACTTCATAAAATCATAACATAAGCATAAACATCCAGATCGGTGATCAGTTAAACAATATTTTAGAATCACTTATCTTTATTAATATTGTGCTCAGTACATTCCACTTTCCTCCAAATGGTTGGAGGAATCCTGCTTCGAAATCATTTTTTCTAAGAATAAGCTCTTATATTTATTCATGTTTACCAAGATTGAATGTTGGAATGCATGCTTTGATACGAGAGTCTGTCACGATGTGTATGAACATTTATATTCAACAAAATAATGTCTAAAACATGCTTTCTTGTCGCACTTCTCTACTCATATTTTGTGTCTTCGAAATTTGGAACATGTTGCAATTTATCTTTTTTGTCATATGCGTTTATTGATGTTATTTCTCGTTGTTAATTCCCTCACTGGTCTAGGTTAGGAGATGCTTCATTGGTTTCATTGGAAATTTCACTTTACGTAAGCCTAGCTTATATTTTTCTAGGTTAGGAGTAGGTTAAGTTAAGTTTAGTTTTGTTTGTTTTAACTATGTCTTTTTTGTGTTTCATCTTACACTTTTCTTTTCTTTTTTCACAATAAGCCTTGTATGAAATTCGTGTTTGGTTTTGAATAAGCATGGAAAAGTTTGAAAGGGAATTGTATGACTATTAACGCTTGGTTAATTGTCCATCCCTCTTCTTTGCATGGGCCTTGTATATTTTAGTATATGATTCTTAGAAAAAAAAAATGTTCTTTATTGGAGGAAACCTTAGTGGATCTATGATGATTGAATCTATAAATAAGATCTTCTTCTTTAGTCAAATTTTATGTTTGATAAGTTAACTTGTCATCTTGGTCAAGTAGAGAAAGAAGAAGAGGAAACTTAAACAAGTGGAATGTATTTCATAGGTGCATATATATGTTTCTTTGAAGGGAAAACCTACTCTACTCTCAATATGTCGGGATCCCACTTCTGCCCTATGAAATAATAAGTGCTAAAGCACAACTGTATAAACAAAATAAATAAAGGGTGAAAGAAGAGAAAGCCTTCCTATGTAGAGAGTTGAAGCGGAACAAGCATGTTGTCAACAAAGCAATGCTTGTGTTCCTATAGTGACACCACCAATGTACTGAACTAGCTCACTAGTAGCGAAGCAACACCAGAGATAAAAAATAAGACTATGATAATCCTTTTTCACTTGCATATCTATATACTCCTTACCCCAATCAAAACAAATGAACTTTGACTTTCTTTGGTTATTGTGATGTCGATAATTTTTTTTGAAAGAAACTATATCTTTAAGTCGAGCTAAGTAAAGAAGCTATGGTGATCAATGAAATGAACATACTTATTGAAGAGATAGACCCGATTTATAGAGTTAGAAATATTTAGAGATGTTGGATTTCTACCAGTGTGTCGCCAAGTGTTGTAGTTTCTACAACCCCCCTCAAAAAAATTTCCTACACTTCAATTTTGGAGCCTACCTTTTTTCAATAAGATCTTACCTTTCAAAGTCATCAAGTGTTCCTCTTGATCATTTAGTATCATAATATCTCATTCTTTCATGCAGTACTTGTGTTATGCCTTAAATGAGTGTTGTTACTAGCAGTTGCACAAATTTTATAATAAGCTGCTTTCCTCCAAACACAAGCCAACTCCTATCTTGATCTAACACTGATGGTTGGTCTTGGTTTTGGGAACTGTGTAATCCCATACCACTAGATACTACACAATTCCTTGAGGAAGTGAACTACGTAATCCTGAAAAACATACACTCGTTGAGCAAGTGAAATGCATAATATTCCACAAAGAATCAAAACTATGGAAATCCACTGAGATAGTGGACTACACAATCTCTTGTCACTAGGAATTGTTGTAACCACGTCCTCCCACATTTACCCACTTTCACTAGTTTTCCTAGGGTAAAAATGAGCTAAGGGTCACTATGATAAGACTTAGCCTCCTGTATGACCTTAAGGAAATGGAGTTCACAACTTAAGACCTTACTGACTTCCCATAGGTTCTACAAGACCTCTAGGAGCAACCCAACCCCTCCAGGTGTCCAGCCCCTTAGATAACTCTCTCTTTTCACTGACCTAGAGCATCAGTTTCTCCCTTGCCAAGGCATGCTAGTGAATTTAGCTCTCTAGTCCCACTGATAAGCCTGCCTCCATGTGACTGTGGAATTTTCTAGTCAGTTCTATGTTGACGACCTCAAATTCTGAGCCAATTTTTCAGGGCCAGGACTTAGGCCTCTTCCCATAACTCATTAAAACTTCCATAAATGATAAATGACATAGAAACAAAGTTTATGAACAAAAAATTAAACTTAGACTTGACCTAACCCGTCCAAAATGGGACTAACATTATGTCAAATACATGGTAAACATGCAACCTACATGTCATGAATTCATGTTTGAACATAAGGATTTGAAAACTTATCTGAAGTGAAACAAGAAGGGCCAATGCCTTCTCACAATAGTTGTCATACCGACCATTAGGTCATACATTCATTAACTAGACATTCGTTAAAGGAAATTTGTTAAGAGCCATACTTAGATTTGTGAATTAACCATGCTTATAACCAACATATAACCAAATAAATAACAATGAGAGAACAACCATTAAAACCACATAATAACAAGTACATTTACTCATCAAAAGAAAGAGGAACTTAGCTCTTATTAACAATATGAAAAATCCAACCAATTCAAGGACTTCCACATACCACACGACCATAGATTGGGCTGAACCAAATATTTCTTTCAAAAAATCATCCCCATGCCATATTCCAAGCATGAATGTGGGATCTCATGGGATAAACCAATCCATAAACAACCAAGGGAATCCATATGTTAAACAACCTCCAACCTCACCATACCATGATCTCACCTAAACTAGTTCCAATATCACAAAATCAAACTGAGCTTGGATGCATCAAAATTCCTTCACCATCCCTTGAGGAATTTTCTTGTCTCCACCCAAATGTTGAAGGCTTCCTAGTGAAAACCATCTCCATTGCCAACCATTTGGGATTTTTTTGAGACCACCTCACTTGGATCCAAAACCTTCCAGCAATCCATAGCTCAACTAAGAAAGAATCACATCACACCATGGATATGCATAAATGGAAAGGCAAGGCTGAAACCACTATCAAAACTTGACAAAATCCATGCCACTGACAACAAAGAAACCAAAATACACACATTCATATACCATGCATACCAAAAATAGCTTGGAAACCATACATGTAATATGTTACCTACAAGTATTCCTAATGAAGCTTCCTGATCCAACCTTTCCTTGCTTTATCCTTGCTTTCATTTTCTTTCCTTTTCCTTTTGCTTGCTTGCTTTCCTTCTCCTCTTGGTGCTCTTCTCCTCTTTGAGACTAATTCCAAAAATGAACTGAAACAATGTTGCCAATTGATGCTCTGATGTCTTTATATTATTGATGTCTCTAATTTCCTCATTTTACCTCTATTTTCACTCAAATTCTTACTCACGTGCAACCTATGACCTTTCACCTACCTTTTCTCCTAATTTCCTTTATTTTCATAAAAAATGCTAATTAATGCCTCTTTGTCTTTTCAAATCCTTTTCCATTTCCTTTTTCAATTTCCCTTTAGCCATAAGCCCACTAAGTGATGCCCACTAGGATATTATTCCCAACATTCAGCTTGGAATAAGTGTCCCATGACCTTGGTCTTATTTTTCCTTTATTAACTTTATTACATGAAATTTTAACCTGAGGCTGTTATAGACCCACCCCCCTTAGTGGAACACCACCCTCGGTATTCTATGGCACCAACCAAAAAAACCACTAATAACCAAAACATACTTCCCATGGAGCTTTATAGCCTAGATCGTTTCAATATTTACAATGAAAGACTCGCTCAAAATCAAAACCATCATGAAAAACATGACAACATGACAACCATACCGTGTTTGGAGCTTTATAACACACTTCATTGTGGTATTTACAATAACAACCATATACGAATATCTACATATGCCAAAACTGCTTTATTTCAACCAACAAACAATGAAGGATATATCTCCCACATGTGATCAGTCATCTCCCAGTAGATTCATTGGTCCGAAAGTGATTGTACTGCACTTTAACTTTCTCGATTGCTCTGTTTCAGAGCATGAGCTATTTTTGCTGCAATATGCCCTAAGGTTCTAGTTAGAATTCTACTTCTTGTTCCACTTGTAATACAAACCAATCAATAACATGATCAACATCCTTTACATATATCTTAAGAAAGGAAACATGGAAAACATCATGGACTATCCTTGTTGGATGTAGTGCAAGTATGTAGGCCACTAGTCCAATCCTCTTAAGGATCTCAAAATGCTCACATTACTGTGGTGCCAACTTGGCACATGATCCAATCCTCAAGGAGCTATTCTTTTGCTTGATGCACAAGTACACATGCTCCCCAACCTAAAACTCCTTAAATGCCTTATGCTAGTCTAGATAACTCTTATGCCTATCGTCTGTTGCCTTTAGATTCTTCTTTATAACCTACATTTTCTGATCCATGTCTGCCAACATGTCCAGTCCAATAAGTACCTAGTTCACTGCATCACTCCAGCTAATGGGAGTATACAGCTCCA
Organism: Pinus tabuliformis; assembly: GCA_031772625.1. Lineage (NCBI taxonomy): Eukaryota > Viridiplantae > Streptophyta > Pinopsida > Pinales > Pinaceae > Pinus > Pinus tabuliformis. The sequence continues at coordinate 74,170,127 of CM062816.1, forward strand.
CCCATAAAGTGCCTCAAATAGAATCATCCTCAGTGATTCCTGGTGACCATTGTTTTAAGAAAACTCAACCAGTGGAAGGTACTCCTCCCATCTCCTCTACTAATGTATCACGTACATCCTCAACATATCCTCTATAATCCTGTTGACCTTATATGTTTGTCCATCTATTTATGGATGATCGGATGTACTGAAGGCCAACTCTCTCCCCAAAATTGGAAACAAATCCCTCCAAAACTTGGAAATGAACTTAAAATCCTTGTCTAACACAATCTTCTTTGGAACACAATGCAATCTCACGATCTCACTAACAAAAATTTGTGCCAACTCACTAGATGAATAATTAGTATTCAATGGAATGAAATGAGCTACCTTGCTCAACCTATCGACCACAACCATGATAGAATCATGTTTCCTTGACGTCCTTAGAAGACCTGTAATGAAATCCATGGAAATGACCTCCCATTTCCATTATAGAATCGGAATTGACTAAAGAAATCGACCTGGATGCTTACACTCTACTTTCACCTACTAATAGTCTAAACATTTGGACATAGAATCTGCCACTTCCTTCTTTATATTCGACCAATAATATAACTTCTTCACCATTGTCAATGACTTTTAGTATCCTGTGTGTCTTGAATAAGGCTTGACATGAAACTCCCTCAGTATAAGATTCTTGAGCCCACTATTGTCTGATACATAAATCCTGTCCTTGAATCTCACCAAACCATCTCTTGTGAGATGATAGTCCACATCTTGATCACTTGTACCTTGCCACTGTAACTTGTGCCTAAATTCCTTGTAACTATCATCCTATTGTGCTACCTATAATATATGATCTTGTAAATTTGTCCCATACAATCTCACTTTTGCAACATGGTTCATCTGCACTCTCCCGTTGAGAGCATCTGCAACCTTGTTCTCCTTACCCTTGATGTATCTGATCTCAAAGTCAAATTTACTGATCATGGCCAACCATATAGCTTGCCTAGCATACATATTCAATTGGTAAAATATATATCTCAACCCACTGTGGTCACTCATCAATACAAATCTCCTGCCAAGAAGCTAGTGTCTCCACATTTTCAATGCATGGATAATAGCTTCCAACTCAAGATCATGAGTCACATAGTTTTGCTCGTTCTCATTCAGTTTCCTAGAGTCATAGGATACCACCTGTCCCTCCTACAACAAGAATCCACCAAGTCCTCTCTTGCAGGCATCTGTAGACAACACAAACTCTTTATCTAGATCTAGAATCTTAAGTGCTGGAACATTTTTTAGCAACTGCTTCAAATGCTCAAAACTTGCAACACATTCCTTTGTCCATTAAAATTTCTTCCCTTTCCTCCGCAAATATGTAATGGGATATGCAATATGTGATAAGTTCCTTGTGAACCTCTTATAGTAAGCTACTAACCCCATGAATGATTTGACTTCATCCACATTATTAGGAGTTTCACACTCCATGATAACCCTTATCTTTTATGGATCTACTACTATGACTTCCTTGGAAACAACATGTCCCAACTAATGGACCTCTGTCTGAAAGAAACTATACTTGCTAAGATTGACATACAACTGATGCTCTCTTACATATCTCAATATTGTTGCTAAATGTTTGGCATGCTTTTCCTCATTCTTAGAATATATCAAGATTTCATCAATGAATACAATAAAAAAACTTGTCTAGATAAGGATGCAACGCACTATTCATCAAGCACATAAAAGTATCTAGATTATTAGTCAAACCGAATGGAACTACAACAAAGTAATAATGCCCATACCTGGTCCTGAAAGCACTATTGTAGATGTCCTATTATTTGATGTGTACATGATGATATCCTGATCTCAGATCAATATTCGAGAACACTACTGATGCCTCTAACTAATCAAATAAGTCATCAATCCTCGACTATGGGTACCTGTTCTTGATCATCACCTTGTTCAGATACCTATATTCAATGCATAACTTGAGAGTACTATCCTTCTTATTCAAAAACAATACTGGTGCACCCCAAAGTGATACACTTGGCCTAATGTATCCCTTATCAAGCATTTCCTTCATGGGAAACTTCAAATTTACTAACTTTGGTGTGCTCATCCTATAAGTTGCTTTTGATGCTGGAGCATCCTGTGGTACCAACTCAATAGAAAGTTCCACTTCCTTTTGGGGAGGTAACTTTGGAGTATCTGCTGGAAACGCATCCTAAAACTATTATAATACATGGTACCTCTTAAATATTTCTGCATTCTCAACATCCTTACCCTTTCCACTAGAGATATGGACTACAAATATCACACATCCTTTTCTAAAACCGCACTTAGCTTGCATCACAGTGACCATCCTCATTGATGCAGGGTTCTTATTTCCTTACAAAATTCTCTTTTCTCCATTATCATCCAGGCACTCAATAGCCTTGTCATAACAATATACTTTGGTCCCATGTAGGTACAATGAATACATACCCAAAATCATACTATATGATCCCAATGGTAGTACATTCAGATGTGCTGATGCAGGCATACCATTTAGCTCAAATGCACAAGCTCTTACCCAATTATGAACTCTCTTCTTAGTACCTGGATCCAACTGCACCAACCGAAACTTTGCATGCACTTTTTTTCTCAAACCACACTTATCCATTAGGTCAAGATTAACATAATTATAATTAGATCCAGGATCAATAAAAATAGAAACAACGGAAACATAGAGCTTACCTTCCATATCAATAATGGATGCCTGATGATATTCCTACCTGTTGTCTACAACTAGATAAATCCAAGGAATGTTATGACCAACATCCCCAATTGTATGTGCCTCCTGAGAACTATAATTATGAGGCCTGCCACCCTGGTAAAATGGATAATCCTTCTTGCGATGATCTTTTCCATATATCCAACATTGCAACGGTCCCCTACCATTACCTTTATTTTGTTGCTCCCCAGGCTACGACCCATGTCCCTTCTCAACTGCATTGAACATCTTGTAAAGAACCACATTTTCTTTCTCACCGACATCCTAAGGTCTTCCATGCTTCAGTGGCTACTTCCCTTTAATTTTCTCATTTCCTTTCAAGTCACACTTAGGCTCAACATTGTGCTTTGACTACTCATAACAATGCTTCAACTTCCAGATGGCCTCCTCCAATGATCTAGGCTCATGTTGTCATTGTGACAAACACCCTCCAAATTTTTTCTATACTTGGATTTTGGAGCCTACTGTAGATCTTGCGATTAGTCATTCCATGGTCACTTCTTGATCGATCAAAGTCACTTGCTCATGCATGCTCAGTTTGCAACAAGTTCATGAAACGTTTCTCCATGCAAGCTTGAACAAGCATAAGAAAAATTCTTCAAGATAGTGTCTGTTCAATGTTCACAGTCAATGCACACTGTCATTGATAGTACCTTACTTTTGGTAGCATTTATACTTCTATTTTGGTGAGTTTTTCAAACTATCACTTTTGCAAACTTTAATTTTCACGAGTGCCATTTTCATGCTTTCGATTGGATCTCTTGGTTTGTTTCACTTTAATTAGTTTTGTTTTCATGTTATCTTAGTTATGGAATGTTTTTCTTTCAATCTCGTTTGCATATCGCAAGTGTCACTCTCCCTTTTCATATAGTAAATGTCATATTTATGCATGTTAGCTATTGCACAATGTGTATAAGCTCATTTTGGTGGTTCTAAGGGTTTATTTTCATGAAAATGAGTTGATCTTACCATGTAAACACCTTTTGCATGCATTTCCAAAATTTTAAGCATTATCACACAAGTGTCGTCACAGTCATCACAAAGTGTATCTTTAGCATTACAATTGTCATAAAGTTGTCACATTGAGGGAAATATGTTGTGCACATCTTCTGCATGATCTATGTTTTTATGTCATCAAGTGTTCTAAGTATGTGATCACAATCAAGTCATATCACTGTTCACATCATCCTCATTGATGCCACATTTAGCCATTTTTCAGAGACTTCCTTGCAACCTAGCCTCATCCGACCTTCCTCAACTTTGCATTGTGCAATTCCAACCCTCAAGCTGCAACTCTATCCCTTGACACTATGGAATGTGCAGTTCCTATCTCCCAAGACTGTACACTATGCAGTTCGAGTGCTCAAGCCCCAGCCTTTCCCCCCAGAATTGTGTAATCCATCCCTCCAACCTGGCCCTCACTGCACATTACATAATCTCTGAGATCAAGCTTAAAACTTGAGCTCTTTAATTGTGCAATAACCAAGTCTTCTTTGCCTCCCAAAACTATGCAGTTGACTGAAATAGTGTAAAACCTTGCAGTCTGACTCACTGAGCCTCAAAACTGCACAATCTTCCTGCACAGTCCAGCCTGAACTATGCATTGCATAGTCTCTCAAGGTTCAATCCTCAACCCTCAGCTCTTGAACTAAACAATTGTGTAAACACCTGGGCTCCTCTATCTTCCAGAACTGTGCAATGGAAAAAATCAGTGTTCAAACCCTCAACCTGGCTCCTTCAGCTCCCCAACTGCACAATATTTTTACTCATTCCAAGCCTGAACTGCACATTGTGTAGTCTCAAGGCTCAAGGTTGACCCTTGACTTCCTGAGTTGCACAATTGCACAATCATTGAGCCTCTCCCTTAGCCTGTCACCCAGTTCTTTCTGAGTCAGTGGATTATCATGACGCATCTTAGATATGGGTTTATCAGACTGATGTCATCTTTTCATGAGTGGATTGCAGATGCAAGAACTCTATCATGCTATGACAAGATGATGACTAAGGAGATAGAGAAGGAGGACATGCTAGAAGACACATATGGGACTGAAACGATAAGATGATCATCAGACAAGAAGATGAAGGAACACAAGATTACAATAGAATACCAAAGATCAGGATTGCATGAAAACTCCATCCAACTCATAACCTTTTGGAAGGTAGATATGAAGAATAAAGCATATATCTCATGAAGATGAACCATTGGATACATCTCTTATTTAAGATGGAAAGAAAGAAGCAGCAAAATGACAGGTTGGCACTACCACATCATCATGCAGTCCATGTCATCAATTTCAAGTCATGTCTGGTCATGAGTCATCATATGTCACATCATTATTGTGTAGCATGTAATTATCTATTCAAAATGTATTGTAAAGTGGAAGTCCAAAGGGCACATTCAGAATATGAAGAGTCATGTAAGATTTGAAAAATTGTAGGAAGTCAAACAATCATGAAGGTATTTAAAGAGTCACAAGGAAGGTGAAGCATCACCTCATTGGTTATATATACACCCTCATTGTATGAGCATAGGAATTTTCACCTTGGATCCTCCTGCAATGCATTGGAGAGACCAGTTATTTCTTTTGAGGAGAAAGGATTGGCTATAGTGCTCCACTATTGGAGCTAGTGGTGTTCATTGTATACCTCTGTCTTGGAATTTTTACTTAATATCAAAAGCCTTATGGCCAACACGTTCTTCATGCATGGATTATGAGTATTTGTAAGACTATTCTGTGAATGTTTGTAATTCATGTTTTCTTTCATTTGTGCTAAATTAGTTTAATTATTTTATTTATTTTTGTATTTATCATATTGAGAATGTGTTGTAATGGTTATTATTGTTCTCGCATTCTCATGGAATATTCTGCTGGATATTAGACATATCCTTCTTATTGTATTAGTTGCAATGACCATTGCATCTTTATGGACTATTCCATCGGATGTTGAACTGATTCTTCATGTTTATGTGTGTCTCTAATAGGGTGGTACTATTACCTCTCTCTTAGAGGGTAAATTCTCTTCCCCCTCCGCAGTAAAAGAACTTTGAGAAACATACGAACGAACACTCACCAAGCACAACCCCTTTCTTTTCGAAGGCACATTTGCACTCCTCTCTCTTGCTGATAGTTAGAGCCAAGGAAAATATATAAGAATACATGGAGACCAGGCCAATACTCCGGATGGGGCTCCTATTTTAGACGGTGTGAGGTCTAATTGGGACTTCACATAGGGGAGACCCCTTGGTTGACAAATTTCTAGAACTTCCAATAGCTCATCAAACTCAATATGGTCTCCATATGCTGCTGGCATCCCATTTATGAATCTTTGAATCTTAGCTTTCTCATCCTTAAGGTAAGGCAGATACCTCAACAACTCCATGAACCTACTAATGTACTCATCATCTATCATAGAACCCATCTATAGCTCATAAAAATCCCTAGCTTTGTCGTCACAGTACTTATTCTTGAAGAGTCTCTCAACTCATCCCATATCAACTCTTCTTCACAAATGACCTTGACATTCTTCACATATTCCCATCAAATATCTACTTTCCCATTGAGACTGAAGGTGGCTATCTTGGCTTTCATGTTCTCTAAATATCTATGCACTCTGAATAATTTCTTCATTCCAAGCAACGATTCCTTTTCATCATCTGACTTCTTCACTCTCCATCAAATGTAGGTGGCTTGAATTTCTTGAACTCCTTAGGAAAGTACTCAACCCTCCTATAATGATGATGATGGTGATGATAGTGATGATGTATCCTGGATGAGGAAATAGAATGATTCCCATACATACGAGTCCTCACGTGAGGTGTATCAAGTGATCTGTCACCTCTAACTGTATCCCCTCTATCCAACCTATATCCAAACTAAGACCTGCTACCATAGGCTCCATTAGTTTTCTCTTCCTACTCTTGATTGATCCTCAAATGTCTCTCTCTCTGCAGCTTTGAAAAGCTATGAAGAATCACTACATTAACCTTTACCTACTTCTCTTGATCCCTTGCAAGTATTTATTGAGGCTCAACCAACATATCATTGTCTACTTTGCAACTTCTGATCTATGCCTTCAAACTCCTCAATGTATCTTCTATACCAGGAGAAGTTTCTCCTCGTTGCCCAACTGATCTGTAGGGAGAGTCATGGGAACTGTAGTCTACCATTTTTCTCATCATATTGGATTCTCTTCTTCATGCAAGTGTACCATGTTAGATAAACTAAATAGATGCTAAAATCAAAACCATACTTCATTGATGTTCAGGGGAGTCTTATCTCATCTGTAAGATCAATCCACATTAGTGTGATACATGTATAATTATAACCATCTCAATATAAAAATATCATGCATGACCATGCCAACTTTACACCATAACCCCATGCATGCTAACCATAACCATGACAACATCACAGTTTACCCAAAGAGAGTGTAACCTGCTCTGATACTACCATGTAATTGCCTCCTCCCACATTTACCCACTTTCATCGGTTTTTCTGGGGTAAAAATGAGCTGAGGGTCACTATGATAAGACTCAACCTCCTATATGACCTTAAGGAAATGGTGTTGATAACTTAAGACCTTACTGACTTCTCTCTGGTTCTACAAGACATTCAGGAGAAACCCAACCCTTCCAGGTGTCCAAACCACCAGATAACTCTCATTTTCAATAACCTAGAGCCTCAACTGCTCCCTTGCCAAGGGATACAAGCAACTGTAGCCCTCCAGTTGCATTGATAAGCCTACCTCCATGTGAATGTGGAAGTTTCCAGTCAGTTCTATGCTAGCGACCTTGAATTTTGAGCCACGTTTTCAAGGCCGGGACTTAGGCCTCTTCCCAGAACTCAATGAAACTTCCATAAATGATAAACGACATAGAAAATTTTTTTATGAACCAGAACTTGAATAAGGACTTGACCTGACCCCTCCCAAATGGGATTGACATGCTTTTAAACACATGGTAAACATGCAACCTATGGGTCATGAATGAATATTTGAACATAAGGATTTGGAAAATTATCTAAAGTTAAACAAGAAGGGCTAATGCCTTCTCACAATAGCTGTCATAACACCCATTAGGCCATGCATTCATTAACCATACATTCATTAAAGGAAATGTGTTGAGATCTATACTTAGATCTATTAATTAACCATGATTATAACCAACATATAACTAGATAAATAACAATGAGAGAATAACCATTAAATCTATTAGTGTCAGTCTTTCCAGCCTTCCTACAGTGATCAAATATGCTCTTACAAAGTGGTCTCAGAAGTGTCAAGGTCAAATTTTGTCATTTCAGTGAGTCTTCAAGCAAAATTTGGTCACTAGGCATTAGGTCTAGGGTTTGCCCAAATGTCAGTCCATGTCATCATTCAGCTGAGCCTATCATCATTTAGAGGGTTTTCATTATCATGTCAGTGTCAAGTGAGTCATTTTACACCTTATTCATGCTTCAGTTGTGCCTAAGTAAGGTCATTTCCCTCTCCTAGGGTTTTGAAGCCAATTTCTCTTGGACGGTCAAATCATCGGAAAAACTTGTTTCCTGATGTTCATACACCTTCCCCTATCCTTAAAGTACCTTATCAAACACTTCCCATCCCTTAGATCCGCCAAATTCCTCATTTTTGCACAAACCCTAGTTTCTAGCTACAATCTGGCAATTTTCTAGGTTTGGCCTGTGTTTTGCCCTTTTGGACCCCTTCCCCTCACTCAATCTCTGAGATTCCACTTTCCCCTACTTCCTAACATCCCTCCCTACTCCCAAAAATTTCCCCAAGAATTTAGAAGCCCCTTATCCCCTTCATTTCGCTCCATTTCGACAAAATTCCTTGTTTCACACATCGGGACAAGTTTCACTCAAATGATGTTTCAGAGCAATGAAAGATGAATTTTTGGAAACTGAGAGAGTTTTTTGTCCAGAACATGCCAAAGAAGAAAAACCTCCTTCACTTTTTTCACAGGTGTCATTTTTTGAGAGAAATGTTAAGAATACCGTTGCCTCAGGAGAATCAAAGACACCTTTGAAGTGACCTTGGGAAAATCACGTTTTCTCCTAGCTTGGTGGGCCAAAGGATTTTCTTGATGGGTAAAATGATAACTAGACACAAAGATATTTCCAATGAGCTATCATGAGCTCAATTTGGGGTTGAGGAAGGCATTCAAAAGTTGACTGCAACAGCACTCTTCCTTGAGGCAGCCTCATTTGGCACTTTTTGACCAGTCTTGGGAGATTTGCTTTTTTACAAGTCAAATCAACTCCAAATTGAAAAATTCCAATTGGGTTGGAAATTATACTCAAATACCTTTCCAACGAGCTACCATGCGCCCAATTCTGACACCGGGAAGGCCTCCAAAAGCCTCCTGCAAAAGCGCGACCCGTTGAGAGCTCTTCCGCAGTTCAAAAAAGCAACGTGCGCGACCCGTTGGGAGGGGTGCGACCCGTTGGGGATTTCTCCACAGAAATTTTCCAGTAAGCTGCCAAATGACCCCAAATCTCTTCAAGGTTGCAGGTAGACCTCTGATCATCAAAGTATTTTGCTTGATAGAGAAAAATGAGCATGGGAAATGTGTTTTAATGCCATCAAGTTGAAATGAGAAGTTCATGTATATTTGCTTTAAAAATGTCAAAATGCAAGTAGAGATCGGGTTTTGTTTTGCTGCTCTCAAGGTTATCCCTTTCACCCCCTGAGGTTGTTCATGAGGAGGGAAGGCCATCACAGTAGCATGATATTCTTGAGACCAGACATGTCAGCTCTCCTCCTTTGGTCACTTATCAGAAAGGCCCAAGGACCTTATTTGCAGCAGCTAGGCGAGTACTATCTCCACAGCAGGTGGAAGGGGTCTCGCCTTCATCTTCAGCTCAGTGAGTGTTATCTCCACACCAGGTGGAAGGGGCCTCACTTTCTTCACCAGCACAGGTACTACAGAGGGGCAAAGAGCCAATGATTCATGAGGATCCGGTGATTGATCTTGAGGTCAGTTCTCCTAGCCAAGAGGCGAAGGAGATCATTCAGCATCTCAGGTCCGAGAATGATGTTTTGCAGAGGAGACTTGAGGGTGCCCAATGGACCATCACCTACCTGGAGCAACGGAACAAATAGCTAGAGGAGGAGAAAGTTCTTGATGAGCTATGGAGGATTCGTAGTGACCGAGTCCTAAACCAAAGGAGGCCCGGTGATCCTTTGCCTGCTAACCGTGAGTCTATGCTTATCCGGGTCAATGCACACTTAGAGAAGCTGTTGGCAAAGGCAAAACAAGACAGGAGGCTGCTAAGAAACATGAAGAATCACTATTGGGCAAGAATGCATGTATGCAAAGCCAAGATGAAAATGTTCCAAAGGAGGTTGTCCGAGGCTCTTAGGCGGAGGAAGAAGACCAATCCACTCCGTATCTTGGCTGAGGCATCCCTCAAAGATCATGGCACTCACTAGCATCAGCTACAGTACAACTCCCAAAAAATTTTAAGCATTTTGGGTAATTTTGGTATTTTTGGGAAATTTACAGGTTTTGGCTTCTCAACGGGTCTCACCCCCGGTGAGACCCTTTGTCATCGTAGCTCCGTTTTGCAAAAACTCAACATTTCTAGATTTTTCATGCAAAGTTACATATGCCTATGGATGGACTTGAGTTTTTATGGGGTTTTGGGCCTCCAAAAGGTCAAAATACATGCAAAATTTGACTTTCTGCCCCTTTTTTGAGTTGCAGAAGAAATCTTGGGAGAATTGACTTTTGACTGGGAAAATGACCTCCAAATCCAAAAATTCCAGTTGGGTTGGAAAGTAGACGTAGAGACCTTTCCAACGAGCTATCCTCCACCAAATTCTGATACCGGGAAGGCCTCCAAACAGAGCTCCAAAGTGCGTGACCCGTTGAGAAAATGTGCGCGACCCGTTGAGGAAATTGTGCCAGATTTGACCAGTTCAGCCCAGAAAACGCAGTTTGGCTCCAGTTTGACTTTTTGAGGTTGATGGTGGTCCTCTTGGATGTAATTGTGACACTTTTTGGATACTTTTACTCTTGTTTAACTCTTCTAGAAGTTTCTTTCATGTAAAGGGTAAAAATTGAATGTATGAACTGGTTTCCAAGTTTATAGAGGCAAGTTGTTTTGACTGCCTATTTTGTAGTGCTTAGTTTAGAAGTGGTTCAAACAGCTCCTAGAAGGATGAGCTCGACCCCTAGAGGCAAGGGAAGAGGTTGGCTTGCCTATATTATGTATTTTCTTAGTCATTTTCAAGGGTTGGAAGGTTGGACTCTTGAGGGAGAAGCTATCATTGTATTATCACTTGTATCTCTGCAATTTTTGGCTAAGGAAGACCAGGGTTTTGTAGTCATCTTTGGGATTCTTTTGGACTCATGTGTTGATGGTGTGTTTCTTCATGCTATTGTAAGCTTTTTTATGTGATTCATTTCCATTCTATACTGCTGCATATTAAACAAATGAAGTGATAAAGTCAGAATTCATGCTTGCCATGCTCTACTTTTAAATTTGTTTAATTTCTATGTTTTCTACTGTCTAAAGAGAATTCAAATTCATTGTTTGCTCTCTTTAGCCCTCTTATCTTTCTTCTTAATCATCCACTTCAGCTAAAGACATCAATACAGGCTCCTACCTCGCCCCAAAGACCCCCCTGCAGAAGCTGTGTCCAAACCCCGCACCCTAAATTGCAGTTCCTCAATTTGCCTCCAAAAACCCCCAAAATCAACCTTTATAACCAGTTTACTAGCCTAATATCAGTGTTACATTGTTGGTCATCTCATCCTATTGAAAATCTACCGAGATTGACCGGAGAGAGCCTTCTCCTGCCCCGTAGGGCTAGCTACGAGGCTGAATGGTTTGATGTAGCTTTGAGATTTGCCTTTTCAGCCTGAGGTGAAATTTCAAGTGCTAACATACTGGCGACCATACTGGGGAGAAAAAACTTGTCTTTGGATTGATGTGTTTGTTTCATAAGTCTTAGACGGAGCCTGAAGTTATGCCAGGTAGCCTTCGAAAACGCTCTTGTTTTACATCAACGTTAGTAGATAAACGCTGCTTCAGTCAATCTCCGTGAGCTTGTGAAAACAACACTTCGATTGCATTTTACCCCAGTACATGTATCAAGTTCAGATCTAATGGTTGATGGTGGACAACGATCAGACACTTGCAAGGCTGAAATCATTCACTTGGCGACTCTAAATCAGCTTTGAGATCAGATCCAAAGACTCCACTGGAGGATGATCCCGACCAGCAAAAACATGAAAGGAGAATATGGACAGATCAGGTACTCAAGTTGGAACTTCATCCAAGATGTTTTGTTCTTTGTTCTAAATTATTTCTCCTCTTTTCCTGAGAATGTAAAAAGGGCTTTGCAAAGTATACTGTATTTGAGAAGAGATCCTCGACCTACAGTTAATTCTTTTCCTTCGAAGATTGTGAATACCAAAGATTTGCATACCTTTGAGCTTGATCAAGATCCTTTTTCTGAATTTTGTGATGACCATCTTCAAATTGATGAGCCTCCAAAGACCAAGATTAATTCTATACCTGCTGTACATACCCCTACATCTTGTAAAATTCCAGATCGGTATAAACCTCTTGTTTTACCTTCTGTTCTTCATGCTTTCCCCAAAAACTATGATCTATACTTGCCGATGTTTGATGGTGAAAGTAAGAATATCAACGCTGAGCAACATGTGCAGAATTTTGAGAATTTTCTAGATCTTTTTGAAGTTGATGAAGAAGATGTTAGTATAAGGCTTTTTGCTCTTTCTTTGCAAGCCAAAGTGAAGAGTTGGTTCAAAGCCCTGCCTGATGCAAGCATCTCAGAGTTCCAGCAGTTCATCAAAGTTTTTCTTGATAGGTGGATGATTGGGCAGAACCTTTTCTTGATTGTAGAAGAGTATAACCAGCTGAAAAGATTGCCAGGGGAGACAGTACAACAGTTTTCGGCCAGATTCAACCAAGTTTATTATTCAATGCCAGTTGATATAAGACCTTCTCCTAGATCTGCTCTCTTGCACTATCCGGGTGCCTTTGATCTGGAGATGGAGTTTCAGCTGAGAGAAAGGGATATTGCAACACTTCACGAGATGCAAAACAGTGCAGTAAGTGTAGAGGCGCATCTGCTGATCCGACGGGCAAGGTTGAAAGAAGAAGAGATGAAAAACATAGATCTGGAAAAATCGACATCTCTAGAGGTAAAGCTTGACGTTTTGGTAAGTGCAGTGGAAGAGATGATGGACAAGATCAACGCAAGAAATGCTTTTGATGTTCAAGCCCATGGCTCGCTGATTGAAGAAGAACAAGTTGTTGATTCAAATCATTTTCTTTTTGATGCCAATTGTTATGGATCTGATAATGATTGTCTTATTAATCATCTTGGAGAAGAGAGATCTGTTGATATGACCTGCATGCTTGATGATATGTTTTATACCGATGGTTTGCCTCGGTTTGATCAGTATGATGATGATTATGTTCTCCAAACAGAAGCTAATCTTGCAGACGAACCAGCAGCTAGTTTGTGGGAGGAAGAAGTTCATTTTCAGCAGCTCAAATATAATGATTACCCATCACATATCAGCTATGACAGTGACGAGGAAAGTGCAACAAATTTTGAAGTAAGTGAAGGATCTTTACCTTTTTGTTTTGATTCATGTCAGTTCATTAAAGACAATTTCCATGAAATTAGAAATCAGTTGTCAACAAGTTCTGATCTAGACCGTCTTTGAGGCAATAAAAACCTTGTTCCAGACTTCTCATATTCAGATTTGCAGCCCCCAAATGCCATTGGTTGTCAAGTTGCAGATGAAGGCATGGAAGTTGACATATTTGATCAAATGATACAAGAAGGTTCCCTACCTTTTTGTTTCGAATCATTTCAGTTTTTGAAGGGTAGGTTGTATAGTAAATCTTTAAATGGACAGCCTATAACAAATCAGCAATCTCTCAGTGTTAATGTTGAGGACGAGACAAATAACAAAATTCTTGAGCAGCCTGTAGCATCAGATTTGCAGCCACCAAATGAAATTGAAGGGCAGATTACAGATGAAGCTGTGGAAGATGATTTGATGATGCCAGAAGATTCTATACCCTTTTGTTTCGAAGCATTTCAGTTTATAAGGCAGAATTCTCATAAAATCTCTCAAGAAAAAGATGAACAGCTAGAAGGATGTCATACATTTTCAATGGATACATTGCAGCAGTCTTTTCAGGTTTTTCATGATCCAATAGCTGATGTTTTGGATGAGGTTTGCAGTCAAAGTCTTTCTCCATTGACTACATGTGAGCTTGAAACATGTGTTGATATGAATTTGATCCGACAGTCAGTTTCTTTGTCATTTTCAGCAGAGGTCTCGTCACAAGGCTCAAATCAAAGTTTGCATTCATGGTATGAGGAAAAGAGAAGTAATCCATTGGATGAGCTAAGTTCCAGTGTGATTGAATTTCAAGATCCTTATGCAGTGTTTTTGGAGGTGGATAGAGAATTCATATCATTCAACGGATCTGTTTCTAAGTTGTCATGGGAGTTGCCTTTCAGTAGTTCTCTCTTGTTGTTCATAAGCAAGCACTTGTGGAGAATTCGAACAGTAGATTGGATACTTGCTTGGTTACATTGGTTGTTTCATTTCACTTAACCAGGTGATGAATGAAACTGTTAGAGTAGGTTGTGATGAATAAGATCCACTTTGAGCATCATTTTCAGTTTGTCGGTTGTGTTTAAGTGTTGAGTCAGTTTTTAGTTGAGTCATGAGTCCTTTGTGAGTCAATTTTCAGTCTTGTTGTTAAGCTAGTTTGTGTTGGTTTTTAGTCATGCATTTCAGCTTGAATTTTTGACTCCATTGCCCAATAATTGTAAGGCACTGGTCTGCTCTCCTAGAGGTCTAAGGTTCTTGGCACCTCCAAGGAGCTACCATCCCCATTGGAGCCAATGTTAGTGTCAGTCTTTCCAGCCTTCCTACAGTGATCAAATGTGCTCTTACAAAGTGGTCTCAGAAGTGTCAAGGTCAAATTTTGTCATTTCAGTGAGTCTTCAAGCAAAATTTGGTCACTAGGCATTAGGTCTAGGGTTTGCCCAAATGTCAGTCCATGTCATCATTCAGCTGAGCCTATCATCATTCAGAGGGTTGTCATTATCATGTCAGTGTCAAGTGAGTCATTTTACACCTTATTCATGCTTCAGTTGTGCCTAAGTAAGGTCATTTCCCTCTCCTAGGGTTTTGAAGCCAATTTCTCTTGGACGGTCAAATCATCGGAAAAACTTGTTTCCTGATGTTCATAAACCTTCCCCTATCCTTAAAGTACCTTATCAAACACTTCCCATCCCTTAGATCCGCCAAATTCCTCATTTTTGCACAAACCCTAGTTTCTAGCTACAATCTGGCAATTTTCTAGGTTTGGCCTGTGTTTTGCCCTTTTGGACCCCTTCCCCTCACTCAATCTCTTAGATTCCACTTTCCCCTACTTCCTAACATCCCTCCCTACTCCCAAAAATTTCCCCAAGAATTTATAAGCCCCTTATCCCCTTCATTTCGCTCCATTTCGACAAAATTCCTTGTTTCACACATCGGGACAAGTTTCACTCAAATGATGTTTCAGAGAAATGAAAGATGAATTTTGGGAAACTGAGAGAGGTTTTTTTCCAGAACATGCCAAAGAAGAAAAACCTCCTTCACTTTTTTCACAGGTGTCATTTTTTGAGAGAAATGTTAAGAATACCGTTGCCTCAGGAGAATCAAAGACACCTTTGAAGTGACCTTGGGAAAATCAAGTTTTCTCCTAGCTTGGTGGGCCAAAGGATTTTCTTGATGGGTAAAATGATAACTAGACACAAATATCTTTCCAATGAGCTATCATGAGCTCAATTTGGGGTTGAGGAAGGCATTCAAAAGTTGACTGCAACAACACTCTTCCTTGAGGCAGCCTCATTTGGCACTTTTTGACCAGTCTTGGGAGATTTGATTTTTGACAGGTCAAATCAACTCAAAATTGAAGAATTCCAGTTGGGTTGGAAATTAGACTCAAATACCTTTCCAACGAGCTATCATGCGCCCGATTCCGACACCGAGAAGGCCTCCAAAAGCCTCCTGCAAAAGCGCGACCCGTTGGGTGGTGCGCGACCCGTTGAGAGCTCTTCCGCAGTTCAGAAAAGCAACGTGCGCGACCCGTTGGGAGGGGCGCGACCCGTTGGGAGGGGCGCGACCCATTGGGGATTTCTCCACAGAAATTTTCCAGTAAGCTTCCAAACGACCCCAAATCTCTTCAAGGTTGCAGGTAGGCCTCTGATCATCAAAGTATTTTGCTTGATAAAGAAAAATGAGCATGGGAAATGTGTTTTAATGCCATCAAGTTGAAATGAGAAGTTCATGTATATTTGCTTTAAAAATGTCAAAATGCAAGTAGAGATCGGGTTTTGTTTTGCTGCTCTCAAGGTTATCCCTTTCACCCCCTGAGGTTGTTCATGAGGAGGGAAGGCCATCACAGTAGCATGATATTCTTGAGACCAGACATGTCAGCTCTCCTCCTTTGGTCACTTATCAGAAAGGCCCAAGGGCCTTATTTGCAGCAGTTAGGCGAGTACTATCTCCACAACAGGTGGAAGGGGTCTCGCCTTCATCTTCAGCTCAGCGAGTGTTATCTCCACACCAGGTGGAAGGGGCCTCGCTTTCTTCACCAGCACAGGTACTACAGAGGGGCAAAGAGCCCATGATTCATGAGGATCCGGTGATTGATCTTGAGGTCAGTTCTCCTAGCCAAGAGGCGAAGGAGATCATTCAACATCTCAGGGCCGAGAATGATGTTTTGCAGAGGAGACTTGAGGGTGCCCAATGGACCATCACCTACCTGGAGCAGCGGAACAAACAACTAGAGGAGGAGAAAGTTCTTGATGAGCTATGGAGGATTCGTAGTGACCGAGTCCTAAACCGAAGGAGGCCTGGTGATCCTTTGCCTACTAACCGTGAGTCTATGCTTATCTGGGTCAATGCACACTTAGAGAAGCTATTGGAAAAGGCCAAACAAGACAGGAGGCTGCTAAGAAACATGAAGAATCACTATTGGGCAAGAATGCATGTATGCAAAGCCAAGATGAAAATGTTCCAAAGGAGGTTGTCCGAGGCTCTTAGGCGGAGGAAGAAGACCAATCCACTCTGTATCTTGGCTGAGGCATCCCTCAAAGATCATGGCACTCACTAGCATCAGCTACAGCACAAATCCCAAAAAATTTTAAGCATTTTGGGTAATTTTGGTATTTTTGGGAAATTTACAGGTTTTGGCTTCTCAACGGGTCTCACCCCCGGTGAGACCCTTTGTCATCTTAGCTCCATTTTGAAAAAACTCAAAATTTCTAGATTTTTCATGCAAAGTTACATATGCCTATGGATGGACTTGAGTTTTTATGGGGTTTTGGGCCTCCAAAAGGTCAAAATACATGCAAAATTTGACTTTCTGCCCCTTTTTTGAGTTGCAGAAGCAGTCTTGGGAGAATTGACTTTTGACTAGGTAAATGACCTCCAAATCAAAAAATTCTAGTTGTGTTGGAAAGTAGACTCAGAGACCTTTCCAACAAGCTATCCTTCACCCAATTCTGATACCGGGAAGGCCTCCAAACAGAGCTCCAAAGTGCGCGACCCGTTGAGAAAATGTGCGCGACCCGTTGAGGAAATTGTGCCAGATTTGACCAGTTCAGCCCAGAAAACGCAGTTTGGCTCCAGTTTGACTTTTTGAGGTTGATGGTGGTCCTCTTGGATGTAATTGTGACACTTTTTGGATACTTTTACTCTTGTTTAACTCTTCTAGAATTTTCTTTCATGTAAAGGGTAAAAATTGAATGTATGAACTGGTTTCCAAGTTTATAGAGGCAAGTTGTTTTGACTGCCTATTTTGTAGTGCTTAGTTTAGAAGTGGTTCAAACAGCTCCTAGAAGGATGAGCTCGACCCCTAGAGGCAAGGGAAGAGTTTGGCTTGCCTATATTATGTAGTTTCTTAGTCATTCTCAAGGGTTGGAAGGTTGGACTCTTGAGGGAGAAGCTATCATTGTATTATCACTTGTATCTCTGCAATTTTTGGCTAAGGAATACTAGGGTTTTTCAGTGATCTTTGGGATTCTTGTGGACTCATGTGTTGATGGTGTGTTTCTTCATGCTATTGTAAGCTTTGTTATGTGATTCATTTCCTTTCTATACTGCTGCATATTAAACAAATGAAGTGATAAAGTCAGAATTCATGCTTGCCATGCTCTACTTTTAAATTTGTTTAATTTCTATGTTTTCTACTGTCTAAAGAGAATTCAAATTCATTGTTTGCTCTCTTTAGCCCTCTTATATTTCTTCTTAATCATCCACTTCAGCTAAAGACATCAATACAGGCTCCTACCTCGCCCCAAAGACCCCCCTGCAGAAGCTGTGTCCAAACCCCGCACCCTAAATTGCAGTTCATCAATTTGCCACCAAAAACCCCCAAAAACCCCCAAAATCAACCTTTATAACCAGTTTACTAGCCTAATATCAGTGTTACATTGTTGGTCATCTCATCCTATTGAAAATCTACCGAGATTGACCGGAGAGAGCCTTCTCTTGCCCTGTAGGGCTAGCTACGAGGCTGAATGGTTTGATGTAGCTTTGAGATTTGCCTTTTCAGCCTGAGGTGAAATTTCAAGTGCTAACAAAATCCACATAATAAAAAGTACAATTACCCATCAAAAGAAAGAGGAACTTAGCTCTTATTAACCATATGCAAAATCCAACCAAGTTAGGGACTTCCACGTACCACCCATCCATAGATTGGGCTAAACCAAAATTTTCTTTTAACCAATCACCCCCGTGCCATACTCCAAGCATGAATGTGGGATCTCATGGGATAAACCAATCCATAAACAATGAAGGGAGTTTAGAGGTTACCGGTTCTAAGATCACAAAACCAAAGTGAGCTTGGATGCCTCAAAATTCCTTCCCCATCCCTTGAGGAATTTTCCTGTTTCCACCTACTTATTGAGGGCTTCCTTGAGAAAACCATTTTCACACCCAACCATTTGGATTTTCCTGAGACCACCTTATTGGGTAGGGGTCCCCTAGGTCCAAGTTTTGTCTACGTCATGTAAAGTCTCTGTATTTTTAGGAGTGGAGCGCGATTCGCATAAAGTTCTAGGAGTCAAAGGGGATTTAGGGAGGGTCAAAGCCCCTTTTTTGGTAAAGGGGTGGGATAAATTCAATTATATTGAGTTCCACCCATGGTTTCCAGACCACACTATTATAAGGGAAAAGGATATATAAAGGGTCATCTTAGTGAGTCAAAAGTATAAATTCATGTTATGATATGATTTTGGGTCTGTAATTGTGATATCTTTCTGTATTCGGGTGAAGGGGAAGGCTCCTACAACTGTGTGTGTGGAGACCTTGGTAAGTCTGCAGCTATGTGCACAGGGTCAGAAAGATTGTATCAGTGAAGCTTTGCATTAATAAAGAAGAATTTGGAATAGATCTGTGTACTTTTATATGTTCGTGTAGTTTCTATGTTTTTTCCTGACTATGGTTCACTTTTTTATATTCCTTCTGTAATTGCATCACGAAGGTTCAACTACTATTTTATATGATGAATAATGCATGTTAGACTAGTTATACATAGCTCATAAGTCTATTAAGTAGGAAAATGCTCTACGACCGTAACAATAAGATTAATGATTCATGAAGGTTGGATTAAGCCCTAAAGTGAAAGAAACCCTACAACCATATTGCATAGCCCTCTAGATGCAAAAACCTAGTTCTAGCATCCCCCTACATTACCTCAGGGGAGACTATGGTCTGCGCTACAGAGATTGTTGCCGAAAGGGCCTGTAGTATAGGGTTTTGTCGGTTAGCACAGACTAACTTGAACCTGGGTCTAAGCCCCTGAAGCCAAAAAATGGTTTCATTGCTAGGACGAAGATCTATCTAAGGGATGTGTGATGTGGTGACAAACTACAAAATAGATCCAAGGTTGGGCAGATTTGAAATTTCACAAATTTGCAGCATAGGAAAATAGAAAACCATGCTAGTGAACATAAAGGTGGTTATATAGGTATATTTATACAAAAAAACATGAGATCTAATTCGCATCGTTTGCTAACAAGTTGCACAAGTGGCTTTCAAAACTAGTCACAAATGAAACCTGTTGGAAACACGACGATCCTATTGTGTGGATCCTAGAGCTAATCAATTGACTTAAGGAGACTAAAAATTAGGTCACAAGAGGTGTTGATTACTAGATTGATAGTATCCTTAAAGGATTTATTACTAAATTTGTGATTGACACAGAAGTATCCTACATCGAAGTTGAGCACCGATTTTTCAAAGGTCCACGAGGTAAGTACCTGAATTCTTTAAAGCTCTTGATTAAGATGTTGTCATGTGAAAATGGTGTATTTCCTATGAATTAATGTTTAAAATAAGTCAAACAAGATGTACGTGATGTGGAAAAAGGTTTAGAATAGACCTTGATAAATTTGTTGAGGGTGAGTACAGTCCATTATTGGGTGAATCATAAATTGAATAAGAAAGGAGAAACCCTAATATGCATAGAGGTGCATCGTAGTCAGACAATCAATGCGCTTTGGGGATTCCTCATATGACCACTCCATCTCCACCTCCACCTCTACCTCTACCTCCACCTCCACCTCCACCTCCACCATTTAACATGGCTAATTTTGTGAACATGCCTATTTTTAAGGGTCAAGGATCAGAGGATCCTAATCCATTTTGGTTTGTCATAGAAGTTGTGTGGAAATCACAATAGATCAATGACGACGATATGAAGAAAGCGTAGCTTGTCACAACACTGCAGGATAGAGCATTGTCATGGTATATCAAGTACAATACATCGAATCCAACTACTTCACTAGATGTGACAAAGAACGCACTGAATGCGGAGTTTAAGAAGCCCAAGTTGTAGTCACAATGCCTTACAGAAATTAAGCAAGCAGTCAATGACACTACTAGGATGTAGATTAGAGGTTGAAATGCTTGCTGGGACAAGTCAACTTATAGGTCTTTGACGAACAACACAAAGAGTGGTATATAGCTGTGTTTTTGCCACAACTCAGATTACCACTATCGCAGTAAGAGATTGGGACACAGGCAAAAGCATTGGAAATCACAATGAAGTTAGAAGCTTCACCGGTACAAGATACTCATATAGGAGTTCAAAAGATATAATCCCAATTAGAAAGATTTCTTATGGAGCTGCAAGATTTGAAGAAAGGAAAGGAAGCTCGGTCTGAGATGTGCTTCGAAGTTTGGTGTACAAAGTGTAATGTGGAAGGACACTATAGGGAACAATGCCCTATTTATCGCAATTATGTGGCTGCCAGAGGTCCCAATCCTTTGAAACCATAGCCTAGTGTTGGGCCAAGTACTAGATCAAGTGTCTGGTGTAGTATTTGCCGAGTTGCAGGCCAGCACCCAACTGATCACTGTTATTTATTACAAAAATATGTGCAGTCGCCAAGGAAATTATATTTTAACTTTTTTCAATCAGTAGGACATGATGGGAAGGATTTTCGTAGCTATGATTTGATGATGGATCGAACTCTAGCATATATGATGCAAGTCAAAGGCCGTGTGCAGGAAGATCATGGTTCACCTGCAGCCCGCAAAGGATTTCAAGGTCGAGGATGTGGTCAAGGAGAGGGCACTGTATGAGGTCGAGGTCAGATCATATGCTATAACTGTGGCGAAGCTGGACATTTTGCACGATGTTAGGATCCTATAATTCATAGGATCAAATGATGATTGGCTATTATCTTTCAGTTGATATAAATTGTAAATAATATTGTATTATGCAAGTGATTTACAAAAAAAATGATGATGAAAAAAGGGAATAAAAAAATGTATATGAGAAAAGAAAAATAGAATAAAAAAAGAGAAAAGAATGAGAAAACCCTAAAAAAGAAAAATATGTATGCAAGTGAGCAAGTCTAAATTCCCCTAAAAAAAACAAAAATGCATCAAAGATACTTTAGGATTTTTTCAAATAGTGTGTATCTTGTTTAAATGCCACATAGAAATAGATTTCCTAAGTTTGATCATACTGTTTAATCATGGTTGAATTGAGTTAAATAAGGTTGATTACGTTAGTTAATAAATCAACCATCCAGTTTAATCTTGGTTGAAATTAATTAGGTAGATTAGATAAAATTAACTAAAGTATTTAAGTTTGGTTAAATTTGATAAATAAGCATTAGAATAGAAGTTGCACAACCTTAGAAAATAAAAATAAAAATGGGCTTTCTAGATTAAATGCACCCTTAGGTAAAGTAAGTGTGTTTTATAATAATTAAACATGCTTGTAATAAATTAATTGTTTCATTTAAACACGGTTAACAATTTGTAAATAAGATACTGCCGCTAAAGTTTTGATCTATGATAAAGTTGAAAGAGACAAACTTAATTTGTCGGCTTGTGGTATAGCGGGCACATAATCCAACTGCCATGATCTACCCCATTCGGATCAATGGCGGGGGATCGATTTTGGACCCCCCAATCCATTCTATTGTTATCGGCAGGAGGGGTCCAAAAAGTGGATTCACTTTCCTTGGCCTCATGCTACGTGGCAAGCCCTCAGCATTTTGCATCCCCTCGCTCAAAACCTATTACCACCTACCCCCCCTCCGAAAACCACTTCATCTCCCGCCAATGTCTATAAGCACCCGTCACCTCGATACCACTTGCCATATCTCTACTCCCCCTTCACTCCTATCATGCCACACATCCCTCCCCATTCCCACAAACCATTGCCCTTCCTTTCTACCACACATCTTTTCCTATTTGACACCTATCCTTTCCCATTACACTCTATTCGTTATACAATAACCATTTTCTCCCGAACGTGCACAAGATCGCAATGGACCCACTCCATAATGGGTCAGACATGATGAGGATTTCTAGTTGCATATAAAAACCTCCCAGTTGTTCAGTGTGGCCCCCTTTCTACTTCTTGTTTAATTTAGAGAATAGGTACAATGATTTAAAACTCCCATCTCCCCCACCGAATTTCTTTGTCACCCACTGCAGATTCCAGATAGTTGTTTCCCGGCCAAGTACCTGTTACAACAAGAAAATTATTCAGCAAGCAACTGAATTTTCTTGGGTAAATACCACTGGCTTTTCACCTCTTTTCCTAATAATTTTAAAAAATGGCACATAAGGGAAAGTTGAAACCAACCAGTGAAAACCCAGTGATCCCTCCTGCCATTGACCTAGACCAAAGTTCAGTGGATCCTGTATGAGGACATTTGAGTTGTGTCAAGACTTGGATGAAAATATGTTGAATGTTTTTCCCAACATATTGGAATTTTCTCTGATTAGTCTTGTGGTGCGAGGGCCTCCTTATGAAGAGTGACAAGCTCTTTCAAATCTAATTTTTGCGACGTGTTCACAAACCTCATATAGATATGAGATATGCCCATCTCAACTTCATAGGAAATCCAAAGAAACTGTACAATGGATGAAGTTTCGTTATTGAAAATTAATAGAGTAGCATATGTATCCAGGCTAGATGGATTATTTAACTTAATTTAATAGAAATTACAGAAATATTTAGGAATTTGATGACAACAACGAGAATAATTATTTGACTTGGTTACTATCGATCAAATTTCAAAAATTCCCATCTATCAGGGAGAAATATGGATAACCAAACCATATTGTTAAAAACACATTAGTAAGTAATGGAAAGTTAATTAGAATTCAGGGTTGAATAATTCATCACTTGAATCAAAGACAAAGTTTGACTAACGTGATTGTTATACAGTAATTTGTCACACTTCTTGTCTCATACCCCGAGCTATCGAAATTTTCCCAAAATTTCATAAAGTGACAAAAGATGTCAATGGATTCACCATGAAAAACATTGATCAGAGCATCCTTGAAGAAAAGAAGAAGAAATTCCTTGAAGTAATTATGGAAGAGCTTGTCAAAAAACCCTACTTGCAAGCCTAGTGCTACTTTTAGTAGGAAAACCCATGCTAGTACCTTTTGGTGTAACAAATGACTAGCACTGGCAATGTGACTTTGGATAGGAAAATCTACGTTGATCTTCTTCAAGCAGTTTATTAAAAAATGGAGTAGAATCTTATCTTAGTAGAAGCCTCGAGAACGATGAGTTGGTTATTGTTGAGTAACGATATGGTCGAGTTCTCCCATTTTGAGTCCTTGATCCTACCTTTAGGGATCTTCCACTTAATATGTAGACCTTCTTCCCCCTTTTGTGGATCCCTAACTCCCTCTCCTTTCCTATAATTACATTCTCTTATACCCTCAAATGGTTGGTCAAACTAGATTGGTCATACTGTTGCTAAATTGTGCCTAATTACTACCAATTTGTGAAGGAGAAAGGAGAGCTTGAGAATTCTTGACTTGGACTTGGAAACCCATCCCGAAGGAGGCTTCCAACATCAAGCCAATGGTTGTATGCTTCCCTCTTATGATTACTATTAATATAATTCATGTTTACTTTCCATAAGCATGTAAATGGCTACTTGCTTAGTATGATGCTCCTTGATCTATCATATGGTTTACATTAGAATGCATATGTTATGTTTTCCTTTGTTGTTTTTGTTTGATCTCTCTTGTAGGTATTCATTCATAACAGAATAGAAAGGATTGAGATTGGAAGTGAAGAGATTGAGATTGACATCGAAAAGTGACCACATAAGAGTGAGGTAGGCCATCTTTCCTCTATCATGTCATTCTAATTTAAACTAGGAGAGGTTTGCATGTATTTGTTCCAGTTGTTACTAGATCCACTCGTTGGACTAGAGGGATCACTTCTATCCATAGAAGGGATTGCCTAGATAACAAATTAGCGACTCCACTGGGGAGCCTATAGCCCTTTCAACCCTCCTTTTTCATTTGGCCTTTTTGATTAGTTTGGCCAACCTTTCAATGATCCTTGATTTTGATTGCCTTTGAGTCTATACTATGAGTATTTGGTCATTTAGGGTATCATGTCTAGGGTTTTGCTCAAGATCTACCTTTTTTTTCCTAAAATTTCCTTGCTTAACGTGTTTTTTATCAGACACAGTGCTATTGACAATGATTACTTTTTTAGTACAGTCGTGTTGGAAACCCTGTCTTCCACTGTTTGCCCATGCTGGTCTAGTTTCTCATTCAGCATGAGTTTTTTTGTGTAAAGTAGTGATGTTAGCACAGGTTTTTCTATGTAAAGTAGCGTTGATGACCTTGTCAATGCATTTTTTCTATGAAAAGTAGTGTTGATCCTTAAAATTGAGAATTTTTAGGGTTTTTGCTAAAATCCTAGAGTGTCCTAATCTTTGAGGTCATCCTCCTGCTCTGTGTGCATTAGATCATGTCTCTTTTCCTTCTGTTTCTTTGTGATGTGCAAAAGTTTATCCCATGCTTGGAGTGGTAAAAAATTATTTTTGATTAAGTCTTTCATACTTTGAGCCAATTAAAATCTTTTTTTGTTGCTTGTATGAGTGGGATAATATTGATTTTCCTTTGATTGAGAAGTAGTAGTTCTTTTGTAGTCATAAAGAAATTGATTTTTCATTCATTTAATTTTCATCTCATGTTTTATTTTTTTTAAAGTGAATTAGATCACATTATTACATTGAAAATTCATTTTTTGAGATTCATCATTAGACATAGATTACATTGTTTAGTGATTGAAAGCTAAAAGTGCATTGAGTTCATTCTCATTCATTGAAATAAAAAATGAAATCATTTTGATTTTGGTGGTTGCATTTGGAAAATGAAAGTGAAAAATCTAGTTAGGAAAGATTTTTTTTGCTGCATTTTTCGTTGTTGCATCATTGTTTGATTCTTTTCCCTTACTAGATTAGCTTTCATCGAAATGGAAATAATCCTTTTCTCATGATAGTTGCATCATAAGTGTTCAGGTGTCATCGTTTTGAGCCTTAATACCAAAACTTAATTGAAGATAAACTTAAATTTTACATCAATTAACCTAAGGAGCATTTGGAACTTAACGTAAACATTTAGAGGTCTAGGCTAGAGACGTGTTCCGAAGTCATTAAATGTAGCAGCTATTGTTATTTTCCAGCATTGTATCCTGCGGGTGTAATCTCTTTCCATGTAAAGAAGTGTATAGGACCGTTCTCTAGTTCTTTTTGGTATATCATAGGCACTCCACGCACGGTAAGTATATGGGAACAGTCTCATCGAATGGTTACGCATTAGACAACACTATTATAGATTTCAATCTCACGTACTGTCGCATATATTTTGGGAGCCCCCTATAGGTTGTTATCCATCCATAGGTAACCAAGTCTACTACCTTGTATACCATGATACACCGAACACAACATTCAGGGAGATTGGCTGTTGTACGTTAACTCCTTGGTTTGCCAAGGTGTATATTGAAGTTCACAGTTTCTTGTTAAACCTTTATGCCAAGATATCCCTTTTTTTATTTCTTTGTTGTTAATTTCTAAAATTATTTGAACACGGAATAATATCCTTCCTATGGAAATAACCCTTAGTAGATATTAGGTTGAGTCTAATGGAAACGATTCCTGAGTCTACCAACCAAGGCAAACACTTTGATGGGAATCCTAGTCCTTTTTCCTTCTTTTGGAAATGTTGGAGCTCCCTACATGGAAACGTTGTCTCTTCTAGGATTTACCATTGGTTTTCCAGTTTGGTTTATTTTCGACCCCTATGGTTCTGAATTATAGGTTTTAACCCCGTACAGAAATTACATACAAACAAATTCTTAAAAGTAGAAAATAAACAATGGCAAGAGAACAAAACATAAAACATAAAACATAAAACATATATACACAGAGATTTTCCCCTGGATCCCAAAACTAAGACTACCAGATTGATTTTTCATTATATTCCTTTCAATGTTACAATAAATATATATACATGCTGAAGCATCCATAAAACCCAATCCGTTAACCCTAGATTAGAACATAACCATAGTACCCTTGATTGGATCTAAAAAATACCATGGAAAAAAACCATCATGCCCAAAACCATGTGTGAAATCCATGCAAAAAACCATAGGTAGGTCCACCCACCTAATATAGGGTCCAAAAAAATGTTCCCAAGGCACTGCCTCGGACCCCGTGCAAGGGGTCTGCCACACCCTTGCATACCCCTCAATAGGGGAGGAAGTCGCCTCCCATGTGACCCGCTAACAATGCCTGGCACAACGTATAGTGGGGGCTACCACCCCCCCGCGCGTGGGGTAGTTGTGGAAAGAATATAACGCAACCCAACATTCTCCCACTTGTTGTTTTCTTTCCATAGGGGGCCACAGGAGAGATTAGTCATTGATCCAACCCTACAATGCCCATTGTTTCTCTACACCAAGAGAAATTCTTAGTGCTTGTTATCACTCAGAAGTCTTCCCTAGAAGTTATAAAAAGAAGGAATAATTTGAGGTAACTACAAACCTAATCTTTTAGACTCAAGTTCTAGCCAACCTAAGTCCAGAGAGGGCTCTCTCTTTATAATTTAACTTTGTTTTTGTAGGATTTTAGGCTAGTTCTTAGTGCTCATGAGGTTTTGATTTTGATTGGGTGGTATTCTGGGAACAGATGGACAAAACAAGGCTTTCAAGCAATTGGGCTATGGAGTTAATCAAAGGATGGCTTAATTAGATCAGATCAATCACTAAAGGAAGAGTTCACAGGGCAGGCTAGCAAAGCAAAAGGAAAATCTACAAGTTCAAATGGGTGAGGTAGTCTTAACCAGGGTGAAAATGCAATGATGAATCCTTAAACAGGGATCAAGATGAAGAGCAAAAGGAGATAAGTAGCAAAGGACAACTAAGAATCCTTTACAATGGACCTAGGGGGGGAAACTACGGAAGTAAGGGAGCAATTAAGAATTCCCAGACCTAGATAGTTTAGCAAAAAACATAGAGAAAGTAAACAATCAAGATAGAGAGCATTAAAGCTAATTCTGAAATATCATTCTTTGTTTACCATTCAGATTTCATAGAGACATATGTGAATATTTATAAACATGAAGAGAAAACAATAATAAACATGAGAGATAATACTTATTTGATTTCCACTGTGCACAAGAATCCTGTGAAATGTCTTTAACTTTATTCCATGATCCAGCAAGCCAATCCAATCTTTATTATAATAGCTCCTTAACTTGATAAGAAATGTCTACAGAAATTTCTTTGAATCCACACTAACTACTTCAAAATCTGAAGTATTTATACAAATAATATTACAAAATATCTCCTAACAGTTTGGGAATTATTCTAGGAAATTAAAAATATCTTCAAGCATGAAGATAAAGACAGATGGAAAATTGCTTCTTGTTGTCCCTTTTATTAAGATTGTGCTGGCTGTTGTAGTTTGAATTTGGCTCTTTTAGTTGACTGATATCTGTGTGCTGGAATCACTTTATTTCTTCAACCTATTGATACCCTTTACCTTCTACACTTTGACCCTGTTTGACCTGGATGCCATGTAGATTTACTGCAGTAACTTTATAGTAAATCTGTTAATTTTACCCACCATTCATCTTTAGGTAATTTTACCTTCAACATCTTTTGGTATGTCTCATCTGCTTCGGCGTATTTGGAAAAATTTTGTTTATTGACAAACAGGTGCTTTACCTCATGCTCCAGGAAGAATAGATTTTCCAAATTGTCATACAGTGCCTTTCCTGTGGGCAAAGCTTTAACTCCTGAAGTGCTAGCAGGGTCTTTGGCCAACTTGTTTAGTCTATCTACATAGTCCTGTTGGGTAATAAGCTTGTCATGGATGACCATAGGACTGGGAAGGCCTTTTCCCTCAAAACTCCAAACTTTGTCATGAACCTGTCAATTTCAGCTTGCATGTTTTGGCATTTTTTCTCCAAATTGAGTATAAGGTTTCTCTTGGTCAAGACCTTTTTTATTTCTATGATGGTTTTAGTTCTGTCTTCTATTGCAGATGAAATCAAAGGGGTTGTATTTCCATATGAATCTTTGTTTCAGTTTGAAAATTTGGAGGATTTCATCTACTTCTCTTCCAACTTCCCTACTGTTGCATACAAAGGGGCCTAGCTGGTCTTTTTATTCTGAGTTGGACCTTTTTCTTGGCCTTTACAAAATGTACCTCATCTAACTTGATTATCTGCCTATAGTAATCTAGAGAAAATAACCTCATTGGGAGGTATCTTGGCAATTTGTAGGGTGCTAACTCACAGCCATATATTTTGATTTCTATGTGATTTTGGTACAAGTATCAATCTCCCACTTTGTGCTGTTTAGAAAGCTATAGGACCCTCCTGATATCTGCACTGATCCTTGGGGGAGGACTTTGTAATAGCATGGTTGCTACTAGATGCACAAAAAGATCTATGAAGTCTGTGTAAGTATATGGAGAATCATATTGGTGGATCAATGGGGTCCAGAAGACTACTGATCTAGGCTTGCCTCTGGTATCAAGCTTTTGAAGAATGAATGGAAATTTATCAGCTTGATAGTATAGGAAAAGGTGATACAAAACTGATGAGCACTTAAAAACTCTTTCATTGTCCATTCTCGTGAATTGATCATGCATTTTATCTGCACTGAATGTGGCATAATCAAACATGATGGCAGGGGGTTGTCTAGGAGTGAAAATGGACATGAAGGCAATAATTATTTCATCAACATACTCACTGGTAGTATAGCCTAAAACACTAGATATCATTGATATATTGTCTTGGCCAATTTTGGAAAAAATGGTCCACATGTATGGGGGAGGGTCTTTTGGTATATGTATTTCTTCCACAATGAAGCTCTGGAATAATTGAGCATGTATGGGAGGGGCAATTCTAGGGAATCTGTCGAAAAGGTCTCCAATAGAGATGGGGGTCAAGTTTTTCCCTGGTTGCAACTACAGAATTTCATTGATGGATTTAGCAATGATGGTGAAAAGTACAGTATGGTTAGGGGACATCACTGCTCTTAAGCTAGGACTATAGTTCAAATGGCAATAGTGGACAATTTCAGGAAAGATATGGACTCTAGGGAATTGGTACTTGGGAAAGTTTGATTCCCAAAGACCTATTTTGTCTTAGTGGTTTAATTACTTGTCTCTGTACCTGCAACATAACTTCAATGGGGATTCCTCAACAGTGTTGTCCTTTATTTGAAAATCTTTTTCTGCCAAAGCGAGATGGTCTAAATCCAAGTGGGGAGTGGTAATTGGTTGGAGATTCATTGAAATAGGAGCGGCCATTCTTGGTTCTTGTGGATTCAAGAATGGGGGGGAAGGGTTTTCAATCAAATTGGGGGCAATTTGGTTCAATTCAAATTAGTTTTGGGGTTGTTGGGCAATTCTTTTACTTAATTACTTAACAACTTAAAGCAACTGAGTAACAATTTTGGGAAACATACAGGGTTTCTTGGTAAATTCAAATAAATATCTGGTTTTTGCCCTAAATAGGTCGATGGACGACTGTGCACAGTTGCAGGAGGTGTAGGTGACTGAAAGGTGGACTGGAAGTTTCAACGGCTTCTGTAGGTTGGCGGTTGGATGTGGGTTGACAGTTGCATGTAGTCTGTTGCTTGCATGGAGGCCTGAGTTTCTTTTTTTTTTCACGATAAAACTAAAAGCAATGATTTTTTTGGTTATATTCGCAAAGTCAACCGTTGGCGGGTACATGCGGAAAAGGTCATTTTGGCTTTTAGTAGGAGACAAGATGTTTTGTCGTCTAGCGGGAGGTGGTAAGCGGGTTTGATTGCATCACTTTTGGGCTGGAGTGGTTTTGGGGGGAGGCCACTCGATGCCATTCATCGGGCGCCACATAGCGGTGAGGCCAAAAGGGAAACCATCCATATCAGGCGGGTAAAGTTCAACTTTCGAAGGCTGCCCAATATGATCATCAACCGTCAGATCAAATGGGACCTGATCGTATGATGATCAGGGTGGAGTTTTGGTATGAGGTTTAATGGAGGGGCCTGACGAAGGTTTAAGGGTAGTGGGATTAAGTTAATCAATGGATTATAGTGGATTAAGGGTGTCGGGGGTGATTTCATTGGTGGAGGTCGATTATTAATTAACCATGGATTAGTTAATTAATTTTTTTTATTGGATTGGGTTTATTATAAATCTTATATTTAAAACTTTTGGGGTGGGGTATTAATATAAAGGTTTTGTTTATAACTATATATATATATCTCTATATATATATATATATAGAGAGAGAGAGAGATATATATATATATATATATATATATATATATATAAGTTAGAAATTAATATGGAAATGAAACAACACTAAAGTGTAATGTATTCATTTATTTGTTATTGTCATAACACATTATACTTAGGCTTGAAGTGTTTTTTGGGTTTTTTGAAGAAAAGGGGTTTTTCCATGGGGGATGATCACTTTTTCTAAGGTTTTTTCCTTAGAAAAAGGGGTTTATTAGGGGAGAATGGTTTTTCCTTAGGAAGATGATGCTTTTCATAGGAAAAGGGATTTGTTAGGGAATATGAGCGAATTTGAAGGGGGTGAATTTTCATGAGGAGACTTTTAGTACCTAGGACCTATAAGTCATTGGGTCGAGGGTCCAGTCCCTCCAGAAGTCAGAGAAATGCTTTGAGCCCCTTTAACTTAAGATTTTAGGTACTTTAATACTTTTCTTGGAAATTAGTTAAGTGGAAAATCTAATGAGTGAGGGAGGTTAATCAATTGACTTTGTGAAGTTTAATACATGCTCAATTTTCATCCATACTTAGAAATTTGGTGATGAAGGTGAATGATATGCTCTCATCTAACAATCATCATAATTCTGCAACCATCTTTCTACTTACCCACCTACTTGTTGGGTTGTTTTATATTCTTTCCACGACTAGCCCACGTAGTTAATCAGGGGGTTAGAAGGGGGGCGGAACCCCCTTGGTTGCACCGATTGCATAGCAGGGGGAGTCACAGGGGGTTTGAGGGGTGGAGGTAACCCCACTCTATGGGGTCTGGGGCAGCGCCCTAGAAAATTTTGGTTTTCGAACCTATTTTAGGTTGGGTGGACCTACCTATGGTTTTGTTCATGATTTTCGCACATGTTTTTGGACGCGATGGTTTTCATTACATGGTTTTGGACGCAATGGTTTACGGTCCATGGTATTGGATGCTTCGGCATGTATAAATATGTATTATAACATTGAAAGGAACATAATGAAAAATCAAGCTGGTAGTCCCAGTTTTGGGATCCGGGGGAAAATCTCTGTGTATATGTGTTTTATGTGTTATGCTCTCGGATTGTTGATTTTCTATGTTTTAGAACTCATATGCAGGTAATTTTTGTACAGGGTTAAAACCTACATTTGGTATCAGAACTGTTTTGGCTTCAAGGGGATGCCTTTGTTGCTAAGGGGTTTCGCTCGGGCCTGTGGTAGACCTTGTTTAGTGGGAGATATACGAGATCGATTTTGGTGGTGAAAGAAGATGGTGAGTAGTGGAAAGATAGAGATCGAGAAATTTAATGGTCAGAGTTTTGAGTTGTGGAAACTCAAGATGGAGGATTTGTTGGTGGATAAAGATCAGTGGATCGCAGTAGATCTGGGTACTAAACCAATGGGAGTGACCGATGAAGAATGGAAGAAGTTGGATCAGAAAGCAAAGAGCATAGTATGATTGTATGTCTCAGATTCAGTATTGTTGAATGTATCAGGGGAAGCTACGACGAAGGCTTTATGGGACAAGTTAGGGACTTTGTACCAATCTAAGTCTCTGGGGAATAAATTTTTCCTACGGAAAAAGATGTATAACTTGAGGATGAAAGATGGAGACTTGGTGACAGAGCATCTGAACACATTTAATACTATGGTAAGTCAGTTAGCATCTGTTGATATTAAAATTTCAGACGAAGATAAGTGCATCAGTTTGTTGTGTTCTCTACTAGATTCATGGGATAGTCTGATTATTGCAATAGGTAGCAATGCAACTGCCTTGTAGTTTGATGAAATAGTCTCATCCTTGCTGATGGAGGATAGGAGACGAAAAAATATGGAGAGCTAGAATTGTGATGCCTTGTCTGTATGAGGATGGTCCCAGAATAGAAACAAAAATAAGTCATCGAGTGGGAGATCTAAATCTAGAGGGAGATCTAAATCTCCAGGAAAACCTGTAAAGGTGGTGTGCTAGAAATGTGGAACGGAAGGGCACTACAAAAGGTACTATAAATTTAAAGCTTCTGATAAAGGAAAGGGATCTGATGATGCTCCTTCTGTAGAGGCGAAAACCACCTCAGATGAAGGTGGGGATGTGTACTTAGCTTCTTCAAGTACACATGTAGATCATGAGGCATGGTTGATTGACTCAGGTGCATCCTTTCACTTCACTCCCCATAGAGAGTGTTTCCGTGAGTATGAGAAATACGATGGTTGTGATGTCTTCTTAGGGGATGATAGGAAGGTTAGAATTGTTGGTCAAGAAAAAGTAAAGTCTAAGTTGCAAGGTGGAAGGGTTAGAACACTTCCGAGTGTTCTGCATATTCCTGCATTGGCCAAAAATCTGATTTATGTAAGCAAGTTGGATGATGTAGGTGTAAAAATAGTGTTTGAGAAGGATACCTGCAAGATGGTTTGGGAAGCACTGGTATTGATGTGGGGAGTTCAGATTAGAACTATGTACAAGCTGCAAGGTAGCACGGTTGTTGATGGGTGCAACAGTTTTGTGGTTCCTGAAAGTGGAGCAAAAAATCTAGTGGTCCCTAGAGAGAAGACCATGTTGTGGCATCAAAGGCTTGGACATATTGGAGAGAAGGACCTTTGAATACTTCATGGTAAATGTATGGTAGAAGTTATGAGTAATAGCTCTCTGGATTTTGATTTCTGTGAAAGTTGTGCATATGGGAAGTAGAATCGGGTGAGTTTCCCCTCTGGTGGTAAGAGGGCGAAACATATATTAGAGCTTGTGCATAATGATGTGTTTGGACCTGTGAAGGTTCCATCACTAGGTAAGTCTGTGTACTATGTATCATTTATAGATGACTTCTCAAGGAATACATGGATATATTTCCTTAGAAGAAATCTAAAGTCATTGACAAGTTTAAAGAATTCAAGGCTCTGGTGGGAATCCAGACAGAGAAGAAGATAAAGGTGTTGAGGACAGATAATGGTGGAGAGTTTTGCAGTAAGGAATTTGAAGAATTCTGTAAGAAGTGTGGTATAGCACGGCAAAATACTCCATATACACCTCAGCAAAATGGAGTTGCAGAAAGAATGATAAGACATTAATGGAAAGGGAAAGAAGCATGCTCAGTGGTGTCAGGTTAGGATAGGAATTCTGGGCAGAGGTAGTGGAGACAACATGTTACTTGGTCAACAGATCACCTTCATCAGCGTTGGAGGATAAAACTCCACAAGAGGTATGGACTGGTAAGAAACCCTCTCTTTCACATCTAAGGGTATTTGGATGTGATGCATATGTACATGTTCCAAAGGAGAAATGAACCAAGTTGGATAGTAAATCTAAAAAGTGCATCTTTATTGGGTATAAGGATGGTTTAAAGGGTTATAAGCTTTGGAACCTAGTAACAAGGAAGGTTGTGTACAGCCGAGATGTGGTGTTCAGAGAGGTGAAAGATGTTATTAAACATGAAGTCCAACCAAAGGAACCTGAGAAGATAGAGTTTGAGCTAAAGGAGGAAGAATCAAATTCTACAGCAGAGGAGGAAACAGAATATGAAGAGCCACAAACTCCAGGTGTGAGAATATTAGTTCGAGAAAGAAGGAAGCCAGAAAGGTATAGTCCATATACTTTCTGTTCAAATTTTTCTTTCTCTATTACTGATGATGATCCCAGAATTGTGAAGGAAGCAGTAGATTCAGAGGATGGAAAACTTTGGAAAGAGGCCATGGTTGATGAAATGGCATCTTTGCAACAAAAAGAGGCTTGGGATCTGGTGGAGTTGCCAGCGGGAAGAAAACCCATTTGCAATAAATGGGTGTTCAAGAAGAAGACAAATGCAAAAGGAAAGGTGGAGAAATACAAAGCTCGGTTGGTAGCAAAAGGTTATTCCCAAGTGCCGGGAATTGATTTTGGTGATATTTTTTCTCTTGTTGCCAAGGTAACTTCTATTAGATTACTTTTATTTGTTACAGCTGCTTTTGATTTTGAGGTAGAACAGATGGATGTGAAGACAACATTTCTTCACGGGGATCTGGAAGAGGAAATCTACATGAAGCAACCTGAAGGCTTTGCAGTGAAGGGTAAGAAATAACTGGTATGCAAGTTAAAAAAGTCTCTGTATGGGTTAAAATAGTAACCAAGGATGTGGTATCAGAAATTTGATACATTTATATAGGGACTAGGCTTCACCAGAAGCAAAGCAGATCACTGTGTGTATTTTAAATTAATTGGTGACCATGTTATTTATTTGGTCTTGTATGTGGATGATATGTTGCTGGTTGGAAATGACAAAGAAATTATCCAGGATTTGAAGACCCAATTGTCCTCCAAATTCGATATGAAAGATCTTGGTGCTGCAAACTATATTTTGGGCATGGAAACTAAAAGATATCAAGCAAAGGGGAAGCTCTAGTTAAACTAGAGGAAGTATGTCGAGACAATATTGTAGAGATTTAATATGCAGGATAGTAAACCAGTGAAGGTTCCTATTCCTATAGGTGTAAAGTTATCTGTTGAACAGTGTCCCAAGACATAAGAAGAGGAAGAGGATATGTCCCTTGTTCCATATGCAAGTGCAGTCGTTGGCCTGATGTATGCGATGGTCTGTACTAGACCAGACATTGCACATGGAGTGGAAGTATTGAGCAGGTTTATGTAAAAACCGGGGAAGGAGCATTGGACAACAATGAAGCGGGTTTTTAGGTATTTGTGTGGCACTAGTGATTATAGTTTGTGCTACCAAGGAAGACCAGGATTGGACAGAATTTTGGATATCCATGGCTTTGTTGATGCAGACTGGGCTGGAGATCTAGATCAGAGAAGATGCTACAAGTGGGTATGTGTTTAACCTATTTGGAGGTGCAGTCAGTTGGATGAGTAAGAAACAATTTGTAGTGGCACTATCAACTATAGGGACAGAATACATGGCAACCACTCATGCAAGCAAGGAAGCAGTTTGGTTGCAGAGATTGTGTTCAAGTATGGGGTTAGTATAGGGAGCTATAAGGATAGACTGTGACAGCCAACGTGCAATTTTCTTGGCAAAGAACCCTGCATATCATTCAAAGACAAAGCACATTGATGTTCAGTATCACTTTGTGAGGGATATGATAGAAGACGAAAAGGTGTTGCTGGTAAAGGTGGACACTTTGAAGAATATTGCAGAAGCATTGACAAAATTTGTGAGCTCTAAGAAGTTCTCTTGGTGTAGAGAAATAATGGGTGTTTCAGGGTTAGATAAATGACTAAGCGCTCTTGTGGCCCCCTGTGGAAAGAAAACAACAAGGGGAGAATGTTGGGTTGTGTTATATTCTTTCCACAACTAGCCCATGTAGTTAACCAAGGGGTTAGAAGGGGGGCAAAGCCCCCCCTTTGTTGTGTTGATTGCGTAGCAGGGTGAGTCACATGGGGTTTGAGGGGTGCAAGTAACCCTACTATATGGGGTTTGGGGTAGCGCCACGGAAAATTTTTGTTTTGGAACCTATGTTAGGTTGGGTAGACCCACCTATGGTTTTGTGCATGATTTTCGCACATGTTTTTGGACGCGATGGTTTTCGGTCCATGGTTTTGGACACGATGGTTTTTGGCCCATGGTATTGGATGCTTCGGCAAGCATAAATATGTATTATAATATTGAAAGGAACATAATGAAAAATCAAGCAAGTAGTCCAGGTTTTGGGATCCAGGGGAAAATCTGTGTATATGTGTTTTATGTGTTATGCTCTCGCATTGTTTATTTTCCATGTTTTAGAATTCGTATACAAGTAATTTTTGTACAGGGTTAAAACCTACATTACTCATCCTACCATTTTTACTTCCCTTTATTAGGGTGCACTTAAGCTGGAAAACCCTTATCAAAACATTTTTCTTTTCTTTTACAATAGTAATCTATATAATTCTAACCTTATTACATCTATAGGCTCAGATTAAATAGTTGAGCTCCTTTTATTTACTCTATCTAATCTAACTATCTGCCAAGATTAAACAGTTTGGTCAGATTTTATTCTCTATCCCTAAGCATAAAATTGAAAACATGAAATAGTCAAGTTTAAACATTTTGACTATTCATGGATTGTGGCAAAGGTAACAAGTTGCACACAATCTTAATTCTACATCAAAAGTAAGAAGGAGTGGCATTTTGACTTGCACACTTTCATGGTCTTTTTTCTTGGGGTTTATTTTTTTCATCTCTTTTGACCCTTTTATTCTTTTTGTCCTTTGGTTTTTCTTTTAGGACATACCCTCTTTACATTTTTTAATTTTTTGAATATGGAAAACATTTGAAAAAAGCGAAGGTATGTACATATTATAGATTTAATCTCAGCCATTCAAAAATTTTGATTCCTATTGGTATAGGAACCTAACAGTGGCTCCACTTGGGGATGACATTTCTTGGTGAAATGTCAAGAACTAGTAGATCAATGGCCTTCTGAATTACTGTGATCTTACTCTGCAACTTTTCCCTTTTACTGTACTGCATTATTACTATTTATGATAGTGAAACTTTTCAAACTTAGGGCCTTCTCTTCGGGCTTCAACTCCAAAAATTACCATCCACTAAACACTAAAATTTTTGAAGAATAAAATATGTACAAGTGATTAGTGAAATCAATGACTAGGAACTATGTAGTGCTTAAGAATTCAACCATTAATTGGTCCTCCTTCTACTTCTATTCCATCCAATTCTTTGAGGAGAAAAGCATTATTACCCTTGAAAGCATAAATGATGTAAGGGCCTTTCCATAGGAAGTCAAACTTCCCATGTTTACCTTTATCCTCCCTTCTTGAGTCCCATTTCAAAACTTTATCTCCAAGGTAAAAATATTTTTCCTTGTTCCTTTTTTCAAAAGCTTTCTTGATCCTTTCCGGCACTATTTGGGATTTGATATACACTTCTTCCCTGGTCTGTTGTAAGTGAATTGTTTGGTTGATCCTCCTTTGAGTATCATTTGGCTCAGCCTGCACTTCTTGGAGTAATTTCATCACTGGTGTTCCCAAGGAAGATGGGAAAACAACCTCCATTCCATAAACTAACTGATAAGGACTGGTACCAATGGATTTCTTTGTGGTCAGCCTATCTTCCCACAAGGCATTTACTAGCTTCTTGTTCCAAGTTTTCTTGTTATCTTCCAACAATGTTTTGATGATATTCACTAAGCTCTTGTTGGAAGACTCTGCTAGTCCATTTCCTTAGGGATAGTAGGTTGTTGAGTGACCCAGGGTTATATGGTATTTGTTATAGAAATCAATCATTCTCTTGGATTTGAAAGCTATTGCATTGTCAGTGATAATTTTGGTGAGGCAACCGAATCTGGACAAAATGTTGGCCTCAAGGAAACCTATTATGACAGTATCAGTGGCTTGTCTTGAGGGTATGGCTTCTATCCATTTTGTAAAATAATCGGTAGCAGTCAAGATCCATCTATGTTGGGCAAAGGAAGGAGGATGGATTTCACCAATGAAGTCAAGACCCCACTGTTGAAATGGTGCTTCAGTACATATGGGTTTTAAGGGTAATGGTAATAATTTTCTTTTTCCTTCAAAAATCTGACATTTATGACATGAGGTTACAAATTTCTTTAAATCAGAAAATAGAGTGGGCTTGTAAAAACCAGCTCTTAAGATCTTTTCAGCTGTGGTTTTCCATTAAAGATGTCCCCCACATTCACCTGCATGAAAATCCTCTAATATTTTTTCAGATTCTTCTATTAATAAACAGTTCAGAAGGATGCCTTCATGATTTTTCCAAAATAAAGCATTGTCAATTATGCAAAACTTCAAATATTTCACTTTTAAGAACCTACTTTTAGTCCTAGATAATTCAAGGGGAGCTTGTAGATGTTGTAGAACGTATATAAGGTCAACATATCATGGTGAGTCAGTGAAGGCCTGGCTTATCTGTGGAGTCGTCATCTCCTCTTCATTATCCAATTCTTCAATGAAATTTATGTCTAGGGCCTGACAGTTTGATTTAGCCATTAACTTGGTTAAACCTTGGCCTTTGATCAATTTTGTAGGTTTAGTTTCTAAATAATATTCTAATATAGTAGCTATCCATTTCCCTCTCTTATCGTTTGGACCATCCTATGTTAGGATGTCTTTGACTACAACATTGGGAACCTAAACTATTACATGTGAATATAGGATGTAAACTCTGAAATATTTTGTAGAAATTTGAATAATATAACACTTATTCACAGATATTATCCTAATTATACACTATTTGTGGAATGCATGCATAATACATAACCTCCTCTACCATTGATCATCAATTTGCGGAATTAAAAACAATCGCATGCGCACATTGAAACATCAATCACACATATCAACACAATATGTAATGGGGAAAGCATACAGCTGAAAACCCCCAACTATCTATATATTATGATGATAGAGAACATGTAACAATACATAGTACAATACTCCTCACAAGTACTCAGTACTATCTCCACATGCTACACACAAGCTAGCTCAGATCTGAACAAGTCACGGGTTCAAATCTCCTCCACTGTTTTCCTGCCTCTACTATGCAATCCAAGTTGAGAATAGATCAGATCCAAGTCCGAAAATCATTTTTACTTGTACTATGCAATCATCATTGGAAATCTCAATCAATGACTGTGCAAATCTCATGCACAACTATAGTCACAACTGATATTAGTCTCACCCTTTCACCCACCTCTAACACTTGTCTCCACTAAATTGTCCATGCACTGAGTTAACTGATGTATTCTTTAGTTGATTTATGAGTTAATAATTAGTGAATTAATTAATAATTAATTCACATCACTCATCACTAGTGTATTTGGCAGTTAGACTAAATACAACTAGTTCAACTAAGTCAAACTGAACACAACTCCATCAACTCCTCAATCAACTCCACCAAACTCAATCACTTGAGTTCTAACTGAAGTCCATCATGCAATACCTCAACTAACCCATAGGAAAAGCATATTTCCTTCTGGCAGTTGCATGTGCCACATCTGTAGCTCAAACTGAAGTGCTGCAAGAGGATAAGATAATGTTTATAGTCCAAATATTATTAAGATCTAATAATATTCGACTGTTCTATTTTTTGCCTAGCAGTCTAAAAATAGACTCTGCCCATATGTCTAAAAATAGAGGTCCATCTATTTTTTACCAACATGACCAATCATCCATAAATAGCATCCTGCAACTCATAGACCATGATACATATGTCTAAAAATAGACTTTGCGTCAAAAATAGCCTGCGGGCCCACTTAGTGAAGGCAACTTCTTTTCACTAAGCTCCATCATCTTGTTGCATTTTCAACACTCCCTCTCAACAAGATATGGATTATCTGCAACCCCTATCCTGCGTCTGTGGTATTCGAATTTTCTCCTGGTGAGCGCCTTCGTCAAGATATCAGCATCCTGATCCTCCGTGGGAATGTATGAAAGTAACATGATTCTCCACTGCACACAATCTATGATATGATGGTATCTGATGTCGATGTGCTTGGATCTATCATGAAATACTAGATTAGCCAAGAGTTTAATACAACTCTGGTTATCACAATAAATCACAGTAGGCTCCAAGTGTGACTCGAACAACCTGACCAGGATCTTCCTCATCCATATAGCCTCACATGCAGCCAACTTGCTACCATATACTCAGACTCTACTAAACTAAGTGCCACGGATCTCTGCTTCCTGCTGTACCAAGAAACTACTGTCGACCCGATACTGAAGATCCATCCAGATGTGCTCTTTCTATCCGTTGGGCTCCTTGCCCAATCTGCATCCGTGAAGCCACATAGCTTCACCTCATCCTCCTGTCTGTACCAAAATCCATATCCCAATGTGCCTCTAAGATAACGCAATACATGCTTGCCTGCCTTCCAGAAGAGCTTGGTTGGCTTAACCATAGCTTGTGAAAGCTGGTTAACAGCATAGCATATATCGGGTCGTGTATTGACCAGATACATAAGCGACCCCACCAACTATCGATAAACAGTGGCATCCACTACCTCCGCTGAAGTAGCATCCTCCTTCCTCCAACCTCCAGGAAGAGGAGTATCAACAGGCTTGCAGCCATGCATGTTGAACTTTTCCAGTATCTCCCGGGCATACTTACCTTGAGAAACAAATAGTCCATCACTACGCTGCCAAATTTCCAATCCCAGGAAATAATGAAGGAGGCCTAAGTCCTTCATCTCAAACTCTCTAGCAAGATCCTCCTTGCATGAAAATATCAACAGCTCATCTCCCGTCAAAATAAAATCATCTACATAAAGTACAATGATCAGCAACTTACCCTCCACCACAATCTGGTATAGGTTAGGATCTGCCTCACTCTTAGAGAATCCAAGTTCTGGTGAAATAACTGTCTATCCATGTGTACCAAGCACGAGGTGCTTGTTTCAACCCATACAGTGCTCTCTTGAGCCTGCACACATGCGACTCGCTGCTGAAGATCTCGAAACCTTCAGGCTACTCTATGTACACCTCCTCCTCAATGACTTCATTTAGGAACGCAGTCTTCACATCCATCTGATGGATGTGCCACCCCATCTGCGCTGAGAGAGCAAGAATCGTCCGTATGGAAGAATACCTTGTGACAGGTGCAAAGGTCTCCTCATAATCGATCCCCTCTATCTGTGAGAATCCTCGGGAAACAAATCTTGCCTTGTACTTCTCCACACTCCTGTCAGCTGCCTACTTCACTTTGTAGATCCATCTCGAACCCACCACTGATTTCCCTTTCGGTCTTGGGACAATCTCCCATGCGCTGTTTCTGACAATCGAATCATACTCTTCCACCATGGCATCTACCCATGCGGGATCCTCCACAGCTTCCTTGAAAGAGGATGGCTCAGTCACGACACATTTGCTCACAAGAGCCATGTATCCAGTGTACCGATCAGGTGACTGTCTCTGTCTACGCTGTGTTGTAGGTGGTCCTACAACCTTCTCTGCATCTTGAGGCAGTCACTTAGCTTCTGTATTGCGCTTTCACCCTCTGATGGTTGGCACTGCATGAGTGGTCTCTTCCACTCCATGAACTTAATCTTGTGGCTGATCCACATCCTGAAGCTCATCCTTAGGAACTAATAGCTCCTCATCTGCATGCAAGTGTGGCTCCCTCTCAAGTGAACACTTCATGGCTTTCTCCTCCTGAAATTTGATATCTCGTCGCACAACAGTCTTGCGACTGTCTGGCAAATACACACGATAGTTGTGGGGTGTATCAGTGTACCCCACAAATATCCCAACCTTTGCAGTCGACTCCAGCTTCTTCCTGGCATCCTTTGTCACTTGCATGTAAACAGGAGAACCAAAAATCCTCAAATGGGAAATATCAGGCCTCTTACCAAAATAAGCCTCCTCGAGTGTACTCATGCCAAGTATCTTGTGAGGACAACGGTTCTGCACATATACTGCAGTATTGCATGCCTCCACCCACAAGTGAAGGGGTAGGCCCTGATCATGCAACACCGCCCATGTAGCACCCACGATCGTTCTATTCTTCTGCTTAGCAACCCCGTTCTGCTGTGGGTTATGGGGAGCTATGAGCTCTCTTCGAATCCCTTCTGTGCTGCAGAATTCCTTGAAATTGCCAGAGATGAATTCACCACCATTGTCGCTCCTAAGAGCCTTCACCTTCTTCTCCGATTCATTCTCGACCAGTGCTTTGAACTCACAGAACTTTGAGTATGTCTCGCTCTTCTTCTGCATGAAGAAGATCCAGCACTTTCGAGAGAAATCATCAACAAAGATCACATAGTACTTTTGTTTTGTTGTTGAAGCTACTGAGAAAGGTCCACACACGTCTGTGTGAATTCTCTCAAGGATCATCGTGGTGCTACTATCCTTCTTGTGAAAGGTGGCTTTCACAAATTTTCCCAAAGTACACCCCTTGCACTAATCTAACTGCGCAAGAGTGCCTTTAGGAAGCCTAGTAGAAATCTGCTGCAGTATCTTCAAGGCTCCATGGTGAAGGTGGCCCAATCTCCGGTGCCACAGCTCGCCATCATCCCGGCTCACCAATCCTTCTACCTTGCATGCCATTGCTGCGCAGCCATCTACATGCAATTGATAAAGGTTCTTGACTTGAACCCCTATCTTCCGGGTTTCTCTAGTTGTCTTACTGCGCAGGAAAGCCTTTCCCTCGCTGAAGACAACATCATATCCCTTGTCTTCTAACATCGCCACAGAGATAAGATTCTTCTTCAATCCTGGAACATGCATCACTTCCTTCAATACGAAGGGTTTACAATACA
The DNA here is from genome assembly GCA_031772625.1 of Pinus tabuliformis. Lineage (NCBI taxonomy): Eukaryota > Viridiplantae > Streptophyta > Pinopsida > Pinales > Pinaceae > Pinus > Pinus tabuliformis. The sequence continues at coordinate 74,213,199 of CM062816.1, forward strand.
CCCTCTCAAAGGAAATGGTACTGATACCGGTTGCACTGTATCTACCATCATCGCCCATCTCGATGTGCATTCCAAGATCTTTCTCATCCAGATCAGAAAACAAATCTCGATCTCCTATGATGTGAAAAGACGCACCACTGTCCAAGAACCATACCGATCCCATCACACTTGATACCAAGCATGTGATCAGTGAAAATCTAGCTCAAACTGCGAGGCTAAGGCCTCTCCCATTGCAGATCCAGTAGCTTGCTTATTTTTCTTCTTCTGCAGACAATTTGTGGCATAATGTTTGTGCTGGTGACAGTGAAAGCACTTCACCTTGGACATGTCCTGCTTCTTGACTTTCACACCGGAATGAGAAGCTTTCTTGTTCTTCCCCTTCTTTGCTTGGCAGCCAAAGTGCAATTTTCTTCATCAGATGCCTTTGATGAAGATCTGTCCCTAGTATTCCTCCTGATCTCCTCTTGCACAAGATCAGACCAAAGTCTCTCCCATCCTGGGAATTTTTCCCGGCGATTGACAGAGTCCTGATAGGAATGACAACTCTTCGAAAGACCAAGGAGAGCCAAGCTCACCAAGTCCTCATCATTGACAGTCACCCCCACACTTCCTAGCTCATCTCGGCATTGGGTGAACTTCGTGAGATACTTGGGCATACTGTCTCCTTTCTCACACTTAATGTTTCTGAGTTTATCCTTGAGTGCCAACTTCCTCTGGTCGCTCTTGCTTTGGAATAAATCTATCAACACTTTCCACATCAAGTATGAAGAAGCCTTTCCATGCAAGCTGGATACAATGTGATCCTTCACGCCCTCCAACAGAATCCTTCGACACTTTGTTGTCTTCTTTTGCCAAGCCTCAACTTGAGCAACATCAATAGGCTTTGGGACCTCAGCATATATGAACTCCTTCAACCCATTGTCATCTAACACTGCCTCCATCCTGTCTTTCCATGCAATATAATTCGAGCTGCCTTCAAGGGCATACTCCAATTGCAATCCGTTGAAAGACATTTCAATTTCGACACCAAGAAGACACTGCTACAAATTCGAATTCCACCAGCTCAAAACTCAACCGCTTCTGATCTAAAATTCGTGAGAACAAAGTATTTCTCATACAGAGATTGACTGTATGGGCTTTTACTGGATATCTCACCTTCCAAAAGAAGGATGAATCCATAGGCTACCTGGCCCGATTACAGACTCTTCCTGAAGAAATAAAATGTATTTACTTTCTGAATAATAGATCTGATGATCAACTTCGCTCTGATACCATGTATAAATTTGAATAATATAACACTTATTCACAGAGATTATCCTGATTATACACTATTTTTGAAATGCATGCATAATACATAAACTCCTCTACCATTGATCATCAATTTGTGGAATTAAAAACAATCACATGCGCACATTGAAACATCAATCGCACATATCAACACAGTATGTAATGGGGAAAGCATACAACTGAAAACCCCCAACTATCTGTATATTATGATGATAGATAACATGTAACAATACATAGTACAATACTCCTCACAAGTACTCAGTACTATCTCCACATGCTACACACAAACTAGCTCAGATCTGAACAAGTCACGGGTTCAAATCTCCTCCACTGTTTGCCTACCTCTACTGCGCAATCCAAGTTGAGAATAGATCAGATCCAAGTTTGAAAATCCTTTTTACTTGTACTGTGCAATCCTCATTGGCAATCTCAATCAATGATTGTGCAAATCTCATGCACAACTATAGTCACAACTGATAGTAGTCTCACCATTTCACCCACCTCTAACACTTGTCTCCACTGAACTGTCCATGCATTGAGTTAACTGATGTATTCTTTAGTTGATTTATGAGTTAATAATTAGTGAATTAATTAATAATTAATTCACATCACTCATCACTAGTGTATTTGGCAGTTAGACTAAATACAACTAGTTCAACTAAGTCAAACTGAACGCAACTCCATCAACTCCTCAATCAACTCCACCAAACTCAATCACTTGAGTTCTAACTGAATTCCATCATGCAATACCTCAACTAACCAATAGGAAAAGCGTATTTCCTTCTGGAAGTTGCATGTGCCACATCCATAGCTCGAACTGAAGTGCTGCAAGAGAATAAGATAATGTTTATAGTCCAAATATTATTAAGAGCTAATAATATTCGACTGTTCTATTTTTTGACTGGAAATCTAAAAATAGACTCCGCCCATATGTCTAAAAGTATAGGTCCATCTATTTTTTACCAACATGACCAATCATCCATAAATAGCACCCTGCAAGTCATAGACCATGATCCATATGTCTAAAAATAGACATAGTCTAAAAATAGACTTTGCGCCAAAAATAGCTTGCGGCTCCACTTAGTGAAGGCGACTTGTTTTCACTAAGCTCCATCATCTTGTTGCATTTTCAACATCTTTGATGGCTTTGACTAGAGAAAAAGCTTGCTTTTCCATTATATTGTACTTTAAAGGTGCATCTCTCAGGGCTTTGCTAAAGAAAGCTATAGGTTGTTCAAAACCCTTATCATTCTTCTGCAGTAGGACTGTAGCAATTGTGTGTTCTAAGGCGAAAGAGAATATGATGAAATCCCTATCAAACATTGGACTGATTAGGACTGGTGTCTGTGTTAAGGCTAGCTTGATTTCTTCAAAAGACCTTTTAGCCTCAAGTGTCCATTTAATAGTCGAATCTTTCTTTAACATGTTATTTAATAATCTAATTAGTTCAGCTAAGTTAGAGATAAATCTTCTCAGAAAGTTTATTTTACCTAAAAAGGCTTGTAGTTCTCTGATGCTCCTTGGATGTGGTATCTATAAAATGGCTTCAATTCTTGCAGGATCTATCTAGATACCATCTTTAGAGATTATGTGGCCTAACAATTTTCCTTCTTCCAATCCAAACAAAGACTTTTTAGGATTCAGAGAAATTCCATATTTCCTACACTTGGTGAAGACCTGCCTTAGATGATCTAGGTGTTGCTGATCTGATTTAGAGAATATAGTGATATCATCTAGGTATATTACAAGGAAGTCATGGATTTCCTTAGCAAAGGCTATGTCCATTGCTCTTTGAAAGGTGGCCCCTGCATTATTTAACCCAAAATGCATTTTCACATACATGAAAGTGCCCCAAGGAGTGGTGAAAGAAGTGTTTGCCTAGTCATCTAGGTGGACTAAAATCTAGTTATAACTTGAGAACCCATCTAACAGTGAGATTCTGGTTGAACCTACTACCCTTTGTAATATGTGATCCATTTTGGGAAGAGGGTAGTTATCCTTGAGTGAAACTTTATTGAGATTCCTAAGGTCAACACATAGTCTAATTTCACCAGTTTTCTTTCTAGTGAGTACTAAATTGGAAACCCAATCAGAGAATCTGATTGGTGCAATGATCTTGGCTTCATACATTCTTTTGATTTCCTTTTCAATAGAAGGCAATAGAATGGGATTAATCCTTCTAAGCTTCTGTCTAAAAGGTTTCTGGTTTTCTTTTAAAGGGATGGTGTGTTGTATTATGTTGGTGTCATAGGACTTAAGGTCCTCATAACTCCAAGCAAAAACATCTTGGAATTCCTTTAGCAGTTCTATGTATTTCAATTTTTCATGAGGAGGTAAAGACTTTGACAGTTTTATCATTTTAGGATCTTCCTCTGAGCCTATGTTGCACTCCTCTATGTCAGACTTTAAGGGCTCCATTTTCGGCTTTCTAGGGACATCGTTTGAATCAAACAAGTCCTCTAAAGGAGTTAATCCTTTGGGCAAAAAATTATCTTTAAGATTGATGATTTCAGAGCCTTTGTCAGTTATCTCATCAATTTAAATTTTCTTTAGGTTTTGAATGTCTGATTTTGTAAAGTTTGTGGGATAGAATCTATCTATCTTTTCATCTTCTAATTTATTAATTTCTATTTTATCTATGAAATCAAGATCTAATGTTATGTCAATATCCATGTTGTTATTTACAAATTCTTCATCTAAAGTTAGAAAATGGTTGATTTGTTGATCATTATTGAAAATTTTCCAAAGGGATAGCAGGTCTATGCCTAACCTCAGCAGTGTACTGGTGGTTAGGTTGAAATGGTAACTTGCAAGTACTGGCAAACATAGCTAAACTATGAGCTTGCATATTGTGTTTTCTTGGAATGACTGCAAGCTTGGTTTCTAAAAAAGTATTTAATATTTCTACAACTGTTCCTCTATAAAAACCTAGCCTAGGATCTCTAGTCATATATACAGTGTTGATCTATTTTATAACCAACTCAGAATCTCCCATGATAGAGACTCTTATGGCTCCTACCTTGTTGACCAATTTAAGACCTAAAAGAAGTGCTTCATACTCGGCCATGTTGTTAGTACATTTGAATTTCAATCTATAGGCATGACTCTTTGAATGGTCATTTTCTAAGTTGTAAATCCATACTCCTGCACCTACACCTAGTTTGTTCACTAACCCATCGAATTCAAGGTGCCATAGAATTTCATGTTCATCATTCTTACTGTTTGGGGGAACAAAATCTTCTTTGATTAAGGTGTCTAGGTCATCTTTATTATCTGAAAGTTCTTGAATTTTAACAATTTGATTTTATTTTGCTACTGCAATTTATTTTGGTTATGAAATAATGCAGTTTGAAGTATTTTCTTGATTTTCTTCAGCATTATAAAGAATGAAATATTCGATGTCAGAATGCATTAAATATATAGGAAAGTTTTGAGGCCTCTCCTAGCTACTCACTACATACTTCATCAAAGTCTCTCTATACAGTTTTTTAGGATGTCCAAAGATTGATATGGTAACATAAGACATGTCAAGTTGCAGAGATCCTTGGAGTTTAGCACCCCATGATCTAGACAACAACATGCCATATTTAGGTGGTATATCAGTAACAACTATGTCCATAATAATGGTCTTAGCAGGGTACTGCACTAAGGAAACACGCACATCTTTTATAAGTCCTAGGCACTTAAATTGGCTTGAATCAAATGAAAATAGGTCCTTGTAAGGTCTAGTGATATCCAAGTTTAGCTTCTCCATAACAGATTTAGGCATTAGATTGTGTGAAGCCCTAGAGTCTAGCATAGCATTGTGTAGGATTTTATCGTAAATGTTAAGGCTAACATAGAAGGGTGGTATACCTCCTTCCACTGGTTTTCCATTAACATCAGGACCGAAAATTAACTCAGGCTGATCATCAAATAAGTTCACAGAGTCTTCATTCTCAATTAAGTTTAAATATTTTCTTATTTGAGATTTGTAGGCTTTTTTTTTAATTAGTTCTGTTAAAGGAACTAATATTTTCAGCTTGGCCATCTCTGCTCCCAAATTAAAAGGCAAAGGGGATTTCTCTGTTTGAACATTTGGAGTTTTAACAGCAGGGTTTTTTTGAAAATGCAACAAGATGATGGAGCTTAGTGGAAAGGAGTCACCTTCACTAAGTGGGCCCGCAGGCTATTTTTGGCGCAAAGTCTATTTTTAGACTATGTCTATTTTTAGACATATGGATAATGGTCTATGAGTTGCAGGATGCTATTTATGGATGATTGATCATGTTGGTAAAAATAGATGGCCTTCTATTTTTAGACACATGGGTGGAGTCTATTTTTAGACTGCCGGGCTAAAAATAGAACAGTCGAATATTATTAGCTCTTAATAATATTTGGACTATAAACATTATCTTATCCTCTTGGAGCACTTCAGTTCGAGCTACGGATGTGGCACATGCAACTGCCAGAAGGAAATATGCTTTTCTTATGGGTCAGTTGAGCTATTGCATGATGGAATTCAATTAGAACTCAAGTGATTGAGTTTGGTGGAGTTGATTGAGGAGTTGATGGAGTTGTGTTCAATTTGACTTAGTTGAACTAGTTGTATTTAGTCTAACTGCAGAATACACTAGTGATGAGTGATGTGAATTAATTATTAATTAATTCACTAATTATTAACTCATAAATTAACTAAAGAATACATCAGTTAACTCATTTCATGGATAGTTAAGTGGAGACAAGTGTTAGAGGTGAGTGAAAGGGCAAGACAGCTATCAGTTGTGACTATAGTTGTGCATGAGATTTGCACAATCAACGGATTGAGTATTTCCAATGAGGATTGCGTGGTTTAGCCAAGGGAAATACGAGTTTGGATCAGCCATTCTCATCTATTCTCATGCAGGATTGCGCAATGGAGGCAGGCAAGCAGTGGAGGAGATTTGAACCTGTGATTGATTCATATCTGAGCTAGTTTGTGTGTAGCAGGTGGAGATAGTACTGAGTACTTGTGAGGAGTATTGTACTATGTATTGTTACATGTTCTCAATCATTATAATATACAGATAGTGTGGGGTTTTCAGCTGTATCCTTTCCTCGGGTTACATACTGTGTTAATGTGTGCATGCGATTGATGTTTCATTGTTTTTGATTTTGCAAATTGATGATCAATGTAAAGGAGGTTATGTATTATGCATGCATTCCGTAATAGTGTATAATCAGGATAATCTCTATGAATAAGTGTTATATTATTCAAAATTTCTACATGCTATCAGAGCAGAGTTGATCATCAGATCTATTATTCAGAAAGTGATTACATTTTATTTCTTCAAGCAGAGTCTGTAATCGGGCCAGGTAACCTCTGGATTCATCCTTATTTTGGAAGGTGAGATATGAGGTAAAAGCCCTTACAGTCAATCTCTGTACGAGAAATACTTTGTTCTCACGAATTTTAGATTGTGAGCGGTTGAATTTTGAACTGGTGGAATTCGAATTTGCAGCAGTGTGTTCTTGGTGTCAAAGTTGAAATGTCTTTCAACGGATTGCGATTGGAGTATGCCCTTGAAGGCAGCTCGAATTATATTGCATGGAAAGACAGGATGGAGGCGGTGTTAGATGACAATGGGCTGAAGGAGTTCATAGAGGCTGAGGTCCCAAAGCCTACTGATGTTGCTCACGTTGAGGTTTGGCAAAAGAAGATAGCAAAGTGTCGAAGGATTCTGTTGGAGGGCGTGAAGTATCACATTGTATCCAACCTACATGGAAAGGCTTCTCCATACTTGATGTGGAAATTGTTGACAAATTTATTCCAAAGCAAGAGTGACCAGAGGAAGTTGGTGGTCAAGGATAAACTCAGAAACATTAAGTGTGAGAATGGATACAGTATGCCCAAGTATCTCAAGAAGTTCACCCAATGCCGGGATGAGCTGGGAAGTGTGGGGGTGACTGTCGATGATGAGGACTTGATGAGCTTGGCTCTCCTTGGTCTTCCGAAGAGTTGGCATTCCTATCAGGACTATGTCAATGGTCGGGAGAAATTTCTAGGATGGGAGAGACTTTGGTCGGATCTTGTGCAAGAGGAGATCAGGCGGAATACCAGGGACGAATCTTCATCAAAGGCATCTGATGAAGAAAATTGTGCTTTGGCTGCCAAAGCAAAGAAGGGGAAGGAGAAGGGTTCTCTTCTGAATCCAGTTTTTCCAATGATGGGAAGAAGGTTGACAAGTCGAAGGTGAGATGCTTTCGTTGTCATGAGTTGGGCCATTATGCTACTAATTGCCCAAAGAAGAAATCCAAGAAGGGATCCGGGGAAGGATATGAAGGTGAGGCACTTGCTTCACAATTTGAGTTGGATTTCACACTCTTCGCATGCATGGTTTCATCCATGGTGGGAAGTGGTTGGTTTCTTGACAGTGGAGCTTCTTTCCACATGACTGGCGACAAGAGTTCGTTTAGTACTTTGGAGGAGAAAGATCTCCAGATGCTCATAGCGATGGGTAATGATGAGAAGTATAGTGTCTCAGGTGTAGGCACGGTTATTTTTCAGAGGGAGCATGGAGCTCGCCTTACCTTGACCGATGTCATGTATGTACTAGTACTGAAGAGAAACTTGGTGTCGATCTTGATGCTGGAAGACAGAGGCTATGATGTAGTCTTCAGTAAGGGAAAGGTTTTCCTTAGACACATCATCAGTAGACAGGTGAAGCAGATTGGTTCACGGGACAAGAACCTGTATGCTCTTGAGGTTTAAGATGCATGCAAAGCCTTGAGCAGCGAGGAAATTGATGGAGACTTGATGGTTGAGAGCGAGGGTATATTACCTCTCAACATGCAGAGCCAGAAGATGTCGCAGACAATTGTGGAGGAGCCACGATTGGTGCAGCAGCTTCAGGAGGTTGTGGAGCAGCCACAACAAGGGAAGCTGAGAGGAGATCAAGTAGAGACATCTACTCATGTAGATACCTCCAATAGGGGGAAACTTCGAGCCAGGTGGGCTGAGGGATCACATGCAACCATACCTCCAGGTAGGAGATGGGGCGATATAGAGTGATCATCCCAAGGAGGAGGGGCAGGATCCTTGAGGTACCCGACCTCTTGGATGAGACCTTGCTACAGGAGCCCCGATGTGGAGTAGTAGGAACTGACTGATTGGGTAGAGACAGATGTCAGAGATGGATCACTTGTCAGTAGCAGGTAGAGCTTCAGCATCAGAGTATGTGCCTAGCCCAACAGAGTGGTCAGTTGGGAGTGTTTTTGTTCCAAGTGTTGCTGGAGCAAGTGGACCGGGCAAATGTGTTACATGCAGAACATTCCAGAGTTGCAGGGTAGGGGTTGCAGATAATCTATATCTTGTTGAGAGGGAGTGTTGAAAATGCAACAAGATGACGGAGCTTAGTGGAAAGGAGTCGCCTTCACTAAGTGGGCCCGCAAGTTATTTTTGGCACAAAGTCTATTTTTAGACTATGTCTATTTTTAGACATATGGATCATGGTCTATGAGTTGCAAGATGATATTTGTGGATGATTGGTCATGTTGGTAAAAATAGATGGACTTCTATTTTTAGACATATGGGCGGAGTCTATTTTTAGACTACCAGGCTAAAAATAGAACAGTCGAATATTATTAGCTCTTAATAATATTTGGACTATAAACATTATCTTATCCTCTTGGAGCACTTTAGTTCGAGCTACAGATGTGGCACATGCAACTGCCAGAAGGAAATACACTTTTCTTATGGGTCAGTTGAGCTATTGCATGATGGAATTTAGTTAGAACTCAAGTGATTGAGTTTGGTGGAGTTGATTGAGGAGTTGATGGAGTTGTGTTCAATTTGACTTAGTTGAACTAGTTGTATTTAGTCTAACTGCAGAATACACTAGTGATGAGTGATGTGAATTAATTATTAATTAATTCACTAATTATTAACTCATAAACTAACTAAAGAATACATCAGTTAACTCAGTGCATGGACAATTAAGTGGAGACAAGTGTTAGAGGTGAGTGAAAGGGCAAGACAACTGTCATTTGTGACTATAGTTGTGCATGAGATTTGCACAATCAATGGATTGAGTATTGCCAATGAGGATTGTGTGGTTCAGCCAAGGGAAATACGAGTTTGGATCAGCCATTCTCATCTATTCTCATGCAGGATTGCGCAGTGGAGGCAGGCAAGTAGTGGAGGAGATTTGAACCTGTGATTGATTCAGATCTGAGCTAGTTTGTGTGTAGCAGGTGGAGATAGTACTGAGTACCTGTGAGGAGTATTGTACTATGTATTGTTACATGTTCTTAATCATTATAATATACAGATAGTGTGGGGTTTTCAGTTGTATTCTTTCCCCGGGATACATACTGTGTTAATGTGCGCATGTGGTTGATGTTTCATTGTTTTTGATTCTGCAAATTGATGATCAACGTAGAGGAGGTTATGTATTATGCATGCATTCCACAATAGTGTATAATTAGGATAATCTCTGTGAATAAGTGTCATATTATTCAAAATTTCTACAAGTTTGGAGTAGTTTGTTCTTCTTTTTCAATGTTTGGAGTCTTTTTTAGCGGATTTTCTAATACAATTTTTGGAGGTTGTTCCATTCTTTCCTTGGAGGGAACTGAAGTGGTAGGTTGCTTATTGGAAGGTTGGTCATTGGTTACATCTTCAATGGTGGGACTGGGAGGATTCTGATTTGTTTTAGAAAGGATTTGGAGAGTTTTTGTAACTGGAGCTACTTTAATTTTCTTAGGTGTTAGGACCTCATATTGTCTCTTTTTGACCATACATTTGTTATAATGTCACCCTTTTTCAACTTACATTTAAAGTCCTTGATTACTGTTTTAACCCGAGTATCCCAAAGGTACACAATATTTCTTCTCATCACTATATGTTTAATTATTTTGCATATAATTATGCTATCTTCATTATTAACCATTGAATTGATAATGGCTGAGCGGTTAAAGAACAATGTGCAGTTCACGTTGCTGAAACTTCCTGGAGATTGCAAGACTACTTCCACAGTTGTTGAAATAGTAGGAACGACACACAAATCTTGTGGCTGAATAGTTGTGATCTGCAGTTTAGATTTGACAGCAGCAAAAGGAGATCACCGAAGGAGTTGCTATACTAGATGCAACGATCATGATCTAAAGACAGTATTTTTGTAACAACATTTTGTTAAAGGGAAAACTGACTTCCCTATTTTTGTACAAAGGGTTAAAATGGGACTTATAATGTAATTGTAATAGATGTCTCCTCTTTAAAAGGAGGAGACATCTACATTAGAGGGGGACGAACAAACAGTGAAGAGGGCTTAGTTGAAGGAACAGAACTGAAATTCTTTTTCTGTAACATGACATATTGACAAATGAATAAAATCTTGTTCTGAACATTTCTTTTTAGTTCTTGTTTCCTGGGGAATCTTGTGAGAAGGACAGGGCCCACCTTCATCACAAGATTCACCCATTTTATTTCTGCAGTGTGTTAAGTGTGTCTTTTATTCATGCTTTGTTAACATAAGTGTTTACTGAATATCATTTTGCTGAAACTATGTTTTCATTTCAATTGATCGCTGCAGCATTTATTTTACCAACAGTTAATTCATGTGTGTTGCAATTAAGTTTACAGAGCAACGTGGCGGCTTGATAATCAGGAACGGGTGCTGAAGATTCCCGATCCGGGAATAGGATCCTGTTCTCTATTACAACATAGCCAGCACTCTCCTATGCAGATTGATTCTTTAGATTACTTCCTTTAAGCATTCTTTGGTAGCTGTCTGCAATAGGTTATTTTTGTTGTAACTCAGAGTGGAGCTTCAGTTTGCTTAAGGCAAAGTGTGACTATTCTTTACTATAACTTTTGTTGCTTTTAGGATTGAGTACATATAGTGCGCAGTTTCCTTTGAAATAACAAGACTTCCCTGGGTTGACAATTTATGTAGCACTTTGTTGTTTAAATCAATAAGCAATTAAAGTGACCAACATTTTGGCGCCATTGCTGGGGAAGGCAATCATAGATTTTAAAAGCACTAATGATTTTCTTTTAGATATGCAGGATGCATGAGAGGACGCAAGAAAACTAATCCTACAGGTGGCAAGTGTTAGGTAAACTTGACTCAAGATAGAGTCAAAGTTGACCAGGTTAAACAGTGATGGTTTTGGGGCACATGGTATTATGCACCCATAGTATTCTACCCATGGTATTGTATGTAATGGAGCTTATAAAAGGCTGGAAGGACTTCATTGTAATGCAAGACTTGGGGGTGAGCGGTGAAGGCTCACTTGGTCGGATTGGCCAGGGTTTTGGCCAATGCTAATGAGATCTTATTAGGCTGGGTTTTTCCCCAGATTTGGGGTTTTCCAGGATAAACATTTGTGTTTATGTGTTTATGGTTGTTGCTGGTTATTTTTATATTTATTCCTCTCAATAATTATTTATGTTATGCAGTAAATTTCTTAACAACTGGTATCAGAGCCAGATATTGGCTTCAAAGGGATTCTTTGATGCCAGGGGTTTATAGTGCCTGATGAGATCAATGCAGCCCTTTTACAGATCTAGGTTTGGAAAATAATGGTGGAAAAATCGTACGTGGAAGAACCTCAAGGAAGAATGTGCAGAAGATAGTGTCGTAACTACCAGGGATCACAGTGCATTTGCGATATTTACCGGTTTGGAACACGCTGACGAATTGTTCAGGATTCATGCGGCTATTTAAAGAAGGTCAGCAGAAGAAAATTGTTCATGCGGCTTCGAAAATTGTTCGTTTTCTGCTACATGAGGCCACCGGTGCTGGAATCTATGAGGTTCTCATTGGGCTCGTAGTTGGAGTGGTTTGATAGAAGTTTTTGAGCACATCAAATTGAGAGAGGATGGATCAAAATCACAGCAGCAATAAACAAACAAAAAAAAATTAATGAAGTCAAAATTATTGCATGTAAATGGGCATACTACTGTAAGACCTAGTAAGGCATGTGTACCCCTCGGTGATCACCAGTAAAGTCTGGGTTAGACCTAGGTGATAGGGGGGATGTCTGGTTAACAATACCCCAGGTAAAAACTCTAGGGGGGTAAGAGCTAGAGTGAGCGGAATTGTCTCACTTAGCAGGTTTGGCTGGAGTTATTCAAGAAACCCCAAGTCAAGTTTAAGGGGGGAATTGTTAGGTAAACTTGACTCAGGATAGAGTCAAAGTTGACCAGGTTAAACAGTGATGGTTTTGGGGCACATGGTATTGTGCACCCATAGTATTCTGCCTGTGGTATTATATGTAATGGAGCTTATAAAAGGCTGGAAGGACTTCATTGTAATGCAAGACTTGGAGGTGAGTGGTGAAGGCTCACTTGGTCGGATTGGCCAGGGTTTTGGCCAATGCTAATGAGATCTTATTAGGTTGGGTTTTTCCCCGGATTTGGGGTTTTCCGAGATAAACATTTGTGTTTATGTGTTTATGGTTGTTGCTGGTTATTTTATATTTATTCCTCTTAGTAATTATTTATGTTATGCAGTAAATTTATGAACATCAAGGGCAAAGGAAGAAGAGGAAGAAAAACTTTTATTGATGAGATTATTTCAAAAGTTGAGACTTCTTAGAGGCTAAGCTCTCGAAGGCCACAGACTCAACACTCTCTCCAAACAGACTACCAAACAGATGAAGTAGTGGGACCTGAAAGGGTTGTAGAAACAGTAGAACATACCGAGGAACCAGTGGAGGAGATTGAAGATCCAATAGAAGATATTGAAATCGAAGAACCAATAGAAGATATTGAAATTGAGGAACCAATTCAGGACATTGAGAGTCTAACAGAAAACACTGAATACCGGGCAAGTGCAGTAGGAAAACAACGAATGGATGGAAACAATGAAGGAATCTTTGGCGGAGGATGTCGAGGAGGTGAAGGAAGAGGCGAGAATTCTCTCTCCATCTTGGAATTCCCTATTGAGGAACTTCCTAGAGGAATGACTCCTATGAAGAATATCCCACTCTCAACCCTACCTAATTTCCACGGTTTATCCTCTGAAGACCCTGATGAGTTTCTTTTCGAATTTGATATATTGTGTAGAAGTTATGATTATGTTAATAATGCTAAAAAATTAAAGTTGTTTCCAGAAACATTAAAAGGTAATGCACTAAGATGGTTTATGAGCTTGGGAGGTCATGTGATCACAACATGGGATTAGATGAAGGAGAAGTTTCTGGCCAAATACCAAGATTAGTGCCGGACAAGAGAAAAAAGGGAGGAATTATTCAGGATGGTTCAGAAGGAGGATGAAAATCTGGAGGACTTTTTGGAAAGACTCCAGTATAATCTGCAGAGATCCGAGCACCCTGATGTAAGTAAAGATATTCTCAAAACAATATTATTGAAAGGGGTAAGGGATGATTGTTTAGATATGTTAAATATGCTGGGTAAAGGGGATATATCTAAAGAATCGTATGATGAAATCGTTGACCTCTGCAAGAGATGTTCAAGAGGAGCTGCAAATAAATCAAAAGGCAGGGATAATACTTATTCAAGGGTCCAAAAATCAACCAGTGGGGCAGCAACAAGAGCTGAAATAGGTAATCTACTTGAGGAATTTAAAACTGAAATGTTAAGTTCTTTTGCTTCACAGATTGATACCTTGCAAGTTAAGAAGAAACAAGCAAAGGCAGAAGCCGCTTTGGCCATCTTCTGTCCTAAATGCAGAGAAAAGCATCCGCTAAGGGAATATCCATTGGACAAGGTACCAATCTGCACCATTTGTGAGAAGGACCATGAAACTCAACAACGCCCCTCTTTACCAGGGATAAAAACAGTGTTGCAACCAACGGAAGAGGAAGCTGAAGCAGTTTATTTGCTGACACAAAGGAGACAATGGCAACCACGAGGACAAGGTATGAACTCTAGTATGCCATTTAATCGTTGGAATAATTATCCTTATTTTAATCAAGAAAATTACCCACCCTTTAACCAAATGCAATACCCACCCTTTAATCAAATGAATTTCCCACCCATGCAACAAACAAACCCTCCCTTTGTAGACCCTGCAATGTGGACTCCTTGGCTTTTACAGCAATCTTATTTTAATCAATGGAACCCAAACTAGAGAGCTCAACAAACTCCATTCCCAAGCCAATTTCATCAGTTCCAGCAACAACTCTCTCTCTCGTCAGGTACTCCACCGAATAATCAGACAATGAAACCCCAGCTACCTATACAACTGAACCCTAACCCTAATAATAATAAAGTTGTGCAATGTAATGATATTCATTTGCAATCTGGGAGAGTAATTGAGCCGATTATAGATGATATTACCTCTTCCAACTCTGATAAAGAAGAGATAGAAAAGAATAATTTACCTAATAAGGGTGCTGAAACAGTCAAGCCATCCTCTAATAAAACTGCTGAAATAGTAGAGACACCATTCCCTGAACGTCTAGTTCTCACTAAGACACTTGAGCCACCTATTTTTAATTTTCTAGGGGAATTGCAGAATCTTTACGTTAAAATTCCACTTTTACAAGCACTCAGAGATGTACCAATCTATGCCATAACCGTTAGAGACATTTACATCAAGAAACCTGGTAGAAAGGCTAAAGATCCCCTTACAGTTCATGTGATGGGTGATCTAGCTGCTTTAATGTCAGAAAAAGTTCCTCCTGTAAAATATGGTGATCCTGGTCACCCTACGATCACAGTACAGGTTGGAAAAAATATTGTTTCACGAGTTCTGGTAGACCTAGGTGCTGTTATAAATATTATGACCCTTGAAACTGCACAGCTGTTACAGTTGAAAAATGTAATTAGAGAGACACCAACTATCCTGGGATTAGCTAATCATTCCACAATCAAACCAGAGGGGGTTATTGAAGACCTGATCATTTCAATTGAATCATGGAATTACCCAGCCGACTTTGTTGTATTACAGACTAAAGCAAAGTTGGGGGGGCATCCTCTGATTTTGGGGAGACCCTAGCTGGCTACAGCAAATGCCTTTATCAGTTGTAGGTCAGGTTCAATGACAATTTCTAATGGATGTGAAACTAAGAAGCTTACTCTTTACCCTCATGCTACACCTATGGTTAACAATGATGATTCTGTATGGTTAGACTATGAGGATAATGATTCTCAACCCATTTTGACCATTGGACAAGCCTTAACTCTTAAAGACACCACAGAAGATGAAGTAATTAGTAATTTTATTTCTGAACCTTCCTCAGTTACTTCTGAAACATATAATCAATTAACTGCAATTCTGGATCCTAAAACACAGGAAAAGTTTAAATTTGAAAATTTACCTCAAACATCAACTTCTATCTCCTCTAAAAGCATAACAGTAGAAATTGAACCTGGCAAAACATTGAACATAAACCCCAATTTATCAGATGCTGAAACACAATAGCTAATGAAGTTGCTCTGTGAAAACAAGGAAGCATTCTCATAGGACTAAACAGACGTGAAGGGGATCTCTCCTGAATTATGTACTCATCGTATCTATATTAAGGAGGGGGCCAGACTAGTCTGTCAACCCCAGCGGTGAATGAATCCCAATTTGAGGGAAATTGTTAAGGAAGAACTTCAAAAGTTGCTTGATGCATGGTTTATATACCCCATATCTGACAGTGAATGGGTTTCTCCATTGGTGATAGTACCTGAGAAAAACGGGAAATGGAGAGTGTGTGTAGATTATAGAGCTTTAAACAAAGCCACTCAAAAAGATCATTTTCCCTTGCCATTTATTGATCAGGTACTAGACAGTTTGTCAGGAAAGAAATTCTTTTCCTTCTTAGATGGTTTTAGCGGATATAATCAAATCAAAATTGCACCCCAAGACCAACACAATACCACTTTTACTAGTCCTTGGGGAACTTTTGCTTATAGAGTTCTCCCATTTGGACTATGTAATGCTCCAGCAACGTTTCAAAGAGCAGTGATAGGTATCTTTTCTGATATGCTTAATGACTCTATGGAAATATTTATGGATGACTTTACTCCTTATGGTGTGACTTTTGAAGATGCATTACAAAACCTTGAGAAAATACTTAAATGATGCATACAAGCTAATCTTTCCTTGAGTACTGAAAAATGTCATATGATGATGAATGAAGGAATTGTACTGGGACACTTCATTTCATTCCCTGGGATTCAAGTAGATCCATCCAAAGTACAGGTAATTCAGACCCTTCCTATTCCTAAAACACAAACTGATGTAAGAAGTTTTTTAGGACATGCTGGATATTACAGAAGATTTATCAAAAACTTTTCTAAAATAGCTTCTCCTTTGTTTGTGTTACTTATGAAAAATACTGAATTTAAGTGGAATGATGCCTGTCAGAAATCATTTGATGAACTTAAGCATCAGTTGTCTACAACTCCTATTCTGAGGGGACCTGATTGGGCACTTGCCTTTCATATATCCTCTGACGCTTCAAACGCTGCAATTGGAGCTGTCTTGGGACAAGAAGAGAATAATCTTCCTTATGCTATCTATTTCATTAGTAAGAATATGACACCTACTGAGCTTAATTATACAGTTACTGAGAAAGAATTCTTAGCAGTCATTTATGCTATTAATAAATTTCGACATTACATTACTGGTTATCCTACTTTTGTTCATACTGACCACTCGGCTATCAAGTATTTAATGAATAAATCTGTCACAAATGCTCGAGTTACCAGGTGGTTATTGTTACTACAAGAATTTGATATTACAATTGTAGATTGACCAGGTAAAGAAAATGTAGTTGCTGATTTCCTTTCTCGGATAAAAACTGATGATAATACTCCAGTAGATGATTCTTTTCCTGATGAGTACTTGTTTGTAGTATCTTCTCACTCACTGTGGTATGCAGACATTGCCAATTATCTGGTTGCAGGGAAGCTACCATCACACCTATCACATCGGGAGAAAAGAAAGATCATTCAACAAAGTGCTCAGTATAGCTGGATAAGTGGGTGTCTTTTTCATATAGGACTTGATCAGGAAATCTGAAGATGCATTAGAGAAGATGAGGTTTATGATATATTGAAGGCTTGTCATGATGGCCCTTGTGGAGGGCATTTTGCTGATAAGGGAACAACACATAAAATTCTCAGGATGGGCTATTATTGGCCCTCACTTTTCAAGGATGCAAAGAAATATGTCAGGGCCTACGACAGTTGTCAGAGAATGGGCCAACCCAATCGTAGAGATGAAATGCCACTGAACCCCCAGGTAATACTTGAACCCTTTGAAAGATGGGCTCTAGATTTTGTAGGGCCCATTAATCGTCCATCCAACCAAAGAGTTTATATATTGGTTTGTACAGATTATATGACTAAATGGGTGGAAGATAAGGCACTTATTAGAGCTAATGAAGAATCTGTTTTAACCTTTTTATTTGAAGAAATCTTCGTTAGGTTTGGAGTGCCTGGAGAACTAGTCACAGATGGAGGACCTCCTTTTAATTCTCATGGTTTTAAAGCTACGCTTCAAAAATATCATATCAATCATAAAATGACTACACCTTACCACCCCCAAGCTAATGGTCAGGTGGAAAGTACAAATAAAGTCATAGAAGCTATTTTAACAAAAACAGTGAAGGGGAATAGGAAGGATTGGTCTCAAAGACTGCCTGAGGCATTATGGGCTTACAGAACTACCTAGAGAAACACTATAGGTTTTTCACCCTATAAATTGGTTTATGGTAAAGTGTTGTTTTTCCTTTGGAATTTGAAATTAAAACCTTAAGAACTGCTTTAGCTGTTAACCTTGATTTGACTGATGCACAGACAGCTAGGTTGCAACTGCTGCAGGAACTGGATGAAAAAAGGTTGGATGCCATCCACCAAACAACTATGATTCAACAACAAAGAACCAGGTGGCATGATAAAACTAGTAAGCACAAGTAGTTCCAAAAAGGTAATTAGGCTCTATTGTATGATTCTCAGTTTGAAAATTTTCAAGGAAAATTACGAACAATGTGGTTGGGACCGTACGAGATAGATATTGTTTTTCCCAATGGAACAGTAAGGCTCCTAACAATTGATGATTCTAGAACACCATTGTTAGTGAATGGGTATCAGCTTCGTCCGTACTGGCAACCAATTTCTAAGGAGGATTTTAAAGCCACTTGCATGGCAGATTCACATTATATCTTTTTGGGGGAGCCTGTTGCCCCTCATTGCATCTAATCTCTACATTATATATTTTTCTATTATTAGATCATATTATTTAACTAATAATCCCTGTCAAGGGTTGCCATGTTATAATTTATTATTTTGCAGATCTCAGATTGGGAGGTTGGTTGGAAAGAACAATTGTATTGCAAACAGGATCAAGTTTCATTTTGGAAGCATTCTCATTTCACCTCAATTCATAGCTCACTTTCGCACATTACCTATCAACAACACTTTCCTATTTTTCTTTACAGCAACATTTCTCTTTATCTTCCTTGTTGTTGAAACACCAGTTTCCCATTGCTGCAACACCATTTTCCCTGTTGCTGAAACACCATTTTCCTGTTGCTGCAACACCATTTTCCCTGTTGCTGAAACACCATTTTTCCCGTTGCTGAAACACCATTTTCTCCATTACTGAAACACCGACTTTCTCCATCTTTCCCTAAAACACCAATTTTTCCCATTTTTCCTATAATTGAAACATTAATTCTTCTCAAAAGAATGGATACATTAATTTCCATTGTGAGAAATATCTATTGATCCTTATTACTTTATTATTTCACGACCTCCTATGTTATAAAAGCCTTTCATACAAATACCCTCCGATTACAAAACCCTTTTTATAACCATTCGTGATCTTCTAGCAGCGACATTTTGGAATATCAATCAAAGGTAAACATGAGGTATGCATTTTTATGTGTAAATATTAAACTATAGTTAATGAGAAGATTGTGACATGACTACCCAATCACCGTACATTCAAACTTATCATTTGAGCTGCAGCTGGGGGGGAAAACCAAAACTTTGCAATCATTTCACGATACACCAATCACCGTCGTTTTTTTACCACGATTATGTCCCGTCACCCCATCTTTTTCTTATTATTTCATGACCTTGTTTCCAAAATTTACTCTGTTTCGAGTGCGGTAACTTGGCTCTATACTGTGCATTTTACTGAAGCAAGTAATTATGGGAGGCAACGCTATTCGAAATGAACCCGGTTCAACAACTATATTGGAATTGCACCAAGAGGCATATTAGATTTTTCAGCAAGCAGGCTGGGTGGATTATTTTCGAAGGCTCCAAGAATTTTATCCTTAGCAAGTCCTTGAATTCGCATGCAATCTACAGTAAGGCTATTCTACCGTTCAAGGAGTCCGAATTCTAGTAACAGATGATGATATAGCACAGGTTTCAGGTTTACCGGCCGCTGGCATTTGATGGTTCAGTCGCCACCACATCATTTTGAATGCACAACAGGACTTCCTTCTACCAGGAGAGCGGGTCGAGCCTAAAGGCAGGGGTGTTGCACTTCATTCATTACCACCTCCATGGCCGAAGGTTGCCGAATTTGTAAAGCACTATCTCACCTGCGAAGGGCGTTACCAGGTAGTTTATCAGCATGATTTTGTTCTATTGAATCATTTAAGACATGGTCGTCTGTTAAATATGCCATATTATCTACTTGGGTGTCTAAATAATATGTCACATTATTCCATGAATGCGAAGTACCCACTCCTCTCCCTCACCCACCATCGTCTTGTTAAGCTTCTAATTCAGAAGGGCTTTGCTCAACAGAATCCCCCTCTTCTTAAAAATCCACCCCTAGCACCCCATGAAGACGCTGAAATTCCTCAAGCAGCAGCCGAAAATCCCCAAGAAACTGTTGGAGTTCCTCGAGCAGCAGCCGAAAATCCTCAGGAATATACTGAATTTTCTCAAACAGCAGCCAAAACTCCCCAATTAAATGCTGAAAATCCCCAACAGACCCCTGGAATCCCTCAGCAAATTGGAAATCTTTCTATACAACAACCAGGGAGTGTCTTTGATTCCCCACCACCCGTGACAGTTAGTCCAATTGACCCCTCCATTGCATCGATCCCACCCCATAATTTAGCTGAATCATCCACTCCCACTGTCCATATCCCCAATGATGATTCAGATGATAACATTCCCATTGCAAGGCTAAAAAGGAAAAGGCAAGAAAAGGTTGCACCCCTACCAAAAAGATGAACAAGGGCCTCAAGTAAAGTAGTTATCACTTCTGATGACCCTCCTACCCCCGAAAAAGCTACTCATAAAAGAAAAACCATTGTTCTTCCTACCTTTTTACCTTGAAGACGAACGAGGTCGTCTTCTGAAGCAGCAATTAAAACTACTACCCTAAATTCCCCGCCTATTATCCTAAAGCCCCATACCCCACCACTGTCCCAAGGCCCTAAATCTTTACCTACCTCACCCTCGGGTACTGAAATTCAAAATGCATAGGATTTTGTGGCATCATTCCTTTCAGAGAACGTAGCTGTTACACAAGAACCAACTACTAATTCAGTAGCTGCTCCACAAGAACCAGCTGCTAATTTATCAAAAGTGGATACCCAAGATGATATACGGCATGTAGCTACTCCACAAGAACCAGCTACCGACTCAGCAGGTGTTACACAAGAACCACCTGCTAATGTCCATAGAATAGACAATCTGGATATAGCTGCCCCACAAGAACCAGCTACTGACTCAGCAGGTGCTACATAAGAACCACCTGCTGATGACCAGAAAATAGATGACCTAGATGTAGCTACCCCACAAGAACCAGCTACTGACTTAGCAGTTGCCACACAAGAACCACCTACTGATATCCAGAAAACAGATGACCTGGAGGTAGCTACTCCACAAGAACTAGCTACTGACTCAGCAGTTGCCACACAAGAACCACCTGTTGATGTCCAGGAAACAAATGACCAGGATGTAGTTGTGCCAACTACTGACTCAGCAAGTGTTACACAAGAACCACCTGCTGATGAGCAGAATATAGATAATCAGGACCTAGCTTTGCAGTTAGTAGTTGTTACACAAGAACCATCTGCTGATATGAAAAATGTGGATGCACAGCATGATATAGCAGCTACAGAACCAGCTGATGATTCAACTAATGTCACACAAAAGCTACCTGCTGAAGCTACAAGCAATGAAGCCGCTACTGAAAAACAGCCTTTCCACTCATTAGAATCAGCTACTGAGACAGTGATTGCTGCGCAAAGCCCAGTCACTTTGGCGTCCCTTTTACAAGAAAATGAGTTTCTGAAATCAGAGCTCGAGGTTTATAAACAGGAACTAATAATGGCAAGGGAAGCCTATGAAAGAGAGCTTAATCTGTACACCTTAGCTCATGCAGCATCTGCAGCCGAGAAAAGTGCAGAGAAAGATCAATATAGTGAATACATGTGCAGCCAATGTGGTAATATTTATCAGCAAGCTGGTTATAGGATAGTCGAAGTCCCATTGCCTGGAGCCACTCCTGTATCGACTCCTGTTATAGTTAAGAAGGAACACCCTACTATTACAAAAGAACCAGCAGGGCTTTCAACAATTTTTGAAAAGGAAGTGAAACCAAAAATATCTCGGCCTACCCCGGTTGTTAAAACTGAAAGTCCTGCATCAAGGCCTACAAAGACTGTGTTTACCCAGACTGAACTTTGGCAGCCAGAGACTGTCTGCACTCAGACCATAAGCACTCAAGCACAAATGGATGCATGGAAGAAGGAATATGTTGATTCATAGGAAAGGATCTTGCAAGAACATAAATTATCATGGCAAAATCATGCATATGCAAATTGGGAAGTGTTGGAACAGTCTTTTGCACAACACAGGGAAAATAAACAGTTAAAAACTAAATTTTCCCTCGTGTTTAATTTTGTTCAGAGACTACTAGCCACCAGGAAACCATCTTTTAATTATTCTGAGTTTCTGGCAGAGCACCTAGCATTCTTCCAAGCAAAGGCAATCAGAGATGGACGAGCTCATGAGGTATCTACACCTCAAGAGTTTATCAAAACATTCACAGAGGCATCATTTAGTGAACAAAACTTGCTCTGTGAACTATACCTCCATAATGAAGCCATGCCTGAGGATAGGAAATTTAATCTGATTCCTTTGGTTGGGGACATTCAGATTAGAGCCTTTGTCTCTTTCCTGGCTAATCAACTCACATGGCAAAATGCCTTCCTTTCAGCCAAACACAATGAAGATAATCGCCTTCTGTGGATTCGATCTGAACCACAAAATGCTGTTGTTTTTGTTGCTGAACATCATCGGTTTTTAAGGGAACCAGGAATGACTGAGCATTTGAGAGAACTATAGGCAGCAGTCTTACAATATTTCCAATATTATGTCAAAACCAAGGGAGCTCTTGCCTTGCAAGCAAACAATCTATTTTGGGAACACTGCCCTCAGGAGAGAAAGGAATATCATCCCTTTAACCCTCTAAATCTTCAAACAGCAATTTCACGGCTACCTAATTATGTGAAATGCATTCAACAGTATGCTGAAAAGTGGTTAGGATATCATTTTCACTTTCCTCTTCTATGGTTGCTAGCACAGTAGTATAAGGCTTATTTCAGGTTGTCCAAAAAGGAGGAGCTCACAACATGGCAGAGAATACAGAATGTCCAGGGTTTCAGAGATTTGGTTGATAGCACCTTCTATACTTACTACCTAAGCAACTTGCACTGTACAGCCCAGTACTCGGACTCAGACTCAGAGTAAACGTTGCATGAGGACATGCAACCCTTTCAGTTGGGGGGGATGTTAGGACCTCATATTGTCTCTTTTTGACCATACATTTTGTTATAATGTCACCCTTTTTCAACTTACATTTAAAGTCCTTGATTACTGTTTTAACCCGAGTATCCCAAAGGTACACAATATTTCTTCTCATCACTATACGTTTAATTATTTTTCATATAATTACGTTATCTTCATTATTAACCATTGAATTGATAATGGCTGAACGGTTAAAGAACAATGTGCAGTTCACGTTGTTGAAACTGCCTGGAGATTGCAAGACTACTTCCACAGTTGCTGAAACAGCAGGAATGACACACAAATCTCATGGCTAAATAGTTGTGATTTGCATTTTAGATTTGACAGCAACAAAAGGAGATCATTGAAGGAGTTGCTATACTAGATGCAACGATCATGATCTAAAGACAGTATTTTTGTAACAACATTTTGTTAAAGGGAAAAATGACTTCCCTATTTCTGTACAAAGGGTTAAAATGGGACTTATAATGTAATTGTAATAGATGTCTCCTCTTTAAAAGGAGGAGACATCTAGATTAGAGGGGGACGAACAGACTATGAAGAGGGCTTAGTTGAAGGAACAGAACTGGAATTCTTTTTCTGTAACATGACATATTGACAGATGAATAAAATCTTGTTTTGAACATTTCTTTTTAGTTCTTGTTTCTTGGGGAATCTTGTGAGAAGGATAGGGCCCACCTTCATCACAAGATTCATCCATTTTATTTATGCAGTGTGTTAAGTGTGTATTTTATTCATGCTTTGTTAATAGAACTGTTTACTGAATATCATTTTGTTGAAACTCTATTTTCTTTTCAATTGATTGTTGTAGCATTTATTTTACCAACAGTTAATTCATGTGTGTTGCAATTAAGTTTACAGAGCAAGGTGGCAGCTTGATAATCAGGAACGGGTATTGAAGATTCCCACTCCAGGAATAGGGTCCTGTTCTCTGTTACAGCATAGCCAACACTCTCCTGTGCAAATTTATTCTTTAGATTACTTCCTTTAAGAATTCTTTGGTAGCTGTCTACAATAGGTTGTTTTTGCTATAACTCAGGGTGGAGCTTCAGTTTGCTTAAGGCAAAGTGTGACCAGTCTTTACTACAACTTTTGTTGCTTTTAGGATTGAGTACATATAGTGCGTAGTTGCCTTTGAAATAACAATACTTCCCTGGGTTGACAATTTATGTAGCACTTTGTTGTTTAAATCAATAAGCAATTAAAGTGACCAACATTAGGCTGATTTGGTATTTCTTTCTTGTTTTGGTCCGGAGCATCAGTGTTCTTTTTTCTCCTCAAATTGTACTATTTATGCACTTCGAAGATAGCAGAAGCATACCCTTGCTTGTAGTCGAATGATTCTCCAGTTTGGGTATGGAACTGCTAAAGCATGTGTAATTCCTTATCATCTTGAGTGAGGAATACAGTTTCTTCATCATCTATTCCCATTAAATTAATTTGGGTGTCTTGCTCAGGGTCTTCTGGATGGGAAGTTTCAGCATAGTTCTCTTGGAAAGGAGGTCTAATATTCTGATCAGGCCCATTTTTTCCAGTATTTTGGTTTTGATTCTTTCTAAAGTTTGGATTTCTCACTGGACGTGCCTGTTGGTTGTCCCAATGAGGCTTACTTTCAATGTTTCCCATCCTATCCATTAGTTTTTCCATTCCTTTGGCTAGAACATCCATTTTAAGGTCAAAATGTTAGGTTTCATCTTTCAAGGGTGCTCTCCTTTCGTTCTTAACCCTAGCTCTTTTTGCTAGCAGATTAGCTTCTACACTAACTGCTGCACTCTGCATATCTTCTAGCATTGGGGGGTTCCTCTCTCTAAGTTGAAAATCCATATCAGTGTCAAACCCGTCTAGAAACTTTATCAGAGCTAAGCCAGGTGGGGGTCTAAGGTCAACTGGTATTGCATTATACACAATGTTAAATCTAGTACAGTAGTTTTGAATTGTTTCATTTGGTCCCCTCTTGATGTTTCAATATTCAGAAAGGATTTGAAAAGGGTTCTTTTTCTTTTCCCATCTATTTAAAAATTGCTGGTAAAAAACTTCTAAACTATCTATACTATTGTTAGGCAGAGATCTAAACCATGTTCTCACTTCTCCAACTAGAGTTTGGGCAAAAATTCTCATTTGGACATCTCCAATGTCAATTTCATGCAATTCGAAATGATCTGTCATTTTTCTTGTGTGATACTATGCTGTGTAGGATCTAGTGCCATCAAATAGGACGATTTTACTCTCGTAATCTTGTGGCATGACACCTTGAGGAGTAGGTATCACAAGAGGGGCATATTTATTTGCGATGGCTCTAAGTTGGTCAGGAATGAGAACTGGAGTTGGGGTAACAAGCGGTGTTTGATGGGTAGTGAGAGGCTGAAGGGGAAGTGAAGGTATGAACGAAGGGGTGGAATGAACTTCAGAGATGTGAGGGAATAATGGTGAACTAAGGGAAGTTGACGCTATTTCAGAAAGTCCAGGGATCTTATCAGTAGTAAGGGATGACTAAGAGGAATTTAGAATGTATTGATCTATTGACTGTTTGCCCTTTGGACCTCAAGATCATTAATGAATTCTGAATCTAGAACTATGTCGTCAAGTGCACTTTCAGACTTGGTTTTGAATAGGGAGAGGTCAAATGACTCGTCAAAAGGGAGGTCTTCTAAAAATAGCCACTCATCAGGACAAGAATCTACTTTGATTAAAGGTCTTGGGCTTACTGAACTTTCTTGTCTTTTGGTTATTCTCGAAATAAGGTTGGGATTGTCAAATATTGGGGGAGGGTTTGGATCCGGGTTGGACCTAGTATAATGAGTTCTCCTTGAAGCCAGATTTCAAGCTTTTTTTTTATTATTAATTTTTTTATGAAATTTTAGAAGTAACTTCTAATAAACCCTTTAAGAGGCTTGAAATAAAAATTTCAAATTTCTCAAAGGTTTATTAAGACTGAGGGTTTGATTCCCCAGTATGGTCGCCACTATGTTATCACTCAGAAGTCTTCCCTAGAAGCTATAAAAAGAAGGAATAATACGAGGCAACCACAAACCTAATCTTTTAGACTCATGTTCTAGCCAACCTAAGTCCATAGAGGGCTCTCTCTTTATAATTTAACTTTGTTTTGGTGGGATTTTAGGCTAGTTCTTAGTGCTCATGAGGTTTTTATTTTGATTGGGCGGTGGAATTCTAGGAACAGATGGACAGAACAAGGCTTTCAAGCCATTGGGCTATGGAGTCAATCAAAGGATGGCTTAACTAGATCAGAT
The DNA here is from genome assembly GCA_031772625.1 of Pinus tabuliformis. Taxonomy (NCBI): domain Eukaryota; kingdom Viridiplantae; phylum Streptophyta; class Pinopsida; order Pinales; family Pinaceae; genus Pinus; species Pinus tabuliformis. Next base: position 74,239,446 of record CM062816.1, read on the forward strand.
CAATCACTAAAGGAAGAGTTCACAGGGTAGGCTAGCAAAGCAAAAGGAAAATCTACAGGTTCAAATGGGTGAGGTAGTCCTAACCAGGGTGAAAGGGAAATGAAGAATCCTTAAACCAGGATCAAGATGAAGAGTAGAAGGAGATTAGTAGCAAAGGGAAACTAACAATCCTTTACTATGGACCTAGGGGGAAAACTACAAAAGTAAGGGAGCAATTAAGAATTCCCAGACCTAGATAGTTTAGCAAAAAACATAGAGAAAGTAAAAAATCAAGACAGAGAGCATTAAAGCTAATTTTGAAATATCATTTTTTGTTTACCATTCAGATTTCATAGAGACATATGTCAATATTTATAAACATGAAGAGAAAACATTAATAAACATGAGAGATAATACTTATTTGATTTCCACTGTGCACAAGAATCCTATGAAATGTTTTTAACTTTATTCCATGATCCAGCAAGCCAATCCAATCTTGATTACAATAGCTCCTTAACTTGATAAGAAATTTCTACAGAAATGTCTTTGAATCCACACTAACTACTTCAAAATGTGAAGTATTTATACAAATAATATTACAAAATATCTCATAACAGTTTGAGAATTATTCTAGGAAATTAAAAATATCTTCAAGCATGAAGATAGAGATAGATGGAAAACTACTTCTTGTTGTCCCTTTTATTAAGATTGTGATGGTTGTTGTAGTTCGAATTTGGCTCTTTTAGTTGACTAATATCTATGTGCTGGAATCACTTTATGTCTTCAACTTACTGATACTCTTTACCCGCTACACTTTGACCCTATTTCACCTGGCTACCATGTAGATTTACTGCAGTAACTTTATAGTAAATCTGTTAATTTTACCCACCATTCATCTTCAGGTAATTTTACCTTTAGCATCTTTCGGTATGTCTCATCTACTTCGGTGTATTTGGAAAAAATTGATTTATTGACAAATAGGTGCTTTACCTCATGCTCCAGGAAGAATAGATTTTCCAAATTGTCATACAATACCTTTCCTGTGGGCAAAGCTTTAACTCCTGAAGTGCTAGCTTGGTATTTAGCCAACTTGTTTAGTTTATCTACATAGTCCTATCGGGTCATAATATTTTCATGGATGACCATAGGACTGGGAAGGCCTTTTCCCTCAAAATTCCAAACTTTGTCATGAACCTGTCAATTTCAGCTTGCATGTTTTGGAATCTTTTCTCCAAATTGAGCATAAGGTTTCTCTTGGTCAGGACCTTTTTTAGTTCTATGATGGTTTCAGTTCTGTCTTCTATTGCAGATGAAATCAAAGGGGTCATATTTCCATATGAAGCTTTTTTTCAGTTTGAGCCTTTGCAGGATTTCATCTGCTTCTCTTCCAGCCTCTCTACTATTGCATACAAAGGGGCCTAGCAGGTATTTTATTATGAGTTGGGCCTTTTTCTTGGCCTTTACAAAATGTACCTCATCTGAGTTGATTATCTGCCTGTAGTACTCTAGAGAAAATAACCTCATTGGGAGGTATCCTGGTAATTTGTAGGGTGCTAACTCACAACCATATATTTTGATTTCAATGTGATTTTGGTACAAGTACCAATCTCCCACTTTATGTTGTTTAGACAGCTGTAGGACCCTCCTGATATCTGCACTAATCCTTGGGGGAGGACTTCCTAACATCATGGTTGTTACTAGATGCACAAAAAGTTCTATGAAGTTTTTGTAAGTATATGCAGAATCATATTGGTGGATCAATGGGGTCTAGAAGACTACTGATCTAGGTTTGCCTCTGGTATCAAACTTTTGAAGAGTGAATGGAAATTTATCAACTTCATAGTATAGGAAAAGGTGATACAAAACTGATGAGTACTTAAAAACTCTTTCATTGTCCATTCTCATGAATTGATCATGCATTTTATCTGTAATGAATGTGGCATAATTAAACATGATGGCAGGGGGCTATCCAGGAGTGAAAATTTACATGAAGGCAATAATTATTTCATCAACATAGTCAGTGGTAGTATAGCCTAAAACACTAGATATCATTGATATAATGTCTTGGCCAATTTTGGAAAAATTGGTCCACATGTATGGGGGAGGGTCTTTTGGTATGTTTCTTTCTTCCACAATGAAGGTTTGGAATAATTGAGCACATCTAGGAAGGGTAATTCTAGGGAATCAGTCCAGAAGGTCTCCAATAGAGATGGGGGTCAGTTTTTGCCCTGGTTGCAACTGTAGCATTTCATTGATGGATTTAGCAATGATGGTGAAAAGTACAGTATGGTTAGGGGACAACACTGCTCTTAAGCTGGGATTTTAGTTCATATGGCAATAGTGGACAATTTCAGGAAAGATATGGACTCTAGGGAATTGGTACTTGGGCAAGTTTGATTCCCAAAGACCTATTTTATCTGAGTGGTTTAAGTACTGGTCTCTGTACCTGCAACATAACTTCAATGGGGATTCCTCAATAGTGTTGTCCTGTATTTGAAAATCTTTGTCCACCAAAGGGAGATGGTCTAAATCCAGGTGGGAAGTGGTAATTGGTCGGATATTCATTGAAATAGGAGCGACCATTCTTGGTTCTTGTGGATTCAAGAATGGGAGGAAAAGGGTTTTCAGTCAAACAGGGGACAATTTGGTTCAATTCAGAGTAGTTTTGGGGTTGCTGGGCAAATATTTTACTTAATTACTTGATAACTTAAAACAATTGAGTAACAGTTTTGGGAAGAGACAGGGTTTCTTGGTAAATTCAAATAAATACCTGGTTTTTTCCCTGAATGGGTCGATGGATGACTATGCACAGTTGCAAGAGGTGTAGTTGACTGAAAGATGGACTGGAAGTTTTAGTGGCTTCTGCATGTTGGCAGTTGGACGTAGGTTGACAGTTGCACATAGTCTGTCGCTTGCATGAAGGCCTACATTTTCTTTTTCCATGATAAAACTAAAAACAATGAGTTTTTTTGTTATATTTGCAAAGTCAACCATTGGTAGGTACACAGGGTTTATTATAAAGTTTATATTTCAAACTTTCGGGGCAGGGTATTAATATAAAGGTTTTGTTTATAACTATATACGGGAAGGGTTACATTCTTTTTTGGGATTTAATATATATATATATATATATATATATATATATATATATATATATATATATATATATATATAAGTATAAATTAATATGGAAATGAAACAGCGTTAATGTCTAAGGTATTCATTTATTTGTTATTTTCATAACACATTATACTTAGGCTTGAAGTGTTTTTTGGGTTTTTTGAAGAAAAGGGATTTTTCCATGGGGGGATGATCACTTTTTCTAAGGTTTTATCTTTAGAGAAAGGGGTTTATTAGGGGAAAATGGCTTTTCCTTTCGAAGATGATGTTTTTCTTAGGAAAAGCGATATGTTAGGGAATATGAGTGAATTTGAAGGGGGTGAATTTTCATGAGGAGACTTTTAGTACTTAGGACCTATAAGTCATTGGGCCAAGGATCCAGTCCCTCTAGAAGTCAAAGAAATGCTCTAAGCCTCTTTAACTTAAGATTTTAGGTACTTTAAGACTTTTCTTGGAAATTAGTTAAGTGGAAAATGTAATGAGTGAGGGAGGTTAATCAATTGACTTTGTGAACTTTGATACATGCTCAATTTTCATCCATACTTAGAAATTTGGTGATGAAAGTGAATAATATGCTCTCATCTAATAATCATAATTCTGCAACCATCTCTCTACTTACCCACCTACTCATCCTACCATTTTTACTTCTCTTTAATAGGGTGCACTTAAGCTGACAAACCCTTATCAAAACATTTTTCTTTTCTTTTACAATAGTATTCTATCTAAGTCTAACCTTATTACATCCAAGGGATCAGATTAAACAGTTGAGCTCCTTTTATTTACTCTATCTAATCTAACTATCTACCAAGATTAAACAGTTTGGTCAGATTTTATTCTCTATCCCTAAGCATAAAATTGAAAACATGAAATAGTCAAGTTTAAACATTTTGACTATTCATGGATTGTGGCAAATGTAACAAGCTTCACACAATCTTTATTCTGCATCAAAATTAACAAGGAGTGGCATTTTGACTTACACACTTTCATGGTATTTTTTCTTGGGGTTCATTTTTTCATCTTTTTTTACCTTTTTATTCTTTTTGTCTTTTGATTTTTCTTTTAGGACATACCGTCTTTACATTTTTTTATTTTTTGAATATGGAAAACATTTTCAAAAAGCAAAGGTATGTACATATTACAGAGTTAATCTTAGCCATTCAAAAATTATGACTCCTATTGGTATAGGAACCTAACAATGGCTCCACTTGGGGATGGCATTTCTTGGTGAAATGTCAAGAACTAGTAGATCAATGGCCTTCTGAATTACTATGATCTTACTCTGAAACTTTTCCTTTTTATTGTACTGCATTATTACTATTTATGATAGTGAAACTTTTGAAGCTTAGGGCCTTCTCTTCAGGTTTCAACTCCAAAAATTACCATCCAATCAACACTAAACATTTTGAAGAATAAATATGTACAAGTGATTAGTGAAATTAGTGACTAGGAACTATGTAGTGCTTAAGCATTCGACCATTAACTGGTCCTTCTACTTATGCACCGTCGAATTATTTGAGGAAAAAAGCATTATTACCCATGAAAGCTTAAATGATGTAAGGGCCTTTCCATAGGAATTCAAACTCCCCATTTTTACCTTTATCCTCCCTTTTTGAGTCTCATTTCAGAACTTTATCTCTTAGGTAAAATTATTTTTCCTTAGTCCTTTTGTCAAAATCTTTCTTGATCCTTTCCTACACTATTTGGGATCTGATATACACTTCTTCCCTAGTCTGTTGTAAGTGAATTGTTTGGTTGATCCTCCTTTGAATATCATTTGGCTCAACCTGCACTTCTTGGAGTAATTTCATCACTGGTGTTCCCAAGGAAGATGGGAAAACAACCTCCATTCCATAAACTAACTAATAAGGGCTGGTACCAATGAATTTCTTTGTGGTCAGCCTATCTGCCCACAAGGCATTTACTAGCTTCTTGTTCCAAGTTTTCTTGTTATCTTCCAACAATTTTTTTATGACATTCACTAAGCTCTTGTTGGAAGACTCTGCTAGTCCATTTCCTTGGGGATAATAGGCTGTTGAGTAACCCAGAGTTATATGGTATTTGTTACATAAATCAATCATTCTCTTGTATTTGAAAGTTCTGGATTTAAGAGATCTGTGGTTTGTATCTTTTGACTCAGTTACCGGAGAATCCACAGTATGAACATTTTTATGGCAACGTTTCAAATCCCAACTGGGATCCATCATCAGGGCTTATGAATGATGATAAAAGAAGAGCCGCTAAGAAGGAAATAAATAATAATGAGGAAAATAAATTTTTAGAATCAGCAGAATGTTGGTTGAATATTGATTATTAATTTATTTATTAATTAATTAATAATTCATTCAATTATTTATTTTTATTTTTATTTTTATTTTTGAGTTTTATATATTAATTTTTTATTTACAGGTGAGTTAATAAATTAATTTAAAATTCAAAATCTAAATGGTAATATTAATAATAATTAATAAATTAATAATAATAATAATTAATAAATTAGTTAATTGTTATAAACTAATAAATATATTAAATTAATCAATATTAATAAATGTTAATAATCAATACTAATAAAGTTAATAGATATTGATAGGGTTAAAATATTAATAATACTTAATTAATAAAGTTAGTAAATATTAATACTTAATTAATAAACATTTAATAAAGAATTAACAGTGATTAACATTAATAATAATTAATATATTAATTAATTGTTATATTAATTAATATATTAAGCTAATTAATATAAGTAAATGTTAAAAATGTTAATAAATTAAAATTAATAATGTTAAAAGATATTAGTAGAGTTAAAAATATTAATAATAATACCTAATTAATGATGTTAATATATTAAATTAGTAATCACTTAATAATTAATAGACATTAATTAATATTAATAATAAATAATATAATAATTAATTGCTATATAAATTAATTAATATATTAAACTAATTAATATTAATAAATGTTAATAATGTTAATAAATCGATAATGGAAATTAAAAGCGCTAATAAATACCTAATTAATCACTTAATAATTAATGAACCGAAGTTAATATTAATACTTGATAATTAATATTAATTAATATTACGACATCATTAATAAGTAATATCAATAAATAAAGTAGTAACTTTTTATTAAGATTTATTTATTTATTAAGAATCTATTTATTATAAATTTATTCGCTTATTTATTATAGTTATTATTTATTTTTAAGTTAAGAAAATTTTTAATAGAAAATGATAAGGTAGAAGAAATGCTATACCTGGGACGTGTTGGCGATCTTGATTTCCCTAATTAAGGGAAGCCAGCTCCCGCTAATCTCCACACCATTGTCTCTGTTCAGATTATGAGGATGTTTTATAATTTCAAGAGCTTCTTTGATCTTTCGTCTATGATGTTGCTCTTCCCTTGCGATAATTGAGGCGTTTTCCGAGTAGATATGGTGTTTAGTTGTTGAGGAGTGCTCTGCCAAGGCTGAAGTACGAGACCTTTCATTCCTAATATCAGTGCCATGTTCCTTGAACCTCGTCTGTAGGGAGCGACCTGTTTCACCAATGTAGCTTTTTCCACATGAACAATCTATTTTATAGACTCCTTTTTAAGCTGATGTTTGTCAATATCGTCTTTTACAGACCTCATACCTTGCCTAATCATTCCAGGGGCTGAGAAATGCGTGATTATGTTTTTCTTCTTTAGGATTTTAGCGATTTTATCTGTAACTCCATGGATATAAGGCAGAAAAACTTTACCACACTGAGGTTGGTCATGAGCCTTAGGTTCATGAGATGACAACCTTCTCTCAGCTTTCTCTATGGCTCTTTTAGTCTCTTGTTCCTTGTAGCCTATACTCTTAAATGTTGAAACTAAATGCTTCTTTTCTTCATTCAGATGCTCAGAGTCAGAAATTCGAAGGGCTCTGATAGCAAGAGTGTTTAGAACACCAAACTTCTGGGCTGGGTGATGGTGGGAATTAGCATGGAGGTAACTTTCTGTGTGGGTTGATTTCTTGAACACCTTATGCCCTAAAGAGCCATCCTCTTTCCTGATGATAAGAACATCTAAAAATGGGATGCTCATGTTTTCTTCAAGTTCCATAGTAAATTTTATTTCAGGAGAGATAGAATTTAGGTGCATGAAGAACTTGTCAAGTTCTGCTTTACCATGAGTCCATTTTATATTGGTATCATCGAAAAATCGCTTCCACCAGGTTGGCTTTAAAGGGTATGATTCAAGGGCTTTCTTCTCAAATTATTCCATGTATAGGTTGGCCACGATTGGCAAAAGGGGTGATCCCATTGCCACACCAGATGTCTGCTCATAAAATGTTCCTTGGAAGGTGAACACAGTTGACCTCAAGCAGACTTCAGCCAATTTTGCAGTCCCTGGATCAGTAACATCTTTTATAACTTGAATGGCTTCATCAAGAGGAATCTTGGTGAATAAGGATACTACGTCAAAGCTAACAAGAATGTCATCCCACTCTATCTTCTCATTTTTAATAAGATTCACAAAGTCGTGGGAGTCTTTGATGAAGGACTCAGTATTTCCGACAAGGGGCTTAAGAATTTTAGCAACATACTTAGCAAGCTCATAGGTTGGGGAACCAATAGTATTAACTATTGTTCTAAGAGGAACCCCTTCTTTATGGATCTTGGGTAATCCATAAATTCTAGGGATAGTTTCACAAGAAGGGATTAATTTCTTCTTCAATTTATCGTCAAGGTTGGAATGTGAGATGATCTTTTTTACATCTTTCATAATTTTGGGGATGGGATTACTGTTTAGTTTCTTATAACTGCCACATTTTAGGTGTTCATTCATTTTGCAAACATAGTCTTCTTTATCCAAGATGACTGCTGCTCCTCCTTTATCCGCCTTAAGAACCACAATCTTGTCATTGTTCCGCAAGGATTTGAAGGCTCTTTGCTCTTCTTTACTTAAGTTGCTTTTGGGAGTTTTGGCTTTCTTCATAATGAGAGAAAATTCTTGTCTTAATGTTTCTTTATCTTCCAAAGGAAAGTTATTAATCCCCTCTTCTAAGCTACAAATCATCTTCTCAATAGGAAGATTTTTAGGGGTAATGGCAAACCCCATGCCTTTGCTGAGGACATTAATGATTTAAGCATCTAACTCTTGGGAAGACAGATTGACAACTTTTCTTTTTAAATTTGTTTCACAAGTGTTTGTTGAAGGCTGACTTTTTTCATTATGTAAACTTTTGACTGCACCTTGATTGCTATTTTCTTCAGGGTCATCTTTAAAGTTAACCTTTTTGTTGTCTAAACCATGATTCTGCATACCATTTTTGAAACCGCTGACATGAATGTTCTCACATGAGCCTGCGCTATGCGTATTATAATCTACCCCTGTATTAACTGACCACTGATCGCTGTCATCTGCATTAAGAGAATTGCCATCGCCGAGGGTGTTAAACGCATACAATCTGGAATCATCTGCGCTGTGGGAATTGTCAAAATCGTTATTCTTAATGAAGTTATTGCCTTTACCATTACCGCTATTCTTACCACTCAGAACCTCACTTTGTGAAGAATTATTTTCGTTGTTTTGTGAAGTTATGCTGACAGTGTTGTGCTTATTTTCATTGTTGTGCGTTTTATTGTTAAAACAATTCCCATTGCTGTTCATAATATTTACGCTGCCACTTTTTAATCTGGAATCATCTACGCTATCAAAGACGTTATTCTTAATGAAGTTATTGCCTTTATCATTACCGATATTCTTACCAATTAGAACATCACTTTGTGAAGAATTATTTGTGCTGTTTTGAGAAGAATTATTTGGGTTGAGCGAATTACTCTTATAAAAGCTGCTCATTATGCTGACAGTGTTGTGCGTATTGTCATTTTTGTGTGTTTTATTGTTAAAAAAGTTTCCATAGCTGTTCATAATATTTACACTGCCACTCTTTAGAACGAGGTTCTGCACCCTATCCAGCCCGGAATTGATACCCGCGTTGTCCTTAACGCTGTTAATCAAGCTGCTAGAAACGACATCGTGGGAGATATGACTTAGTGCTTCAATTTTATCATGAGATCTGCTTAATAGACTGGATAATTTCTTGCGTTTCCTTGTCTGAGCAATTTGTCCCTCATTATCAGCTTTCAGAGCACTCCTGGAATCAATAATAGACCAGAGATTCTTGTTGATGCTGTTAGCTAGTTTAAGGTGCGCTGAGAGAGCTAAGCGTCCCAGATTTTCCAGAGAAGCCCTAACCCTTTTAATTTCTGACCGAATTAGGGAGAAGCTTAGTTGAAAAAACGCCTTGCTATTGTATTTGTTCTGCAATCTATGCTTGACTTGTGCAAATGGAGGAATGAGATTATTGTCCCGACAGTTTTTAAGAAAATGAAGATCTGCCGCTCTTCTTGCTATCCTCACTCTAAGTCTTTCGAGAAAAAGGATTTCTCTCCAAGCATCCCCTCCATATAGGGACAAGATTCTGGATTTAAGAGATCTGTGGTTTGTATCTTTTGACTCAGTTACCGAAGAATCCACAGTATGAACATTTTTATGCCAACATTTCAAATCCCAACTGGGATCCATCATCAGGGCTTATGAATGATGATAAAAGAAGAGCCGCTAAGAAGGAAATAAATAATAATGAGGAAAATAAATTTTTAGAATCAGCAGAATGTCGGTTGAATATTAATTATTAATTAATTTATTAATTAATTAATAATTCATTCAATTATTTATTTTTATTTTTATTTTTGAGTTTTATATATTAACTTTTTATTTACAGGTGAGTTAATAAATTAATTTAAAATTCAAAATCTAAATGGTAATATTAATAATAATTATTTAATATATGATAATATAATAAATTTTATTTTATTTTATTTATTTAATTTATTCATTTATTTATTTATTCATTTATTTAATTATGATTCAAAATGGGAAATGCTAATTTATTTTATTTTAATATAATAGTATTAAAGATTAGAGAAATAAGAATATTGAATCCATATTTAAAATTATTTGATTTAAAATTATATTAATATTAATAATAATTAATAAATTAGTTAATTGTTATAAACTAATAAATATATTAAATTAATCAATATTAATAAATGTTAATAATCAATACTAATAAAGTTAATAGATATTAATAGGGTTAAAATATTAATAATACTTAATTAATAAAGTTAGTAAATATTAATACTTAATTAATAAACATTTAATAAAGAATTAACAGTGATTAATATTAATAATAATTAATATATTAATTAATTGTTATATTAATTAATATATTAAGCTAATTAATATAAGTAAATGTTAAAAATGTTAATAAATTAAAATTAATAATGTTAAAATATATTAGTAGAGTTAAAAATATTAATATATTAAATTAGTAATCACTTAATAATTAATAGACATTAATTAATATTAATAATAAATAATATAATAATTAATTGCTATATAAATTAATTAGCATATTAAACTAATTAATATTAATAAATGTTAATAATGTTAATAAATCAATAATGGAAATTAAAAGCGCTAATAAATACCTAATTAATAACTTAATAATTAATGAACCAAATTTAATATTAATACTTGATAATTAATATTAATTAATATTACGACATCATTAATAAGTAATATCAATAAATAAAGCAGTAACTTTTTATTAAGATTTATTTATTTATTAAGAATCTATTTATTATAAATTTATTCGCTTATTTATTATAGTTATTATTTATTTTTAAGTTAAGAAAATTTTTAATAGAAAATGATAAGGTAGAAGAAATGCTATACATGCGACGTGTTGGCGATCTTGATTTCCCTGATTAAGGGAAGCCAGCTTCCGCTAATCTCCACACCATTGTCTCTGTTCAGATTATGAGGATGTTTTATAATTTCAAGAGCTTCTCTGATCTTTCGTCTATGATGCTGCTCTTCCCTTGCGATAATTGAGGCGTTTTCCAAGTAGATATGGTGTTTAGTTTTTGAGGAGTGCTCTGCCAAGGCTGAAGTACGAGACCTTTCATTCCTAATATCAGCGCCATGTTCCTTGAGCCTCGTCTGTAGGGAGCGACCTGTTTCACCAATGTAGCTTTTTCCACATGAACAATCTATTTTATAGACTCCTTTAAGCTGATGTTTGTCAATATCGTCTTTTACAGACCTCATACCTTGCCTAATCGTTCCAGGGGCTGAGAAATGCGTGATTATGTTTTTCTTCTTTAGGATTTCAGCGATTTTGTCTGTAACTCCATGGATATAAGGCAGAAAAACTTTACCACACTGAGGTTGGTCATGAGCCTTAGGCTCATGAGATGACAACCTTCTCTCAGCTTTCTCTATGGTTCTTTTAATCTCTTGTTCCTTGTAGCCTATACTCTTAAATGTTGAAAATAAATGCTTCTTTTCTTCATTCAGATGCTCAGAGTCAGAAATTCGAAGGGCTCTGATAGCAAGAGTGTTTAGAACACCAAACTTCTGGGCCGGGTGATGGTGGGAATTAGCATGGAGGTAACTTTCTATGTGGGTTGATTTCCTGAACACCTTATGCCCTAAAGAGCCATCCTCTTTCCTGATGATAAGAACATCTAAAAATGGGATGCTCATGTTTTCTTCAAGTTCCATAGTAAATTTTATTTCAGGAAGGTGCATGAAGAACTTGTCAAGTTCTACTTTACCATGAGTCCATTTTATGTTGGTATCATCGACAAATCGCTTCCACCAGGCTGGCTTTAAAGGGTATGATTCAAGGGCTTTCTTCTCAAAGTATTCCATGTATAGGTTGGCCAGGATTGGCGAAAGGGGTGATCCCATTGCCACACCAAATGTCTGCTCATAAAATGTTCCTTGGAAGGTGAACACAGTTGACCTCAAGCAGACTTCAGCCAATTTTTGAAAGTTGTTGCATTGTCAATGATGATTTTGGTGGGGCAACCGAATCTAGACAGAATGTTGGCCTCAAGGAAACCTATTATGACAGTATCAGTGGCCTGTCTCGAGGGTATGGCTTCTATCCATTTTTTAAAATAATCGATAGCAGTCAAGATCCATCTATGTTGGGCAAAGGAAGGGGGATGGATTTCACCAATGAAGTCAAGACCCCACTGTTGAAATGGTGCTTTAGTAGATATGGGTTTTAAGGGTAATGGTAATAGTTTCTTTTTCCTTCAAAAATATGACATTTATGACATGAGGTTACAAATTTCTTTGCATCAGAAAACAGAGTGGGCCAGTAAAAACCAGCTCTTAAGATCTTGTCAGCTGTGGTTTTCCAGTAAAGATGTCCCCCACAGGTACCTGCATGAAACTCCTTTAATATTTTGTCAGATTATTCTTTTAAAAGAACATTAATGAACACATCTGCATGTTGTAAAGAAGAGGAACATGAAAATCGTCAACACATGAAAACATAAGCCGTTGATAATGGAGTTCGTCTAGGAGGGACTACGTCTCTGAGCCCCAGTGTCAAGATGGTGTAGGTCACTGCATTAAGTGCTATCAATAGTGATGATGTACATAGGAGGTGATGCTGTTGTCATACAAGGAAAATTCCCTCGCATAGGAGTGGCTCCAAGAGATGTTCCACTATGGGAACTCTTAGTCAAAATACTCCTATTAGTATGACATAAAACTCATGCATGATAATCATCCTGCCAACATGGCATAAAAGGGATCTCAATGCAAACATACATGACGACAACATAAGTATCCCATCAACATACAACAAAGGGATCTCAAAACACAACATGAAGAATCATGACAACAAGTTTATCACACAGATGATTTTTTATCACATCAAGTAGGAATCATGAAAACGAGTAAGAAACAAGATCCCACATCAAGCATCAAATAGGGATCTGTGCAACACAATGCATAGAAAAGTAAGTACATGAATACACTGCATATACCTCATATCCAGGGGCCATCTGAAGAAGCAGATTTCAAACTGCTGAAGTTGTTCAGACCATCGATCTCACAACATCAATCACATGGCATTGGTTGCTCGCACATAAATGTTGACACCTACAATCCACTTAGAAAATTGGCTGAAAAATAGAATGAGCAAACAAAAAATTTGAACGCACCATCAGATTTGCGGTGTCGAATAGTGCAAAATCGACTGTCAAATTTCTGAATTCTGAGAAAGTGGAATTCTGGGGCTTAAGGAATCTTTTAGATTCCCCCTAGATTCCTCAAATATTTCCTCCTTTGGGTCCTCTAAAAATCTACTGCTCAGATCAAAATTCCAACTGCACCATTAGGTTCCTTGCAGAATTCTAAGAAAAATGAGTATGAATTTGGCTACATTCTGACTCTGGCGAATTTCAGCCTCCAAGGAATCTAAAATATTCCTCAAGATTACTCAAAGATTCTCCTCCACTGGGAATCTACAAATTGGCTCCTCAAAAGGTGAACCCAACCTCACCATAGTGTTCCCTGTGAAAATCTGAGAAAATTGATTATAAACTTGGTTATATTATGACAAAAATAATTTTTACCTCCCCAGAGAATCTTCAAGCATCAAAGAATATTCTTCCTCGAAATGCATGTCAGGGTTCTACGTCCTCTATCTCAAAATCCATGCCCGCTTCTGGTTCCTCCATGGTTCCTCCATCTGTCCCTATCCACTAAGAAAACTAGGTTTATATAAATTTGCTAGGCGGACTTATCAATAAGTTAGTTTGGCCCAATGGTAAAGTTGGTAACTTTGTTGAGGAGGGGTCGGGGGATCAAATCCTGCCCCTCCCTATTTTTATTATATTATCATTTTAAAAAAAATCCACAGATTTTTTGGGGGGATTCGGGTCTGCGTTGGGCGGCCTAACCCATACCTCCGTATCCATTTGAATTGGCACATGGTGGTACGTTGGTTATAGTACTGCATTAATGGGTTGACTGTTCATCGTGTTAATGGGGCTGCCCACTTGGGGGCCAGCCACATGGGCTGGGAAGGTTCAACCCCCACCGAATCTTGTACTTATTATTTCGGCATACAGTTAGTGTATGGTGGGGTGGTGGGGGTGGTGGCCCACCACCTCCTGTTATATTTTTTTTAATGTAATAATAAGGCCACTTTGAAATATTCAGATTTTAGGCCGAAGGAGACAAATTATCCAGGCCACAAATTCGCTTGGAATTTAGTCCAAGTTGGCCAAAATCTAGTGGTCGGGTTATATCCAAATTGTAGCCTCCTTAAGCCTGCCCAGTTAGCAAAAATTCAACCGGACTTTGACTGCTTCTAACTTTCGCATACGGACTTGGTTTGAAGAACTGTTCACATCACCGTGATTAGGACGATGAGGTCTACGCTCTGGTCCTGGTCCAAAATCATTCTGATCACTTTGATTTTCGACCTTTCATAACCCCTCGTTGCCCTGTGTGTGTCCCTGGAGCCACCTAGATCAATCCTCCCCACTGAGGAGTTTTTGGTCCTCTAAAAGCATGAAAAAAGTTCTGCAACTTTTCTGTACCTTGTCTGCATCACAAGCATCCTAAAAGGCCTCACTTCCATCTCCTTCACCTTTGTTCTTCAGAGCCTTAAGCGACAAGCCAACACCTACTATTTCTACAACCTATTGTACATTTTCTTTTGCAATTTACATGCTTGACTTGCATGACCAACTAATGACCCAAGCGTCCCACACTTGCCACGAGTTTATAACACATACTCGTTGGTCAAGTTTAGATCAAGATGGACGCAACACTCTAGCTACGAAAACAAGTCCAACATATCATTGTTGCTTCAACAATTGATGGAAAACACATCATCACTGCAACACATGAATTACAAAGATAAGTCCAAACACTATTTTCTTTGACAAGTGATGGAAAAATGGCATCACTTTCACAGTTTATCATGCAACTCAAAATAAGACTAGACATCATTGTTGTTGAACAAGTGATGTAAAACACATCATCACTTTTACATTTTAAAATGCAACAAATGATTTACAAAAGCACGACCATGAAATGCTAACATATCTAGAAACAATTTTTCACTTATCAAGGTGAACAGGTCATCACCTTGTGATGGTTTTGCTTGTCGAACAATTGTTTCATTTGGTTCATGCACAGACACTTTGTCTTTAAGGCGCTATTCTGGATGGAGCCTCCAACAAGTGGCTCTTTGGTGGCCACTTCTATTGCAATGGCTGCAATAGGTTTTCTTCCTCCAGATTTGCTTAACATGTTTCTTTACCTGTTGTTGAGAGGGTCTTTCAGGCCTCATCCTTTTGTGTGCTTCCCTTCTTTTCCAACACTTAGAAAATGTATGGTTATGTAATCCACAAAAGGTACATGTTTTTTGATACTATGTTTTATGTTCATCATTAACAACATGATTATAATCAAAATTACCATTCAAATATCAAAACTAGTTATACATTTCCTTGTCGTCTCTAGTGTAAGTATGGCGATGAGAGCTTGCTTCAGCTCTTTCCTTGCAATGGAAACTTCCATGTGATGATGGGGATGTGTTCCCATAATTCTCTTTCCTCGACAATTTTGACGATGTCTTGGAAGAATCTGACATCGTCAAGCATTCTCCCTCGGTGTACCTCGAGCCTGCAAATTGATGTCTCTACACAACCTCCAATGGTTGAGTTATGCCTTGGTTATTAAAGCCAAGTTTTTCTTCTTCCTTGTGCCTCATCCTTGTAAGG
Organism: Pinus tabuliformis; assembly: GCA_031772625.1. Lineage (NCBI taxonomy): Eukaryota > Viridiplantae > Streptophyta > Pinopsida > Pinales > Pinaceae > Pinus > Pinus tabuliformis. The sequence goes on from CM062816.1 coordinate 74,255,189, forward strand.
AGCATCATGTTTTTCCCTATAATTGGGATCTCCAAATCCTTAACAGAAATTATACTATGTGATGATGAAACTGAAAGGAAATCAAAAAAATTTACCTCCTCTATCGATTTGGAAAGAACTGATGAGGGCTTCTCATCATCTATTGTTGGTGGTTCGCTAACTGTCTCAGCTCATTCCCCAACTTCTTTCCTGACATACCAAGTCCTGTTCGACACGGTAATTCTTCTACTTTGATGGGATTGATAATGCCTTGGCCATTAATGCCCAAACCTTTTCCTTCATACCCCATTCTCTTCAACATTTTTGAGCCAATTCCTGTGGTATGATTTTCAAAAATAGCAAAATCATCATCAAAAAACATACATGATTTCAAAGAACTACTTTTTACCTCACATGGGTCATGTTGCAACTTTTCCAAGGCCTTGCCCTTTGCTTGCAACTTTCGTAGAAATTTCTTTTTTCCTCTTTCTCTTCATTTAGGCACATCTTCAATTCAACGTTCTATGTTTGAAGATTATGTTTGTTGTGCTTCATTTCTTCTAGGGCCTCTTCTGTGGCTTGCAACTGAAGCTGCAATCGCTACTTTTCCTCTGTCTCTTTCTGTAGAGTTTCATACATTATTTCCACTCTTTTGGAAATTTTTAGCATGGTCTTGTACATCGCTTTTTCATCCTCTGTCGTTTCACGTTCCATTGTTCACGTTGCAGTTCACATCCATGCAAAGACCGCTCTGATACCACTTGATCCAAGTCTGGGTGTGACAAAGGACCCTTCCAAGACCTTTTACTTTCGTGATGTGTTAAATTTCATTTTTAAAAGAACATTAATGAATACATATGCATGTTGTAAAGAATAGGAACATGACAATCATCAACACATGAAAACATAAGTTGTTGATAACAAAGTTCATCTAGGAGGGACTACGTCTTCGGGCCCCAATGTCAAGATGGTGTAGGCCGCTGCATTAAGTACTGTAAATAGTGATGATGTACATAAGATGTGATGTCTCTATCATACAAGGTAAATGCCCTCATGCAGGAGTGGCTCCAAGAGATGTTCCACTACAGGAACTCTCAATCAAAAGATTCCTATTAGTATGACACAAAACTCATGCATGATAATCGTCCCGCCAACATGGCATAAAAGGGATCTCAATGTAAATGCACATGACGAAAACATGAAAGGGATCTCAAAACACAACATGAAGAATCATGGAAACAAGTACATCACATAGATGATTCCGCATCACATCAAGCAGGAATCATGAAAACGAGTAAGAACAAGATCCCACATCAAGCATCAAACAAGGATCTGTGCAACACAATGCATAGCAAAAGAAGTACATTAATACACTGCATATACCTCATATCTAGGGGCCATTTGAAGAAGTGGATGTCAAACTTCTGAAGTTGTTCAGACCATCGATTTCACGGCATCAATTGCATGGAAATGGTTGCTCGCACATAAATGCTAACACCTACACTCCACTTAGAAATGTGGCCAAAAAATAGAATGAGAAAATGAAAAATCTGAATGCACCATCAGATTTTTGGCGTCGAATAGTGTAGACTATCAAATTTTTGAATTCTGAGAAAGTGGAATTTTGGGGCTTAAGGAATATTTTATATTCCCCCTAGATTCCTCAAAGATTCCCTCCTCTGGGTCCTCTGAAAATCTGTTGCTCAGATCAAAATTTTGACTCTGACATTAGGTTCCTTGCGGAATTATGAGAAAAATGAGTATGAAGTTGGCTGCATTTTGACTCTGGCGAATTTCAGCCTCCAAGGAATCTAGAATATTCCTCAAGATTCCTCAAAGGTTCTCCTCCACTAGGAATCTGCAAATCGGCTGCTCAAAAGGCGAATCCAACCTCGCCATAGCGTTCCCTGTGAAAATCTGAGAAAATTGACTATAAACTTGGTTATATTCTGACAAAAACAATTTTTACCTCCTCAGAGAATCTTCTGGCATCCAATAATATTCTGCCTCGAAATGCATGTCAAGGTTCTTCCTCCTCTGTCTTGAAATCTGTGCCTGCTCCTAGTTTCTCCATCTACCCCTGTGCATTGAGAAAACTGGGTTTATATAAATTTGTTGGGCGGACTTATCAATAAGTCAGTTTGGCCCAGTGGTAAAGTTGGTAAATTCATTGAGGAGGGGTTGGGGGATCAAATCCCACCCCTCCCTATTTTTATTATATTATCATTTTAAAAACAATCCATAAATTGTTTGGGGGGTTCGGATCCGCATTGGGTGGCCTGCCTCATACCTCCATATCCATTTGAATTGGCGTGTGGTGGTACATTGGTTACAGTACTACATTAATGGGTTGACCGTTCATCGTGTTAATGGGGCCGCCCACTTGGGGGTTGGCCACGTGGGCTGGGCGGGTTCGACCCCCGCCAACTCCCGTACTTATTATTTCGGCATACGGTTAGTGTATGGTGGGGTGGTGGGGGTGGTGGCCCACCGCCTCGCGTATATATATATATATATATATATATATCTATATATATATATATATATATATATATATATATATATATATATATATATATATATCTATATATATCTATATATATATATATATATATATATATATATATATATATATATATATATATATATATATATATATTATTTTATTTTTTTTTTTTTTTATATAATAATAAGGCCACTTTGAAATATTCAGATTTTAGGCTGAAGGAGACAAATCAACCGAGCCACAAATTCACCCGAAATCTGGCCCAGGTTGGCGAGAATCCAGTGGCTGGGTTCTATCCAAATTGTGGCCTCCTTAAGCCTGCCAAGTCAGCAAAAAGTCAACAGAACTTTGACTACTTCTAACTTTCGCATACGGACGCGGTTTGATGAACCGTTCACATCACCACGATCAGGACAACAAGATCTACGCTCTGATCCTAGTCCGAAATCATTCTCATCACTTTGATTTTCGAGCTTTCATAACCCCTGTTTGTCTTGTGTGTGTCTCTGGAGCCACCCGGATCAGAGAAATATCCAGTCCTTCCTTTTATATTATCTAACAAAATGAAGAGATACAACCTACAACAGATCTTTTGTAATTCCCTCTTCGCTCTCAATCTCCTCTCTCTTCCTCACTCAGAATACAAATCTACATAGACGCAATACAATTCCCTCATATGTAGTGAGGTGTTTCCTTCTAGGGAAAAAAAACCTTAATTAAACATAACTTCTATCGTCAGATCTCCGCCTAATGAACAACCTAGACTGACTATGAAATTATAACATTTTACAAGGCAATTTTACATCTATTTTTAGCTTCGAGGGCGCTACCCCCAATCCCCCACCAAAGGGGGCTCCAAATAATCATTGTCGCCTCCCCTGGACCCCCGGGTGAAGTTTCCGCCACATTATGAAATGGGGTCCAATGAAGCAATACCTTTGAATAAAGAAGATAATCAAGCTCCACACCCAACACAACAATGCTACCTTGAAGCTTGTACAAAGTTCCAATCCGAACTCCCCACATCAATACTAGTTCTCCCCGAACCATCTTGCATGTATCTTTCTCGAACACTATTTTTACACCTGCATCATCTAACTTTCTTACAAAAATTAGATTTCTAGCCAATGGAGGAATATGCAGAACACCTAGAAGTGTTCTAATGCTTCCACCTTGCAACTTCAACATGAATTTTCCGCAACCAATCATTCTAGCCTTCCTGTCATCCCCTGAGAAGGCATCACCACCATCATATTTATCATACTCGCAGAACCACTCTCTATGGGGAGTGAAGTGAAAGGATGTCCCTGAGTTAATCAAACATGCCTCATGATCTACATGTGTACTTGAATTAGAATCCAAGTACACATCCCCACCTTCATCTGAGGTGGTTTTTTCCTCTATAGAAGGAGCGTCATCAGATCCCTTTCCTTTCTCAGGAGCTTTAGGTTTACAATCCCTTTTGAAGTGCCCTTCCTTTCTGCACTTCCAGCACACCTTTACAGGTTTTCCAAGAGATTTAGAGCTCCCTCTAAATTTAGATCTCCCACTCAAGGAATTATTTTTGTTTTTGTTCTGGGACAGTCCCTGTATAGGCAAGGCATCACCATTCTGGACCTCCATATTTTTTCGTCTCATCTCCTTCGATAACAAGGATGACACTATTTCATCAAACTGCAAGGAAGTTGTATTGCTACCTATTGCATCAATTAGGCTATCCCACGAATATGGTACAGAACACAACAAATTGATGCACTTATCTTCATCTGAAATTTTAATATCAATTGATAACAATTGGCTTACCACAATATTAAAGGCATTAAGATACTCTGTCATCCAAGTCTCCAACTTCACCCAGTCTTCAACTGACATTTTTGTTGGTTTATTACTCGGATCTACTGTGATCCACTAATCTTTATCCATTTGCAGGTCCTCCTTCTTGAGTTTCCACAACTCAAAACTCTGACCATTAAATTTCTTGATATATGTTTCCGCTATTCGCCATCTTTTTTCACCACAAAAATCGATCCCGTAGATCTTGATCCAAATTGGATTTTGGATAGACTCCTAATTCTAAGTGTTCCTCACAGAGGAAAATAAAAGTCTAAGGATGCTCCTGAAAATAGCCCCATTGCAGAGATCATTTCATTCTGAATCTACTGCAACTTGAATGGGCTAAAATGGACTTTGGATGCAGAAGCTATCGCAGAAAGAAGTTGCCCTTTATCCTTTGAAAAAGAGGCAAAATCTTCAAAAAAATGGCAAAAACCCTTATAAAGGGAAATTTCATCGAAGATGGTCCAAGAGGTGGACTTAAGTGGAGGCGGAAGGGATCCCTGACTGCGGCCTCTGACTTATTGCATCAGAGATAGGCTTGCATGTGGTATCAGGACCCCAGGCTATGTGATGGAGTGATTGCGATTAGCCAATCGGCAGATCAACGATTGGCACACCCAACAGGGGAGGACACCCGAGCCGTTAGAAATGCAACATACGATTGTCGATTATCAGCGTCGATGGATCGGCGTCAGAGATATGAGGTTGCATCGCAATATTCCATGGCATATGGAAAGAACCCCTGAGCCTTTGCGATTGCCATTAGCGATCAGGACCTGGATCCAATAAGGATTATCCATGCAATTGTATAATATTTGAAATCTGGAAATTCAGATTTTTCAATGTATTTCCTGTGTAAATGGGTTTTTCGCCATTTGGCCATGCGACAATGCGATTGCAATATTACGATGAATTGCGGACTCAAAAGGGATTATAGACCCGATTTCATAGATTTTGAGATCTAGGAATTCGGGCTTTTCTGTGTATTAACTCATTTTCGCTATAAAACTGAAATACAAAGGAAATGCGCCCAAAGCGATAAAAGCTAGGCCCAAAAGATTTAAAGACGCGGCCTTATATTATTTGAGTTTTGTGGTCAGCAAGATTTCAGGTAGGCCTCAGCCGGTAAGCGGTATTAGACAAGCTCCACCTGATCCCATACACTAGCCGACACGTGGCTTGGCATTGGAAAGAGAAAACCGCCTTTTCGGGCAGGTAATCCCCGTACACATAAGCCACCCGAAATGGATATCAACCGTTGGATCAGAGATCACGCAGATCAATGGTGGACATGCAACATGTGACAAAGCCAGACATGAAAGGGTTTTTGGATGTGAATATATATATTTGAGTTCCAATATAAAGCCATTTGTCATTTTTTTCTATGTATTTGGGGTTTTTCCATTATAAACCCAAATACAAAGGAAACCATGGCCTATGACTTGCGACTTGTGATAGCGATATAAAGGCGAACCCAAAGGAGTTGTAGGGTGGATTCGATATTATTTGAAGTCTGATAAGAGGCGTTTTGGCAGATTTTCCAGTGTTTCTATGTATTTCTCTGTGTAAATAGAGAAATGACTTTTTGGGGATTTCGCCCGCGCCAGCGGTCCCTTTCGTTTAAAAACAGGTGACCACCATACCTGAAGACATTACACCATGATTGGTTAATGCTCAAAGGGGATTTGAGCAGATAGAGGCCGAGATCCAAATTTCTCGAAAGGGGAAACAAACAGACAAGCATCAATAATCTTAAAAGCCACTCAATGTTAGAGACAAAGGGGGCAATTGCTGAGACAGAGAAAAAGCAAAAGGCAGAGCCACGAGACAGAGCTAGAGCCAGAAGGCCCGAGAGCTTCAGAGCCAGGGATAAGATGGTGTTCTAAGCCCATTGTGTTCTATGTAAGCTAGTGGAGTTGAGCGTGGATCTTGTAAAAGAACTGCTACCATAACCCCAAAGAGCCTAGTCGAGTTGACTAGAGCTCAAGGAGACATAGCCCAAGAGTTTTGGGTGAACTCCAAATTAATATTGTTGTCCATGTGTTTGTTATTTTTGCACTGTTGCACTATTACATGTATTTACATATTAACACGAACAACATATTTTAAAGCATATAATCAGTTAAAATAAACATAAGCATACACCTTATTTTCAAGCACATTATTAGTTCCGCATTGGTTAATCATAGTTTTCTTGGGAATACTTAAGCTTTGGAAGTGGGAGAGGTTCTTGTAATCTCACAATAAGCCCTTAGTGCCCCATTTTCAGATCAGGTGGTATCAGAGCCTAAGATTGGTTAACCCCACCTTCAAAGAAGGTGATATCAAAGTTAGTTATACCAGAACAAGTGGCATCGGCTCAATATGCTTGATTGACAGAGCAAAGATTGCTTGTCTGAAAGGTGTTTGGGCAATCAAGGATTGATTATCTGATTGATTGTATGCTTGTTTGTAGATTGACTATTGTTTGAGTTTGCAGAGGTGAAGGGAAAGCTATTGATAGCTCAGTCCAGGAAGGACAAGAAGGAAGAAGGGCTAAAGGCATTATTTTATCCCAAAGGACCTCAAATCAATCCTTAAAGCACAAGAGGTTTGTTGCAAACGTTGCTTGAATAAGCTCTTTATTAATATTGTTTGAAGTTCTTTTGTTCATTGGCATAATGACAACTTCTACAAGTGAATCCTCAAATTCCTCCTTCATCACAAGACTCCTTGATGGAGACATGAAGCAAGACTTGTTGATCATGATGGACAAGGTGAGAGAAATGTATGAGGATGGAAGGAAGAGCAGAATTCTTAGAGAGTAGTTGAATTCCATGAAGGAAGAGAAGCAGTTGCTTTCTAATAAATTGCAAGAAATGGAGAGGCAACTTGATATTACAAATATGAACCTGAAAAGGATGCGTGAGTTGGAGTCACAGCTCTTTGTTGCCAAAGAGGCCTTGGTCAAGTATCAGCTTGAAGAAGAGGTAAACCATTCTAGTTTGTCTTCAAATTCTCCTAAGAATGCTTATATTGATTCTTTTGAAAAACATACTAGAGGCATAGGTTCCAAGCTAATGTCCAAGATGGGCTATGAAGGAAAGGGCTTGGGTAAACATGCACAAGGTATTGTTGAGCCAATAATGGTTGAGGAAAGGCCTAAGTATTTGGGTCTTGGCTATGGAAAAACTTATGGAGAGATTTCCAAAGCTGCCATGAAGGCCATTAAAATAGCTCAAAAAAGGAGTCGTATTGCAGGTCTTCTACCTCAAGAGTGTGAAGATTGTATTCAGGAGGAATGCAATAGCTTGAAACATCATTTGCAGGATGCAGGTGTTCATAAGCATGCACTTGAACCAGAGAGTTGTGGAAACTCAGAAATCCTTGAAGAGATTGATGGTGTTCAAAAGGGAGCCACTTCTTCATTTGATTCACCTCCTCATGAAGGTAATAAAGGTGAAAAAGAAAGGTATAAATCTGGTTCTAATCGTATTCCTTTTGATTTTGTTCAGCATGGTAAATTTCCATATAAGCATTGGAAAAGAATTGCATGTTCCTTTTGTGGTTTAGATAACCTTAATGTTTCTAGATGCTGGGAGAGAATGGCCACATACAAGAAAATTTTGAAGGAAAAGAAGCAAGAAGCCAAAGGTATATTGGAAAAGGAAAATCATGCTGTCAAGGGGATGCACATGTGTTGCGCTGACTGCCATAAGCAAGGGAATCTTGCCGAAAGGTGTTGGAATCTGAATCCAGCAATGCTTCCACAAAAGCTGAAGAGGGTGGAAAGAGAAGATGGCAGAAATGGAAAGGAAGCTTCCATTAATGATGTGTCTCCGGATGATTCACATGTTGATGCTAATGTGTAGACAAAGGAAAGACCTTTGAAATGGATTGGTAAGAAATGGTTAGAGTTCTTCTCCAATTAAGGGTTGCATGTCTATTGATGCATCTATTTGCATTTCTTTGTTAATGGAATGCAAGTTGTAGGTTTTACCAAGATGGTGATTGGAAAAAGGTTGAGTAGGAGACTCACTTTGTGCTGCAACATTATATTTCATTTCAGCTTCAAAAGTACAGTGTGCTTAAGTGAAAGTTGAAGGATGAAATGCATGCATGAGCATGAGATGCATGAACACAGGGATGTTGATGTTTTCCTTGTATTTGAACATGTATGTGTAATTAACTTGAAGGGATGATTTCTTTAAACATGCATGTAATGTTAACTTGGGAGAAGTTAACTTGGTCTCCAAGATGGAGATAATAATGAAGTGTTTCATCTTTTGAAAAGGAGTCCTAATGGTATTTTTCTACATGCTTGACTTGAAGGGTCATTTGTTTTAAAGGCATGTTTTGTGGGCTTGTAATCTAGTCCATCATTTGTATGCAGATGTAAGACATGGAGGTATTCACAAGATGTGAAATCTATTTCTTTTGTTGAAGCAGGAGTTTAGTCCATCCAGTTGTTGTCTGTGTTTCTGTGGTTGTTAACAGTTGTTGTTGACAGCTTTTCAAACAGTACAAATGGGAGTTTTGTGGAGCAGATGTACTTCACATTTGTTTGGGCCACCTTGGATCAATGAGCAAGGCAGAAAAGTTCAAACTACCTTCTGTGACCATCTCAACAAGAGTTTTGCAGAAAGGCAAGGAGGAAGGCAGTTCTTCCCAGGAGGACCAGCACATCCAGGAAGGAAAGTGGTCAAAGGCTTTGGTTTAGAGGCATTATGCAAGGAAAGTGTGTGGAGGCTGAAAGAAGAGGGTGTTGTTACTCTCATTTACTATTCATATCAGTATATCAGTCTTTTGGAGACCAAAAGTTCTTTAGTGGGAAGGCGTGATCCAAAATGGATTTTGAATAGACTCCTAAGTCTAAGTCTTCATGACAGAGGAAAATGAAAGTCCAAGGATGCTCCTGGAAATATCCCCTTTGCAGAGATCATTTCATTCTAAATCTACTGCAACTTGAATGGGCTAAAACAGACTTCGGATGCAGAAGTTATCACAGAAAGAAGTTGCCCTTTATTCTTTGAAAAAGAGGCAAAATCTTCAAAAAAAATGGCAAAAACCCTTATAAAGGGAAATCACATCAGAGATGGTCCAAGAGGTAGACTTAAGCGGAGGAAGAAGGGATCCATGACTGCGACATCCAACTTAGCGCATTGGAGATAGGCCCGCATACGATATTTATACCTCGGGCTATGCGATGGAGCGGTTGCGATCGGCCGATCGGCGATCGGCACACCCAAAAGGGGAGGACCCCCAGGCTGTTAGAAATGCGACATGCGATTGCCAATTATCAACATCGGTGGATCGATGCCAGCAATATGAGGTTGCATCACAATATTCCATGGAATATGGAAAGAATCCTCGGGCCATTGCGATTATGATTAGTGATTAGGACCCAGACCCGATAAGGATTATTCACACACTTGTATAATATTTGAAATCTAGAAATTCAGATTTTTCAATGTATTTCCCGTGTAAATGGGTTTTTGGCCATTTGTCTATGCGACGATGCGATTGTGATATTACGATGGATGGTAGACCCAAAAGGGATTATAGACCTGATTCCATAGATTTTGAGATTCGAGAATTCGAGCTTTTCTGTGTATTAACACATTTTCGTTATAAAACTGAAACACAAAGGAAATGTGCCCAAAGCGATAAAAGCTGAACCTGAAAGATTAAAAGACGCGGCTTTATATTATTTGAGTTCCATGGTAAGCAGGATTTCGAGCAGGCCTCAAGTGGTTAGCGATATTGGATGGGCTCCACCCAATCCTAGAAATTGGCCAACACGTGGCTTGGCACTGGAGAGAGAAAACTTCCTTTTTGGGCAGGTAATCATCATACACATAAGCTGCCCGAAATGGATATCAATCGTTGGATCAGAGATCATGCAGATCAACGATGGACATGTGACATGCGACAAAGGTGGACCTAAAAGGGTTTATGGATGTGATATATATATATATATATATATATATATATATATATATTTGAGTTCCGATATAAAGCCATTTGTCAGGTTTTTCTATGTATTTGGGGTTTTTCCATTATAAACCCAAATACAAAGGAAACCATGGCTTGTGACTTGCGACTTGTGATAGCGATATAAAGGTGGACCTGATGGAGTTTTAGGGCAGATTCGATATTATTTGCAGTCCGATAAGAGGTGTTTTGGCAGATTTTTCAGCGTTTCTGTGTATTTCTCTTTGTAAACAGAGAAATGAATTTCTAGGGATTTCGACCACGCCAATGGTCCCTTCCATTTAAAAATAGGTGACCACCATACCTGAAGACATTACACCATGATTGGTTAATGCTCAGAGTGGATTTGAACGGATGGAGGCTAGGAGCCAGAGAGCCCAAAAGGGGAAACAAACAGACAAGTGCCAATAAGCTTAAAAGCCACTCAATGTCAGAGACAGAGGGAGCAGTTGCTGAGACAGAGAAAAAGCAGAAGGCAGATCCATGAGATAGAGCTAAAGCTAGAAGGCCCAAGAGCTTCTGAGCCAGGGATAAGATGGTGTTCTAAGCCAATTGTGTTCTATGTAAACCAATGGAGTTGAGTGTGGAGCTTATAAAAGAACTACTACCATAATCCCGAAGAGCCTAGTCGAGTTGACTAGAGCTCAAGGAGACGTAGCCCAAGAGTTTTGGGTGAACTCCAAATTAATATTGTTGTCCATGTGTTTGTTATTGCTGCATTGTTGCACTATTACATGTATCTACATATCAGCACGAACAACAGATTTTAAAGCATATAATAAGTTAAAATAAACATAAGCATACACCTTATTTTCAAGCACATTATTAGTTCCGCATTGGTTAATCATAGTTTTCTTGGGAATAATTAAGATCTGGAAGTGGGAGAGGTTCTTGTAATCTCACAATAAGCCTTTAGTGCCCCATTTTCAAATCATATCTCCCACTAAAAAGGTTCTACCACAGGCCAGAGTAAAACCCCTCAGCAACAAAAGTGTCCCCTTGAAGCCAAAACAACTCTGATACCAAATGTAGGTTTTAACCCCATACATAAATTTCCTGCAAATGAATTCTTAAAAGCAGAAATTAAACAATGGTGAGAGCGTAAAACATAAAACATATATACATAGATATTTTCCTGAGGATCCCAAAACCGGGACTACCAGATTGATTTTTAATTATATTCCTTTCAATGTTAGAATACATATATATATACATGCTGAAGCATCCATAAACCCCAGTCCATTCACTGTGGATTAGAACATAATTGTAGTTCCCTTGAACGGATCTACAAAATACCATGGACAAAAAACTATCACACCCAAAATCATGCGTGTGGGGTAGTCTTGGAAATAATATAACACAACCCAACACGAATGTCCAAACTTCCCCTCAACTGGGATTTCCTCCACCATAACCATATCAACCTCCAATTGATCTTAAATTTGACCCTTTTCCTTCTTCGCCCATTCATTTTTCTTCCACTTATTTTTCTTCGTCTGATGAAAACATGCAAGTTAGTAACCAAGTGGATAAAAAGAAGAAGAAAAGGAAGATTAAGAATAAGAAAAATAAGCAAGGGGGCAACCAAGAAACCATTGCTACTGATGCAGTTGATGTTGAGAAATATTCCAATCAACCCTGTAAAGTGAAATTCCCTTGCAATCTTTGTAAGGGTGGCCACCTTCTTTGAGAATGTCTTGGTATTCCAAAGATATTAGATGTGTGGTCCACAGGTTCACATCAGCATTTTTCATCAACCTTTGGAGATCATGTTGGTGATAAACCTTCAACTAGTGACAATAAAACCCATGGGAAAAAGGGAAAAGTCAAATTTCCCTATAGGTTATGTGAAAGGCATCATCCTATTCACCTTTATTCTTGTATGGATGAAGCCTCGAAAGTGTTTAATAACCTTACAACTTCCCTGCCTAATCTTCCAACTCGTTATCAAAAGCTTTCCTCTAACCCTCCACTAGTTTATCGAGTGGTCGATCAAGATTCATCTTCGGTCAATACCACTCTCTCTGAAAATGAATTTCATGAGTCCATTCTTGACCAACCATTGGTTGAGGAAATGGTTGACCCGATTCAAGTGATCCTACTTTTCCCATAGAGAGTGCACCTCATATCGCACAAGTTCTACTTGTCTCGTCAGATTCCAATGAATTGGAGGGAAATCCTCCCATTCCCATGGCACAGGGGGGAAATCCTCCTGTTCCCATAACACAAGGGGGTGGTTCTCCCATTCTCATGGCACCCCCTCCAAGTAGTATGGTCATTTCCTTTGATTGGAATTGACTGGCAGGATATCATCTTCCTTCTTATATTCCCTTCTAGATCATGGTGCAAGCTTATAATATGGTTGTAACTAGAAAAGTTATAGATGAAGGTGCCTATGTTAGTATTCTATCCTCCACTTTTTTGCAAGCTTTAGGTTCTCCACATCTTGTGCCTGTTACCCAGAATCTATTAGCTTTTAACAAAGGAACCAGTCAACCGTTAGGGATCCTTCTTATGTTTCCTACTATTTTGGGAGGAAAAATCGTTTATCTCAATGTGATGGTTGTACAAGACCCTTTAGATTTTAATCTACTCCTTGGCCATGACTATGTTTATATCATGGGAGCTCTTGTCTCTTCTATTTTTCACGTGTTGTGTTTCTCACATGAAGGAATAATTGTGACCATTGATCAAATGTCATTCATTGGTCCTAATTCAGCTCCCAATCAATTGTATTCCCTAAATGGTCCTTACATGCAAGTGGTATCTTCCTCACCATAGGTTAATTGTGTGGCCACATGTTCCATGCCCACATCAACTGATGATCTAGTCAGTGATATAGTGCATCATGTACTGGGGGCATTGGAGCCTAATATTTCCATTATATCCCTTGACATGTATCCTTTCTAGAGTGTTTTCCTTCCATCTGATGATAATCACTTGGAAGCCATGGTATATTATAGTCCATAATCAAGGTGTCATGATGATAGTTCTTTCACTATGTCAACCTCATTAAAAAATGAAATAGGTCCCTATGAGGATAGTTCTTTTACTATGTCAACCTCGTTAAAAAATGAAATAGGTTCCCATGAGGATAGTTCTTTTACTATGTCAACCTCATTAAAAAATGAAATAGGTTCCCATGAGGATAGTTCTTTTACTATGTCAACCTTATTAAAAAATGAAATAGGTTCCTATGAGGTTAGTTCTTTTACTATGTCAACCTCGTTAAAAAATGAAATAGGTGTCATGATGATAGTTCTTTTACGATGTCAACCTCGTTAAAAAATGAAATAGGTCCCCATGAGGATAATTCTTTTACTATGTCAACCTCGTTAAAAAATGAAATAGGTTCCCATGAGGAATGTTCTTTACTATGTCAACCTCGTTAAAAAATGAAATAGGTGTCATCAAGATAGTTCTTTTACCATGTTAACCTCATTAAAAAATGAAATAGGTTCCCATGAGGAAAGTTCTTTTACCATGTCAACCTCATTAAAAAATGAAATAGGTTCCCATGAGGATAGTTCTTTTACTATGTCAACCTCATTCAAAAATGAAACAAGGTGTCATGAGCATGGTTCTTTCCCTATTTCAAGCTCATTAAAAAATGAAACAAACCCCCTTCCAATTCAAGTCTTCGATTAGATCTCGTAACATCCCATGCTAGTCTTTCACTTGATCTTGCAAGTGAACCTTAATTCCATCCACCTATTAGTAACCAATAATTTGCATAGGTGAATGAAATTAAGCTTGGGGGGAATGTACCTCAAATTGAGTCATTATGCTGGGGGCATGAAACCTCATCTCATGAAAAGTTTATCTTTGTTTCAAGCTTGCGTAAAAATGAAACCAAATCCAAGAATAATTTTTTCTCATGTTTCAAGCTTCTGAAAAAATGAAACCATTTTCAAGTATTCTCAAGAATAGTTTCCCATGTTTCAAGCTTGTGTAAAAATGAAACAATTCCCACTTTACCTCTCGTGATTTCTGTTTTTATCAACCTATTTTTTCCAGATGAGCCTTTAGTTTTCATTCCATCATCACCATCTCTTTGGCCGATTATACACTTTCACTTGGTTTTTATACCCTTTCCTGAGGAACCAATGTGATGGGTGGTCTTATTAGCCAACCTCTTGACCTTTACATGTTTTGAGCAGTTCCATCATCACCAAAACTAGTTGCTATCCTTTTATACCACTCATTCCTCTAGTAGGAGTCCTCTTTTATCTCTTTTTTAGACTCCCAAAATATGAAAATATTGTCGAGCACTTGTCTTTTCGAACTCGTAAAAGTAAATGAAAAGATGTCTACTAAGTATAAGTTTAACCCTTTTCCGAACTGAGACAGACTATTGTACGAAAAAGGAATACCTTAGTCATACATGGCTAAGAGGTTCTCTTGGATATTATTTTCTACCTTTTTGGATTCAAGAGACTATTTATGAAAAGGGACCTTTGGAATTTTGTTTTTGCCTATTTTTCAAACTCTCTAAACATGAAAATGATGTCAAGTTACCCCTCCATCAGACTCGTAAAACTTAAACGATGTAGGACTTGTCACCATGACAATACCGAGCTACTCCTTCCTAGGGCTCGTTAAACTTACTAATATGGATTCATCCGAAGGATGAACTTATATGACAAGCATATGGTATGCTCTTCAAGCTCGTGATTAAAAATAAAGAGGAACTCGTTAGAAATATCGGGGGGGGGAATGGAAGTAAATATGTCTTGTATTCTGTATGAAAGGCAGCTTGTCATTCTTGAACATGACACTTATTTGTATCTCGTGTCAGGTTTGGGTTATCCTCACATCATCATTTGTTGTTGGTAGGCTAAATTTCTTCATTTTTAAGCCCTTTACTACTTCAAATTCATAACCTTAGACCTCTGTTTTAACCTCGCAACCTCCTTATTCCTACACTATTCCAAGAATCGTGCCTTTTCCTACACTAGATTTATATTTCATATTTAAGGGTTACAAATGTACTTAATTAATTATTTTTATAGATTTTATAACTTTAATATTCTTTGTAGCTAATATCTTCTTTCCTAAAATATTTGGTAAGCAACGTATTAATCATTTCTTTAACATGGTTGAGTGCATGTAGGATTCCTGCATTGCTGGCGAATCCTAAACTTTCATGACAACTCACTACCTAACGCGGACATTGCATTCTGAATCGGTCATCTCGAGTTGGGCTCATAGCGGAGATAAGTCATGGATATGAGAGAGATCAAGTCGTCGACCGAATGCTTTAGTTTAGTGTTTTGTTACAGCCGAAAGGCTTAGAATGTAATGTTGTTGTTATTTCGTTATAGTCAAAAGGCTTAGATCATAACACTAAATGTGATTTTTTTACGGTCGTAGGCCTAAAGGGATGTATATAATGTAGGATTCAGATAGGAAATAGGGGCGATAACAATGCTACTATAACTGTGGTATTTTGTAATTTTGTTAGTATCGCCCTCATTCTAGGTTGGATTCGATTTCATCATGTACATTTGTTGATTCTAAAATTTAATCTAAAGGGACTATGCCATATTATTTCAATACTGTGTTTTAATTCTATGTTGATGCGTTGCTAAGAGTTGAGTTTCCAAGTTTCTTAAATAGGGAAACAAGTTGGTTGGCTAGGGTCTAGCCAACCCATCTTGTTCTCCCTCACATTCTTCATTCTTGTTAAAGGTGTGTTGATTTCATTTTAATGCAAGGCGTGAATTAAGTAGATGCTTCTATTCTTTCACAAAGTTCAGGTTCGATTTCATTTATATCCATTGTGTGATGGATCTATGGTGTGCATGCTTAACTATGTTTGATTTTACCTTTTTGTAATTTTTCTTTTCGAATCTTAGTATTATTTATACCTGGATCGTGCAAGCACGTTATTGCTACACTAGTGCATTTACAATTCTGCAATTTGATTTCTTTGGTTCATTACAACGAAGTCTTTCATTATTTTCTGTCACAAGGATCTTGATGCATTTTTGCAAGTGAGTGTTCATCTTTTAGAATTATTCTTTATATTTTGGATTAAATATGCTTTGGTAATTAAGGAATGAACGTTGTTATAATGCATTAATCTGTTCTTGCACTTTACACTTTTAAGGAAAGGATCAAACTTCACATCTAATTATTCAAAGTGAATCTTTCTGAATTAAAAAGATTAATTGGATTTATGTGAATAAATATTACAGGGATAAGGCCTGCTATCACAATTAGGTGATTTCTTTAGTTGCATGAAAGAGTTCCTAGATTGAATAAAAGTGTGCTTTGACTTTCAAAGTTAATTCTTATTTTGAAGTTAAGTTGGGTTGAAGCATCTTTCTATTTGTGAAAGCTATTTCAAAATTTTGTTCACCTTTGCAAATTATTTTCTTAAGTTAACACATTTTTTATTCTTTTATGAAAGAAATTTGAAAACTTAGTGCAGGAATCTCTGTTCTAGTACAAGAATCAATATCCTAATACAGGAACAAAGTGCTCTAGTCCTAATACTTCCAAACATATAGACTTTGTTCCAGTACTGGTGCAAGAATATTGCAGGAGTATAGGAATAACAACTCAGTGCAGGGAAAAAGATCTATAAATAAGTCAGACATCTTCAAGGGTCCAATTATTAATCTAACATACAACTATACTGAAGATAGATGATCTATTTTTGTATGATTAGTTTTCTGTGCTAATAACAATTACATATTTCTAAACATTTTCTTGCTTATTGCTTCTTGTGCTAAGGTTTCATTAACTGGTGTGCATAAAATCCAGTAAATTTCTTTAAGTTTAAAATGACATTCATGAGAAAAATAGCTTCAAACACAAATACTAAACAACATACATTCAAAGAAAAACAAACCATCAAAGAGGCACTTTAACACAGTGTTTTGATGAAGGAGTTCACCCCTCAGGGGCTACATCTCCTTGGTTCAACTTCCATGGCTTGGGCCTTTGTATTAACTCAATGTGGAAAAATTTTATTTTAAAAAGATCTATCGCTCTTGATATCTACATCAATGTGTCCAGAATGTCCAAATTAGCCAAGAACACCTCTTTCTGAGCTCAATTTGGTCGAAAATTGACTTCTCTATGGCCCAATCAGTGTTTTCCTAAAAAAGTTTTGCTAAATCTAGAATAACTACAATTAGCGCACAAATTTTGGAGGCAGGCCCGAATTTGGGGGCATCGCCAAATCTCTACTAGATTAAAGTGAGGGTTAGTTTTTTGTTAACTACACTTAATTAATATTAAAATGGGATTAGTGCTAACACAAATGGTAACATCTAACAGTTTGAATGGTTTGTTCACATGCGATGCAACATCACATTAATTATTGGAGCGGAACCGTTGGAGTGACCGTTTGAGGTTACCGTAACCACATTCACATGCAATGTATTAAAACCGTCACATATTTGTTATGCCGGAGTTGCCCGAGTTTAAGCAACTATTTGTGGTTTGTTGTGTTATGCTCACATGGGGGGAGGGTTGGCCTGTGTGCTGGCCCTCCCCTAAATGTCAACCGATAACTGTTTACATTTTAAATTTTTGTAGAGTTATAACATGGTAAGAACCATGGTGTAGAGGAAGCGGTTAATGTGTATGGTTTATGTGTGGAAGGTTGTGGGTTCGACCCCGACTTCTGCCAATATATTTTTCTCCACTGTGTAGACCTCCAACCCGACCTTTGGGAGGTGTCACGTGGCGGCCTCCGGGCTTGCCATGTGGCATTCTTCCTTCAGTCTAGAAATGAACTAATAGAAATGCGCCAACACACCATTGTACAAACCAACCAAACATTACCACTTGTCCATCCCTGATTCGCCGTTGGGCAACATTGACCATGCCTAGTCACCTGCCAGATCACCAATACGAATTGCTAACTATGCAGTGACTGGGAATTTTTTTGCGAATTTCACTTGTTTAGCAAAGTTATCATAACACAATAGCTTTCTCATTTGAACTTGGTTTTCGACAAAACAAGTTGTGTTAGGATTGTTTTTCTGAGACAGACGCGGTCATTTAGGTTTTGAGCCATTTTGAGAACTTTGATTTTTGAGCTAAATATTGAGCACTTGATCAATAGACATAAATTTCCACTTCAATTAATCAGGATTGCTTACAAGAGTTTGAAAGTTTCTTTTATTTATTTCTTCGCAAAAGTACTTTCTTTCATATTTCAGCACTAGAATTTCTTTGGTGTAAATTTCCAGGTGATCTTTTCTTTTCAATTCTGCAAGATCATAATTAAGGAAGCAGGAATAGAGTTAATAAAAGTTCATATACTTTCTGGCATTTCATGTGCTTCGCCTCTAGGTTTACAAAACCCTCGGGTTTATAATTAAGTGTTGAAGGATTCTATTTAACTGTAGTTCCTGTAACCAACATTTTGGTATCGTTGTTGGAGAGGTGATTTGAAATTGGTAAGAACTTTTTGTTTTTTCCAATAGGGGTAAGTCTACTATTATTTTTCTGCAATATGCTTCTATTGTTTTAAGGATTTTATGAGTGCTGATTATTTATTCTTTGCAGCAATTGATAGATTATTTTCTTTACAACATTTGAATTTTGTTTTTTTGGGTTTGATTTTTAAAATGAATGCCTAAGAAAGGTAGGGGTCCAAAGTCTAATAAGGGTCGACGAAACACTCAAAAATCTGAAAAAATTTCTTATATTGGGCCTTCTTTTGCATGTAGAAAGTCCAAGCAAACCCAGACTCATCACGCCGGAATAGTCCACTTGGATTATGGAAACAGTGATTCAAGTGTGACATAACCCAAGAAGGGGAAGAAGGAGGCTAACATTGATCGGAAAGTACAATTCAACAATATTCAACCTTAATCTTCTGGAAGTGGTTTGATTTGAGGCACAACAATGGTTGATCATGAATAC
This sequence comes from Pinus tabuliformis, assembly GCA_031772625.1. Taxonomy (NCBI): domain Eukaryota; kingdom Viridiplantae; phylum Streptophyta; class Pinopsida; order Pinales; family Pinaceae; genus Pinus; species Pinus tabuliformis. The sequence continues at coordinate 74,274,372 of CM062816.1, forward strand.
CACGCAGAGGGGACTGGCGAGAATTAGGTAAATGAAGAGAAATCCACTTTTGGATTTCCAATAGTGAATTCTGAAGCGAATGTGCAAATGAAGAATATTTCACCCTCATATCTTCCACATTTTCATGGTAAGGTGCATGAAGACCTAGATTCATTCCTTTTTGAGTTTGATATACTATGTAGGAGTTATGATTATTATTCATATTCCCAAAAATTAAAATTGTTTCCTGCAACTCTCAAGGATTTAGCCTTGTGCTAGTTCATGGGACTAGGAGGAAACACTATAAGTTCTTGGGAGAAAATGAAGAGAGTGTTTCTAAATAAATATCAGGAATATTGTAAAACTATAGAAATGTAGGACGAAATCTTCACCATTGTACAAGGTGATGATGAGACTTTGGAGGACTACTTAGAGAGATTTTTGCATATACTCCAAAGGTCCAAACACAAATTTGGTTTAAGTAGCATTCGAACCTTGTTCCTAAGAGGGCTTACTAAGGATTCTAGACATAATTTGAATTTTCTAGGATAAGAAAATATTGCTTAGAAAACTTTTGAACAAATTTGTGACTTGTGCAAGAAGTTCTCACGAAATCAATCTAGATCCACTAGAGGAGGTCGAAGTAGAACTAACAAACTAGGATCTACAGATGCTATGATTATTGGCTTGGAGAATAAAATGGACAATATGAAAATTGAAATAATGAATATTATTAGCAAATAAATAGACTCTTTGAAATTTCAGAAAAAACTAGAAAAAGAACAAGAGTCATTGTCTGTTTTTTGTCCAAAATGTAGGAAAAAACATCCTTTAAGAGAGTGTCCTGTAGATATAAAGAGTGCTAGTAAATGTGTGATCTGTGCAGAGAACCATGTTGTCAAGGAATGCCCCTCCATACCTAGATTGAAAGCTGTATTTGAAGGAGATTGTTATGAACCTGAGCCATTACATGTCATGGGAGCGCGAAGGAACAGGCCACAAGTATGTGTAGGTATGGTTCCTAAACCACATTTTTATGGTTATAATGCACCTCCATATAATAATAATAATAATAATCAATCTCAACATTGGCAGCATGGAAACCATTTTCACCATGGACAGTCCTCTCAACCTTGGCAACAAGGATGGAGAGGGCCAAACCATTAATATCATTCCTATCCTGCTTAGATGCCATCATATCCTCCTTCATATGCACCGCACCATATGTCACAACCATATTTTCCCTCTCTACCTTAGCAGAGTCAACCAATTCCACCATTTCCTTTGCCACCACCATTTAGACCACCTCAACTACCTGCTCAACTGGTACCAAATCCTAATAATAAGGCGATACAACTAAATCACTCGGTTGGACTGTCTCCTTCTCCTACCTATCAAACCTTGATGCTTGGGATAAATGAGCTTCAATTTAGATTGGGAAGGGTAATTAAACTAGAAAAAAAAACCCATGGTGATCATTGAGGAGAAAAATGAGGAGGAAACTCTTGATCATTCGAAAAACAATGTCACCATTCAGCCCATTCATGTACCTTCAAATTCACCATCTTCTTCAAATGAGCCTCCCTATCTAGAGAGGTTGGATATGGAGAAGAGTGATCCTGAGTCCACTTTGGCTTCAGAGTTAAGGAATATTTGTATAAAGGTTCCTTTACTTCAGGCTATTAGAGAAATTCCCATCTGCACAAAGATCATTAGGGAGTTATGTCTTAGAAAGCCAGGGAGGAAGAGAGTAGAACCTAAGACCATTCAGTTTGTTGGTAGAGAATTTGAGTTAATGACATGATTTGTATCAATGGAGAAATGTACAGAGCCTAGAAATCTAATTGTTTCTGTCCATATAGGTGATATCCTTGTCTCTAATGTATTAATAGACCTGAGGGCGGCCATCAATGTTATGACTAGGTAAACCATGGAACAACTTGGGTTGGACCATATTTGTCCTACACCCATTGTGCTTGAACTTGCAGAAAGATCTAAAATTAAGCCCGATGGAGTATTGGCTGATGTGGTTGTCTCTATAGATTCATGGGAATACCCCATGGATTTCATTGTGCTTCAGCCAAAGAATCCAGTGGGAGGACATCCTTTGATTCTAGGATGACCATGGCTTTCCATGGTTGATGCTTATATTGGATGTTGCTCCAGTGATATGTACATTTCACATGGAGACTCTAGGAAAAAGGTCACCTTATATCCACCTGCTAGATCTATTCAGGAACTCAAGGACACTTTATGGTTAGATTATGACATAGTGATGAGGAGACCCGATCTGTTTCTTTGATTCATCATCATACCGAGTCTACCCAGGAGGGTGAATTACGAGATTTCTTGAACAATTTAGACACTATGCCTAACTTTGACACACTTCATCAGATCTTTAGTTTGGATTTTCAAGAAAATTCTAATTCCCAGCCTTCCTCATCCCATATTGTAGCATCATCTTCCTATACTCTTGAGCCCGAGACCACTCTTGTTGAAATTAGTCCAGGCAAATCTCTACACATTAGCTTAGACCTAGATTCATCTCAGCAAGAGCAACTTGTTACCTTGTTGTGAGATCACCCAGATGCATTCACTTGGAGTTACGAAGACATGAAAGGCATTCCTCCTGGGTCTTATACTCATCATATCTATATTCAGGAGGGAGCCCGACCTGTTTGACAACCCCAAAGACGAACGAATCCTGCGCTAAGATATATTGTTAAAGAGGAATTACAAAAACTCTTAGACGCTAATTTCATCTATCCCATTTCTGACAGTCAGTGTGTTTCTCCATTAGTGATAATCCCTAAGAAAGGTGGGATATAGTGTATTTTCATTGATTGCGGAGAATTAAACAAAGCCACTCTCAAGGATTACTTTCCCCTTCCTTTCATCGATCAGGTGTTAGATACCCTTGCCAGTAAAAATTAATTTTCATTTTTAGATGGCTTTAGTGGGTATAACCAAATCCAGATCACACACTCAGATCAAGAAAAAACTAACTTTACATACCCTTGGGGTACATTTTCTTATCGAGTGCTTCCTTTCGGGTTGTGTAATGCACCTGCCACCTTTAAGAGGGTTGCGCTGGCTATTTTTGTTGATCTTGAATGTGTTGAGATTTATATGGATTATTTTTTTGTGTTTGGTAACTCATTTGATGAAGCTCTTAAAAATATAGAAAAAGTGCTTTTACGTTGCCAAGAGGCTCATCTTGCTTTGAGTGATAAAAAATGTAGATTAATGTGCAAAGCAGGAGTGGTTCTTGGTCATTTGGTTTCTGACAAAGGTATCTAGGTAGACCCCACTAAAGTCGAAGTTATTTTTCATCTACCTACACCCAAAACACAAAGGGAAGTGAGAAGCTTCTTGGGACATGCTACTTATTACCAGAGATTCATTGAGAATTTTTCCAAGATTGCTACCCCCCTTTTTCGATTATTAGCTAAGGATAGTGAATTCTCCTAGTCCACAACTTGCCAGCAGTCATTTGACACATTGAAGGAAAAATTAGTGCATGCACTAGTTTTGAGAGGACCAAACTGGTCCCTGCCATTTCACATTTCCTCTGAGAAACTGCCATTGGCACAACTTTAGGACAAGAGGAGAATAAAAAATCCTATGCTATTTATTACATCTAGGGAAAATTTTAAGGATGGGAGTTTATCTTAAAGTTTAGTAGCCTTGGTGAATCTTACTAGTCCTGAATATCCAAATTTTAAAATTTTTGATGATAATTTTGTAAAAATGTTTAGATTTCTAATTATTTTATATTAGACAACATATAATATTAACGAATTTTAACATAACATAATTTTATACTATAAAATTTGAGCAAATTCATTTTTAGAAAATTGGAAATTGGTGAATTTTTTTTTTGAAAAAGCATGGAATATTAGCCCACCCGCAAATATTAGCCCCTAAAATTTTCCCTGATTACATTAGTAAAAATTTGTCACCTACCGAATTTAACTATACAGTGACTAAGAAATAAATTTTAACTATTACTTTTTCTATTAATAAATTTGTACATCACATTACATGATATGAAGTTTATGTGCATACTAATGATTCTGATATAAAATATTTAATGAATAAACCTTTAACTAACGGTAGAGTGACTAGGTGGTTGCTTTTATTACAGGAATTCAATGTTACAATTATTAACAGACTAGGAAAGTCTAATGTTGTAGTTGATTATATTTCTAGATTAAATAATCCTGTTGAAGTAATTCCTGTTGATGATGATTCCCCTGACGAACATCTTTTTGCTATGTCAGCAAAATCCCCATGGAAACACCACCTCACTTATCTGCTTATGAAAAGCAGAATATCATTTAGAAAAGTGCTTCACATTCTTGGATATAGGGAGACCTTTTTTACATTGGACTAGATCTTGTCATTCGTAGATGTGTGAGAGAGGAAGAAATTTTTGATATCTTAAAATTTGCCCATGATGAACCTTGTGGCGACCACTTCACTAATAAACGAGCTGCATATAAAATTTTATGCACTGGCTATTTTTGGCCTTCTTTGTTTAAGGATTCCAAGAAATATGTTAGGCGTTGTGATAGTTGTCAACGGATGGGTCAACTTGTTCAAGCCAATGAAATTCCTTTATGTCCTCAAGTTATGATTGAGCCCTTTGAAAAATGGGTTATTAATTTCATAGGACACATAAACCCCACATCTTTAAATAAAAAGCATATCTTGGTTTGTATTGATTTTGTTACTAATTGGGTAGAGGCTAAATCTGTTTCTTTTGCCATTGAGAAATTTGTTGTTGATTTTCTATTTAGTGAAATTTTTACTAGATTGAGTGTTCCTAGAGAAATTGTTTCTGACAATGGACCGCAGTTTGTTTCTAACTTGGTACCGGAAGTCATGAATTAATATACGATTCGGCACAGGAAATCTACATCGTACCACCCGCAAGCAAATGACCAGGTGGAATCTGCAAACAAGCTGATCAAATCCATCCTCACCAAAACAGTAAACATGCACAGGAAGGATTGGGGAAACTGATTGCCTGAAGCCTTATGGGGCTTATCAAACCACTTGGAGGAATAGCATGGGGAAAACACCATATGAGCTGGTGTATGGAAAACAAGTTCTTTTCTCGATTGAATTTCAGATAAATACTTTTAGAACTGTAGTTCAATTGGGTCTAGATCTCTCGAAAGCACAACAACAACGTCTATTACAGTTAAACAAGTTGGATGAATTTCAGAGGGATGTTGCTCAACAGAATATTTTAGTGCAACAACAATGCAAGAAGTGGCATGACAAGTTTATGAAGAAGAAACAGTTCTAACCAGGTGATTGGGTACTTCTCTATGACTCTAGATTTAAACGTTTTAAAGGAAAGTTCCATACTCATTGGATTGGACCGTATGAGGCAATTCAAGTTTTCGATAATGGGGCTATAGAAGTCAAAACTATTGATGAGTGAAATTTAGTTTTCCTTGTGAATGGGCATAAGCTTAAAGCATACTTTCAACCCCTCACAAAGGAATATTTCATGCAGCAATAGTCTGAACTTCAATTGGTAGGTGGCTATGGTGACCTATTGTGATATGATTTATTCTCTCTTGAAATAAAGTTTAAAGAAAATCCAAAACTAATAATAATAATAATAAAATAAAAAATAAAAGGTAAAGAAAAAATATTTTCCTGTGATTGTGAAAATTAGTTTTACTGACATGACTGCCGAAGGATCAACCTGAAAACCATCTTGCTAGGAGGAAGATCAAATTCTAATAACATGGGAATGTTGCTTGATTTTTAGATGTGTTAACTGTCACTAAGAAGAAGCAGGTTCAAGTGCAGGAACTGAGCCCTTATCCAAGTTTGGGATAGCTGGCATGGAATTTTTACCCAAGAAACACTCAATTGAAACGTATTCGGATCAGCACTATACAGGGAGATTTCAAGTGAAATTCTGACCTTCTTCTATTCCCATTTTCGTAAAAAATCCCCTTTATTTTCTTCTTTTTATCCCATGAAGTTTATCATCCCTTTCTTGAAATAAATTTTCCCTATCCGATTTCATATTTCCCTCTTTTCCCCTTGAAAATTTCCCCCCAAAATCCCTTTTCGATTTGTCCCTCTTGGTGGTCTCACTCTTGAATTCCCTGTCATAATTTCCTTCCCATTCTAAAATTTACCCTTTTTCCCACTTCTTTTTTCCCTCATGGATCGATTGCAGGATCTGATGTGAACTCACAAGTTAGATCGGAAGGCATATATCAACACCAAAGACTGGTGAATAAAACCTCCCTTGTATATCCAACAAATTTTTCAAATCCAGCCTATGAATTATATCCTATCAGATTTTTTTTTTGGTTCCCTTTCTCTTTCCAGATATGCTACAAATATCCCTGGTGTAGGAATGTGTGTTCGAGTGCAAGCATGTTCAGTGTAGGCATGTTCAAGTGCAAGCATGTTTAGTGCAGACATGTTTAAGTGCAAGCATGTTCAGTGCAAGCTTGTTCAGTGCAGGCACTTCAGTACAGGAATTCACACCATTGAGCACACCCAATTATGAAAAAACATGTTCTGGTGTAGGAACAATGGTCTCAATGAAAATACAGTGCAAAAACACTTGGTGCAAAAATGTGTATTGAAAATCTTATCTTTGTTTCGTAAATTTTTTGTACAGGCAGAATGAATGCACCACCTGTAGATCATGGCATTCAATAATTTCTATTATGGTTAACACTTTGTTTTATCATTTACTAAATTAGCAAGAAATCGTTTAAGTACAAATATATTTTAGGTGATCAAATATCATCTTTTTAATGAGTATTGAGTACACCTTATGTGATATCATGAAGTGAATGTGGGATGGTACGATTCTCCCGAAATCCAATACTTACCTCTTCTTGAAAAGACTCATCACCTGTCAATGATGGCCTTACCTCATATCCGACCTCGCATGATTGTTACATCAAATCATTATCTATACCACCACCTTTCCCAATCATCATCGCCTACTTGTACTTGAACCAATTTGTATTCACATCCGTCCCAGGAGTGTAATCTTAATGATAGAGTGTGATCGTTTGGAAGGTGGCCAATATAGCAATAGATGTATAGCTCGACCATCATAAATCCCTCGACAAAGCTTTGAGTTCTTCATTTGTAATACTCTTCCAAAGATTTAGATAGAGATTGGGTGAATTCAAACAAAGAAATGGCACCTATAAGGATTGAACCATTGTTCGTGGAGGAGATGGAGCAAACAACCGAGTATAGAAAGAGTCTTGCAATATTGCAGGAATTCGTATTCTTCCCGTTTCTGCAAAAAAATGATGGATTCGACTCAGTCGTGATGCTAGCATTCACCCATAATTTTGATGGAAGTTGAGCCAAGGTGGGTTCGCTAGAATTTTCGATCAGGTTTAGCAACATGTTTACGACTTGGATATATTAAACCAAGCCATGAAAGAGCAGGATATAGTGAAAAATCAAATAAATGAAAAGTTGGAAATAGAAGTAAAAGAGAAGAAAAGACAAGTCAAGATATGGAAATTTCTAGCCTCAAAGTGCTATAAATGTCTTAAAAGTTTGAGCAAGCAACTCAAGAAGGTTCGAGGTAAGAAGGAAAAGACAGTGAAAGTAGGGATCAACATACAAGTTCAGGGTTTAAGGGAGGCTCCTTTGTTTTGTTTTTTTGCACTAGGTAAAGGTTGTGTGAGGACATACAACATTGTAGGGAGGGGAGAATGTTGGTAGGCTAAATTTCTTCATTTTTAACCCTTTCCTACTTCAAATTCATAACGTTAGACCTCTGTTTTAACCTCACAACCTCCTTATTCCTGCACTATTCCAAGAATTGTGCCTTTTCCTACACTAGCTTTATATTTCATATTTAAGGGTTACAAATGTATTTAATTAATTATTTTTATATATTTTATACCTTTAATATTCTTTGCAACTAATATGTTATTTCCTAAAGTATTTGGTAAGAAACATATTAATCATTTCTTTAGCATGGTCGAGTGCAGGTAGGATTCCTGCACTGCTGACGAATCCTAAACTTTCGTGACAACTCACTACCTAATGCAGACATCTCATTTAGAATCGATCATCTCAAGTTGGGCTCGAAGCGGGGATAAGTCAGGCATATGATAGAGATCAGGTCGTTGGCCGAATGCTTAAGTTTAGTGTTTTGTTACAGACAAAAGGCTTAGAATGTAATGTTGTTGTTGTTTCGTTACAACCGAAAGGCTTAGATCATAACGTTAAATGTAATTTTTTTATGGCCACAGTCCTAAAGGGATGTATATAATGTAGGATTCATATAGGAAATGGGGGTGATAAAAATGCTACTATAGCTGTGGTATTTGTTGGGTGTGGAGCCTGATTATCTTCTATATTCAAAGGTATCGCCACATAGGACCCCAGTTCGATTGCCACCCGTAAAATATTCGCTGCAGGGGGGGTCCAGGGGGGGGCGGCTGCGACCTTTGGGAGCCCCCCCTGGCGGGGGGTTTCAGGGGCAGCACCCCCGAAGCTAAAAGCAACTGTAAAATTGCCTTGTAAAAGTATAGTAATTTCTAGTCAATCTGGGCCGTTCATTAGGCGGATGATCTGACGGTAGAACTTATGTTTAGTTTAGGGTTTTTTGCCCTAGAAGGAAACCCCCTCTCTTTGTATGAGGGTATTGTATTTGAGGCTATGTGATAGATGTGTATTGTGTGAGCGAGAAACAAAGAGGTGAGACTGTGAGAGAAAACAGAGGATATTACAGCGGATTTGCTGTAGGTTGTGTCTCTTCATTTTGCTGGATAATAGAAAGGAAGGACTGGCTGTTCGGGGTGGACGTAGCCCAAACTGGGTGAACCATGTATATCTGTGTCTCTCTTGTTTTGTGCGTTTTCTGTGTTTATATTTCTGCAATATTTTATGTGTTCCATTGCTCCGTAATATATAACTTTCTAACAGTATTTTGTAATTTTGCTAGTATCGCCCTCATTTTGGGTTGGATTCGATTTCATCATGTACATTTTCTGATTTTGAAATTTAATATAAAGGTTGTGCCATGTTATTTCAATCCTATGTTTTAATTCTATGTTGATGCATTGTTGAGAGCTGAGTTTCCAATTTTCTTAAACATGGAAACAAGCTGGTTGGCTAGGGCCCAACTAACACAACTCTTTCTCCCTCACATTCTTCTTTCTCATTAAAGGTGTGTTGATTTCATTTTAATGCAAGGCGTGAATTAAGTAGATGCTTCTATTCTTTCACAAAGTTCAGGTTTGATTTCATTTATAAACATTGTGTGACGCATCCATGGTGTGCATGCTTAACTAAGTTTGATTTTACCTTTTTTTAATTTTTCTTTTCGAAGCTTAGTATTATTTCTGCCTGGATTGTGCAAGCATGTTATTCCTGCACTAGTGCATTTACAGTTCTACAATTTGATTTCTTTGGTTCATTACAGCAAAGTCTTTCATTATTTTCTATCATAAGGATCTTGATGCATTTATGCAAGTGAGTGTTCATCTTTTAGAAGTATTCTTAATATTCTGGATTAAATATTCTTTGGTAATTAAGGAATGAACGCTATTATAACGCATTAATATGTACCTTCACTTTACACTTTTAAGGAAAGGATCGAACTTCACATCTAATTATTCAAAGTGAACCTTTCTGAATTAAAAATATTAAAAAGGCAGATCAGATTTATGTGAATAACTATTACAGGGATAAAGCCTGCTGTCACAATTAGATGATTTCTTTAGTTGCATGAAAGAGTTCCTCGATTGAAGAAAAGTGTGCTTTGAATTTTGAAGTTAATTCTTATTTTGAAGTTAAGTTGGGTTGAAGCATCTTTCTATTTATGAAACCTATTTCCAAGTTCTGTTCACCTTTGCAAATTATTTTCTTAAGTTAACACACTCTTTATCCTTTTATGAAAGAAATTTGAAAACTTGGTACAGGAATCTCTGTTCTAGTATAGGAATCAATATCCAGATACAGGAACAAGTCTCTGTTCCTAAGATTTAGAGCCCCTGCATGAGGACAGAAATATTTAGTACAACTGTAGAAAATACTTCTAGAATATAAACTTTGTTCTGATATTGGTGCAAGAATATTGTAGGAGTACATGAATAATAGCTCAGTGCAGGGAGAAAGATCTATAAAGAAGTCATATATCTTCAAGGGTCCAATTAATAATCTGACATACAACTATACTGAAGATAGAAATAGATTTCCATTTCAACTAATCATGATTTCCTACAAGAGTTTGAAAGTTCCTTTTATTTATTTCTTCGCAAAAGTACTTTTTTCATATTCCGACACTAGAATTTATTTGGTGTAAATTGTCGGGTGATCTTTTCTTTTCGATTCTGCAAGATTTTAGTTAAGGAAGTAGGAATAGAGTTAGGAAAATTTCATATCATTTCTGGCATTTCCTGTGCTTTGCCTCTAATTTTACGAAACCCCTGGGTTGACAATTAAGTGTTGAAGGAGGTTGCTTAACCACAATAATTTCACCCAACACTTGCCTTATTGGGTTTTAGACATCTATTTGCCTCTCATTTGATTAATTTGTCACCATGAACTCTAATCCTATTTTGAGTCAAATTTAGCCAAACTCCGTAGTCGTGTCGTTGATATGTTCAAGAAAAGTTTTGTCTACAAATTCAAACCTCTTTTACCCCATTTGATTTTCTCTGCTACAATCCTGAATCACTCTCACCAAATTTACAAAGTCCTTTGTTTCATGTCGATGATGTGGGAAACATTATGGCCCTCCTTCGACAGATCACTTCCTGTCGATTCCAAATCATTATCCAAGAAGATGATCTAGAAACTCCCTTTCAGTACCTTGGAGCTTGCATGCCTCAATGACAGGTTCTTCGCATTCGAAAATAGGTTCACATCGCTGGCCTTAGATCGAATGATTTTGCAAGTGTTCGACTTCAAATTCCATGTTCACACTCATGGATTGTGATGTTGTACTTTGAGAGCCATTTTCATGATTGGTGGTTTCTCTCATGCCTATTAACAATTGACATCATTGATTGGTAATCAGGTGGTTTCTACCTTGTTTGACTTCAACACGTCTATTCACATGGTTAGATTTGTACTTTGGTTGGATCAGGACAAAGATGAAGACCCTGGATTTCATATGATAAATCTAGGCAGCATGGATTTATTTAGTATTCATGATTGTATACATCATCATTTTTAGTCAGATGGTTGTGTCCATGTTGCAGATCCATACATATGGTCTGTTCTAGTAGAAATGGTTGCGTCCATGCCATGGATCCTGTTTTCACTCACTACTAAATTTGTTTTTAGATGTGAAAATGGTAAGAAAGAGCAACGAATATTGAAGCCATTTCCAAAACCACATAATCTCTCAAAGTCAAATTGGACCCTCTCCATTGCATAGTGCTTGGAACAAGTTTTCCAACGGTATATGGAATTCTGAAAATGGACTTTTGGATCAAACGATATGGCCTATTAAATTTAAGACACTCTGTTGCCTTTAAAGGGAAGGAGAAAATCATATCGGAGGCCTGGGAACTCATCACAATAAAAAATCGGCATTTTTCTCAAGTGACAATAGGGAAGAATGGAAAAGTTTGTGAATGTTCGATCGTCGGTATCGCAAATCGCCAATCAGCTAAGCCCCAGGAATAGTCCATCGGCTTATCCTACGATATCACAGTCCCACATCCTATAGTCCCATGTTATCACAATCCCTTAGTCCCACATCATCGTAGTCCCATGATATCGGCGATTGGTAGGCCCAATGGAACATTCTTAAGGAATTGCAGGGGAAACACGCCGATAATGCAAAATCGCCGAAAATTGGGCTTCAGTGTTAAAGTGTTGGGAGGGGCCAATTTTATTTAACAAAGGAATTCAAGGAAAAACCAAGGGTGGATGGGCCCTTTTATCTCTCCTCCAAGGGGGCCACATGGCAGAGTCCTATTGGTCCTAAGAATCCATGGGGCTACTAACGTCGTGATGATGTGGCGGTAGGGAGGACATGTAACATGCAAATTTAGATTTTTCAAGAGTCCTATGGGGAACTTTTTGGGTGACACATGTCACCACTCAGGAGGTGCCATGTGGCACTGATGATGTCATCAATCCCACAATCAGTGATCACACAAAGAAAAGTTTCCTCCTCCTCTGAAGTCTCTCCTAGCTTGCGATTGCGATATGTGAGGACCCTCCCTGATGCGATATATTATGTGTTATACCTTATGAGGATTTCACATCTGGACAATTGGCAAGCACTATGAAAGAATGTAAAGAGGATTACTCTCCTGTGTTGTGATTATGATACCCCGGGTGGGCCCAATCCCGCAGATCGATGATCGCAAGGGTCAAGGAAAGATACCAAAGGTGAGCATTATGAACTGCTGATATAGATATATTATGCAACAAAAGAAAAAGGTCCCCAGAAAAAAGTCTAAAGGATCTAACACCTTTGGGCTAATCCCCAAGTCACAACGTTAGGTCCTATTATACAGAAACACAGAAGGGGGCTAATTCATAGAGGGCCAAAGGTGATCGGGACTCACTATTCTATGATGTCTTTTAGAGTAAATGTCCTGATGTGGTAATGCTTCGATAACATTGTGAAGAGCTTTAAAGGGCGGATGGGTCAGCAATTGAAGCAATGAATGAAGTATGGTGAAAAAGTAAATCAATATGGGGGGACTCAGGAAGATTAATGGCTCTACATGGAGCCCCACTCAATTAAAAATACAAAGGACTGCTTGGGAAAAATTTGTTGTTGCTCTGTAACAAGCAAACTCAGTTGCCCACTCCCAACTCCAAAGAATGAGAAAGCCAAACGGTTAAGACTGAAAGTGACGGGTGGACTGGCTAGCACATCATGGCAGAGATGTGGCCTGATCAAGGGCCTTCATAGGAAGCGCAGGATGATAAATTCCTCCATCATCTTTCCGTTTTCCTCTTTATTTTCATTATTTTGTAATTTTTATGTATTTCCAAGAAGGGACCAAATCCCGATTGTAGTCATTTTGGGTAGTAGAGCCTTGCAAGCCAAAACAACTAGTCTAGTAGACTGCTGGATACTTAGAGGAAGATATTTTGTAACTGTAACCCAAGCTCCCCCTCTTCTTATAAATAGGGGGAAGAAACACTTAGAAATGGTTCCAGAATTATGCACCTACGGATTAGGATTTATGTGATTCCACTTTGGTTCTACTTTCTTGTCCATGAGGGACTCGAGTGATATTTGGATGAATGTAAACCGATGGATATGTTGGACTCATATTGGATTAGTGAAACTCCCAGGTGATTCCAAGCATTTCAACGCGTAGTATTTTTCCCTTCTATAATCTCATTTCATATAAGTTTTTCCTTCTCTAAAATAGTGTGATGAATATGTCAGTTTCCCTATGATTAATGGATTTATCTAGGCTGCTACATAGGCAAACAATACCTATGCATAAGAAAAATTTACTTTTGTTAGCCTATAACCTATAGTACCTATGTACAAGACATATTTACTTGTGTTATTTGATTAACCTACAATACCTGCGTGAGCCCAAATTTTCTTTTGTTGCGTAGCACTAATGGTACCCATGTTATATCTGGTATGGAACCTTAGTAAGTACTCCACTCTTCCACATCCTCTCTCTTCCATATTTCTGCTAGAACATCGTTGCTTAGGATTTTTTCCTATCTACATCCCTTTGCATCGAATTCCCTCCTTCCTTTCCTCCTCTTCACTTTACTACAACTTCGATAGAAAGGTGTTTGTTGTTGTGTGTCAGCCACCAGAACCAGACATTTTTCTTTGAGGTTGGCCCGATATATCACATGAGCGTTTGGATCCATGTATGCACTTGAGTTTACCTGGATGACAGATTATTGAACCAAGCCCCCTTTATTCTCTTTTACTTACGTGATAATTAGAGGGCAACAGAAACCCCACTCATAATCTTCTGTGCACTCCTCTATTTAAGATGTCCTAGGCACTAGTCTACAATCAACCCAGAGGATGTCTCTAGGAGTCTTTCTAGGTTCCCTGAAGCACTCGTGCCGAAGGTTCTGTCTAATGCTACAACATCTTTTTAGCACCGTTGCGATGGAATGGATTAGAATATTTTTCCCTAGGTCCGAAATTTTTTTTACATTTCCTTTGTTAGGTGAGCAAGGGAAGTGTGGGTTGAATATCTCTCATGTTGGTGACTCCACTGTTTCAATTTTATGGTAAACATCCTGGCGACTCCATTATCCATATATGTATTTGATCATCCTGGCATTCAAGCAACCCCATACTCACTCTAATGCTACAACAGTCGAAAACTTTCCATACCTTTGAACCTAAGATCACTCATCTAAGAAGGTTTTCGAGATGGCCCTTCTTGCATTCCTGGCCAACAAATTTGTCCTAGTGGAGTTTTCTTCTATTGCTGGTTATCCCAATCATGTCCCTTCGTTTCATGAATGGTATACCTATTTTCCTAGATTCAATGGGAGCACATATGGAAGGCCTAACTAACACCTGAAAGAATTTCATGAATGCATGGAACAACAAGTTATTTTTCTTGAAGATGTACAAATGAAGTTGTTCATGTATTCTTTAGAGAAGGATGCTAGAGTTTGGTACAAAGCAATACCTCATGGCAACATATCTTCCTTAAAACATTTTCATATCGCATTCAATAACTATTGCAAAGGATTATATCCACTGAATGCTCTATTTGAAGATTGTTGTGCATATTTTAATGATAAATACATTCCCAAGTTTGATGACCCTGCTGAAGATGTTTGTGGAGCTCCGCTCCAAGAAAACATCCACTCGCATCAAGAAGCATCACCAAATGAGTGAGAAAGAGAAGAAGGAAATATCATCGAGCTGCGAACAAACCCTTAAGGGTCAGATTCAGTCGGATTGGATGTTTCTCCTTCCTATGATGAATATAACTCTAGTGGAGAGTCAAGTGATGTAGAGCCACAACGCTCCCAATTAAGGGAAGTTGCACAAGAACCTTCTCCAATTTATTATTCATATTATTCAGAGGAGGATAAGACAATCGTGGAGATTTAGAAGGAGTTGTTTGCCAACAAGTGTAGAGAAATCTCCCAACAACAAGTTTTTCTTGAAGAGCCCAAAGTTAAAGGACCATGCAAATTCTATTACTGCATGTCAGAAATATTCCTGCCATGAATTGTCAGTAGATTCTCCAATATATGACTCTTACAGTTTAGACAATGAAGAACCTATTGTAGATTGCTAAGAGGGTTGGCCCTTTGAAATATGGTAGTAAAAGATCAGCAACAAGTTTTTCTTGAAAAATCTAAAGTTGTGGAGTTAAATAGTGTGTGTGGCATCCCTAACCAAGAAGACATTGGTCAGTAGATTGTTTGTGAAAAAGAGGCAGCTGGAAACATGCCTTCTCAATTCCATGACCCTGTAGTTGAGTACATGAGCATATTCTTTGGTCAGCATCAGAGGTTGTTTCTGGAGTATGCATCAAAGCTTCTTATTTGCATATTTTTCATGGTGCATGCTTGTTTTGTTTTTAGATTTCAACAACATGAAGCCATTAGGTCCAGCACCCAAATGCTACCCTGACTCCATTGGAGGGTTGAACTCACTTAGGTGAATTAAGCACTGTGCATAAGTAGGAATGTATATAAATAAGCTCACTAACTGAGCATTTACTGTCCAATTGTTAGAATTTCTATTTCTGCACTTTAGTTTGATGAGGAAAATACTCCCAGCAGATGAATTCCCATGGATATTTTCTAGTTATATATATTCATTATATTTCTGAATCCATGCCTAATGGTGAAGGGTACTGGTCTGCAAGTTCTCAGCACCTTGCCTGCAAGGCACTATCCCCATAGGACACAATGTTGTCACTCACTCCTAAATGTGCTTTCAGCTGTGAAATGGGTACGAAATAGTAGTGAATTTTGAAGCCATTTCCCAAACCACAAAATCTCTCAAAGCCAAATCATCCCCTCTCCATTGCACAGTGCTCAGAATGAGTTTTCTAATGGTATACGAAAGTCTGAAAATGGAATTTTGAATCAAATAATATGTCTGGATAAATTTCAGAGCCTTTATTTCCTTTAAAGGGAAGAAGAAAATCATATCGGAGGCTCAGGAACTCAGCGTAATCGAAAATCAAAATTTTTCTCAAGTGGAAATAGGGAAGAACGACAAAATCTACGATCTGGTGATCGCTGATATCGCAAATCGCTAATCGGCTGGGCCCCAAGCACAGTCCATTGGCTTATCCCGCAATATTGTAGTTCTGCATCCCACAGTCCCACGATATCCCGTAGTCTTGCATCGTCATAGTCCCACAATATTGACAAATCGGCAATCGAAAGGCCCAATGGAACATTCTTAAGGAATTGCGGGGGGGAACACGCCGATAGCGCAAAATTGCTGAAAATTAGGCTTCAGTGTTAAAGTGTTTGGAGGGGTCGATTTTATTTAACAAAGGAATTCAAGGAAAAACGAAGGGTGGATGGGCCCTTTTGTCTCTCCTCTAGGGGGCCACGTGGTAGATTCCTATTGGTCCTAAGAATCCATGGGGTTGCTAACATCAGCATGCTGTGGCGGTACGGAGGAAACATGGCACGCAAATTTAGATTTTTCAGGAGTCATATGGGGAACTTTTCGAGTGACACATGTCACCACTCAAGAGGTGCCATGTGGCACTGATGATGTCATCAATCCCACAATTGGCGATCACATAAAGCAAAGTTTCCTCCTCCTCTTCTCCCGACTTGCAATTGCAATATGTGAGGATCCTCCCCGATGCGATATATTGTGTTATACCTTATGAGGATTTCAAGTCTAGACAATCGACAAGTGCTATGAAAGGAGGTAAAGAGGCTTACTGTCCCATGTTGTGATTGTGATACCCCGGGTGGGCCCAATGCCACAGATTGATGATCAGAAGGGTCAAGGAAAGATACCAAAGGCGAGCATTATGAACTGCTAATATACGAGATATTATGCAACAAAGGAAAAAGGCCCTTGGACAAGAGTCTAAAGGATATAGCACCTTAGGGTTAAGCCCCAAGTCAAAACCCTCGGCCCTATTATGTAGAAACACAAAAGGGGGCTAAGTCACAGGGGGCCAAAGGTGATTGGGACTCATTGTTCTATGTCGTCTTTTAGAGTAAAGGTCTTGATGTGGTAATGCTTCAATAACATTGTGTAGAGCTTTAAAGGACGGATGGGTCGACAACTGAAGCAGTGAATGAAGTATGGTGCAATAGTAAATCAATATGGGGGGACTCAGGAAGATTAATGGCTCAGCATGGAGCCCCACTCAGTCATAAATACAAAGGACTGCCTAGGCAAACTCTGTTGTTGCTCTGTAACAAGCAAACTCAGTTGCCCACTCCCAACTCCAAAGAACGAGAAACCCAAATAGTTAAGACCGAAAGTGACAGGTGGACTGGCTGGCACATCATGGCATAGACGTGGCCTAATCTGGGGCTTTCACAGGAAGCACAGGATGATAACTTCCTCCATCATCTTCCGTTTTCCTCTTTATTTTCATTATTCTGTAATTTTTATGTATTTCCAAGAAGGGATCAAATCCCAATTGTAATCATTTTTGGTAGCAGATCCTTGCACACTAGGGCAACTAGTCTAGTAGACAATTGGATACTCCGGCGAAGATATTTTGTAAACAGGGGGGAAGAAACACTTAGAAAAGGTTCCCGAATTTTGCACCTACAAGTCATGATTTTTGTGATTCCACTATGGTTCTAATTGCCTGTCCATGAGGGACTTGAGTGATATCGGACTGAATGTAAATGGACTAGTGTGTTGGACTCATATTAGATTAATGAAACTCCCTGGTGATTCCAAGCAGATCAACGTGCATTATGTTTTCCCTTCTGTAATCTCATTTCATATATGTTTTTCCTTCTCTAAAATAGTGTGATGAATCTGTCGGTTTCCCTCTAATTCACGGATTTATCTAGGCTACAAAATAGGCAAACAATACTTGTGCATAAGACAAATTTACTTGTGTTATCCTATAACCTATAGTACCCATGTACAGGATAAATTTACTTGTGTTATTTGATTAACCTGCAATACCTGTGTGAGCCCAAATTTTCTTTTTCTGTTTAGCGCTAATGGTACCCATGTTATATCTAGTATGGAACCTTAGTAAGTACTTCTCTCTTCCACATCCTCTCTCTTCCATATTTCTGTTGGAACATCATTGCTTAGGATTTTTTCCTATCTACGACCCTTTGCATCAAATTCCCTCCTTCCTTTCCTCCTCTTCACTTTACTACAACTTCTATAGAAAGCTGCCTGTTGTTGTGTGTCGGCCACCAGAACTAGACATTTCTCTTTGAGGTTTGCTCAATATACCCCCTAAGCATTTGGATCCATGTATTAGTTTGAGTTTACCTAGATGACGGACTATTGAATGAAGCCCCCTTTATTCTCTTTTACTTACGTGACAATTGGAGTGCAATAGAAACCCCACTCATAATGTTCCATGCACTCCTCTATTTAAGATGTCCTAGGAACTACTTTAAAATTAACCCAGGGCTATCTCTAGGAGTATTTCTAGGTCCCCTAAAGCACTCGTGCCGAAGGTGTCATCTAAAGCTACAACAGATCCATACATATGATCATTTCTAGTGGGATGGTTGCGTCCATGTCGTGGGTCCATATATATGATCCTTTCTAGTCGAATGGTTGCACCCATGGCATGGATTCATGTATTGTTAAATGCTTACACTTTGAGCATACTTACATCAGAGATGTCTGATATATTGTATTATGTTTGATTTGGAGGTCTCCTAATGGTGGTTCTCCAAAGTCCTTGCCTTGACTTGTAAAGCACTTCACACATTACTTCATGTTTTGACTTCATGCTTTAGGGGGCATTTGTTATAAAATAATTTGTTGCACTTCCTATCTCATACCCTGAATTATCAAAATTTTCCCAAAATATCGTAAAGCGACAAAAACTGTCAATGGATTCACCATGAAAAACATTGATCAGAGCATCCCTGAAGAAAAGAAGAAGAATTTCCTTGAAGTAATTCTGGAAGATCTTGTCAAAAAACCCTATTTACAAGCCCAGTGCTACTTTTAGCAGGAAAAACCATGTTGGTACCCTTTGGTGTAACTAGTGATTAATACTGGCAGCACAACTTTGGATAGGAAAATTCACGTTGATCCTCTTCAGGTAGTTTCTCCAAAAATGGAGCAGAAGCTTCTCTTACTAGAAGCCTCGAGAACAACGAGCTGGTTATTATTGAGTAAGGATATGGTCAAGTTCTCCCATTTTGAGTCCTTGATCCTACCTTTAGGGATCTTACCCTTAAGATGTGGACCTTCTTTCCCCTTTTGTGGATCCCTAACTCCCTCTCCTTCCCTATAAATACATTCCCTTATACCCTAAAATGTTTGGTCAGACTAGATTGGTCATGTTGTTGCTAAATTGTGCCTAATTCTTGCCAATTTGTGAAGGAGAAAGGAGAGATTGAGAATTCTTGGCTTGGACTCAGAAACCCATCCCAAAGGAGGGTTCCAACATCAAGGCAGTGGTTGTATGCTTCCCTCTTGTGTTTACTATTAATACAATGCATGTTTACTTTCCATAAGCATGTAAATGAATACTTTCTTAGTATGATGCTCCTTGATCTATCATATGGTTTAGATTAGAATGCATATGTTCCATTTTTCCTTTGTTGTCTTTGTTTGATCTCTCTTGCAGGTATTCGTTCCTAATAGAATAGCGAGGATCGAGCTTCAAAGTGAGGAGATCAAGATCGACATCAAAAAGTGACCGCATAAGTGAGGTAGGCCATCTTTCCTCTCTCATGTCATTCTGATTTAAAATAGGAGAGTTTTGCATGTATTTGTTTAGGATGTTACTAGATCCAGTCATTGGACTAGAGGGGTCGCTTATATTCGTAGAAGGGATTTCCTAGATAGAAGTGATTCTAAACGTCGCTAAAGAAATTACGTAGGTGATTTCAGTGTCCTACTAATAAGTGTTCTAGTTCAAATTGGGACAAAACACATAAAATTATGAAGTTTGATGATGTTGGGTCAAATTTGACCTAACTCCACAAAGTTGTGTATACTTATCTTATGATGATGTTAAAAATATTTTTTTTAATAAACTACAATATCTTATGAGGGTGTTAAAAGCATTTTTTTATAAACTATTTGGTAACATTTAAGAAATATTTTAATATTTGAATGATAACTTTTCTACATGGGTTCAAGTCTTATTGTAATATGATGTTTTATTGGGAGTCACTTATGCACTGATTATGTTAATTATTGATTATTCCTTGATTCTTGCAAATAGCAAACAAAGTAGTAATAATAATAATAATAATAATATTTTAAAACATAATAAATAAAAATATTTAAAAATCTATTTTTTAATATGAATGAATATTCATTTTTACATATATAATATTTTAAGATTTCCAAAGATTAACCTACAAAAAAATTGTTCACCAAACCACTCAAGCTAGGATTGAAACTTTGACTTTTACATATAATATCAATGATTAAAAACATGTACAATTTAAATGTGTGTATTCATAAGTTTAAATTTAGAAGGGATATAGCATATATAACTTCCTAAACATTAAGTATAATGAATTCTATGCACTAAGGCATGCTTCTTGTCCTTCTTTGTCTTATCCAATAAATACGGGAGCCTCATACACCAATTTAATATCTCATTTGACTATGACATTAAATCATTATTATTATTATCTAAAAATAAATATTTTTTTATAATTAAAATATTAAAATAATATGTATAAAAGAAAGATGTATAATTATCTATTTTCATTATGGAATTTACATGAATAAGGCATTGTGCCTCAAAGAATTCCACAAAAAAATCTTTATTAAAGCATTTCAATGGTGTGTTTACCCATTCATAATTCTCCCGTCCCAATATATAGTTGACATGTTTCTCTCTCACACATACTTCATCCCAATATATAGTTGACATGTTTCTCTCTCTCACACATACTTCTTATTTTAATATCTCTCATGTATTAAAAATGACCTGATCTTTCTAAATTAAAAACTTTTTATAAAGTGTAAAATTTGAGGATTATCCTTCTTTATGTACGATAAATCTTGAACTAAGATAAATTTACATTCAATAAGATACATTTACACTTATAGTTATTAATTCAACTTATTCAAAAAATTATTTATTTAATATTTAAATTTTAACAATGAAATTTATAAGTAAAATTTTATAAATTTAGTTTTTTACGTTTTATAAAATATTATCCTTATTTTGTATTTTAAATATCAACATTTTAAAAAATTATATATAAAAATTAAATTAAATCAATATTTTTTTTGTAAAGCAAAAGTATATAAGGAGAATGAGCTTAAATATGACCATGTAGAAAACCCTTGAAACCTTGCAAATGCTAATGAGATCAAATTGATAACAAAAGGCACAAGATTTCTCTACCAACAATTTGCGGAAAGAAAACAATGAGTAGAAACACAATCACACATAGAACACAAAATTTATGTGGGGAACCCACGAGGAGAGAAAATCTCTCTTGCTTGTATTAAATCAACTGAGCAATCAAATAGTGAAATTTTGAAAAGTTTGCAAAGCTATAGTCCCATACCAAGAACATTTTCTAAAGCTATCATTCATGCTTTTGCGAAGTTATCCAATTGGGGTTTGCATATTGAAATGTGTGATATTTCCTTACTATAGTTTCAAAGTATTCAAGTGAGAAAAGGGTTTTTATAAATTGGTTATTATGTTTTTCATGAGGTGTTGAAATATTATGAATATTTTTTTGGATTTTAGATGAGTTTTTAATCAATCAAAAGTAAAATTTTAAAAAGTTTTTTTTACCTGTCTGTAATAATGGGTAAGTGGGTTGATGGCCTTGACATATCATCCAATTTAAAATTTTAATCTCATAGTTCATATAACAATGTATATCAAATTTATATAAATGATTATTAATTAATGAGCAAGTGGGCTGGTTTAATATAGACTTGCAATGCATTCAATTTAAATTTATAATCTCATAATTTACATAATAATTCCTATCAAAATTAAAATTTATTAAATTTATAAAACCATTATCAATTAAACTATTATTATTTCATAGTTAATATAGTAATTCATAACAAAACTATTATCAATTAAGTTGACAAAGCCATTACCAATTACATTTACTATTACCAAATTACATAATAATTCATATCAAAATTATTACTAAATAAATTTCTAAAACCATTAAGAATTAAACTTACTATTATCATTTCATCATCGGTATAATAATCCATAACAGAGCTATTATCAACTAAACTTACAAAAACATTACCAATTGAAACCACTATTACCAATTAAATTAGATAAAAAACTCAAAAACTAATTTAAACGAAAATATTTATCATAAAATCAACTAATCGTAAAATCAACTAATCTGATATTAGTATTTAAAAATATAACAATAAAATGATATCATATATTTTTATTTATCTTATAATTTAAATTCTAATATATAAAATCATATACTATTTCTCATTATTATTTAATATTTATTTATACATTTATAAAACTAAATTATTATTAAAATAATATAACATTCATATTTTTGAATATATGTAGCACACATGCTACCATTCAAAAACAAATTTATTTTTTCCTGAAGTTCACAAATATTTGACCCGTTCACAAATATTTCATAAAAAATTAACTATCTTTTATTTATTTAATGTAAATGAAAACTTTGACTTTAAAAGTTAAAGTTATATTAATATATTAAATTGGCATTAAAATTTATATTAATTTTAATATATTAAAAATTTTATGTTTCATGTATTTATTACGAAAGTAAAAAATTATATTTACAAAATTTAAATTAAATTGTTATCACTAAAGAATAACACATAAAAATTTAAATAATTTTTATTTATTTAATGGAAATGAAAACTTTGACTTTAAAACTTTTAAAGTTATTTTTTTATTAAGTGAGAGTGGGACCTTCTATTAATCTAGAAAAAGTACATAATTTACATAAAGCAACACCAACTCTATGAAAATTCAACAGGCAGCTAGCCTGGCAAAAACCCGAACTCGATTACAAAAGAGCTGTAGCCAACACAACCGCTTATCCAAGCGTGCAGAGAAACTAAGGAACACCACAGAACAGTCCGCCCTTAAGGCGTCACTCTGGACAAACCGATGAACTAGAAACCTTCTATCTGAACTGCCGAGCATCAAAAAACCTGCTGTGCATCAAAAGACTATCATGCATCAAAAAAACCTGTTTGCCTTGGTTGACGGGGCCCACCGTTACGAAAGCCCACAAAACTACACCAAGTGACCAACCTTAACCTCCAAAAAACTTGTTAACCTGAAGACCATGCGATCTAGCCTTCAATGATCCAACAGTCAAGAGGTGATTTCGGGTCGCCACCATGCTTTCACTTTATCCCTTCAAACGGACCCGAAAAGAAACATAGGCCATCTCTCTAAACAATTTCGGGTCCGAATGAAGAGATAACAAACGAGCAGTTTATCCGCTCGAAATCCACAGGATGCAAGAGATCCATATAGGTCTCGGCAACAAGCCCGCATTATAACTTCCCTTATGGACCCGAAGCATAAATAATTCACCGCTTTAATGAATTTCGGGTCCGTTTGGAGAATTAACGGTCATGCAGTTTACAGCCCGAAATCCATAGGATGAATGTGATCTCGGCAACTTGCCCACACATTAACTATGCAAATAGACCCAAAGAGTTAATAGGCCACCATTCTATGTATTTCGGGTTCGTTCATAGAATTAACCTGTATGTAGTTTCCAACCCGAAAACCATAGGATTATGGAGTTCAGGGAAAACTTTAGTCGGGTGCCTGTCATCCTGCTCGCTATTTACCATTTGCTACTTCCCCGTGTTTGACCCATTCTCTTCTGTTTCCATCAGTCTTCTCTCTGCTTATTTCTCATGCTTTGAAAGTACTCCCTGTCTATGGTAGCCTGTCTGTGACAGTCTTCTCGCAATCTTCTTGGGGGAGTCGACATCCAGTCATATCTTTTATTACTTTTGGAACAGAGTACTCCTTCATTTGCCAAAATATCCGCTAACCTGTTGGTTGTTCGGCGCACATGAACAAAACTGAGGGTTCTCAGGGCTCTCAGGTGGGATTGAATACATTGATAGACCTGCAATAACCGCCAGTGCTTTGACACTTTTTCTGGTGTTGAGCCATTGCATATTTTCTTGACCGAATTAATTATCAATTCAGAGTCACCTTCAATAATGTATCATGTAAATTTGAATCAATCAAGATTTCTAGGCATTGCTTTAGGGCCATGAGCTCTGCCATATTATTAGTGGCCTTCCCTAAATGACTATGAAAGATGGCTTTTATGTATCCCTTCTCATCTCTTATTACTCTGTCGTAACTAGCCATCCCAGGGTTTCCTTTAGAGGCTCCATCTATATTGAATTTCATAAATCCATGAGGAGGAGGTTGCCAAAAGTCCTTATCTGCTCTTATATGACTTACAGTCTTGCTTATGCCCTGGGGGAAAGGTACCTGTAGGCCCAAATGTAGAAGTATTTGTGCATCCTGGTCTTGAGGTTGGTTCTCAAGGGGTTTCTTTAGAAGGGTTCCTATAGTCTCTTTGAGTTGTCTTATGATCTGAGCTATGATGCTCTGGGATGAGCCAATTCTGTTCTTGAAGATCCTATTGTTGTGTTCTTTCCAGACATCCCAGATTAGAAAGCCTGGAACCAGAGCCCAAGCTTTTTTTATTATTTCATTTTCAAAGAAGTTTCTCCTCCAATTCTTCAAAGTGTTAGTAATGCTACAATTTTCCATGTCCGTTTGTCTGAAGATTGAAGCCACCCATTTCCACAAGGTGGGGGTGAATGAGTAGAGGTTGAGTAGGTGTTCCATTATTTCTTCTTGTAATTCACATAACTGGAATCTAGATGGACTGGCTACACATCTTTTTCGAAGGTTTTCCCAAGTCAGAATTTTGTTATGTTGCACCAACCACATGAACAATTTAATTTTCATCCAGTTCTGGTTCTGCCATAGGTCCTTCCATACCTTATTGGGGTTTGGAAAGTCAAGCCCTAGGGCCATTCTCTTGGCTTCTTTGAGGTTGAAATTGCCTTCATTGTTTTTTCCCCATCTCAGTTGATCTAATGATGTTGATGTCAGAATCTTTCTCTATTCCAAGATAACTGCAAGATCTTCTGCCTGGGCCTTCAAAGGGGTTCCTTCACTATATACTAGGTTCTTCCATATTCTCCATTTTCTTTTGCTCTTATCCTGATCTCAGAAGTCATTTACCCTAAGTATACCTTTGTTGTCAATGTCATTCTTGAGACTGGATAGTTCTTCTCTTAACATGTTAGGTTCCTATTGCCAGTTGTCCTCCCAAAACCAAGCTAGGTTTCCATCTCTGATCTCACAGAAATTGTGTTTCTGAACAATGGCTCTATTCTCCCAAGCTTTGTTCCAAATGTGGGAGCCTTTGATGAGCCCAGACATTCGAATGTGATCCCTTTCTTGCCAATTATTTGCATACTTCTGTTTCCAGACCTTGGCCCAAGGGGTTACCGATTCCTTTAGCCATCTCCACCATAGTTTTTCCCCCAAAACTTTGCTTAGAGTTTCAGGGTCATCAAGTCCCAAACCTCCATGTGTCTTAGGTTTACAGATCTTATCCCAAGCTACCAAAGCCCATTTCTTTTTCTCTTCCCCTTTGCCCCAAAGAAAATCTCTTTGGATATTTCTGATGTGTTGCACAACTCCTTTAGGAGCAGGAAGGGCTGAAAACATGAAGATGGGAACAGTTTGTAGGACGGATTTTGTTAGCACTAGCCGTCCTGCTAAATTCAAAGACCCATTTGTCCATTTTCAGATTTTGTCCTAGAGTTTATTAGTGATAGGCTCCCAAACTGCCTTGCTCAAAGGTTTGTCTGTTAGAGGTTTTCCCAAATACTTCGAGGGTGGTTGTTCTCTTTGAAAGCCGAGAATTATAGTGAGGTTTCTTTGAATATCAATTTCAGTATTAAAAAAGAAAATCTTTGATTTGGTAAGGCTTACCTCTGTATCCACAGCCATAGCAAAGTTGTTCAAGATTTGCTTGAAGGCTTTAGCTTCCTTGACAGTGGGTGTACCCTGCAGCATGGTGTCATCCACAAATTGTTGATGAGTCAAGGCATCCCCATTCAGGGTGAGTTTAAGACCCTGGATTTTTCCTTCTACTTTGGCAAATTTGATCGCATTGCCTAAACATTCCATCATGAGAATGAAGAGGAAAGGGGAGAGTGGATCTCCATGTTTGAGGCCTCTCGAAGGCTTAAAGGTTCTGGATGGTCTTGAAAAACTTGAGGAGGTGACAAGGGCCATTACCCATATTATCCAGTTGTGGTCAAAGCCATACGCTATTAGTACTTCCCTGATGTATTCCCAGCTTAACTTATTATAAGCCTTCGCTAGGTCAAGTCGTATGATCATACCTGCCTACTTATTGCTCTTGAGAGAGTGTACCACCTCATGAGCTTGAATGATGCTATTTAGAATTTTCCTTCCTTCCACATATCCAGTTTACTCCTTAGACACAAGAGTTGGAAGAAGGGGCTTAATCCTGTTTGCAGTTATTTTGGAAATAATTTTGTACACCACATTGCATAATGCTATGGGTCTAAATATATCTGGTGTCATAGCCTTTTCCTTCTTTGGAATCAAAGTTATGAAAGAGGCATTAAGCACCCTCAAAAACAATTTTGTTTTTCCTCGAGTCCTCCACCACATCAAGGATATCTTGCTTGACTATTTCCCAACATGCTTCGAAGAAGTCTACATTGAACCCATCTGGGCCAGGAGCTTTCCCATTTTGCATCTCTTTGATGAATTCGTTGACCTCTTCTTCAGTCACTGGCCTGTTAAGATTGTAATTGTCTTCTCTTGTCACAAGCTTAGGAATGTGCTTTGTGAAGTCATTAATGAATTGTGATCTGTCTATGAGAGGCTCCTCTGCTATTCTTTGGAAACGTTGTACCAAATCGATTCTATTTCTTTGTGGGTGTTGAGTTGTTTTCCTTGAGTATCTCTGAGTTTTGAAATCCTATTATGAGACTTGTGATCCATGGTAGACTTGTGAAAAAAAATTGTGTTTCTTTCTCCTTCTTTTAACCATTGTACCCTCGATTTCTATCTCCAGAAGATCTCCTCTTGCTTGCATATGTCTTCCCAATCCTGTTGAAGAGAGTCAGCTTGTATTCTGCTTTCCTCAGTAAAGCCATCTATGATGAGGCCCTGGTTAATTCCCTATAGTTTCCATTCAACTACTTTTTTGGCTTTGAAGATATTGCCAAACTCATTATTGTTCCAATATTTAAGCCTGCGTTTGATGTGTTTCAATCTCTGATGCAGAAGGAACATATTAGTTCCTGAACATGCATTTCTTCTATCCGCCATTTTTCAATATTGCTGATGAAGTCAGGGTGGGTGAGCCAAATGTTTTAAAACCTGAAAGGTCTGTTTGTCGGAGTGCCTATAAAGGAAGCTTCAAGTTGGATAGGCCAGTGATCCGAGCCTCCGAAAGGGAGGATTAAAGCCTACAAGTCAAGGCCTATGAGGATGAGGTCCTCAGAGATTATGAATCTATCTAGTTTAAAGGAAACTTGAGAAGTCCCTCCCCTCTTATTATTCCAGGTGAAGGTACCATTTCTTGTCTCTGTATCCACTAGCCTCATGTCGTTTATGAAGTTCTGAAAGGCTATGGAGTCTCTACCTAGTGTTCTGGTCCCACCTTTTTTTCTAAAAGATATCTGATCATATTAAAGTCCCCTCCCAGAATCCAGGGGATAACTAGATATCTTTCTCTAGTGAGGTAAGAAGCCTGAGTTTGTCTTCAAGTTTTTGTGGACCATAGAAATTTGTGATCAAATATACTTCCTTATCACCCAAAGGTTGGATCACCATCGATAGGTATTCTAAGTTTCTGGGGGTTCCAAAGTGTGAGAATCCCTCCTGCTGTGTTGTCTGCTTTAACTTCTAGATATTCATACTTGATAAGCCATTTGCTATGTATCTCACTTATTTTATCTATTGAACATTTTTTTTCCTGGATAAAAACCATATCTGGTTTTTCTTCTTTTATTCTATTGCTAAGATTCCTTTGTTTCCTTTTACTTCCTAGACCCCTAATATTCCATGTTGTAAGCTTCATTAAGACAAGTTGATAAATGAATAACTAGTAAGGTCTTTCATCTTACCTAAGTTGATCATGAGTTTACCACACTCTATCAGCAGCTCATTCTATCTTTTTCTTCCTCTTTTCCAGCCTTGGTTCTTGGGAGTGTGTCCCAATGTTGCCTCCATCATTTTTACCCCTATGTTTTCTTGACTATCATGGTTTCTTTTGACCCCATAACCCTTTGCTTGAGATCTCCAAAGGAAGAGTTGTTGTACTCTATTAAACTCCTCTTGTGGTAGTGAATAAACCCCTTTGGTGGTTCCTTGCTCCAAGAACTTTTCTAGATCGAGATTCTCCCTTTCAAAAATTTCTTGCAGATCATGGTCCTCTGTTCCAGCTTCACTTGGGGTCATCTCATGGTCCCTTTCAAGTTCTATAGTGCTTGGCAGATCCGCTTTTTGTTTGTTATTTTCAGGTCTATCCTCAGTGCTGTCATATTTTTCCTTCTCTGCAGGACTATCCTCCAGTACCTGGTTTGTTCCATTGTTCCCATCTTCTTCCTCTAATATCTTGAATCTATTACGACTTGGTTTCTTCTCCTCGTTGATTTTCTTCTAGTTCTTTTTCCCTCCTTTCCCTCTACCTCCCACCTTGGTAAAGCCTTCAGTATCTTTGCCTGTGGTGGCTTTAATATTGCTCTCCATTTTGTTTAAAGGGCAGTCTCTGAAGAGGTTCCCGTGTTCATGACATTTGCGAAATCTGAATGGGACATGTTCGTAGTCCACCACCTGCAACCATTCTTCATCATATACTTCTAGAATTATTTCATCCAAAAGTGCTCCAGAAAGGTCCATTTCTACACATTTTCGGGCAAAGGAGGTGTATTTTCCACGCAGTGTTGCATCTGATATTTTTTAAAAATGACCTAGTTTATTGCTTATGGCTTTTAAGGATTCTAGCAACCAATAAGCTAAAGGTAGGGAGTAGA
This sequence comes from Pinus tabuliformis, assembly GCA_031772625.1. Classification (NCBI taxonomy): domain Eukaryota; kingdom Viridiplantae; phylum Streptophyta; class Pinopsida; order Pinales; family Pinaceae; genus Pinus; species Pinus tabuliformis. The sequence continues at coordinate 74,303,545 of CM062816.1, forward strand.
GTCTTATCCATACCAACACTGATGTGAATGTCTCTCATTCTGGGACAAAATTCATCACCCATGGTCGCATATAGAGGCCTACAATAGCATAGAAATATGGTCCTCCTTCGAACACTCTGTCTTTATCCTCTAAGTTTGTGAACACTACTGTGAAGAAACCCTTGGAACCAAGTTGAAGATTTATTTCTCCCTTAGGTTTCCAATGGTTCTTTATCCATGCATGCAAAGCCTTCTCTGTTGGTCATATCCCCATAAATTTGCATATTACTGCATAAGACACCATCTAATCCCTATGCACCTGTAGCACTGGATCACTTAACACCACCCGGGGTATGATGGTTGACTTAGGTTTGCAGAGTCCTGTTAGATTCTTATGGTCAGCTTTCTAACTACCTCCTCCTATTCTCTTCTCTTTTCTAAATTCCTCCTGATTTCCTTCCTGCACCTGTGATCTGATGTTTTTCTGTTTTTCTATGTTGATCCTCTTGGTTTCTGCTTCCATTGGCTTCTTGAAGCGGTTCAAGACTGCATGACTATAGGAGGGAGTGGAACTCCCCCCCCCCCCCCCCCCCCCCCCCTCGCCCCTCCATGGTTCCCAACACTGGTACCCTGCTGCAAACCCTAGTTCTGCGTGTTTCCCCCATCGTCACCCTCATAAAAGAACTTTTAAAGATATATTAATATATTAAATTAGCAATTAAAATTTATATTAATTTCAATATGTTAAAAACTTTATGTTTCATTTCTGAAGTAAAAAATATATTTACAAATTTTAAATTAAATTATTATCACTAATCTAATTAATATTAAATTTAAATTAGATATGTAATTTTTTTTTTTATAAGTTCGGTTGGCTTTCTGAGGCTACATCATAGTCATGTCCCTACATCATGGTCATGTCCAAGAATAGCACATAAAACTGTAAATATCTTTTATTTATTTAATGGAAATGAAAACTTTGACTTTAAAACTTTTAAAGTTATATTAATATATTAAATTAGCAATTAAAATTTATATGACTTTAAAACTTTGAAATTTATATTAATATATTAAATTAGCAATTAATATAAAATTTATATTAATATATAAAATTAGCAATTAAAATTTATATTAATTTCAGTATGTTAAAAATTATATGTTTCATGATGATGTTGATGGTGGTGGTTAACGTCCACTGGGACCAAATTTTGGTCTATCGGACCTAAAGAAACGAATTATTTAGTTTGATTTAAGATTTTATTCCTATGCTTAAAAATATTGGAGAGAAGCCTCCCGAGCTCACTGTAATTTTGACAACGTAAAAGGCTAGGAAGGTCAGTATTGCGACAAATATTTTGAAACTATGATCTAATGTGGTTGTATGTAGGGTACTCTAAGAGGAAGTGATTTTCATCCTCGATGTTCGTATTCTCACAGAGATGGCAGAAACTTTCCATCCATGGTGTTTTAGGAACTGCCCAATGGCCTATTTCACTATGGAGCTCATGAGAGTTCGTTTTAATCTTGGCTATATTAATTTTCTTCTTTGAGCTAGCTAAAACAAAGAGATACTTTTGATCTTCTAGGGTGGGGTTGATGACCTACTTATAATATCTTAATTTTCTTTTAGTTTCTAAATCTCTCTCACACCACATTTTTTCTTTGAACTTAGAAGTAACAATATTTTTAATGTTATTAATGTTTTGCAATGCAACATTCTCATCGATCTCCCAATGGTTTAACCAAGCCCTGGTGTCTTTATACCAACCTCGTTTGAGCCTTAGGTGGTTTTGGCTGGAATTTAAAACTAGCTTAGTAAGTCTATAGTCTCCTATGCTATTGAGTTTGTGATTGTACAACAGAAGCCTAGTCATAGCTAGGCTCTCGATAGGGGAAAGACCCGCTTCTATAAGGAGAATAGGATAGGGTGTGTTGCTTTTAATTTTGAGGTTATACATTATAAAACGCTTCTGGATTTGTTCAATCTTTCTCCAAGATTCTCTAGAGATGCTACAACCCAAAAACTCACATCCATATAAGATAATCGGAGTGACTAAAGTTTCAAAGAGGAACTTCTTTCTATCCCACATTATGGGGTTTTCCGTTTTACATTATTTTCAAGACCAAAACAAGCTTTCCATCCCCCATTAATCCTTTTCTCAATGCTATAGTTCCAGTTGAGCTTGTGATGAATATCAATTCCTAGGTACTTGTAGGAAGACGCTTCCTCCAAGTTACTATTGTCATACATAAAATTAGCATAAGTGTCCTTCTTGGATTTGATAATCATAACTTTTGCTTTGTCAGTGTTAACAATCATACGCATGGTAGAGCAGAAATCCTTAAGAAGTATAAGTTTCTTATCAAGATCAGATGGGCACCTTGCGAGAAGAACAATATCGTCAACGTAGAGAAGAAGGATGATGACTATCCTAGCTAAGATCGTGCCAATATATCTTGCTTCCTCTAAACAACCTTCTAGCTTGTCGATGTAAATGCTAAATAGGGTAGGGGAGAGGGGGCAACCTTGTTTAACTCCGATATTACACCTAATATCTTTCGACCACCCCTCATTGCTCTTTAACTTGGCGATTATTGATCCAAAATGGATTTTGGATAGACTTCTAAGTCTAAGTGTTCCTCACAGAGGAAAATGAAAGTTCAAGGATGCTCCTGGAAATAGTCCCATTACGTAGATATTTTCATTATGAATCTACTGCAAATTGAATGGGCTAAAACGGACCTCAGATGAAGAAGTTATCACAAAAATAAGTTTGCCTTTGTCCTTTGAAAAGGAGGAAAATTCATATATAAATGGGACTTAAGGGAAAATGTGTTTTTTAAAATAAAAACCCTTAAAAACCCATCGCATTGCATTTCTTTATCGCATCGCAATAAACAAAGGGAAAGGACTTTAAACAGGCGCAAAGGCCTTCGGTGGACCCGATGGATTTATAAACCAAACAAGTGAACCTTTTGAGTTCCGAAAGGAAGGTCGTAAGTGGTATTTCAGATGGGCTCTAAGCCGTAAGCGGTATTGGATGGGCTCCGCCCGAATCCACACATTGGCCGACGCGTGGCACGGTGGAGGAGAGAGGAAAACCACTTTTTTGGGTGGTTAATCACCGTGTAAGTTGTGCGCCCAAGATGGACTGTCAGCCGTCAAATTAGGGGTCGCGATCAAGCCATGATCTGATCAGCGGATTGGTGTCGGTGATGCCATAACATAAGGAGAGGACCTCGGGCTGATGCAACATTGCGATTGCCAATATCAGCATCGGTGGATCAGCATCGGTGAGGCCATAACATAAGGGAAGGACCCTAGGGACTATGCGACATGTGGTGCAATCTGGACCATTCAATCTGGGATCAGATCAACGGTCCAGATTAAATTGGCAATCGGAAATCGATGATCCCCGATAACAAGCCTATACAATTTGTGATTGCGATAAGCGATAAGGGCCGGACCCGATGGGGATTATAAGCCCGATTACATAATTTTTGAAGTCTAAGAATTCGGATTTTCTATGTTATCTCGTATATTTGGGATTTTTGCCCTGCGATGATGCAATAGTGATTTTACGACTAATGGCAAACCCGATAGGGTTATAGGGGCGATTGGATGGAATTTCAAGTCCAGAATTCACGCCTGATAGTGTATTTTTGGAAAAATCTCTGTGTATTGGATTTTTCTCCATTTTCGGCTTTTTGCTTAGAAAATGGTCCCAATCCCTTTATAACAAATTCTAATCATCATGCCACACTGCAAGCGGGCATTTTTGGCAAACAATGATGTGTTTGAAGCCACAGAGCCCCAGATCTAGATGGCAGTCGAACAGACAATGCGCAGAGAAGCCGTAGGGCTGTAGAGGAATAATTACACAAAGAGAAATGGCTAGGGAATCCAGAGAGCCGGAAAAATGCCTCAAAGGAGTCAGAGATCTCAATTGAAGGAAACTGAAGATTGTTGTAGCTAACACACAGAGAGTTGGAGGTAGCTAACATGCAAAGCAGCTGAGGGAGATGCTTGGAGGTCAAGTGGATGATCCCAAAGCCATGAGCTAGATCCAAAGAGCCAAAGCCGAAGAGAGAGCCACGAGCCAGAGCCAGAGCTGAGAGCTAGAGTCAAAGCCAGAAAGCCGAGAGCTTCAGATCCGGGGATGCGATAGTGTTCTAAGCCCAATGTTTATGTGTAAAGCATTGGAGTTGAGTGTGGAACTTGTAAAAGAATTGTTGCCATAATCCCAGAGAGCCTAGTCGGGTTAACTAGAGCTCAAGGAGATGTAGCCTAAGAGTTTTGGGTGAAATCCATATTAAACTTGTTGTCTTATGTGTGATGCTCATTTGCTACATTGTTTCACTATTATATGTTTTATATCAGTTTAAGCAAATCAATTTACAACACATAAACAATTTTAAAACAAACATAAGAATATACCTATATTTTCAAGTACTTATTAATTCCGCAATTGGTTAATCATAAAGACTTGGGAATATTTAACCTTTGGAAGTGGGAGAGGTTCTTGTAAGCTCACAAGAAGCCTTTAGTGCCCCATTTTCAGATCAGGTGGTATCAGAACCTAAGATTGGTTAACCCCACTTTCGAAGAAGGTGATATCAAAGTTGGTTATACCAGAGCAAGTGTTATTAGCTCAGAATGTTTGATTGACATAGCAAAGATTGCTTGTCTGAAAGGTATTTGGGCACTCAAGGATTGATTGTCTGATTGATTGTATTCCTATTTGCAGACTGACTATTTTCTAAGCTTGCAAAGGTAAAGGGAAAGTTATTGATAGCTCAGTCTAGGAAGGACAAGAAGGAAGAAGGGCTAAAGGAATTCTTCTATCCCAAAGGACCTCAAAGCAATCCTTAAAGCAAAAGAGATTTGTTGCAAAAGGTTGCTTGAATAAGCTCTTTATTAATCTTGTTTGAAGTTATTTTGTTCATTGGCATAACGACAACTTCTACAAGTGAATCCTCAAATTCCTCCTTCATCACAAGACTCTTTGATGGAGACATGAAGCAAGACTTGTTCATCATGATGGACAAGATGAGAGAAATGTATGAGGATGGAAGGAAGAGCAGCATACTTAGAGAGAAGTTGAATTCCATGAAGGAAGAGAAGCAATTGCTTTCTGACAAATTGCAAGAAATGGAGGGACAACTTCATATTGCAAATATGAACCTGAAAAGGATGCATGAGTTGGAGTCACAGCTCTTTGTTGCCAAAGAAACCTTAGTCAAGTATCAGCTTGAAGAAGAGGTAAACCATTCCAGTTTGTCTTCAAATTCTTATAAGAATGCTTATATTGGTTCTTTTGAGAAACATACTAGAGGCATAGGTTCCAAGCTAATGTCCAAGATGGGCTATGAAGGAAAGGGCTTGGGTAATAATGCACAAGGTATTGTTGAGCCAATAATCGTTGAGGAAAGGCCTAAGTATTTGGGTCTTGGCTATGGACAACCTTATGGAGAAAGTTCCAAAGCTACCATGAAGGCCATTGAAACAACTCCAAGAAGGAGTTGCATTGCAGGTCTTCTACCTCAAGAGTGTGAAGATTTTATTAAGGAGGAATGCAATAGATTGAAACATCATTTGTAGGATGCAGGTGTTTAGAAGCACACACTTGAACCAGAGAGTTGTGGAAACTCTAACAGCCTTGAAGAGATTGATGGTGTTCCAAAGGGAGCCACTTCTTCATTTGCTTCACCTCATCATGAAGGCAATAAAGGTGAAATAGGCAGGTATAAATCTGGTTCTAATCATATTCCTTTTGATTTTGTAAAGCATGATAAATTTCCACATAGATATGGGAAAATAATTTCATGTTACTTTTTTGGTTTGGATAACCATCATGTTTCTAGATGTTGGAAGAGAATGGCCACATACAAGAAACTTTTGAAGGAAAGGAAGCAAGAAGCCAAAGGTCCATTGGACAAGGCAAATCATGCTATCAAAAGGATGCACATGTGTTGCACTAACTGCCATAAGCAAGGACATGTTGCTGCAAAATGTTGGACTCTGAATCCAACAATGCTTCCACAAAAGCTGAAGAAGGTGGTGCCTCGGATGATTCACATGTTGATGCTGATGTGCAAACAAAGGAAGGACCTTTGAAATGGATTGGTAAGAAATGGTTAGATTTCTTCTCCAATTAAGGATTGCATGTCTATTGATGCATCTATTTGCATTTCTTTGTTGATGAGATGCAATTTGCAGATTCCTACCAAGATGGTGAATGGAAAAAGGTTGAGTAGGAGGCTCACTTTGTTGCTACAACATTATATTTCATTTCAGCTTCGAAAGTACAGTGTGCTTAAGCGAAAGTTGAAGGATGAAATGCATGCATGAGCATGATGTGCATGAACACAGGGATACTGATGATTTCCTTGTATTGGAACATGTATGTATGATTAACTTGGAGGGTTGATTGCTTTGTTGTAAACATGCATGTAATGTTGACTTGGGAAAAGTTAATTTGGTCTCAAAGATGGAGATAATAATGAAGTGTTTCATCTTTTGAAAAAGAGTCCTAATGGTCTTTTTCTACATGCTTAACTCGAAGGGTCATTTGTCTTAAGGGCATGTTTTGTGGGCTTGTTATCTAGTCCATCATTTGTATGCATATGTAAAGACATGGAAGTGTTCACAAGATGTGAAATCTGTTTCTTTTGTTGAAGCAGGAGTTTAGTCCATCCAGTTGTTTTTTGTGTTTCTGTTGTTGTTAACAGTTGTTGTTGACAGCTTTTCAAATAGGTGCAAATGAAAATTTTGTGGAGCAGATGTACTTCACATTTGTTTGAGCCACCTTGGATCAATGATCAAGGCAGAAAAGTTCAAACTACCTTCTGTGACCATCTCAGTAGGAGTTCTGCAGGAAGGCAAGGATGAAGACAGTTCTTCCTAGGAGGACGAGCACATCCAAGAAGGAGAGTGGTCAAAGGTTTTGGTTAAGAGGCACTATGCAAGACAAAGTGTATGGAGGTTGAAAGAAGAGGGTGTTGTTACCCTCATGTACTGTCCATATCAGTATATTAGTCTTTTGGAGACCAAAAGTTCTTTAGTGTGAAGGCGTGATCCAAAATGGATTTTGGATAGACTTCTTAGTCTAAGTGTTCCTCACAGAGGAAAATGAAAGTCCAAGGATGCTCCTGGAAATAGTCCCATTACATAGATCTTTTCATTCTAAATCTAATGCAACTTGAATGGGCTAAAATGGACCTCGGATGAAGAAGTTATCGCAAAAATAAGTTTGCCTTTTTCCTTTGAAAGGGAGGCAAATTCTTATATAAATGGGACTTAAGGGAAAATGTGTTTTTTAACATACAAACCCTTAAAAACCCATCACATCTCTTTTCTTTATCACATCGCAATAAACAAAGGGAAAGGACTTTAAACATGTGCAAAGGCCTTCGGCAGACCCAACAAATTTATAAACCAAACAGGTGAACCTTTTGAGTTCCAAAAGGGAGGCCGTAAGTGGTATTTTAGGCGGGCTCCAAGCTGTAAGCATTATTGGATGGGCTCCACCCAAATCCATACATTGGCCAATGTGTGGCACAGCGGAGGAGAGAGGAAAACCGCTTTTTTGGGTGGTTAATCCCTGCGTAAGTTGTGTGCCCGAGTTGGATTGTTAACCGTCGGATTAGGGGTCATAGATCAACAGCCACGATTTGATTGGCATATCGGCATCGACGATGCCATAACATAAGGAGAGGACCCCAGGCCGATGCGACATTGCGATCGCCGATATTGGCGTCGGTGAATCGGCGTTGGCGATGCCATAACATAAGGGAAGGACCCCTGGGACTATACGACATGCGATGAAATCTAAACCGTTCGATCGGGGATCAGATCAATGGTCTAGATTAAATCGGTGATCCTCGATAATAGGCCTATACAAATTGTGATTGCGATAAGCGATAATGGCCAGACCCAATGGGGATTATAAGCTCGATTACATAATTTTTGAAGTCCGAGAATTTGGATTTTCTATGTTATCCCGTGTATTTGGAATTTTTTCCCTACGATGATGCGATAGTGATATTGTGACTAATAGCAGACCTAATAGAGTTATAGGGGTGATTGGATGGAATTTCAAGTCCGGAATTCACGCCCGATAGTGTATTTTCAGAAAAATCTTTGTGTATTGGAATTTTCTCCATTTTCAGCGTTTTGCTTGGAAAGCGGCCCCGCTCCCTTTGTAACAGCTCCTAATCATCATGCCACACTGCAAGCGGCCGTTTTTGGCAGACAATGATGCGTTTGAAGCCACAAAGCCCCAGAGCAAGTTGGCAGTCGAACAGACAATGCACATAGAAGCTGTAGAGCCGCGGAAGGATAATTACATGCAAAGAAATGGCTAGGGAAGCCAGAGAGCCAAAAAAATTCTTCAAAGGGGTCAGAGAGATCAATTGAAGGAAACTGAAGATTGTTGTAGCTAATGCACAGAGAGCTGGAGGTAGCTAACGCGTAGGGAAATTGAGGGAGTCGCTTAGAGGTCAAGTGGATGATCCAAGAGCCATGAGCCCGAGCCGAAGAGAGAGCCATGAGCCAGAGACAGAGCTAAGAGCCAGAGCAAGAGTGCAAAGCTAGAAAGTCGAGAGCTTCAAAGCCGGGGATGAGATGGTGTTCTAAGCCCAATGTTTATGTGTAAAACATTGGATTTGAGTGTGGAACTTGTAAAAGAACTACTGCCATAATCCCAGAGAGCCTAGTCGGGTTAACTAGAGCTCAAGGAGATGTAGCCCAAGAGTTTTGGGTGAAATCCATATTAAACTTGTTGTCTTATGTGTGATGCTCATTTGCTGCATTGTTTCAATGTTATATGTTTTATATCAATTTAAGCAAATCAATTTACAACACATAAACAGTTTTAAAACAAACATAAGCATATACCTATATTTTCAAGCACTTATTAATTCCGCAATTGGTTAATCATAAAGACTTGGGAATATTTAAGCTTTGGAAATCAGAAAGGTTCTTGTAAGCTCACAAGAAGCCTTTAGTGCAAAATTTTCAGATCAATTACATTCTCGTATAACCTTATAGCGGTAGCTCTCAACTCAAAAGGAACCTTTAGCTCTTCTAATATGTTCCAAAGGTTGTTTCTAGGAACCATATCGAAAGCCTTTCTAAGGTCCACAAAGCAACAAAAGAGATTGGATTTATCATTGCAGCATTCCTCCACAATGATCCTAAGCGTAACGAGGTGGTTTGTTGTTGAGTGCTGCTTTCTAAAACCCGCTTGGCCTTTAGCTCGCTTACCTTCACTTTCAAGCCATATGCTCAACTTCCTTTCCAAAATAATACCATATAACTTGGCTAGGAGAGGGATGATCATAATTGTCCAATAATTAGAGGGGTTATTTGTATCCCCACTTTTAAAAATAGGGATAATGAGGCTTTGAGTCCATGGTTTAGGGAACCCTTTCTTGACCGCTTGATTTAAAAGCTTGTGAATGTGGGGGATGAGGACAGGACCTCTATTAATTACGAAGTAGAAAATTATTAAATTAAATTAGTATTATTAAAGAATTTGTTTAATATTAAATTTAAATTGGATATCTAATTTTTTTTGGTAAATTCGGCTGCTAAGGCTACATCATAGTCATGTCCAAGAATAACACCCGAATAAAGTGAGGAATTGAACCAATAACTTAACATCTAGGTGTGCCTTAACAACCCATCCAATCACTGTCTATCCAATGCCCTATAGACTAGTTAAATATCTAAACACTAATGCCCTATAGACTAATTAAATATCTAAACACTGATGTTTCTCCTCATTACCCTGCATGTTATAGCTTGAATATAATATGTATATAAGATTTTGACATATTGATATGATTGGAAAAAAATGATTTAGCCAAGAACGGTGGGCATCGACAATAGTGTGAGATTGTTGCAATCCTGAACACATTTCCTCCCCTCCATCCTCCACCCTTTAGGTTGTTATCTTTCCTTTATTTTTGTAGTAACATCATAGACATGTTATATTCCTTCAATGTATGTTTTCACTTTTAGGAACAATTGCTAGTATACTTGAAAATAAAAAAGATATACTTTCAAATACCAAAAAAAATCTTATTCTCATCTAACTCATCTTACTTTATATAAAAATCCACTCAAATTCTTACCTCTAACCATATAAACTCTTTACACTTCAATATTATTTATATATTAACTCTCTGACCATATAAACTATGAAACATATTGATATACACCCTTTAGATTTCAATGTTATTTATATAATAACCCTTCCAAACAACAATATTAAAAGAAACATGTTTGAAAAAACAACACTAAATATCAACAAACAACTTAATTTTATCTAACTAATCTTATCTCCATCCCTATAAATTATAAATCATATGAACAATATTTATGCACTAATCTTACTGTTAGCTCTGTTATACAAAAGGATAAAAAATTGATCCAAGACACTCCCAAAGTTTGCAAATCTGCTTAAAATCATGTCAAGGGATCCATTCATGCTGTTGAAATCTCCAATTTTTGTCAAAGGTCATCTGTTGTAGATCTGATCCAAAAATATACGAGAACAGAAATAACCCAAGAACAATAAGATTGAAATAGATAGAAATGCTTCTTTATTGATCAAACCCTTAAGGTAGGGCAACACCATACATTCACTCCTTAAGGAAGGAGAACACTCCACAAGCCATATGCCTGTTCATACAATAATACTTCACTTCATCTTCATCTCTCTCCATGTGGAATCTCTAGCCTCTATATATGCCTCATACATACAATACCATGCATCATTACCATGGTTTCCTCATGACATGGTCCCTTACATGACATGGGTTAACCACCTTATTTATTACTATGGCCCATCCCATTATTACATTATTACCTTGGGTACCTCCCTTGGTACCCCATATTATCCCCCCTAGGTATATAACATTCCACCCCCCTAAGCATGTTTCGTCCCCGAAACATGGGAAGAACACAATAATAAGATCTACTCAAAGGAGTAGTCCACTGATACCATGCACGTGCATCTAGCCATCCAAGAGAAAGATGAACCCTCGATCTCGCTGGTGCCTCGCTCGCTTGAGATGGAAGTTGACCGTGGCAGTTCTTCTGTGTTGATGTGTAGTAGGTGGATCGTCTCTCCTTTCTATCCATCATGTGACTACTTGGTTTCCATCTTGATGGTTGTCTTGCGGGGTGATGTGGGTGATGATATGTTGAAGTTTTAACCCACGATGGCTTTTTCTTGACTTCACCCTGTTGTGGTGCCTGTTGTGGTGTCTTCTTTTTCAATATGACTTCAACCACTGAGCCCTCCTCTGATGTATCATCACCTGTAACCTTTTCTTTTGCAGCCTTTGTTTGTGTTTGATTGTCGATCATCAAAGGCTCATCATCTGATATGTCAGTCCCTTCAACATCTTCTGCTTCAGCCTCCATGTGCTCTACCTGTTTATGGATGGAAATATCCTGTAATGTAATTTTCTTCTTTTTATACCATAGCTTCAGGAATTTCTTTTGCACATTAATATTGATAGTACCCACGAATTCCATCCAAGGATATCCCAAAACAACATCCATATTATCCATCTCTGAAGCATAAAAATCACCATGCAACACATATTATCCATAGAAATCTTCAAATCCTTTTACACTTGAACATCCTCATTATCAACCTGTGTATGTTCAATTTGTTTTGCTGGGACTTGCAATTTTTTGCCAAATTAATACTAATAAAATTATGTTTACAACTAGGATTGATAGAAACAATGATCTTCTCCTTTTGAATGAATCCATGAACCTGCAATAAGGAGACACCCGTAGCAATTAACCCTTTATGTGTCTTATTCTCCTTTTTTCTAGCCCGAGACCATTTGTCCAGAAGGACTTTTTCATATTCTGCATCTGAAAGTTTGGTCACCTGCTGGTGGTCAAGTGATAACCACCAATTTTTAGCCTCATCTCTCATATTACATATTATTGGAATCCTCCAATATTTCCCATGTGTAGACTTGGATCTTTGTATGAATTCTTCAATAGTAGGACCATCATCTTTCCCTATAAAATATAGTATCTCCATGAAGAGGGTTTGAGAAAAATTCCTCACTTGGCGAAAATTTAACGTGGCCACAGTTTAGTCAATATTGCTCAGAATCTTTATTATAACCTGTTTTTGGAAATGGAACAACCATTCTGCATCTGCCCATGTGATAGAAATCCTGATTCAGACATTGGAATTTCAGATCTGCGCTGCTACTCTCCCGCCGTCCCCCAAAATTTCTGAAAAAAAGAGCTGATTTTAAATCAGCGATATCTCCCTCATCCGAACTCCGATTCAACTGAATTTTTTTTTTGAAATTAGGTGTTTTTTCACAAAGATTCCAGATCTACAATTAGATCTTGCAGATCTTGCACCAGGGCTTCTAGATCTGCGCCGCAAAACTCGCTACCCTGAAAATTGTCTGCAACCCCACTGATTTTTAAATCAGCGATATCTCCTTCATCCGGACTCCGATTCAACCGATTTTTTTTTTGAAATCAGTTATTTTTGCGTAAGGAATACAGATCTACAATTAGATTCTGTAGATCTTGCACCAAAACGTATAGATCTGACTTGCAAAGTCGCCGCCCCGAAACCCTGCAAAAAATAAAAAAAAAATTCTCCACTGTTTGCCCAAGAAAGTGCTCTGATACCAATTGTTGTTCCATACCCACTTCTTTTGTTTATGTATTATTCAATAGTAGGACCACTATCTTTTCCTGTAAAATAAAGATACTTGATAGAATCCATGAAGAGAGTTTTGAAAAAAAAACACTTACGTGGCGAAAATTTGAAATCATCCACCGACCAAAATAGTTGCAGCTGGAAAGCCCTTGGAAGGTCGGAAATACACTATCGGGAGGCAAAAACACTCCAAAACCAAGAAAGAACCAAAATCTCAGGCTTAACATTCCAATGCATAACAGTCGTTCGATCTAACAGATCAATGGTCCAGATCTAATCGGCGGATCGCAATCGGCATAGGCAGGCAGTGGTAATTGGCGTGGACAGAAGGAGCATTTCGATTGCGATCAGCGATGCAATGTGGACCGTCGATCGTGCGCATGGATCAACGGCCCACAACGCATCGCTATATCGCAATCGGGGAAACCAAGGGGAACAACCTTTACACATATATGTGCGCAATGCCATAAGACCCAGACCCGATGGGTTTCAAAAGCATGATGTATATATGTTCAAGTCCGCCTTCCACCGCCGATAGTGTTTTTTGCCATATTGCATAGCTTTCCCTGACCGATAACCCCCATTTACTTCCTCCATCATTCTATCATCTGCCGTAAGATCCAACAGTATTCGCACCTCCCGCTGCCATAACCTAACCACTCTTTAACTCATGATAAAGTGGTTTTCACCTTGTCACGTCTGCCACGCGTCACCTGATCATTGTGATCGCTCGCCCTTGTATGATTTCCGCTCTCCTCCAAAAGCAGTGTGATCAATTTCGCTTACCGCTTAAACCCGTCCCTGCTTGTTAATTCCCGTGCACTTCGTCGGCCCGATAGCCGTTGGATCTATCGTCCATTCACTTAATCCAATGGCTCACGATTGTTTTCTCCTGTTTCTTCCATTTTTCCCATTGTGTCATATCTGTGGCCCGTCTGTGTGATCCAATGGCTGATATCCCTCCCCCACCATGCAATCTTTCATGTCCATAGCCTATACCATGCTCTCGAAAGATAGAAGTGGCCATCTATCAGTGTTTGGCATATTAACTCCTCAACAACCGCTCTCAAGAGATAGAATGGCTGAGAAAGGAAAAGATCAGCCTCGAGCAAATAAACACAATCAACAGTTATGGAATATCATCCCATACGACACTCCACCTGCCCGAGAAGGAGAACAGAGCGTTCGAGAAGATCAAATCCATTTGCAGACACAGGCAGATTGCAGCAGAGACCCATACTAAACAGTTAAAGCAGTTGGTGGTCCATTATGACCCCTCCACACATAGAACAATAGAACATTTTTGTAAACAAACTCTATATATACCCAGAAATGAGATGTAATCGGGGTTGATGGTTGTAGTTTTGATGTGAGGTTAAACTTCTAGAGATTGTAACTACTTTGATACTTGCAGCGTCTGGTTTTCATTTTCAGCTAATACAAGCTTCTTTTACTATTAATTGCTCACTTTCCATTTCTACTCTGTTCTAGGTTGTGCCTGTTATGCATTTGTTCATGTGCTCTGGATATTTAGCATTTGAGGGGTTGTCATCCCACCTCTGTGTTAGAATCTTGTATGTATCACTGAATATGTTACGCAGGTTTATTTTTACTTAGTGCCAGAGAGCTGTCATCCTGTCTGGGCATTAGGAAATAGATTTGCAGACCTCTTTACTGGTTGCAGCCGGCCATCACAGGGTCCTGTGCATCTGCTGGTGTGGTCAGTATTCTCCATGTTCACTTAATCCTCAAACTTTGAGTAATTGGTGGTCTAAAGCCTTGTAATCTAGGGGTGTTCACCCATGTTTGGAGTTAAGCATAGTAGAAGTGGTTATCTGGCTTGGACAAGCATCATTCCTTCCATTCATCCATTTCCAACATTTTTGTTGAGTTTGTAATGTTCCCGAGCATCTCTGAGATACAACCTAGGAGAGTTTCTTGGGGTGATAACATTAATTGGCACCGTTTCTAGGGAGAGGAGATTGAAGCTCAGCTTCCCTGGGAAAACGACACAGTTCCAGATTTTGATGATAGACAAGGTCTAGGCACATTTCTGGTTGTAATCATCTATCTGGCGACTCCACTGGAGGGAGACCAACCTTTGGCGACTCCACATTTTAGTCCTAGCTCAGTTTGTGAGACATACTCGAAGAAATCCTCCACTCGCTGAATCAGCGCCTGACCCTGAGAAGATTATAAAGTCGAAGAAAACATCGCAGAAAAGGAGCATCAGGATCAGGTAATCCCAAGAAATCTTATTTGTCTCTGCATGAGAAGTTTTTAGTTGAAGATACACAGTTTGAAGATCTAGAACCTAGTACCAATAGGGAAGAATCAGCTGCAAAAATTTATAAAGCTCCTTGCTCATTTAGTCCCCCTTTGGATCTCAGTCCAAAGAAAGAATCCCATACAGTGCATCACATCCCTTTATCTCCATCATCCATTGCATTGTTCCACACCACTCAATCTACCAGTATCCTCCCTCCGACCCCAGTCATGGCAGGCCAGCAAGCACCCACGAAGATAGAAAGAATTGTTGCTGCTAGTTACGGACCTTTGGTCTTGCTTGTCCCTTTAAATGCCATGCCCGCAAGAGATTATCAGAAATTTATGCCCAAGTTTACTGGTATAGAGGGAGTAACAGCTGAAGAACACCTTGAATCTTTTTACAGTTATGCTGATAACTTAGACATAAGTGAAAATGATGTGTGGATGGGAGTTTTTGTACAGAGCCTTGATGGAGAGGCTAGGAAGTGGTTCAGAGAATTGCCCCCTGGATCTATTGCTAATATTGAAGCCTTAGATGAAGCTTTTTTGAAGCAATGGGGAGATAAGAAGGTCCTGCTATCTTATCATACTGAGTTTGGTAACCTGAAGAGGGAAAATAGGGAATCATTGCCTGATTTTAATAAGAGATTTAATCATATGTATGGTAAGATACCAACTGAAGTAAAGCCTACCCCCACCTCTGCCAAACTCACTTATGCCAATGCTTTTGACTCTGATTTCTGCCTATTATTAAGAGAAAGAAGATGTGCCACTCTGGCAGATATGCAAGTTGCAGCCCTAGAAATAGAGTCTAATATCATGGCTGCAGAAAAGCTCAAAAGTCATGCTGACAGAAGGAGGCAGAGAGGTGAGCCTTCTTCTTCCTCTGCCTCACCTTCCGATCCCAAATTTGATAAAATGACTAGAATGATAGAGTCATTGGCCGCTAAGATATCTAAGTTGGAGATTGAGCAGAACTCTGGGAAAGCAAGGCTCTCGAACACATTTGCTCCTAGAAATCCAAATCCATTTAGAAGAGCAAATGAACAATTGCAAATCATTCAGAGGGGTAAAGAACCAATTGAAGAACAGAAAGTTAAAGCTCCTTTCCAAAAATGTAGTCATGGAGGAGGAACAGATTGAAGACGAGGATTAATTTCATTGTATAGAAGATAAAGGAAATGTTCCCTTTTTTATTTTAGCCGCATACGAAGAATCTTTGCTGCAGGAACAAGATAGTCAAAGGTGGGATAGAGAGGTTGTTCTACAAACTGAGGAACAACAAAGATACAATCTGAGGTTAAAAGCAAACAATGTCAAGGAGAATCCTGCCCAAAGAGCTGTTGTCCAAACAGAGTCACAGAATACCAGACAGAAAGGGCCAGTAGCTGATCCAGTCATCCTCAAAGCTCTAGTGCAAGAAGTAAGAGGTCCTAACAAGTCACCTTCCCATTTCAGCTTGGAAGTAAAAGTCCGGAAGTTAAAAATATCTGTGCCTCTGTTAGAACTTGTAAAGAGTGAAGTGTTTAGAAAGCCTATCCTTGAAGCTCTTGAGCTAAAAGACAAACAAACCTCCACTGACTCTGTCAATTTGCAAGATGATAAGCCTGCAGTTGTGCTTAGCCCACTGACTGAACCTGCTGATGATAATTCTCCATCTTTTTATGTCTCCTTGACTATTCACGACAAAACCCTCCACAACTGCCTTCTAGACACAAGGGCTAGCCACAATCTGATGCCAAAAGCTGTCATGGAAGAGTTAGGCCTTGGTATCACCAGACCATATCATGATTTATTTTCATTTGATTCAAGAAAAGTGAAATGTCTGGGGTTGATTAAAGGTCTAGCCATTACCCTAACTTAGCTGCCCATGAAGAGTATGGTGATGGACATTGTAGTAGCAGATGTCCCTCTTAAGTTTGGCATGTTGTTGTTCAGAGGATGGATTAAGAGACTAGGTGGGACATTGCAAAATGATTTATCTTATGCCACTGTCCCAGTTTTTGGAAGAGAAAGCAGAAGATTTTACAGGGAAACACAGTTGACATGTATCATCAGTGATGAGAAGAATCCTTCTAATCATCCTATTTATGCCGTGGACACTGA
Source organism: Pinus tabuliformis (assembly GCA_031772625.1). Classification (NCBI taxonomy): domain Eukaryota; kingdom Viridiplantae; phylum Streptophyta; class Pinopsida; order Pinales; family Pinaceae; genus Pinus; species Pinus tabuliformis. The sequence goes on from CM062816.1 coordinate 74,320,620, forward strand.
TTTTGGAGCATGTGTCCTCCAAATTGAAGAGTCTTAGAAGGCCTCGTTGCAGCTCAAGAAACCAATTGTTCAGGCTGAGGAGGAGCAGATTGATGATGATGATGAAGTGAATAGGTTTCTTCAAGTCATTGATGAGTTCTCTGAAATGCAAATTGACCAAGAAAATGAATCTTTATAAGAAGACCCCCAATTCTAGCTTAGAAACAAAATTGGCAATGTTAGCATTGTCCAACTTCCCAACAATCATATTCCAAAGGGCTTAATTCCTCTAGAAAGACTGTTTGACCAGAATGATGTGCCTTATAAAGCTGTCCAAAATGAAGATCAGTCTGCAGTCTGTAAGCATGATATAGGGAGTCCCGATCAGCCTAGATACGTAAATCTGTCCACTCATCTGTCTACCAACCAATGTTCTGAATACTGCAATTTAATGAGGCAGTTTGCTGATGTCTTTGCCTCGGAATATAGTGACCTGAAAACGTATGATAAGAAAATCATCCCGCACAAAATTCCTTTACAGAAAGACACCATCCCTTTCAAACAGAAGCTGGGGCCAATAAACCCTCTGCCCCTTCCTCTGATTGAACAAGAACAGAATGACGAAGAATATATGACAAAAGGGATCACTGATTTAGCAGAGGTACATCAAATTAGGGAACATCTGGTTGAAAAGGCTGCAACACATCAGAGAAAGATCAAGGAAGCTTTTGACAAAAGGACAAAAGTAGATAATTTTCAGGTTGGAGACTTGGTTCTAAAGTGGGATGCACTAAAAGAAAAGAAAGGCAATCATGGGAAGTTTGATGCTTTCTGGACAGGGCCTTTTATCATTTCTCAGATTCAAGGGAACAATACCTTCATGCTGAAAAGCATGGGAGGAGAAGCAGTTTTTGATGGCCCAGTTAATGGGCGTTTTCTGAAAATTTATGTGGTTTAAGGTCTTTCGGCCTTAAAATTGTAAATATTTTGTTTTATCAGTTTAGTGTAAGCAAAATAGACTCCATGCCCAATGAAACACTAGGAAATTTTGCTAATTTGTTTTTCATCAGAGAGGCATTGATCTGCAGGTTCTTGAGACCTCACAAGGAGAATCTCATCCTGAGAAGGAGCCAGTGTTAGCTCTGTTATACAAAAGGATAAAAAATGGATCCAAGACACTCCCAAAGTCTGCAAATTTGCTTAAAATGATGTCAAGGGATCCATTCATACTGTTGAAATCTCCAATTTTTGTCAAAGGTCATCCACCGACCGAAATAGTTGCAGCTGGAAAGCCCTTGGAAGGTCGGAAATACACTATCGGGAGGCAAAAACACTCCAAATCCAGGAAAGAACCAAAATCTCAGGTTTAACAGTCCAATGCATGACAGTCGTTCGATCTGGCCGATCAATGGTCCAGATCTAATCGGCAGATCGCAATCGGCACAGGCAGGCAGTGGTAATTGGCACGGACAGAAGGAGCATTGCGATTGCGATCAACGATGCAATGTGGACCGTCGATCGCGCACGCAGATCGAAGACCCACAACGCATCACTATATTGCAATCGGGGAAACCAAGGGGCACAACCTTTACACATATATGTGCGCAATGCGATAAGACCCAGACCCGATGGGTTTCAGAAGCATGATGTATATATGTTCAAGTTTGGCTTCCACCACCGATAATGCTTTTTGCCATATTACATAGCTTTCCCCGGCCGATAACCCCTGTTTACTTCCTCCATCGTTCTATCATCTGCCATAAGATCCAACGATATTCGCACCTCCCGCTGCCATAACCTAACCACTCTTTAACTTGCGATAAAGTGGTTTTCACCCTATCACGTCTGCCACGTGTCACCCAATCATTGTGATCGCTCGCCCTTGTACGATTTCCGCTCTCCTCCAAAAGTGGTGCGATCAATTCCGCTTACCACTTAAACTCGTCCCCGCTTGTTAATTCATGTGCACTTCGTCGGCCAGATAGCCGTTGGATTTGACGTCCATTCACTTAATCCAACGGCTCACGATTGTTTTCTCCCGTTTCTTCCATTTTTCCCACTGTGTCATATCCACCGCCCGTCTATGCGATCCAATGGCCGATATCCCTTCCCCGTCATGCAATCTTTCACGTCCATAGCCTATACCATGCTCCCGAAAGACAGAAGCGGCCATCTATTAGTGTTTGGCACATTTACTCTTCAAAAACCGCTCTCAAGAGACAAAATGGCCAAAAAAGGAAAAGATCAACCTCGAGCAGATAAACGCAATCAACAGTTATGGAATATCATCCCATACGACACTCCACCTGCCCGAGAAGGACAACAGAGTGTCCAAGAAGATCAAATCCATTTGCAGACATAGTCAGATTGCAGCAGAGACCCATACTAAACAGTTAAAGCAGTTGGTGGTCCATTATGACCCCTCCACGCATAGAACAACAGAGCATTTTTGTAAACAAACTCTATATATACCCAGAAATGAGATGTAATCGGGGTTGATGGTGTTAGTTTTGATGTGAGGTTCAACTTCTGGAGACTGTAACTACTTTGATACTTGCAACGTCTGGTCTTCATTTTCAGCTAATACAAGCTTCTTTTGCTGTTAATTGCTCACTTTCCATTTCTACTCTGTTCTAGGATGTGCCTGTTATGCATTTGTTCATGTGCTCTAGATATTTAGCATTTGAAAAGCTGTCATCCCACCTCTGTGTTAAAATCTTGTATGTATCATTGAATATGTTACGCAGGTTTCTTTTTAATTAGTGCCAGAGAGCTATCATCCTGTCTGGGCATTAGGAAATAGATTTGCAAACCTATTTACTGGTTGCAACCGGCCATCATAAGGTCCTGTGCATTTGCTAGTGTGGTCAGGATTCTCCATGTTCACTTATTCCTCAAACTGTGAGTAATTGGTGGTCTAAAGCCTTGTAGTCTGGGGGTGTTCACCCATGTCTAGAGTTAAGTATAGTAGAAGTGGTTATCTGGCTTGGACAAGCACCATTCCTTCCATTCATCCATTTCCAACATTTTTGTTGAGTTTGTAATGCTCCCGAGCATCTCTGAGATACAACCTATGAGAGTTTCTTGGGGTGATAACACTTACCTCCATCCATATAAATTATAAATCATATGAACAATATTTATGCACTAATCCCTTGCATTATGTTCCATATGGAAGCAATATATTAAGTTAGTTAAGCAATGATGAAATTCAACATAGTTCTTATTTAAACCTATATAGAATAGCAAAGTATCATGTGCCTAATTCAAAGAAATCAAATCAAAGGAAGAAGATATGTCCATATAAGGGTCCTGCATGTGCACATAATTAATAGACTATTCGGTTTTATTGGAAAGAATGTACCCTTTTGCATTATAAAACATTGGAGAAATTTTCTTCCTCCCAATGAAGAAATTCCCATTGAAGGGATATAGGGAAAGTGTTATATTCTCATTATCAATGCAAAGATTAAAAAGGATGGAAATGAATTTTATTTTTTAAACATAAATATCATCCCAACTTAGGTCAATGAACATTGCTATCTTTTCCACACAAAAGCCCACCTACCTTGTCATCAATTTCCACATGGGGAATGTTCTTCACAAAAGTAGGTCTTGGCTAGTTACTGCCAGGGAGATAGAAATTCCTCGGTATTTCCATTAAAAATAAAATACATAACTACAAGATAGATTTCCTTAAAAATTAGACAACTACCCTATAGGGATTCCTGTCTGACTACAGTATTTCCTTAAAAAAATGCAGGGAGATAGAGGTTCCTCCATCTGACCCGAGTATTTTCTTAAAAAATACATCACCACCTGATAGAGGTTCCTCTTATCTGACTGCAGTTTTCCCTTCAAAAATACATAACCACCAGATAGAGGTTCCACTGACTGACTACAGTATTTCCTCCAAAAAATTGCATAACCACCCCGACGTCCACATCCATGAACTTGATAAGACACCACCGACAGGTTTATCTCTAGCGATGACATGATTCCTCAATCTGAAAGTTGTGCTCAACACGTTGTATAAAGTATTTAGGTAAATATGACCCATAATAGAATCTTCTCTCCATTGCATGCATGTCCTTCTGCCAGGTCTACTATGGTGGTTGGTAGGCTGTCTTCGGGGAGAGGGAGAAGCGTAAGGTAATAATCCACTCTCCACTTTAATCTCCAAAATTTCCATGAGAAACGACAGAGAGAACTAGTAACCTGAGCTTATCACAGAGCTTCCATGGATTATTAGTCAGCAATCACGATTCAGTACACCCGCCATCAGCGGGCCAAAGTCTAGTCCCCCACATCCCACGGAGACTAAAGCGCCGGTTTTGATAGGAATATAAGATTCCTTGTACTCTGAATTGCTTCATTATTATCAGGGTTCGAATCCCATTACGCACGAGTGATAGTCACAGCTATGGCATGTAGTCTATAGCAGAACCCAGTTGCAATTAGGGCATTGCAGAAGAGAAGGCAAGAGGGGCGATTTTATTGGTCATCATAAAATGAAAATGTCACCTCTATAAGATTTCTAGTACTCTGTATCGCTTCGTTATCCGCAGAGTTCGAATCCCATTACACACAAGTGATAGTCACAGGCATGGTGTGTAGTCTATAGAAGAACCCAGTTGCAATTAGGGCATTGCAGAAGAGAACAGGGGCGAGATTATTGGTCCTCATACAATGAAAATGTCCCCGGGTAGGTTTCTGTTAAGGCGTCTAGGTGGGGGTTATTGGAGTAATAGGTTTTCTGGGCATGCTTATGGATATGATGGGCTTGATGGTAATTCAAAGTGTGATTCCATCTCTGAGTGCCTGCTGGAGAGATGGAATTGGGATCAGGAAAATGAAATAACCCAGAGCAAGAGAATTGTGGTTGTGGTGGATGAGTCCAGAGAAGCAAAAGTAGCCTTGTCATGGGCTTTTTCTCATGTTGTCAATAAGTCTGATACTGTCATTCTTCTTCATGTCCCGGACATTGATCGAAACAATGTTTCAGTCTCTCACAGATACAAAAGCCCAGGTGATTGAAAATTTTGTATCTATTTTCTGTGCTTTGAGATTGCATGATAAATTAGGTCACATTGTCCGCGATTTTATAGTATTAGAAAGAATTGTAAGTTTACCAGGAGATAGAACTTTGTACTTATGACTAAGGTTTGTGCAGGAGATCTGTTTTCTAAGAAAGCGGGCTGTGTAGAAGGAACTAAGAGGGGATTTGATTTGGCGAAATCACTACAAGCTCTGTGCAAATCTCACTGGCCTGAGGTATATTCATTATTTCAAAAAATTATGATAGATATAATTTGTAGGTTCAATTTAACTTTATATTTTTGGGAAGGAGAGGTAGAGAGGATTTTATAGTGGTAGATCAGTTAATCTATTTCAAGAAACAGCAAAATAAGAATATCACTGTTGTTTTCACCACCCAAGCAACAAGTCCACAGATGGGGTAATAGATTATATTAGATTATACAGGCAAGGTGATAAGAGTATGCATTTGACTGAATTTGAAAGATAAATGATGACTAAGATAAGGTAATATAGGTTTTACATTTGTTGAATTTGAAAGATAAATGATGACTGAAGGATAGGTGGGTGATATGGTCCACAGGTTGTAGTGGAAGTGGTGGCAATGGAAGAAGAAAAAGGGAGAACCATAGTGAACCAGGTGAAGAAATTAGAAGCTTCAATGCTGGTACTGGGTCAGAAAAAGCCTTCACTGTTTCAGAGGTACCAACAATCAATTGAATCAGTTTCCTTGGCTTCTCAAAACTGGAATTATAAGCTGGACAATTCCTTAACATGGGAGTCATGAATTGCTGCAGGTTTTTCCCAAGCATGAAGGAGGACATCTTCGAGTTCTGCATTTCCAATGCAGAGTGCATGACACTGGGCGTGAGGAAACAGAGCAATGGCATGGGTGGTTACATACTTAATAGCAGATGGCAGAAAAACTTCTGGCTTCTGGCATAGACAGGCATTATAATGTTAATACCAATTACAGTATTAAATTCTGCATGCATGATGGTGTGTCGTTTGTAGCACTGTCTGACTGTCCATTCCAGATATGGTGGGGTCGTTCAACGTTTCTTCAAATGGTATGAAGTATTGATTTAAAGCCATTATATACACAACTGCAACTGTAATATGCCAGTCACTTAAATCATTGATCACCATGGAAATTCTGTCATAATATATCAGGTTTCAATGATTAATGCAGTCTGAAAGATCCAACAGGTCTGGCCTTTTTCTTGGGTTAATAGATGGATTCACCTACATTCAGAATGAACCCATTCTCATGTTGCTGTTGCATCACAGAAAAATCAGAACGAGTACCATATCAAAAGACATGAAAGCCGAATAAATCTCGGGAGCATCAATAATAGCTGTTGCATGGTTACATAGAATATACTAATAGCATTGAATAAGTATGCTGCTGTTGAGAGACACCCCTCTGATATTTTGGTGAAGCACATGTAAATGGTTATCAGTTCATGCCCCCATGTAAAATAAAAATAATTAAAAATAATTGATTTCTTTCTGTAGGATAGATATGTGTGGAAGGAATTTACAAACAGAGAAATATGGAACAAGTTTGCTGTACAGGCCCTTGAAATTGAAATATGTACTGCACCATTATGATTTTTAGCCAGAGCGATCTATCATAACATGGCATAACGATCGGCTGTATATTTTTGACTTTGCATTTTGACGAATGAAACGCTTCTGTACTCTCAGTGGCATTGTTTATTTCTATTAGAAATTATAGAGGCGTTATTACTAAGGTAAACAAATAAGACAAAACCCTTCTGTTTTTTCCTGAATTGACCTTTTGTTTTTCAACAAAATCATGGCATCTTCATTCCTAGCTTGAATTTATCAAGCACTTACTATTTTCATTTTTAGATTTATGGTGGTGCGGTTGGTGATTCGAAAAAACATAATCATTTTCATTTTTAGATTTATGGTGTTGCGGTTGGTGATTCAAAAAAATCATAATCATGACATTCATTACTTGCACTTTTATAGCATTTATCAAACACTCGTTATCATTTTGAGAGTAGGATATTTTTGTTGGTAATTTTTCCATATCATTGATTTTGATAGTCATTTTTTTTCCTTAATGGTTATTTATTTATTAGTACACCCACGTTAATATTAATGTGGTTTATATAACGCTTCATAAATATAATAAAAAACACTGCTGCAACACGAAGAATGTCTTACTAATGTACACATTTACATGATTAACTATATATAAAAAGGTTATGAGTCAACTTTAACTTCAGAAAAAGAAAAGAAAATACAGATGAATGTTATAAATAACAATGATGAATTTATCATGGAGGAACTTATTAGAATTGAAATAATCTCAAATTCCTAGGAAATTGGTGAGTGGGAAGCCATGTGATACGAATCTAATTTTTTTAATTTATTAAAATAATGGACCATTTTGCTAAATAAAATTTGCTTATATATAAATGAATGCTATAAATAATAATGAGGAACTTAAATCCCTAAAAAATTGGTGGGTGGAGGCACCAATCTAATTTTTTAAATTTATTAAAAGTCAATCGAACCTAACAAACTCTTTAATACACTACAACCATTGATAAACATTAAGACTAAGCATATGCTGAACATATTCCCCTGAGAATCAATCTAGGCCCTCAATTAAAAAAATAAAATAAAAAAGTCATAGATCATCATCCATGAGATTTCAATTAAAAAAGTTTAAAAAAAAAGTCAACAAATCCTCATCCACCTTACATTGAGATTTTTTAGTTGCAATAAGAAATTATTCAAGAGATTCTCACCATAATGAATAATATAATATAAGTTAAGTAAACAACTTCTGATTCTTGATTCTCATTTTGAAGATTAAGAATTTAAGTTTTTTTTTTTTTTTTTTAATACTTCAAGTTAATTGGTGAAAGTTGCATTTTTTCCCTATATGAAAATTATTATATGTCTTGCAATTGTCAAAATATAACATGCCCATTTAGTCATAACTAAGGGTATGTATTCTATGTTATTTGTTGAAGAATTGCACTTGGTAACAACTTGCATGAATCTACCTACTTGCAAGGGTAAGACATGAAGGGTGGGCATGTCAGTTGGAGCAATCAAAACTTAACACGAGGGTAACAACACCCATTTTGTTAGAAATTGTATGGAATCATTAATTAATGCATGACACACAAAGTAAACTGAAAGACTAATAATTGTCACATGTGAACAAATAACCCCATACACAACAATTGTCTAATCATAATAAGTACTCTTTAAGATAATAGCATAAATGATTTGTGTTTTCACTTACTCAAACACAAATGAAGTTTAGATATCTTTATTACAAATTATTGTTAGAGTCATTTATGATGTGGATCCTAACTAAAAGTGTGGTACCCCTAAGAGCACCCAATAACACCAATATAGTCCATAGCCAACCATGAAGGGTGTATAATATATACTAAGTAAGGATCAACCAAGCCATAAGTCAAGTGTAGCCAACATATCTCTAACATCCCCTTTCATGATTGAATTTTGAACAAAAATAAGGACAATTGACATATAAAATATTTGACCAAGTAAATATTACATCTCAACACCCCTCTTAATATACACATGTGGTAAAAAATGAAATGTCAACAAATAAATATTATAATAAATGCTCCCTTAATGTTTAATTGGGTAGAAAATATTTGATGACTAAAGATGATAACATCTTAACCATGACAAGGTGTAAACAAGCTCTCAATGGGGAGTCAATCTACATAATAGTGGATTCCTAAAAGCTTTGATATGAACCTATTTAGAACTGACAAAGCAAATAGAGAGATTTGCTTCAAAACTATAGCCATGGAAAAACACCTTCATAAGAACCACTTTTTTAAATCGATGAACCAAACCCTAAGAAATTGAAATTGAAATTAAATATTGAAACAACATAACACAAATGGTTAAGGTAAGTAACTCAAGCCCCACAATTTTCTCAAATGATAGTCTCCAAAGATGACATAGAAAATGGTAATGAGCATGCCAAAGTGTAAAGTGATTAGACAAAGATGGTATGTCATCCAATTTTTTGGTCAACATATTTTCACTAGATCCACTAGCTACTACTATATTTTTTCTTTGTTTCTAAGCTCAAGTACTTTCCATGTGTCCTTTACATTTTATTTTTCATTTTTTCATTGTTGTTTTTTCTCATATAGTAGATTGAGTCTTAGTCTTGCTACTAACTCCAAATGTAGAATTCCCTCTTTTCATTAACATTGCTAGATTTAAAAATCTTGGTAGTTCATTTTTCCTTATTCTTCCTTGATTAGTCTTTTATAGAGAGGGTGTCAGCTCCATGGATCTTATTTCCACCCTAGTGCAGCAAAAGAGGGCACTTCAACTCAAAGCTCTATCCTACCAAATGGTGTATGGGGTGCTATACAAAAGCACCATAATGGAGTATTTTTCACATGCCTGGAGGTGCAAGATTCAAATAAGGTGTTACGTGATCTCCATGACGGACCATCCAGGGGACACTTCACGAGTAACACCACAACACATAAGGTCATGCGGTCTGGTTTCTACTAGCCTACATTATTCAAGGATGTGCATGCGTACGTTCACAAGTGTCTGGTCTGTCAAAAGTGCGCTGGCAAAAATCGGAGATCAACAGCCCCGCTAGCCTGTTGTAGTGGAAGAACCATTCCAACAGTGGGGCTTGGATATCATTAGGGAAATTTTCCCACATTCATCAAAGCAGCACCGCTATATCCTAACTACTACGTATTACTTCACGTAGTGGATAGAGGTAGTTCCGTTGAAACAAGTGAATGACCAGGAAGTCATCAACTTCCTACATTAGAATATCATTTCTAGGTTTTTTGTTCCTACATCACTTGTTTTTAACAATGCAACATACTTTTCTTCATTAAGGATTTATGAGTTTGCATTGAAAAATGGTATTGTCTTGAAACATTCTGCCCACTACCATCCACATGGGAACGGTCTTGCCAAATCCACAAATAAGAACCTCATTCACCTCATTAAAAATACCATATTCTTTGAGTAGCGAAACTGGCACTCCACTCTGGTGAATGCTTTATGGGTTGACCGAGTCACACCTAAGCCTTCTCTGAATACCTCCCCTTACTTCCTAGTGTATGGGAAGGAGGCCATCCTCTTGCCAAACATTTACTTGCCTGCTCTCTAGTTGTCCCAAGAATCCCAAGGCAAGATGTTTCTTTTAGTTCAGCGTAGGATGGACACTTTACACAAGTTGCAGGAAGAAAGGTTGAAAGAAAAAGAATTTTTTTCACTCCATCAGAACCGTATCAAGAGATGGTTTGACAGAAAGTCTGCATGGAAGACTAGCTTTAGTGTGGGTGACTTAGTCTTAAAGTGGGACAAAACCTATGAGGAAAAAGGACAGCAAACTAAGTTTCAACCCCTGTGGATTGGTCCTTACACTGTCCACGAGAAGCTTGGCCAATACACATACCATCTTCAATCACTTGACGGGAATATTGTCTCTCTTCATGTCAATGGCCAAGACTTAAAATTTTATTTTCAATGAGATATGGGGTCGTGCCCCGCAATATGTACATATTCCTTTTGATTGCTTGTTTTTCTGTTTTCCTTTGGTTTTCTGTTGTTTTGTTTATGTAAATAAGTTTTGTAGATTATTGTGTTCCAACTTCCAAGTGTGTGTGTGGTTGAAGTTCAAAGAGTCTTGTGAAACTGCAGCCCTTGGCGAGTCTTGTGTCCCTATTCTTTGTATTTGGTTATTACTTTTGGTTGATGAGTTCCTGATGGAAAATATGATCCGTTTGTAAGGAGAGTTTTGGTCCAACCATGAACCTGTGTCCAGTCTGGAAACCTCATGCCTGCACTTGGTTTTCTGTCTTGGTGTTTTAAATCTTATCCAACTAGTAGAAACAGAGAAGGGGAAAATATAAAAGAGAAGACCAAAATCAGAGGTATTTATATACTTCTCTAAAGGAACAACCTCTTATGTTCTCAATAATTCAGGATCCCTCTTCTGCCCCAAAAATAAATAAGTGCCTATGCACAATTCTCTTTTAAATAACAAAGGAGAAAGAAGATAAAGGCTTCCTGTGCAGAGAGGTGAAGCAGGAAACTCCACCGGGGTACTGTCGAGTCTTGCAGGTAGCGAAGCAACACCAGAGATGAAAACTATACTCTGAAAATCATAAGCTCGCAAGCTAAACTACCATTCCCAATTTGAAACACTGTGATCTAGATGAATATTGTGTTGTGTTCAATTGAGAAGGTATCAAGGGATTCATGACTGTCATGGGGTAAGTGAAGAAACCAAAGCAATTTGCACAGTGAATCAATAATTCCTGAAGGACCAAGGCTCCGCACTAAAATTGAACCAAGATAGAGAAGTTGGTATTCAACCAATGTGTCACCAAGTGTTGTAGTAGCTGCAACACCCTCCATAATTTTGGCTTGCTCTCAAATTTTGGAGCCTTCCTTGCTCTTTCCCTTTTTGTTACAAGAACTCAAGCTCTTTTCATAAGATCTCTTAGACACTTCTCACCCCTTTCGCTTGTTTGGCCAACTGTCATCTTTTGGCATGCTCGATTGTTTTATCCAGTCCTTTTCTGTTGAGTTCGAGGGATTTTCTTTGTGTGTTCAAGTCATCATAGCTATGTAAACATCGGTCGCACTCATACACAAAGTTTTAAGCACTCTCACACAAGTGTCATCACAGTCGTCTTAGGGTCTATCTCAAGTGTCGCACTTTTCACTCTTTGTTCTAGACTGTCTCATAGAGGGTAATGTTGTGCCTTATTTTTCTGGTGGCCTATGTTTTCGAGTCATCAAATATGCTAATTGTGTGATCAAAGTTTCAAGTTCCTCACAAAGTTCAATTTCTTCCCACGCATAGCCCTTTTTCTGGAAATCCTCCCGACTGGGAAAATATCTCTCACCAGACCCCAGCTAAACTACGCACTACATAGTCTCGGCCCTCTATGATGAAACCCTACTACCTAGAACTACGAATTGCATAGAGATTACCCTTTGGGGCAATTGTATTGCGCAATTCTAGCGCTGAGCAGACAACCTTCCTCCTCAGAATTGTGCAAAGGATTCCTAAAGCTCGACGTGAACTGCACATTTCACAAGATCATTTGCCAAGCTTCCTCCCTTCATGTTGGAACCCCGTAATGCACAAAGACCTAAGCCTGCCTTTCCTCCTAGAACTGTGCAAAACTATCTCACAGTGTCCTCCCTTAGTCAAGACTCATTGATCCCAAAAACTGCGTAGATCTGTCCTCCTAGGTCTCTCTACTACCTAGTCCTACCTTGTCTTTGAAAACTATGTAGACCTGTCTCCCAATGTCCACCTTGCAGCGGCCACTTATAATCTTAACTGTGCAATCCTGCCTCCCAGTGGCCTTTACAAAATTTTTCCTGGAAGTGAAGACTATGCTTAGGAGTTCCTTAGCCAAGCTTGAGTTATGCTTTGTGCAGTCTTAGTAACCAGTCTCCCTCCCTATCACCTGGAACTACACAATGTGCAATTATTGGGCCCTCTGTCCCAACTTTTCACCTGTCTCGGGCCTAGTCAATGGATAACAATGCATCATCTTAGACTAGGATGCTTTTGGATTTGATATTGTCCCATCATGAGTGACTTGCAAGAATAGGTACAATGTTAGATCATGACGAGATGGTGAAGAAGATAAGGAAGGAGCGAACATGCTAGAAGAATCACTTACAACTAGATGGACAAAGAAGCTTATCAAGAACAAGAAAAGAGAGCACATGTGTGAAACCACATCAAGAGACCAAATATCATTGAAGACCCCGCATCATCAAGCTATGCAGAGGAGAAGAGAGAGCACATCCAAGAGCACATCTATCACTCAACAACAATAATGGCGTGACATTTTCACCTCAGCACGAAAGTCCATGTCAGCAGTGTCATGTCAAGTCACATCATGAGTTGTTAAAAGCCACATCACTATTATGGGCCATATTTGCTGTAAATAGAATGTAATCTAAAATGGAAGTCCAATGTACACACATGAATATGAAGAGTCATTTCAATTGAAAATTCATAGGAAGTTGAACATTCATGAGGGAAGCCCAAGAGTCACAAAGTTCAAGCATCACCCTTGGTTATATATACCCATCTCATTGTATGAGCAAGGAATTTTCACCTTGGCTCCTCCCACAAAGCATAGAGAGTTTCAGTCAGTTCTTTGAGGAGCAAGGAGTGGCTCTAATGTTCCACTACTAGGGCTAGTGGTGTATGATGTAAATATGTGTCTTGGAATGTTCGCTTAATACAGAGGCCTGTTCAGGACATAACGTTTCCATGCATGACTTGTAGATGTTTGTAAGACTATTCTTTGAGTATTTCTAGTTCATGTTTATTTCACATGTACTAATATGGTTGAATTATTTCGGTTTTTTTAGTGCTTACCTTGTTGGGAATGTGCTTTATTAGTTATCACTATTGTCTCATCCTTGTGGACCACTCCACAAGATACTAGACAAACCATCCTCACTTACTGAGTATAATGGTCGTCACATCCATTGTTGACTACTCCTGCGGATGGTGGATGGGTCATCCCCTTTACTTTGGTTATAACAACTGCTGCATCCACTGTGGACTATCCCACTGGATGCTGGATAAACCTTCCTTGGTTTGCATGTGTCTCCTCCTGGGTGGTACTATTAACTGTCACTTAGAGGCTCACTTTTCCCCCCTTTTGCAGTATGAGAGCTTAGACACAGTTACGTTACACACTCACTAGGCACACTCACCTTTCTTTTTGAAGGTACAAGCGTAACACTCTCGTGTGTTAAATAGCAAGAGATGAGGAAAATCTCTAAGTAAATGGCAATTGGTCCATCATACCGAATGGGACTCCTACACCAAATCGTGTGAGGTCTAATTTGGACCTTATACCGAGGAGATCCCCTGAATGTTGGTGGATCCAACATCGACAACATTTATGGTGCTAGAAAGAGGGTCACTAGTATTTTATGGTTGGTTGTCCCACCGACCTCACTCATCCATTTTCTGGTCAAGGAAGTAACATTCACTCCCTTTCCCATACTCACAATTTTGAAGTTGGTAATTTCTCACATCCTAGACCCGAATATGAAATCAAGTACCATCAAATCTGGATTGTCCGTCCCATCACCCGTCAATTTGCAAAGGTTGTTGGACTGATTCTGGGAGTGTACACTCTTCCTTACTCTCAAAACAAGCACAAGACTACCCCCACAGGAGTAGTAGTCACATCTGTCGAAGAAGTGATCGTTGCCACCCTTCAGGAGATGGTATAAGCTATGCAAAAAGAAGAGGAACCACCGCTTTTTCGAAAGGAAGAAGAGGACAATCTCATACTCTCGAGTTCAGGGTCCGGTGGAGGAGGTAGAGGGGAAAGAAAATAAGGAGGAGGATATTTAGAAGAGGAACCAACAGATTCAGAAGGGGAATCATCAGATTCAAAAGAGGAAGAGGTGAACAAAGAAGAGGACAACATGGTAGACCAACATTGGGATTGGATGACTCAGTGTGCATTGCCACTTTCAGTTGTCCTTCATAAGATTCCAAGGCACACGGACAAGCTCTTAACGAAATATGACCCTGACAAGACAGTGAAGGTAGAAGATCACTTAGACACATTCTACCTACATTTGCAGACACTCGAGGTATGTTACAAGGACGTTGCGTGTATATTGTTTCCATGTACATTGGATGACAGAGTAGTTGTATGGTATCACATCCTTCATCCAAACTCCATCCAAAATTGGGGGGTATTCAAAAGGATCTTTCTTGAAAAGTTTGTTGAAGACAAGACCCCTACCATGTTACTGAAGGAGTTGGGTAGTCTCAAGATGGAGCTAAAAGAAAAGGTAAAAGACTTCAATCGTAGGTTCAACTGTATTCTGAATAAGTTCTCAAATGACACTAAACCTCATGACTCCATCTCTATGAACTACTACACGTTTTCACTGCCGACTAATATTGCGGAGTTCATAAAGTGAGCTGTGAAACCATCACTAACAAAAAATTATGAAGAGGCTATTGTCATCCAGAAAGACCTGCATACTATTAGAGTCATTGTAGACGATGAAGCTACCAAAGACTCTAAAGACACTGGTAAGAGGTCCCAAACCTCTGTGAGAAAGGTTAAGGAAAAGGAAGCAAGTGATATTGAGAACCTTACTCGTCTTGTCAAGTCCTTGACTACTGAAGCGGATGAACTTAAACAAAGGACCAACGAGAACATCATGAGCAATAGGCCTTCTAGGTACCATGAGCAATAGTGGCAGTAACAGCCAGCCGACCAAATGTTTGCAGAACTCTAACCTCATTCTGAAACTTGAAAAAATCGCTACAGATTCATATTGCACATTGCACCATGAAGCCCACTCAGAAAGGACGTGCCCAGAATAGAACCATGGAATGAGAAGTATGGTTGCACAGCTGTCCAACAAACTCAGGGTTAATGAGCTGGCTGAGCCAGACGATGATGAAGAAGCTACTACACCTAATGAAGCTCCAAACACTGGGCATGTAGTAAACATGTATCATTATGCTCCTGTAGCCCAGAAGACCAACACTGATAAAGAGCCTTCAAGTAACGGTTCGACCCCGAAGCAAAATAATCAATATAATTTGAGAATTCAAGGGGCCCCCACTACGTTTGAGATACCGAGGAATAAAATAAGACAATATATGTTAAGGATAGTAGGTTTGCTGACTGACTCAACACAGAACACTCAGAGCAAGTCTGGGAAGATAGCTTCAACAAAAAGCGTTTCCGCAAGCAATAAAGACAAAACCATCCCATCGGAAACCATGAACTCAGTTACACCCCAGGACACCTCAGTGGTCTTCCCACAATAAACTATAAAATTGTAGAAGACATGAAGAAGACTTGTACAAATATCTCTTTGTTTGAACTTACAAAAATCATGAGTCAACGAGACATTCTTCTGTGAGCACTTCAGGAAACCTCTACTGGTCAAGCCACATCTTTGAACAAGGGATCTAGTAAGCCTCCTTATGCTCTCGCATTTGTGCTCAACATGCTCTGCATGGAAGAGGCGAACTCACTCTGTCGACCATTCCTGTTATCATTTGATATCTTTAACTTCAATGTTCACAACTGATTGTTTGATTTTGTTGCATCGGTCAATTTCATGCCACTCTCCTTCACTAAGAAGATCAATGCTCAATGGAATAAGACTAGTGCACAGATCATCCAACTGGATAAAAATTGTGTGCCAACAATTGGTGAACTCAGGGGCATGATCATCCAGCTAACATCTGATGAGCGAGTTCATCAATGCATCAATATTGTAGTTGTGGACATCTCGGAAGCATATGAGATATTTCTCAGCAGAGACTAGTCAAGCAAGTTGCAAGGATACTTTTCCACTGACTGGTCATACTTATGGATTTCGTATAAGGGAAGGAACAACCAGATCTGACTGTTGTTAGAAAGATACATGATGCACAACATGACTCCTTTGAATGGAGAAAATGCACTGTTGGATTTCACATAACTCATGTTTTAGAGACACAATTGGGGTGCTATCTTGTAGAGCCATCCCCTATCCTACCAGACACACAGTTGGGCCTCCTTCTATGCCCAACTAGTGAAAATGAAACTTGTACAGTAAGTAGTAGTACTAGTAGTAGCAGCAATAGTACTAGTGCGACAAGTGGTCCCTGTACAAATAAGTTGTGGACCATGTACTTTGATGGATCCAAAATGCATGATGATCTGAAATGGGGCACTAAAGGCTTCTTGTCAACTTACAAGAACCTCTCCCACTCCAAAGCTTATATATATTCCCAAGATCTATGCTTATGATTGATAATTGCGGAATTAAAAGTGCTTGAAATAGGTGTATGCTTGTGTTTGCCTTTAACTGTTAAGTGCTTTAAGTTGATTTGCTTAAACTGATATAAAAACATATAACAACAAATAATGCAAATAATAACCAACACACATAACAGAAATATAATTAGGAGTTCACGCAAACCTCTTGGGCTACATCTGTGTGAGCTATTTTCAACTCGACTTGGCTCTTTGGGATTATGGCTTAAATTATTTTACAAGTTCCACACACAACTCCATAGGTTTACAACTAAACCAATGGGCTTAGAATGCTATATTTATCCCTGTCTATTTGGCTCTCTAGCTCTCGGCTCTCAGCTCTCGGCTCTTGGCTCTCGGCTCTCGGCTCTCGGCTCTGGCTCCCGGCTCTCGGCTCTCGGCCCTTGGATCTTGGCTCTTGGCTCTTGGCTCTCGGCTCTGGCTCTCGGCACTCGGCTCTCGGCTCTGGCTCTTAGCTCTTGGCTCTTGGCTTCTAGCTCTTGGCTCTTGGCTCTTTGTAAGGAGAATAACTGCCTCCAACCTCTGGTGGCTTCTCTCTGTTCTCCTCTCACTGGCTTAGATTATTACAATGTGTGTGCCCCCCTAAGTCTCTACTCAACAATGGAATTTATCCCTGAGATGGCTCAAACTCCTCGAGTCCACAAGAATAACGCCTCCAAACCCCCTCGACGGTTACCAAAACCTCTTTGGTTCCCAAAAACGCCTTCCTTTGTGTTGGACCCTTCTGTTCATCTCTTTGCCTTCTCTTCTAAATTCTAATTCGTGTTTTCAGGACATGTTCAACTACATCATTTTATTATGGTGGGTAGCAATGATGTCTGAAATAGAAAATGGCTTGGAAAACGAAAGGACCGGCCGGCGTGGGAAAACCCTTTCAATGGAGCTAAAATCCCCAAAACAGAGCATTTTACTAAATACACAAGAATAAATGGAAAAACATAGAAAACCTGACTATGAACCTTAGCCGGATCTCAAAAGGAAACTACACCCGCATCTATAGAATCATCAGGTCCACGCACATCGCAAATCGAGTGTTGCATGGTCTATTGTTCCCCTTTGCTTTGTTGTGCTCCGATCTTCGATCTCTCTGATCGGCGCTATCGACTATTGGCGCATCGGCCCATTGCTTGTCGAAATATCACATATCGCATGGTCTAAAGACCTGAGGTCCATTCCTTTTCCGATGGAGTACTGCGATGCGATATATCGGCAATCGCGAATCACAATCGCTTACGGCCCAAGTTCCATTCCTTTGAACTTGACTCATTGTGATGCGACTTAATCTAGTCCTTCGATTTGCCTTTTAATCTAACGGTTCACACTAAACCCAAAACATCAAGCAGTCCACTCAATCTCCACCGTTGATCCACGATCTCCAATCCAACGGCTCACACACATTTCGGGTGGCCACTTGCACGGAGATTACTCGCCCGAAAAAGTGGTTTTCTATCTCCTGCTGTGTGCTACGTGTCAGCTGGTGTATGGAATCGGGTGAAGCCCTTCCAATACCACTTACCGCCTGAAATACTGTTTACTGCGGAACTCAAATCCTTCACCGTTTGTTCATAAATCCTTCGGGTCCACTTGCTTGTAGCTTTAACTGTTAAATGCGTTGATCTACGTTGATCGGAAGATCCTCCACCTTTGACCCTATTCTTCATTATCGAAGGCCTGAACCAATCTTCGACTGCCACATCATCTGCTGCGCTGACATCATCATAAGCCTGCGACTCTTTCTCAGGTTGCCACATGTCTTGCTAATGTAGCCATTGACTTTTTGGCCAATCAAACATGGCCACGTGGCCCAATCCCGACCTGCCATGGGTCAGCTGTGGATTGGCCCATGAGCCTATACCAAAAATCAACATTTTCAATATAGTTTGAAGATTAATGAAATTGCCTCCTTTTCTAAGGACATTGGACAATTGTCATTTTACAATAACTCCTTCATCCGAAGTCCGTTTTCTCCCATTCAAATTGCATTAGATTCAGAATGAAGTGATCTATGCAATGAGACTATTTTCAGGAGCATCCTTTGAATTTTATTTTTGAGCATTTAGAAAGTCCTTGAGGATCATTTTCTGATCACGCTCCCCACTGGGAATCTTTTGGACCCCAAAAGACTAGTATATTGATCTGAACAATAGATGAGAGTAACAACAACCTCTTCTTTCAGCCTCCATACACTTGCCTTGCATAGCTAGTGCCTATGATACAAAACTCGAAGATAGTCAACACCTTCCTTCCTAGATGTGCTTGTCCTTCGGTTAAGAAATGTCTTCCTCCTTAGCTTCATGCAGAACTCCTGCTGAGAAGGTTATAGTAGGTCGTTTGAACCTCTCCTCCTTGATCATTGATCCAAGGTGGCTCAAACAAATGTGAAGTTACATCTTCTTCACAAAAATTTACATTTGTATTTGTTTGACATATTATCAACAACAGAATTACAGACAACAATTGGATGGCCTAAACTATTGCTTCATCAAAGAAATAGATTTCACATATTGTGAACACCTCCATGTCTTTACATCTGCATACAAATGATTGACTAGATAACAAGCCAAAAAAACATGCCTTTAAAACAATTTACCCTTCAAGTCAAGCATGTAGAAAAAGAACTGCAGGATTCTTTTTCAAAGATGAAACACTTCATCATCATCTCCATCTTGGAGACCAAATCAACTTTTCCCAAGTCAATATTGCGTGCATGTTTAAAAACAAAGTAATCAACCCTCAAGTTAATCACACATACATGCTCAAATACAAGGAAATCATCAACATCACTGTGTTCATGCATATCATTCTTCTGCATGCATTTCATCCTTCAACTTTCACTTAAGCACACTGTACTTTTGAAGCTGAAATGAATATAACGTTGCAACAATAAAGTGAGTCTCCTACTCAACTTTTTCCATTCACCTTCTTGGTAAAAACTCGCAACTTGCATCTCATTAACAAAGAAATACAAATAGATGTGATACATTTCTTTTCACATCAAAAGATATGCAACTTTAATTAGATAATAATTCTAACCATTTCTTACCAATCCATTTCAAAGGTGTTACCTTTGTCTGCACATCAGCATCAACATGTGAATCATCCTGAAACACATCAATCATGGAATCTTTATTTCTATTCCTACCATTTTCTCCTACCACCTTCTTCAAGTTTCGTGGAAGCATTATCGAATTCAGAGTCCAACATTTTGCAGCAATATGTCCTTGCTTATGGCAGTAAGTGCAACACATGTGCATCCTCTTGACAACATGATTTTCCTTATCCAGTGGACCTTTGACTTCTTGATTCTTTTCCTTCAAAAGTTTCCTGTATGTGGCCGTTCTCTTCCAACATTGCGAAACATTATGGTTATCCAAACCACAAAAGGAACATGCAATTCTTTTCCCATGCTTATATGGAAATTTATCATGCTTAACATAATCAAAAGGAATATGATTAGAACCAGATTTATACATTTCTTTTTCACCTTTATTACCTTCATGAGGAGGTGAATCAAATGAAGAAGTGGCTCCCTTTGGAACACCATCAATCTCTTCATTGCTTCAGAGTTTCCACAACTCTCTGGTTCAAGTGCATTCTTATGGACACCTTCTTCTTGAAAATGATGTTTCAAGCTATTGCATTCCCCATGAATACAATCTTTACACTTTTGAGGTAGAAGACCTACAATGAAACCCCTTCTTGGAATTGTTTCAATTGTCTTCATGGCAGCTTTGGAACTTTCTCCATAAGATTGTCCATAGCCAAGACCCAAATACTTAGGCCTTTTCTCAACCATTATTGGCTCAACAATGCCCTCTGCATATTTGCCCAATCCTTTTCCTTCATAGCCCATTTTGTACATTAACTTGGAACCTATGCCTCTGGTATGTTTTTCAAAAGAACCAATATAAACATTCTTAGAGGAAATTGAAGACAAACTGGAATTATTTACCTCTTCTTCAAGCTAATACTTGACTAAGGCTTCTTTGGAAACAAGGAGCTATGTCTCCAACTCATGCACCCTTTCTAGGTTCATATTTGCAATATGAAGTTATCTCTCCATTTCCTCCAATTTGTTAGAAAGCAACCGATTCTCTTCCTTCATGGAATTCAACTTCTCTCGAAGTATGATGCTCTTCCTTCCATCCTCATACATTTCTCTCACCATATCCATCATGATGAACAAGTCTTGCTTCATGTCTTCATAAAAGAATCTTGTGATGAAGGAAGAATTTGAGGACTCACTTATAGAAGTAGTCATTATCAAAATGAACAAAAGAACTTCAACAAGATTAACAAATAGCTTATTCAAGTAACCTTTTGCAACAAACCTCTTGTGCTTCAAGGATTGCCATGAGGTCCTTTGGGATAAGAAGAATGCCTTTAGCCCTTATTCCTTCTTGTCCTCTCCTGGACTTAGCTATCAATAGCTTTCTCTGAACTTTTGCAAACTCAAACAACAGTTAGTTTACAAACAATCAAACACCTTTTAGGTCAAACAAGCATATCCTATGCTCTGTCAATCAAGCATTCTGATCTGGTGCCACTTGCATCATGATACCACTTTCTCTGGTATAACTTAGGCTCTGATACCTCCTGATCTGAAATGGGGCACTAAAGGCTTCTTGTCAACTTACAAGAACCTCTCCCACTCCAAAGCTTATATATATTCCCAAGATCTATGCTTATGATTGATAATTGTGGAACTAAAAGTGCTTGAAATAGGTGTATGCTTGTGTTTGCCTTTAACTATTAAGTGCTTTAAGTTGATTTGCTTAAACTGATATAAAACATATAACAACAAATAATGCAAATAATAACCAACACACATAATAGCAATATAATTAGGAGTTCACCCAAACCTCTTGGGCTACATCTACATGAGCTCTTGTCAACTCGACTTGGCTCTTTGGGATTATAGCTTAAATTCTTTTACAAGTTCCACACTCAAATCCATAGGTTTACAACTAAACCAATGGGCTTAGAATGCTATCTTTATCCTTGGTTGTTTGGCTCTCTGGCTCTCGACTTTCGGCTCTCGGCTCTTGGCTCTTGGTTCTTGGCTCTCAGCTCTGTCTCTCGGCTCTCGGCTCTCAGCTCTTGGCTCTCAGCTCTTGGCTCTCGGCTCTAGCTCTCGACTCTTGGCTCTCGGCTTCTAGCTCTTGGCTCTTGGCTTTTTGCTCTTAGCTCTTGGCTCTTTGTAAGGAGAATAACTGCCTCCAACCTCTGGTGGCTTCTCTCTGTTCTCCTCTCACTGGCTCGGATTATTACAATGTGTGAGCCCCCCTGAGTCTCTACACAACAATGGAATTTATCCCTGAGATGGCTCGAACTCTTGAGTCCACAAGAATAACGCCTCCAGACCCCCTGGACGGTTACCAAAACCTCTTTGGTTCCCAAAAACGCCTTCCTCTGTGCTAGACCCTTCTGTCCGTCTCTTCGCCTTCTCTTCTGCATTCTAATTCGTGTTTTCATGACATGTTCAGCTACATCATTTTCTTATCGTGGGTAGCAATGATGTTTGAAATAGAAAATGGCTTGGAAAACAAAAGGACCGGCGGGCGTGGGAAAAACCCTTTCAATGGAGCTAAAATCCCAAAACAAAGCATTTTACCAAATACACAGGGATACATGGAAAAGCATAGAAAACCTGACTATGAACCTTAGCTGGATCTCAAAAGGAAACTACACCCGCATCTATAGAATCACCGGGTCTGCGCACATCGCAAATCACGTGTTGCATGGTCTGTTGTTCCCCTTTGCTCTGTTGCGCTCCGATCTCTGATCTCTCCGATCGGCGCTATCGGCTATTGACGCATCGGCCCATCGCTTATTGGAATATCGCATATCGCATAGTATAAAGACCTGAGGTCCATTCCTTTTCCAATGGAGTATTGTGATGTGATATATCGACAATCGCTTACGGCCTAATGTCTATTCATTTGAACTTGACTCATTGTGATGCGACTTAATCTGGTCCGTCGATTTTCCTTTTAATCCAATGGTTCACATTGAACCTAAAACATCAAGCTATTTGCTCAATTTCCACTGTTGATCCACAATCTCCAATCCAACAGCTGATAGCCATTTCGGGTGGCCCACTTGCACGGAGATTGCCTGCCCGAAAAATATATTTTCTCTCTCCTGCAGTGTGCTATGTGTTGGCTGGTGTATGGAATCAGGTGAAACCCTTCCAATACCACTTAATTCCTGAAGCCCGTCCGAAATACCATTTACTACAAAACTCAAATCCTTCACTATTTTGTTCATAAATCCTTCGGGTCCGCTTGCTTGTAGATTTAGCTATAAAATGCGTTGATCTTCGTTGATTGGATGATCCTCCGCCTTTGACCCTGTTCTTCATTATCGAAGGCCTGAACCAATCTTCAACTGCCACATCATCTGCTGCGCTGACATCATCATAAACCCTCGACCCTTTCTCGGGTTGCCACATGTCTTGCTGACGTAGTTATTGACTTTTTGGCCAATCAAATAGGGCCACGTGGCCCAATCCCAGCCTGCCATGCGTCAACTATGGATTGGCCCATGACCCTATACTAAAAATCAACATTTTCAATATAGTTTGAAGATTAATGAAATTTCCTCCTTTTCTAAGGACATTGGACAATTTTCATTTTACAATAACTCCTTTCATCCGAAGTCCATTTTTGCCCATTCAAATTGCGTTAGATTCAGAATGAAGAGATCTATCCAATGAGACTATATTCAGGAGCATCATTTGACTTTCATTTTTGAGCATTTAGAAAGTCCTTGAGGATAATTTTCTGATCACAGGAGGACCTTAGAGTTGGTTGTGTTCTAATAGAAACGATATAGAGGAAACATATGCTCTCTAGCCGCTTGGAGTTCGAGTGTATGAAAAACACCGCTGAGTATGAAGAACTTGTTTTGGGTTTACAAAAAGCCATTAACCTCAAGATTGATGTTTTGGAATTTTTAGGTGACTCTGAAATCATGGTGCGTCAGGTACGTAACATTATACATTGTGTGTCACCATGTCTTAAGAGTTACTAGAAATAGGTATGGTGACCCATTTCTTAATTCCAAGCTTTCAATATTATTTCAGTACCAAGAATGCGTAATGCAGCTGTAGATGCCTTGGAAAATGCAGCTGCTAGGATGTTGTCGTTAAGAGATAGTTTTTCTACTGAGATTTTGTATAAACCATCTATCCCAAACAACATCACTAATTTATGCATTTTTTATGATGATCAATAGATACTGCATTTCATGGCCAATGCTGACATCTTCAAGGATGTAGTGATAGACTAGGATGAACACAAGTAGACCCTATAGGACGCAACTAGTACAAGCAAAGGAAACCTCATCCCCAACATTGTGGTATCACTGGAAAAGTTGTATGACTTGCAAAACTGTTGTCAGGGACCTGTGAATGCTAAGACCCAAAACTCAACATTATCGCATGAGCAAATAAATCTGGGAACATAAGAAGATCCAAAGAATGTTAATCTCGGTATTTGTTGTACACCATAAGAACGGTAATTTTTTATTTGCATTTTCAAGCAGTTTCGTGATGTATTCGCATGGACATATGATGATATTAAGACATATGATATGCGAGTTATCCAACACTTTATACAAATCAAAGAAGGGTCCAAGCCTTTTCATCAGAAAATAAGGAAAGTTCACCTAACACTTGAGTCCCTTATACAGAAAGAACTGACCAAGTTGATGGATGCTCAGATCATCTATAAAGTGTGACATTCAACCTAGGTGTCCAACTTAGTCCATGTCAGAAGGAAGTTTGGGTAGATCCTCCTTTGTGTATATTTTCACAACCTCAATCGCGCCTCAGACAAGGACAACTACCCAGTGTCGTCCATGGAGCATACACTGCAGACAATATCTGGGGCAGAGATGTTTTATTTGCTTGAGAGTTTTTCCAGATATAACCAATTTCTGATAGCAGATCCCGACAAACTTAAAACTATGTTTCGTACCAAGTTGGGTACGTTCACATTTCGCAGAATGTCATTTGGGTTGGTTAACATAAGTGCAACATTTCTACGTGCAATGGACATCTCTTTCCACGGGTTTATCAAACAGAGTGTGGTGATCTACCTTGATGATGTAACAACATTCTCAAGACAACAGTCAAACCACCTACTCCATCTCAAGAAAATTTTTGAGGGATGTCGAAAATATGGGATATCCTTCAACCCCAAGAAGAGAATCTTTACAATGTCCAAGGGTAACCTACTTGGACACCTTATCACTAAAAATAGGATCAAGGTAGATCCGGGCAGAGTTCAAACCATCACACAGATTCCCCATCCCACGTAAACAAGAAAGCCATGCAGTCCTTCTTTGGGAAGATCAACTTCCTCAAAACGTTCATCTCCGACTATGATCATATCTTCAAGCCTATACAGGAGATGATCAAGAAGGATGCAGTCTACAGTAGGGGAAAAAGGAAAATGATGCATTTGCCTATATAAAGAAAGCAATAGCATAAGAAAAAACACTATACAACCTATCTCACTGAGGGTAATGCTTTGCCTTATTTTTCCGGTGGCCTATGTTGTTGTGTCATCAAATATGATAAGTGTGTTATCAAAGTTTAAATTTCCTCACAAATTTCACTTGCCTCCCACACACAACCATTTTTCCAGAAATCCTCCTGACCAAGCAACTCTCTCTCACCAGATTCTGACTAAACTATGCTCTGGGTTGTCTCAGCGCTCTATGATTCAACCTTGCTACCTAGAACTATACATTGCATAGAGACTATCCTTTGGGACAATTGCATTGTGCAATTCTAGAGTTGAGCAGACAACCTTCCTCCTTAGAATTGCGCAAAGGCTTTGTTAAGCCTGACCTGAACTACACATTTCACAAGATCAGTCACCAAGCTTCCTCTTGCCTGTTCGAACCCCGTAGTGCATAGAGACCCAAACCTGCCTTTCCTCATAGAACTACGCAGAACTATCTCATAGTTTCCTCCCTTAGATGGGACTCACTGATCCCAAAAAATGTGCAAATCTATCCTCCTAGGTCCCTCTGCTACCCAGTCCTGCCTTGTCTCTGAAAACTATGCAAATCTATCTCCCAATGTCCCACCTTGCAACATCCACTGATGATCTTAACTGTGTAATCCTACCTCCAAATGGCCTCTGCACATTTTTTCCCAGAAGTGAAGACTATGCTTAGGAGTTCCTCAGCCAAGCCTGAGTTATGCTTTTCACAGTCTCAGTAACCAGTCTCCCTCCCTATCACCTGGAAATGCACAATGCGTAATTAATGGGCCCTCTTTCCCAGCTTGTCACCTATCCTGGGCCTAGTCCATGGATAAAAATACATCATCTTGGACTAGGATGTTTTTGGATTTGATGTCGTCCCGTCATCAGTGACTTTTAGGAATAGGTACATTGTTAGATCATGGTGAGACAATGAAGAGGATAAGGAATGAGTGAACATGCTATAATACTCACTTATAGATAGATGGACAAAGAAGCTTATCAAGAACAAGCAAAGAGAGCACATGCATGCAACCACCTCAAGAGACCAAATATCATTGAAGACCCTGCATCATTAAGCTATGCAGAGGAGAAGATAGAGAATATCTATCACTCAGTAGCAACAATGGATTGACATTTCCACCTCAGAAAGAAATTCCATGTCAGCAGTGTCATGTCAAGTCACATAATGAGTTGTCAAAGGCTACATCACTATTATGGGCCATATCTGTTGTAAATCGAATGTAATGTAAGATGGAAGTCCAATGGACACGTATGAATATGAAGAGTCACATCGGTTGAAACATCATAGGAAGTTGAAAAGTCATGAGGGAAGCCCAACAGTCACAAAGTTCAGGCATCACCCTTGGTTATATATACCCCTCTCGTTATATGAGCAAGGACTCTTCACCTTTGCTCCTCCCACGAAGCATAGATATTTTTATTCAATTATTTGAGGAGAAAGGAGTGGCTCTAATGTCCCACTACTGGGGCTAGTGGTGTATGTTGTAATATGTGTCTTGGAAATTTCACTTAATACAGAGGCATGTTCAGGACATAACGTTTCCATGCATGACTTGTAGATGTTTGTAAGTCTATTCTTTGAGCATTTGTAATTCATGTTTATTTCACATGTACTAAGATGGTTGAATTATTTCAGTTGTTGTAGTGCTTACCTTGTTGGGAATGTGTTGTATTGGTTATCACCGTTATCTCATCATTGTGGACCACTCCGTAGGATACTAGATAGTCCATCCTTGATTACTGGTTATAACGACCGTCACATCCATTGTGGACTACTCCAGTGGATGGTGGATGGGTCATCCAATTTAATTTGGTTATAACGACTATCGTATCCGTTGTAGACTATTCTACTGGATGCTAGAAACACCTTCCTTGGTTCACGTGTGTCTCTTCCTACTATTACATCTCACTTAGAGGCTCACTTTCCCCCCCTTTCACAATAAGAGAACCTAGACATAGTTATGTTACACACTCGCCTTTCTTTCCGAAGGTACCATTGTAACACTCTCATTTGCTAAACAGCAAGATCCAAGGCAAATATCTAAGTAAATGGAAACTGGGACATCATATTGGATGGGGCTCCTACACCAAACAGTGTGAGGTCTAATTGGGACCTTATATCGGGGAGATCCCTTGAATGTTGGTAGATCCAACACCATCAACAAAACCCTAATATCATGGAATAATCACAAGCAATTCTTGGCATTTTAAAATTATTTCTTCAGTTCAATTATAATGAAGGTTGCATGTACTAATGGATACAGTAGTTGATTCCTAAAGGTTTTTGGCATAAGCATTTATGGAGGACATTGATAGTAGTCTCTGAGATTGTATGATAGAC
This sequence comes from Pinus tabuliformis, assembly GCA_031772625.1. Classification (NCBI taxonomy): domain Eukaryota; kingdom Viridiplantae; phylum Streptophyta; class Pinopsida; order Pinales; family Pinaceae; genus Pinus; species Pinus tabuliformis. The sequence goes on from CM062816.1 coordinate 74,348,375, forward strand.
CATGATGCATAACAATGGCAAAAACCTTGATATATTAGCATGGCGGTGATTTGTATAGTAACCTCAATATGACAATAACATTCTACAATAGTGCGATGAAAGATAATGAATCTATGACTGTAATATGATGATGATATCAATACAATGTTTGATATTTGAAAGTGATATGATGACTTGCTTTTTCTTAAACCTAGTGGTGACAACGTAATGAGTAATAGTTCTCTTGAAGGCATTATAAGTAGTGACTATGCTAACAACAAAACCTTGTTGACAATATTGTGACAGGAAGACCAAGAGGAAATGATCTACAAGATAGTGAGACTGTGGTTATAATATGTGAACAAGGCTTGATATCTTGTGCATAAACAAATAAGTTGGTGGAGGTAGATGGTGATATGATTGTGAATGGCTTGATAAATTATTAAGGAAAAGTTCTTGTTACACCAGTGTTATTTCTTTGACAACAATAGTATTCATGTTCCAATAGTATTATTCCCATGACAAGAGTTGTTTGACTTGCTTGACAAAGATGTTATATGTTGTCCTATGGCTAAGTTTTCTTGACTCTTCATGGCTACCATTATTGAAAGAATATCCTTAATGATTTGTCTAGTTAACAAAATATTCCTGATAGAGGATTGATGACAGTGAAACTCTCTTGATTGACCTACAAAGGAAGTGGTAGCAATGATAGTGATAGTAAGAGTGGACAATGTAGTAGTAAGAGTGGCAACATGATTAACAATACTGGCAGTGAATCGATGAAGCAATAATAGTAGTTTAGAAGGGAGGTAGCAGTGAGATGCAAGAATAGTGGCAATAGTAGCAGCAGAGGCAATGATGGATAGGAGCAGTGGAAAATTCTATTGCAATAATAGAAATAGTGATAGCAATGGATAGAGGTGCCAGCAAAGGATAGAAATGGAAAATAGTAGTGGAAGTAGTGGTTGTAGCAGTGGAAAACAATGGAAGTGAAGTGCAACAATAGAGGCTGCAACTTGTAGTTCGGCCACTATCCCTGGTATGGGAGCCCAAACCATTCAAGGATAATCTTCTTCCTTCCGACTTGGCAGTAAAACACTTAGGGAGTCTTGTACTTCCTTCCAGATTTAGCTGGTAAATTTGTATGTACACCATACATAACTATGCATTTGCGGATACAAATCTTCTATGCATTGTCATTGATGTGATGTTATTTCATGTGTTTCTATTAATTCTATGAATGTTTAAAGATTAACTAACCAATTGTGAAAAAGAAGCGAAATATTGATTCACCCCCCTCTCAGTATTTCCAACACAAGAAGACTTTATTGAAATGGAATCAAGAATATCAAGAATATTTCACAAAAATCAAGGAAGTTATTGTTGCCTCCCCCACCTTATATAGTCCCAATTTTGACAAATAATTCATGCTATATACATTTACCTCTGATTTCTCCCTTGCATTAGTACTAACAAAGAAGGAAAAGCAATGAAAAAATGATTGATATCTTTCATAAGCACATGTATGCAAGGTTCTAAATTGAGATATCCTGAAATCGATAAACAAGACTATGTTGTCTACAAAGTAATGAAACATTTTAGGCCTTATAGCTTGAAAAGTCACATCAAAATAATCATTCCCCATCCTATCGTTAAAACTCTATTCGTTCAAAAAGAATTGGAAGAATGACAAGGAAACTATATGACTTCACTACATGAATACAAGCTTGAGTTTAAGCTTGTACATACTATCAAAAGTCATGGGTTGTGCAAACTAGTTGCAGAAGCTCTAGATCCCAAAATAGAAGACAACAAAGATTTTGATCATTGGGGGAATTTTGGGGTCTAAAATGGGCCTCTTAAGAAAAATGTACAACCAAAATAAACTTTATAAGAACCAATAGGATTCAAGATGATGATGTCAACCATGGGGGATGATTCACCATTTTTGGAGTAAAAATGTAAAAATATTAAAAAACAATAAAGTAATAAAACTGTTTTTTCAACTCGTATTTTCAACTTATCTCCCTAAATTTTTACTCAAATTTCAAGCGGGAGTACTCATTGGATGTTGAATTTAGTTCCTCATCCAATGAGTACCCATGTTGCATACTTTTGATAGACCCTGCTACATGATAAATGAGAAATACATGAAAAAACGTGATTGCAATCACACTTTTCATGTATTTCTCGTTTTTCGTGTAGAAATATCCATCGAAAGTATGCAACATGGGTACTCCTTGGATGAGGAATCAAATTATGCATCCAATGAGTGTTGTCGCTCAAAATTTGAGTAAACCCATAGGGAGATAAGTTGAAAATACGAGTTGAATTTTTATTTTTTATTTTTTCCCTCTAACATTTGATGATGTAATCTAGTATTTTTTTTATTATTTCCACTATTATTTTATAATTTCCCTAGGAGGCCCATCTTAGACCTCAAAAATCCCCTAATGAATGAGGTCGAGATGTATAATTCATATTTTATGCATAGGTTTGATGTTGAACCATCTTGGTACAAGGAATTGAAGAAGTATTTGGAAAATGGTTCTTTACCTTCTGAACTATTAGCTAAGATAAAACACACCATCAAACTTGATTCAACGTAGTATCAACTGACAAATGGAATTATTTGTTGGAAATAATACTGAGAGGGGGGGGGGGGGGGTGAATCAGTATTATTAGATCGATAATTTAATTTTCAAAACTGATTTGTATACGCTACTTCAACTTAGTGAACTAGCGTGTATACACTACTGTACTTAATGCAACTAGAGTATATGCAGAGATATTTTGATTTACCCAAATTATCATACATTGAAATTTAACCAGTATATTAGGAATTCATTAGATAGTGCAGTAAAAGCAGAATAAAGCATTACAGACAAGAAACACACATGAACACCAAGATATAAGGTGGAAACCCACTATGGGTGAAAACCACCTGCTACTCTCATCTCTGTCTTCCATTAATAATAAGAAAATTATGTTTACAATTTTGTACTGGTGCAGTCTTATACCAGTATGCAGGCTTCTACTTGCAGAAGGCTACAACCTTCTCTTGTTCTCCAGCTTCTACTAGAAGGGAGCTACAACCCCCTAGCTCTTGTACTAGCTGATATGATTACTAGTACATAGGTGCCGACCTACAGAAGGCTACAACCTTCTCTTTTCTTCCAGGGACCACGTTTCATAAATTTTCAGACTGGATCCATCAACAACATGATTCAATCATCAAAATACATTTGCATCAACCAATCACCTTTTGAACCATCCACAACCGAATCAATCATTCATTTAGACAACCCATCAATCTGATTATTCAGAGTACTATCACCAGACTACAGTATCCAGAACCCAGAACTCTGCAACAACAAACAGAAGCAACTAAAACACATTTTATAAGGTATACGATACTTCCATGCATCAAACCTGCATGTACACACACTTTTCTCAAAGCCAACCAGCGTATACATGTGCAAATATAAATTTAGGGTTCGGCTGCTATTCCAGACTTTAGTTATACCCAGATCATATCATTTACAGAATAATATATGTGTTAGTATTTAGATCTAGAATATACATGAGCTTCAATACAAAAGGTAGTTAATTTTACACCTTAAGATCCCGATTCATCATTAGATCTGATTCCTCATCATCAGCTAAGGTTCAACCTTGGTTCAGATCTAGCTATGCACCATAACCCAATAACCTACATACTAGATCTCACACTTGAGCAGATATTTGATACTTGCACACCTTGGCCTAATGATCTTCTCCTCCTTTTATAGTTTCTAGGCCTTTCTCAATACCATGGACCAAAACCACTTAGGACCAATACCTTGGACCAATTACCTAGGGTCAATACCTCGGACTTGATACCTTGGACCAATACCATGGATAAAAATACCATGGACCAAATACTTCGGACCAAAAACTTAGTTTTCCAAGGTATACGCACTTTTCCTTTTGTGAAAGTGCATGTGTACATATACTTGACTTGTATACAGTGAACCCGCATGTATACATGGCTTGGCCAATGATGAACTTGCGTATACCTCTCTTTCTTCATTTTGTGAAGTATGATCTGTAACTCTGTGCTGTTAACCTGTTATACTGTGATCTGTCATCTGAGTGAGTTGCCATCAAGGACAACACCTATGTCATAATGCCAACAATCTCCCCCTTTGGACTTGATGGCAACACCAAGAAGTCACTCTCCCCCTTTGTCATCAAGGGAAAAGGGGCATGCTCCCCCTGAGTATGTGCTGAATTCTCTGATATGCTAAAGTGTGCTGATTGAGCTCCTATGATCGATTCCATGCTCCCCCTGAGCACAAGCAATGCCTGCAAAAAGATAACATGATTCTATACATAGACCTTCCTATCACCAAAGACTCACACATACATCCATCTCCCAATTAAATGAGGATATACCAAATTTGACTCATCCACCCAACCAAGTGGGGATATACCAATTGTTTATACAAGAAACATTACATCATCCATCCCATGCATAGTGGGGTTACAAATTAGGTCTTTTCATGACCTTTACATTAAACGATATACATGACATATATAAAAGAGACCAAATATCTTAAACAAGACCATGATAGTCATTAGCAACTATCATCAGCAAAATTTGTTAATCGGCATCCAGACCAACAACCATGTTCTCCCCCTGAACCTGTTCCACCTGAATAAAAAACAACTATGTGAATATGTACCGAGATCTTTTAACATAATACCAACAATGCTTTATTAGAAGCATATACTCCCCCTGAACCTGTGCCAGATGTTCACTGTCAGATCTGATCATTTCATATATCGTCATCAATCAGATATACATCAAGTTATCAACAACTTATGAGAGCCAACATATTTCCACATGTCGTCAAAAGATTGTAACCATCATCAAGCAGAGAAGATAATTCAACCCCTTTCACTGAGTCTGGCCCGCTGCTTTTCCTGAAACCAACATATACATGACTGTACCCACAGAAACCAGCGTATTTACGCGATTGTACCCATAGAAACTAGTGTATATACATGACTACACTTCATGAAACTTGCGTATACCAACCTTTCTTAAAGAATGGATTTTAACAGCAAGATGATGCAGCAACTACTCCCAGCTTTTGTTTGAGATATTCAAATGTATCTTTGGGTAGTGGTTTAGTGAATATATCAGCACCCTGTTCTTTGGAGGGAACATACTCCAATTTGACCTTTTGTTCAAGCACTTGTTCACGTAGAAAATGATATTTGATGGGTATGTGCTTGGTTTTGGAGTGCATGACTGGATTCTTTGAAATACTGATGGCACTTGTATTATCACATAAAATGGAGATGGGTGGAGTACATGTGATCTGAATGTATTGTAATGTTTGCATCATTCAAAGTAGTTGTGTGCAGCAAGATGCAGTAGCCATGCAATCTGCTTCAGATGTAGATAATGCAATTGAACTTTGTTTCTTTCTGAACCAAGACACTAACCTGGAACCCATATAGAATGCACCACCACTAGTGCTTTTTCTGTCATCAACACTTCCTGCCCAATCTGCATCTGTATATACATGAAGTGTAAGATCTATATCTCTAGGATACCATAAGCCAAAGTTCTGTGTTCCTTGAAGATATTTGAAAATCCTTTTGACTCCTTGAAGGTGTGATTCCTTTGGATTTGCTTGAAATCTTCCAACTATTCCCACTGCATTCATGATGTCAGGTCGGGTACCTGTTAGATAAAGCAGACTGCCAATCATGGATCTGTAAGTTGGTTGATGTACTGCTACTGAGTCATCATTTGAGCTAAGACTGCATCTTGTTACCATTGGGGTACATACTGGTTTAGAATCTTCCACATCATACTTTTTCAAGATATGTTTGAGATATTTGGTTTGTGAGAGAAAAATGCCATCTTTATTTTGTTGAACTTGTAGACCAAGAAAATAGGTGAGCTCACCAAGCAAGGACATTTCAAATTCTTTTTGCATTACTGAAGCAAATTTCTGACTCATGGATTCTTCATTGCTACCAAAAATCATATCACCAACATAAATAACAATTATTGGCAATTTACCAGTGTCAATCTTTGTATATATATTGTTATCTACTGACCCCTTTGAAAAACCTTGTTGGTGGAGATATTTGTCAAGACGGTAATACGAGACCCTTGGAGCCTGTTTTAGACCATAGAGAGCATTTCTGAGTTTGCATACAAGTTTTGCATCATTTACAAGAATGAATCCTTCTGTTTGCTCAATATAGACTTCTTCTTCTAAGTCTCCAATAAGAAAGACAGATTTTACATCCATTTGGTATACTTTGAATTTCTGAAAACTAGAAAGAGTAAGAAACATTCTTATGGCTTCAAGTCTAGCAATAGGTGCAAAAGTTTCTTCAAAATCTATACCTTCTTGTTGAGCATATCCTTTACAAATAAGTCTGGCCTTGTTTCTAATAACTTCTCCATTTTCATTCAGCTTATTTTTGAATATCCATTTAGTTCCTATGATATTCTTATCATGAGGTCTAGGAACTAATTCCCAAGTATTATTCTTTTCAATTTGCTCAAGTTATTCATTCATGGCCTTGACCCAACATTCATCTTTGCATGCTTCATTTATATTTTGAGGTTCGGTGGAATATAGTAATGCTATATAGCTTGAAGCTTCTGTAATAGTTCTTCTTGTCTGCACATCTGCCTATTTCTGCCCTAAAATTTGAGTTTCTAGATGATTTTTTTTTTTTTTTTAACATACCTGGATGGAGTCTTTTCTTCTACCGTTATCTCTTGTTCTGGTGCTTCATTGGTTTCTTCTTCAGAATTAGTGTGATTTGATGTGGGAAGATAATCCTCATCTTCTTCATAATCTTCAGCTTTTATCTATTTTGGATTTTTGCATGCTTCATCAACCACAACATCAATACTTTCAATAATTTTCCCAAGTCTTTTATTATAACATTTATATCCTTTACTTTAGGAAGAGTAACCAAGAAGAATACCTTCATCTGCTCTGGGTTCAAACTTACCAAGTTTTTCATCAGTCCTTTTGATGTAACATTTGCTTCCAAAAACTTTGAAGTATTTTATAGTAGGAGTCTTACCATACCAAAGTTAATGTGGAGTTTGAGTGCTATTTACCTGAATATTTGCTTGGTTGAGAATAGTGACGACGGTGAATGTAGCTTCACCCCAGAAGGTTGTAGGAGTTCCAGATTCATCTAGTATAGCTCAAGCCATTTGTTGAACAGTTCTGTTCATCCTTTCTACCACTCCATTTTGTTGAGGAGTCCTTGCAGTGGAGAATTGCCTTTTTATTCCATGTTGTTCACAAATGTCAAAGAATTCATTCGAGGTAAATTCCCCTCCTTGATCAGATCTGAGGCATTTGATTTTGAGATCTGATTCATTTTCAACCAAAGATTTGAAGGCTTTGAATTTTTCAAATGCTTCATCTATATGCTTTAGAAGAACTATCCAACACATTCTGGAAAAATCATCAATGAACAATATAAAGTATTCTTCTCCACGCGATGACTTTTTCCTTGATGGTCCACATAAATCATTATGAACAAGTTCAAGAGGCTTACTGGTCGATTCTTCCTTTTCAGGGAAGTGCGATCTGGTTTGCTTACCGAATTGACATGATTTGCATATTGTATTTTCAGGAATGCTGATATCAGGAAGATCACGAACAACCTGGAATCTGCATGCTTTTCTTATTTGAGAAAAGCTTAGATGCCCCAATCTTCTGTGCCATAGCCAATGTTCATCATTTTTGCTTAGATAGCATTGTTGTTGTCCTACCTTGAGTATGTATAAGTTGTTTGGAGTTCTTGTACCTTTGATCACGATTTCTCCTATATCAAGATCACAAACAACACATCTGTTTGATCTAAATACTACTTCATTTCCTTGATCACACGTTTTACTAACACTCAATAGGTTATGCTTTAGACCATCAACATAGATAACATTCCCAACTTTAACCTTTTCTTTTAAGAAGACAGAGCCTTTACCTTTTATGACAGCAGGAGTGTCGTTTCCAAATGAGACATTCTTTTCCTTTTCTAAGGCATTATATGAGTGAAGTTTTTCTTTGTCACCTGTCATGTGCTTTGATCATCCACTGTCGATGTACCACTAATTCTCTTGTCCTTCTGCATACAAGGCTATGCCACATATTTCTGTTTGTGGTTCTTTCTTTCTCCATATTTTGTGTGTTAATGGAGTTTGATCCTTTTGAGATATTTCCCGAAATTTACTCCTGCATTCAGGTTCTTCATGGCTAAAGTTGTTACAGATTGAGCATTCTATTTCATTTTCAAGAAGAGAAAAGCTATTATAGGAACTTTTCTTGATCCCTGTCACATTCCTTTGATTTTGTGCTTCTCTAGTCATGATGGTTTTGTAAGCAACATATTGAGTAGCTTTGTGTCCAAAATTATGACATGAGAAATATTGACCATTAAAGAAGTTTATGTGATTATCGAATCTACTAACCTGGTGATTGTAGTTTCTATTGATATTCATTTTTGAAGCAAATTTAGTACGATTTACTTGAGGTTGGTTGTGGCTTATGTTCATCATTGAAGTAAATTGAGCCTGATTTACCTGGTGATCTTCTTTATACCTTTGCTGACGATTGTCAAATTGTTCACTGCTCTTTGCTGCATCAAGATAGCTTTTAGTGGAGGTTGACGACTTCTGTGCTTGAGATGCTTCTTTGGTATATCTAAGACTTGTCTTTATCAGAGGAGAATGCTGCACTTTGATAATTTCATTTAAGGTTTCTGATCCTTTAGCAAATCTAAGATTGAGAGCTTTTGTTTTCTCAAGATCCTTTCTTAGACCCACAATTTCACATTCTTGTTTTTCATTGTGTTTTTCTCTTTTAGCAAATTGGTATGTCAAGGTCTCCATAATCATATTCTTTTCTTCTAAACAGATTTTGAGTTTAGAGATTTCTTCATAAAGGTCATCTTCATCTAAAGCATCCAAAAAATCAGCATCTTCATAAGCCATCAGAAGTCTATAGTCATTACTATTTTCATCTTCATCACTATTTGATAAACCATCGCTATCTTCATGAGTATAGTAGCTCTGCTTACTTACACTTTGTTTTCTATTCCATTTTGCAGATTGATTCCCTTTATCATATTTATCTTTATGAGGACATTTGGCAGCATAATGACCGACTCTACCACATGCAAAACATTTGAAAGGTAGTTTACCTCTGAATCTTCCGGAACCCCGTTGAAGCTTCTTGACAAAGTTTACTTCCTCTTCTTCTTCTGAAAGATGTCTTGATTCATTGAGTTCTTCTTTTCCTTTTGCTGAAGCTCTAAATGCGGCTTCTCTCATCTCTATTGGACCTCCTTTTTTCATCTCAAAAATAGTTAAGATTCCATGCAGCTGTGTCATAGTAATGGTCTGTAGATCCTGCTTTTCTTCTATGGAAGATACTTTTGATTCAAACTTAGCAGACAAGGATCTTAAAACTTTTTCAACTAAAGTATCTTCCTTTATCTCTTCACCCAGATTCTTCATGCAATTAAAAATCTCATCTATACGTAAGAAGTAACTAGCTATACTTTCATCATTGTGCATCTTGAGAGTTTCATATTGAATTATGAGAGTTTGCAGTTTAGCATGTTTTACCTGAGAGTCTCCTTCGTAGCTTAGAACGATTTTGTCCCATATTTCTTTGGCGGATTTCAGCTGCATAACTTTGACAAAATTTGATTGTGACAGACTTCCCAATAATGTATTGACAACCTATCTATAGGAATTGCTAATGGAAATGTATATCCTCCTTCTATGATTTCCCAGACATCTGTTCCAAGTGATTGAATATAGGTTGTGGTTCTTACCTTCCAATAAACAAAGTTGCTCCCATCAAAGATTGGTGGTTTGATGGATCCCCGCTTTCTTGATTACTCATGATGATGGATCTTCCTTCAAGCGATCAAGATTCTTCTGAAGGAACTGCTCTGATACCAATTGTTGGAAATAACAATGAGAGAGGGGGGGGGGTGAATAAGTATTATTAGATCACTAATTTAATTTTCAAAACTGATTTGTATACACTAATTCAACTTAGTGAACTAGCGTGTATATGCTACTGTACTTAATGAAACAAGTGTATATGCAAAGATCTTTTGAATTACCCAAATTATCATACATTGAACTTTAACCGGTATATCAAGAATTCATTAGATAGTGCAGTAAAAGCAGAATAAAGCATTACATGCAAGAAACACACATGAACACCAAGATATAAGGTGGAAACCCAATGTGGGTGAAAACCACCTGCTGCTGTCATCTATGTCTTCTTTTAATAATAATAAAATTCCGTTTATAATTTTGTATTAGTGCAGTCTTATACCAGTACGCAGGATTCTACCTGCAGAAGGCTACAACCTTCTCTCATTCTCCAGTTTCTACTGGAAGGGAGCTACAACCCCCTAGCTCTTGTACTAGCTGATATGATTACTAGTACGTAGGTGCTGGCCTATAGAAGGCTACCACCTTCTCTTTTCTTCCAGGGACCATGTTTCATAAATTTTCATACTGGATCCATCAACAACATCATTCAATCATCAAAATACATCTACATCAACCAATCACCTTTTGAACCATCCACAACCAAATCAATCATTCACTTAGACAACCCATCAATCTGATTATTCAGAGTGCTGTCACCAAACTACAGTATCCAGAACCCAGAACTCTACAACAACAAACAAAAAAAACTAAAACACATTTTATAATGTATACGCTACTTCCATGTGTCGAACCTGTGTGTACACACGCTTTTCTCAAAGCCAACCAACGTATACATCTACAAATATAAATTTAGAGTTCTTCTGCTATTCCAAACTTTAATTTTACTCAGATCATATCATTTACAGAATAATATATGTGTCAGTATTATAATCTAGAATATACATGAGCTTCAATACAAAAGGTAGTTCATTTTACACCTTAAGATCCTGATTCATCATTAGATCTGATTTCTCATCATCAGCTAAGGTTCATCCTTGGTTCAGATCTAGCTATGCACCATAACCCAATAACCTGCATACTAGATCTCACACTTTATTAGATATTTGATACTTGCACACCTTGGCCTAATGATCTTCTCCTCCTTTTATAGTTTGTAGGCCTTTCTCAATACCATGGACCAAAGCCACTTAGGACCAATACCTTGGACCAAGTACCTAGGGTCAATACCTCGGACTTGATACCTCAGACCAATACCATGGATAAAAATACCATGGACCAAATACTTCGGACCAAAAACTTAGTTTTCCAAAGTATATGCGCTTTTCATTTTGTGAAAGCGTGTGTGTACGTATATGCAACTTGTATAAAGTGAACCCACATGTATACGCTGCTTGGCCAATGATGAACCTGCGTATACCTCTCTTTCTTCATTTTGTGAAGTCTGATCTGTAACTCTGTGTTGTTAACCTACTGTACTGTGATCTGTCATCTGAGTGAGTTGCCATCAAGGACAATATCTGTGTCATAATGCCAACATTATTTTTAGAATGTATCATAACATAATCTTATTGCTATGTTTAGAATCATTAGAAATATATAAAGTGCTATTCAAACTTCACGACTAACGGACTGGAGGTCACTTCGCCCGTGACACCACGACTCACAAAATCATTTGGGCAAGATACAACTAGCCTACCATGTTCAAATATGTGCACATGTATGATATAAGATGCCCTATATGAAAAACATGTGCGAGGAGGGAGAAAAGAGTTGTGCTCCATTACAACTAGTTAAAGTTGAAGAACTTTTTCAACAATCGGTCCTAGATGTTATCAATGAGATTTTTCTACATTCCTCCAAACAACATTGATATATTCTTATTTCTATGGGGCATTTTACACTTTGGGTTGAATCCATATTGCTTAAGCAAGTCAATGGTCAAAACATAATGTAATTTATCGAGAAGTAAATAATTACTAGGTTTGGCATTCCAACAAATTTAGATGAGAAAAAGGGATGGTCATATAGTTAATATGACTAGTTCCTTTGATTGTGTGTGTCATTCTTTTCTCTTTGATATTTCAACAAAAATAGGCTCTCTTTTATTTTTATATCTTGGATCAATGCTTATATTTCTAGGCCTTGGATTGCCCCCCTTTCTAATGGATATGTTATTGGTTTCTTCAAAGCTTCTAGGGGCCTCGGGTAGGGGTGCACCCTCTCCCCCATTCTTTAGATTCTCAAGGTTGAATCCTTGAGTAGAAAGTTGGAATCTGAATGAAGATGTCACTCCCTCCCTAGAATTTGATTCTCATAAGATATGAAGAGCATAAAACGTGCCCAATTTTTTGGTGACATGATCCTTCTTCTCAGTGACTCTTACATTATACCATGGCACTTCAAATCTACTTTGGATGATTTTGTTTGGGTTATAGGAAGATTCGTAAATGAGGTTAAAATCCATATGTATTCATGGAATGCCAACAAACTATTGCATGGAAGGATATTAAATATTTTTAGGATAGCAAGAAGGGATGAGTTGACCAGTTTCAAATATATGGGCTTTTCCATGTATCTCAAAACATTCCCTCATCCTTCTTAGGATCATGTTATTGACAAATTTAAATCCAAATTTGAGCATTGGGGGCTCATTGGCTAAATTTGGCTAGAAGATTAATTCTATTCAATATTTCCTTTCAACTCTTCCTATATTCCAATTCTCAACTATGTTGGCCCCCATATCAGTTAGGAAGTAAATGGATCAAGAACTCAGGTGGTTTCTGTGGAAATAAGGAAATATAAAATATAAAAGGTTCAATCTAGTGAATTAGAAGGTGGTTAGGCTTCCAAAAGACATGGTGGGGTTAGGAATAAGAAACCTGTTTCTAATGAATATAGCCCTTCAGGAAAACCAAGTTTGGCAGATAATCGCAAGGATACTGATTGGTGGAAACATTTTCTTCATAAAAAATATCTTAATGGGGCGAGATAATCTTTTATTTATCATATACCTCACAATAGAGACATCTCCTATATATGGCATTTTATGTTGGCTTCTATTCCTTTAAATAGATCTAAGCTAACTTGGATTCTATGAAATGGGAAATCAATACATATTTGGACTGAGGGAATTATGGGAAATCCTCATTTAGGCTCAAATCCCCTGTGTAATTGGTTGATTTCATATCATAAGATCTCTCTGTGGGATATCTCCTCCTGGTCATCTGACTGACATTGGATGAGCTGGGTCAGGGTAAATTTTGGGTGACCATATTAGTATTTGCAAATCTCTTGAATTTTCTCTTGTTGAATGTGCTACTTCTTCCTTGTCAGATCAAGACTCTCAAGGTTGGGAAGGTGTTTCGTATTATGTTAAAAGGGGTTATCAATCTTATCTCTTCCATAATATTAAACCTCCCTCATGTTAGCTTTGGGCCTTTATTTGGAGCTCAGACTGCCTCCCAAAAATTAATATTTTTTGTTGGACATTAGCTTATAGGAAGATTCTAACATTTGAATCTTTATTGAAAAGGGGAATTGTTATACCTTCCTGGTGCGCCTTGTGAAAGCAAGATGTTAAAAATATAGTTCATCACTTCTTACAATTCCCTTTATTTCTTGAATTTTGCAGAGTGATCTTATCTCAATTAAAATCAAGGGTAATATAGCCTTCTACATTGCAAGACTTGCTGGGAAAATGAGTAAAATGTTATAATAACTCTTTTGCACGGAAAAGTTAATGAAGAGAATATGGGAAATATTACCTAAATATGTACGTTGGAAACTTTGGTTGGCTAGAAATAAATATTATTTTCAAGATGAAATGGTGGATGTCATCAAGATGACAAGATCAACAATAGGGCTTCTTGGAAAATATTTTTGAGGAAAGAAAATAAATGAAGGGATTAGAAGTTGATTGGGCAGAATCATAATAGATTATTTTTTATTATCAAAAGTGGACCATCAAGGAGGAAACACATCTCAATGAGAGATGAAAATTAAGATTATCTAAAGAGGAATTTGATTAGTGGCTATTGGAGTAGAAACATTTCTTCTTACGCTTTAATGGAGTAGCAAAAGGAAACCCAGAGGTGGTAGGAGTGAGGGGTAAGGTAATGTTTTCCCCTGATAATCAAGAAGAACATAGGTATGCTTGGAGTTTAGGCCACTTCCAACAATGTTGTTGAAGCATGTGCCTTATATAAGGGTTTGAGGAAAATTCTGAACCTGTGAATTCAAGAGGTAATTTTTTTGGGTGATTCCTTGAATATAATTCACCATTTATATTCAGTATCTCTCCCCTCATATACAAATTTAATTCAAATTTTCAAGCATATTTATTAGTTGTATTAGTCTATCCCCAAGAAGAAATGTATCCATGTTCTCAGATCAAACAACTCTAAGGTTGATCACATCACTAATTTGGGGTCAAGGTTAAATCAAGGTGAACTTTTGTGGCATGGGACAAATGGATGGATTCTTTGTAAATTTTGGTTTTTTTAGGTCAATAATGGAAAATATGAAATTGGAATACTGTAAATATTTTAGCATTTTGTTCAAAAGCTGCAAGGTCAAAATTCTATAAATGGTCATACATACTCCATTCTAACCATGTCCACTAATTTCAACTTGATTATGGAAATCATGTACCTAAAATGAGCTTTAGCTCAATGTATTTTAATATAATAGCTCTTCTCAATTCTTGTTAAAAAAGAAAAAAGAAAAAAACATTAAATAAGTAACATCAAAGTTTCTTCCTCTTATACAAAAAAAAATCATAAATTTTGTAAATATAATTAAAAAGATCATGTTGAGTACTTCCATATTAAACCTTTATCACATTATTAATAAAAATTTAATAATATACTTCATCATTCATATATATATATATATATATATATATATATATATATATATATATATATATATATATATATATATATATAATTTCATTTTCTACTATTCTATAAGGTAAGTGTAATGTAATAAAATGTAGTATAGATCCATCCAAACATCAAAATTCATCCATAATATCCAAAAGCCTCCTCCAAAAGGGAATGCAAAGTTCTCAAGAAAATAAAAATACCTAAATCCAAGTGAAGATGAGAGAATGAATCACCTCACTTGTATTTATACAATCTCTAATGAGTTCAAATGGCATAATTTGGAATACTAATGCCCCTAAAATAAAGTAATGTGCATAATAACAATACTTTTGGTGACAAACCCACCAAATAGTTTAATAGCATAAAGATAAGCCTCTCAAGAGGGAAAAATGATCAACATAATAAGTCATTGGGCCTTTGAAGAAGCCTAATGAATTCTAAGGGGTTACATTTCCTAAAATATTATGATGTTATTTAATTAAGTAAAAAATTTAACATTAAAAAATTGTAGTTTTATTTTTCTTTTTGCTTAGTAATTTATTTTATTTTTTTGAAATTTTGTGGATAAAAATTCAGCCATGCTAAGGGTTGGTGTGGTCCAAACTGGGTGCAAACCTCAGGTGATTTTGATGGCTTATATGACCCTGGTTCAAGGCTACTCAAGCGACAAGGTAGACATGCCAATCATTCTGGGGTTCACATAACCCAACAAACAATAAATAAATAAATAAAAATTTAATATTACCTATTATATAAGTTTAAAACAAAATAATATTAATTTTATAATTTTATAATTTTTAAAATTATATATACAATATTATATTTTGAATGAGTGGTGGCATGAGGGGGAGGGATTTTGTATAGCCCCAGTGAAAAATTTGTTATAAGATATGCAGGGGATTGTGAACTATGATCAATAACCAAGTTAAATTGCATAACCTACCTCAAGGCCTGCTACTGGAAAGAGATACCTAAATAACTCATATAATCATCCTTGGAGATTCACTTATCGTAATTCAACACCTTCTCATTGGAACTAAGACAAAATTTAGTCATCTTGGAAACCTTTTGAAAAGAATCAAAGTGCTTATGGATGAATTCCCTCATAAAGAGTTCTTTCATATTCTACGAAAGAAAAACTTTGAGGCTAACAAGCTATTAGAGGAAATTTCAGCATAAAAGCGCCCATGCAATTTTCACGTAATTTCCATATCACAATATGTAAACCAATCAAAATCCTTAAATTTAAAAAAGAGGTACATGTACATATTTTGGAGGGAAAATAAGAAAAACTACTTTTTTTAATTGTATTTTTGGCATATCTCCTTATAAGTTTACTCAAATTTCAAGTGCAGGCACTCGTTGGATGTAGAATGAAATTCCACATTCAAAAAGTACTCTTTATGCATACATTTTAGAAGACCCACATTGATAGAAAATGAAGATAGATTAAAAAAACATGTTGAACACACCTTTTAAATGTATCTTCAATTTTTATAAATTTGAGTATTTTCGAAAGTATGCATAATGGATACTCACTGGATGTGGAATTTAATTTTGCATTGAACGAGTGTATACACTTGAAATTTTAGTAAACCTATAAGGATATAAGTCAAAAATACAATTAAAAAAGTAGTTTTCTTCTTTTCCCTCCAAAATTCATAACTCTTATTATATTATTTTAACTCTTATTTTATTATTTTTCCTTAGGAGGCCACTTTTAGGCTGAAATTTCCTCTAATCAGTGTGCCAACTGTGCATGATAGCTTAAATCTAGGAAACTCGAAACCAATGGTGTCCAGGGTTGGTGCAATTTACTATAAACCCAAACTTACCCATATGGCACTCATGAATAATATGACCTATATCCATATAATCATTCCTACAACAAAGCAAAATATCCACGATCTCAAGTTATTAATGGAATATCAATCCCTGGAGGTGGTCAAGAGCCTAAATTTATTTGTGGCATCTAGGAATCCCTTCAACCTTCCTATTGAAACTAGATGCATCACATTAAAATGCAAACTCTTCATCCGAAGGTAATAGAGAGAATACACAACACACCATTCACTTGGAAATATGATTTCTATTTGTAACATAATGACTATGAAATTTCTTGTGGCATTCAATCCTCTTACATGTGGTTTGACAAGGCATTGTTGTATAATTATGATTTCAGCTCTAC
Organism: Pinus tabuliformis; assembly: GCA_031772625.1. Lineage (NCBI taxonomy): Eukaryota > Viridiplantae > Streptophyta > Pinopsida > Pinales > Pinaceae > Pinus > Pinus tabuliformis. Next base: position 74,365,446 of record CM062816.1, read on the forward strand.
CCAAACATGGGGGCATATCCTATTTAAGTCACAATTATGTGGAAACTGGAAGCAACTACAAGCAAACCTCGTGGTCTCAATACTAGGCAGTGGGGATCCAATTCTAGCTTGTGAAACATAATCCCAGTTATGTTCATCATTCATTCTTGAAACTTGCAAGTGAAAAGGAAACTTCCATATCCAGACTAATGTGGGAGTCACTCTCTAGTATCTCAGCTCAACTGGTGGCACTTTTTCAAAATTGGGAGTTGATTCCTTAATTGGAATGTCCCCCTATTAATACGACCATAACTAGAATGATAGAAAGGAGGAGAAAAGTACAAGAAGGGTGATTCCAGTGAAAAACTATTGGTTCCCTTGACATTCTCGGTGGCCTATGCAACATTATCAAGAAAGGGAAGTACACAGTTGCATCAACATTTTGTCAAAATGTTTTGTCTTATTTTGAGTGCTTGCCCCGACCTGGGGTCTTTGGCTCCTTTGGATTGATTCTTTCTCATCCTTTGGCCAAGAAAATAACCATCCCTCTCCACGGTTCCACTTTGAATCAAATTTCTCAAGCAACAACACCTTTTTTCTCATTGACTGGTAGAACAAATTAGGAGGAAGGATGAAGGTGTTGGTACTTCGAGGCAGAGTTGCAGTCAAAATGTGGAGGAGCCATGCAAGTATAGCCAAAAGTAGCCAAGGTGTTGGGAGGTTAAATTGTGGAAATGCGGACATAGTTACATAATTGAATCAGAAAATAGGTGTCCAGTAGGTTTATTTTCTTGTCCTAAATATGAAGATAAAAGATTACAAATTTTTTATAGCCTAAGTGTTGGAGGAAAACCAATCCCTCAAAGAATAGTTGTCTAGGAAAGATGATGATATGGAGGCCTTAGGTAGCCACCTCTTGGATCTCCAAGATCAAATTAATCTTTCGATTGTGAGGCTCAATGGACGTGATAATGGATCCAGGACCCCATATGAGCAACTTTTGGACCTTAATAAGACAACAATAAGGTAAGAATATAAATGAACCTAGCGTATGTTTCGATGTAAATTTTGTATTTTATTAGGAATTTTTGCTATATATATAGTTTTATAAATATTTTGTATTTTGATATAGTTTTTAATGTCATCAGTATATTATAGTCAGTAACCCTTTGGACTAACAAGAAGATGTTTCCCATATAATTATAATTATTGTGATCATGTGCAAATTTAATACAAATATTACTCATTTTTGTTTTTATATAAAATGAATAAATATTAATATCAACTTCAATCATCTTTATTCAAACAACTATACAATACAATATTGGGCGTAATGAAAAAATATATATATTTAATATCGAGCATTTTTTTGAAATTTTGTGAAAAATTATATATACTTTAATGGCATAAAAAATTAAAGATCAAAATTTATTTTTATTAATTTATTTTGTTTAAAAGTTTGAATATTTATTTTTGTTTTATTCATTTTTATTTAATAAATCTACATTTTTATTAATTTTACGCTTATAAATTATTATATATAATATTAATTTTTTATTATTAAATATTAAGGTTACCTTTGCTATTTCAAAATATGACTTGTGCTTGAATAACACATAACATGATATTGTAGTTTATAAATACAATTATTTGCATATTAATTTTTATCCCTCTTTGCTTAATATATCTAAGTATTTTTACCAAATTTATAATGAAATTTTGTACGTTTTACTTTTAAACAATTGTGTATAATATTAATTTGTTAATTATCAAATATTAACATTAATCTGGTCATTCAAAGTGACTTATACCTAACTAACATCGCCACACACATATCATGATATTGTAGTGCATAAATATAATTATTTGTCTTTCATTTAAAAGTTTTGACATTAATTTTTATTTTTATTTTTCTATATTTAATGAATTTAAGTTTTAACACCAAATTTACAATAAAATTTTATTAATTATAATTTTTTGTTTCATTATCAAATAGTGAAATAAGTTTAACTTTGTCCCATGGGACTTGTGATTGAATAACACAACACATATCATATTGTAGTGCACAAATATAATTATTAAAGTAAACCACCTCGTCTAACTAATAAACATAGTAAATTCCTTATAACAAAAACAATAATTAACAAAGCCACAAAAATAAAATAATTATTATTATTATTATCGCCAAATAGTTCTGTTGAAAAATGCAGGAAGAAATTTTCAATTTGATTTTGCCTTGATTAAAATTGAGAAATTTGAATTCCACATTAGTAGACAACTTGGATGCAGTTAACTTGTGTGACATGTCTTGTGTCACCTAGTTTACTCAGTAAATTCGAGTTGGAGGAGTTAGAGTCTAGTTGAGCATATGTGATTGCTAATTTGTAGCAATCAAAGTTAGTTATCTAAGGTTGTTTTCAGTTAAACTAGTTCTAATTGTTGAAGGAACTAGTGGAAGGTCAATTAAGCAACGAGACTTCAATAAACTCAGTGATCATCCAGGTAACTGATCAATCAACTCAAAATATCTAGTGCATGTAGAGAATTCGAGTCCCTAGGCTTGGTGGAGATTCCAAGGAAATGTAACATCAATTGTAGACTAGTCTTGAGTGTACATGTGTTGCATGCAGTCAGATGATCAACCTAAGGAATTGCGAAATCCATTTTGGAGAAATTCTTAAATAATAGGGGCCTAATTTCTCAAGGAACAATGCAAGGAAATAACAACTCAAGAAGAGGAAAAAATTGACTAAGTATGGGTCAGGGCTTCTCAATGAGTAAAAAGATAGGTTATTAACTTGTAGGTTGTGCTAAGTTGAGCAAAGAAATTGTAATACATCTCTATTCAACAGATTAATCCAAGGACGCATTGGGGTTTTTAGTAGAATGCTTTCCCCATGAAAAATAATATTTGCATGTGTGTGATTTCTTATTGCATGTAGGAGATTTTTGTTCTAAATTGTGAATTGAATTTTAGAGTAGTAGAGTAGGTTTGTGTCTTGTGATTTTGATTATCAATTCACAAGCAGTTGCAAATCTACATCATAATTTCTACATGGTATTAGAGCAAGATCCACATTAGAGCAGGAATTTTGAAGTTGTTTCTCAGGAGGTTCGAATTTGAAGTTCAATGTAGCAGGATCTCTTCAGAACTTAGAAGATGACCTTCAATGGATTGAGGTTAGAGTATGCCTTGGAAGGAAGCTCTACTTTTTTTGCATAGAAGGATCGCATCGAGGCAGTATTGGATGACAATGGATTGCTAGAATACATCAAGACAAATGTTGCAAAAACAACAGAATATGATTCCCAAAAACTTGCTCGGTGGAAGAAAGATGTAGCCAAGGCGAGGAGAATAATATTGGAGGGAGTACGGGACCAAATTGTCACCAATATCCATGGGAAAGAAACTCCTTATGCAATGTGGTAGGCATTCAAAAATTTGTTCCAGAATAGTAGTGACCATAGGAAATTGACTCTCAAGGATAAACTTCGAAATATCAAGATGTAGAAGAATGACACTATTCAACAGTATCTGAGTAGGTTCACACAGGTTTGTGATGACCTTGCAGGAGTTTATCTTACCATTTTAGATGATGACCTGGTAAGCCTAGCCCTTTTGAGCCTTCGCAAGAGCTGACATAACTATCAAGATTCAGTGAATGGGAGGGAGAAAGTAATGAATTGGGATTGCTTATGGTCTAATTTGGTATCGGAGGAAATAAGGTGGAATACCAGAGATGGGACTTCATCCAAGGGTGAGGATGAAGAAAAATTTTCATTGGCTGGAAAGGAAAAGAAGGGAAAAGGGAAGAAATCTCAATCCAAACCAAAATCTAGCCAAGGGGGCAAGAAGAAATATTTGTCCAAAATTAAATGCTTCCATTTTCATGAATTCGGGAAATATGCCATGAAGTGTCCACACAAAAATGCAAGCAAGAAGACCTCAAGAGGAGCAACAGGTGAAGCTTTGGCTTCAGAGTTCGAGCTTGAATTTACCCTTATCATATGCATGGAAAGCATAGTGATGGGGAGCATGTGCTACTTGGACTCGGGTGCCTTGTTCCACATGACAAGATGTAGATACTTTTTCAGTGATCTGGAAGAAAAATATTTGCAAATTCACATTGAGATGGGCAATGACGGAAGATATAGCACGACTGGGGTTGGTACAATCAACTTTCAGAGGGGGTCGGGCTCCCCTCTGAGGCTCAAGGATGTCATGTTCATTCTGGGCCTAAAGAAAATTCTCATCTCTGTTGAAGTTTTGGAAGACCATGGTTATGATGTGATCTTCAGCAAAGAAAAGGAATTCTTGAGACACATAGCCATGGGACATGTGAAGCAGATCAGGGTTCATGTGAAGAAATTGTATAAGCTATATGTGGAAGACTATGTCGCATTAATCACTAAGGTGGAGAAGATGCAGAGCCACGATGTCAGTGATCTTTGGCACAAAAGGCTTGGCCATTTGCATCATGGCACCCTGAAGATTATGCAGAAGATACCCACAGGCCTCCCCAAAGGAGAAATTGAGCAGTAGGGTGTATGCAAAGGATGTACTTTAGGGCAGTACACAAAATCCACATTCCATGATTGAGACAACAAAGAACATGTAGTCCTAGAAAGGATCCACTCTGATATTTGTGGACCTTTCTCAATAGCCTCCACTGCCAGACACAAATAATTTGTCATTTTTATTGATCACTTCTCACAGAAGTGTTGGATCTTCTTCATGCGAAAGAAAGATGAGACTTTCTCCAAGTTCATAGAATTCAAGACACTAGTTGAGAAGGAAAATGGGAAGAAGGTGAAGGCTTGTTGGAGCGATCATGGAGGTGAGTACATGTCAAATTAATTTAAAAATTTATGTCTGAAAGAAGGCATTCAACAAGAACCAACAACATCCCACAACCCACAGTAGAATGGGGTGGTTGAGAGAAAGAACCATAACATTGTGGGAGCAGCGAGGGTGAGGTTGCATGACCAAGACCTACCACTGCATTTGTGGGCTGAGGCATGCATTACAATGGTCTATTTGTAGAATCAGAGTCCTCATTGGATTTTGGGCATGATTACACCGGAGGAGGATTTCTCAGGGAGAAAGTCATATGTGTAACACCCTCCTCCCACATTTACCCACGCCCATTGAGGTAAACATGTGATAAAGATTTACTATGATATGAATCAACTCCCCAAGTATAGTTAAGGAAGTGGAATCGACAAACCAAAACCAAACTAACCTTCCTCAAAAGCTATAGAACTCCCAGGGGCTAACCAACCACTCCAAGTGCCCAACCCTTGATTTAACCTACTTTTTAACTAAGCTATACCCCCAGTCAATCCCACGACAATCCCTCCATGCAAATGTAACCCTCTAGTTTCTCCCATAATAAGGGCATCCATGTGACTGCAGTCTTTTTCAAGTAGTTTGTGCTTACGACCACAGGATTTAAGCCACCTTTTTAGGCTAGGACTCAGGCCTCTGCCCAGAAATTGATGAAACTATCAGAGATGATAAATGACATGCTAGTGTCAAATATTCATAGTTATCAAATTTACTCTTTCATGTTGTTTATAGAGTCTTCGGTCAAATTATTATATTTTCAAATAAAATTTGACATCTCTCCTAGTTGTCAAATGGTCCTATGTCATGCTATAGTTGTCATTGCTACTCCCTCCACTTGTTTAAATTCACCATCACCCATCATGGTAATGTCATCATTCCCTTCCCTAGGTCATCAAAAGAGTTAGTAGGTCATCATATAGGTCATGGTATAGGATATACATTTGATGACCATCATATCAATCATCAATATCAAACAAGGGAGTCATGTCGTCCATTTTGGTCAACATCATGGGAGTTATCAAATTAGGGAATAAACTTTTCAAAATGAATCAAAGTATCATTTCATATTCAAGTAACAATGCTGCAGTCAAATCACATCAGCAAGTCACTTTGTCAAAAGTACACATGATGTGATTCAACCATCAAAGCCAAAAATTTGATTTTTCAAGTATAAAGGGGCATCAAAACATTTCAAAGTTAATTTCATCCTTTAAAAAGTTCCAAGATGTCCTCTCTAGTATTGAGACACTCACCATAGCCATCAAAGCATCGAAATTCCATTACCGCTGCTCTAGCTATCAGTTTGCTGCATTTCTGGAGGCCCTCACTGTGCTTTTGGAGGTTGTTGCGCTTTTGATTGGGAGGATAAAAGGAGAAAAGAACATATTTATTATTCATTTCAGTTTTTCAAATCATCTTTCAACAAGTAAGTGGAGTCTTCACAAAACCTACATGTAGTCAATTCCCCTAGAAAGATGATTAAAATCCTTGCCTAGGGTTTTGTTGCACTTTTCATTTTTATGGGATTTTGCTTCAGCTAACAGAGAAATACTTTTGATTATAAGCTCACACATCCCCAAATTACTCTCATAAATAACTTTCCACCATTCCCCACACTCAAACTCACTGATTTTATCATTTTCCCTCACAACCCTAGCTATTTGCTACACTTCTGGCCTAGGACTGTATTTTCCATTTTTCACCCCTCTTTCCTCACTCAATTGGAGAATTTCCACTTCCGTTGCCTTCCTCACACATATCCCTACCCCGCATAATTTCCTCAAAAATTATCCTACCCCCCTTCCCCTTCAATCCCTCTTCTCAAGTTGTTGTGCTTTTAGCTTTGTGTTGCTATCCTATAGAAACACAACAACTATTTGTTGCACCAACTTCAAGCTTGGATTCAAAAAAAATGGGAAACTATTTTTGAAACCTGGTGGAGGTTTGTTTTCATCACATACCAAAAAACAACAACCTCTCTCAGTGTTTGAATATACTTTATTATTTGGGAGATATGCCTAAAATACAAGAGTTGCTGCGCTTTTGACTCTGTTTTTGGTCATCATTTTCAAAATAGGTTTTTGATGAAATGAAGATGAATTTTGGAAAAAAAAAAAAGGAGGTTTGTGTTAAGGACATACCCAGTTACAATAACCTCCTTCTGTTTCTATACCGGTATCATATATTTGGCAATATTCAACTTTCTTGGAAGCCTATTTCAATAAATCAAATTCTCCAATTTTTCTTGTCCGTTTTAGCAATTATTTTGTGTCACAGATTCCGAGAATATGGGAATGAATTTCAAATCACCGAGAGCAGTTTGTATCCAGAAAAAACTTATCTACAAAAACCACTCCCATTTTTGTAAAAATTATTATGTTTAAAGAGATAACAGTTTGTCTTTGACCCCTATATTTTCGCTATGCTTCTAGAGAATTTGCTGCCTTTCTGTGTGAGCAATGTTTTTTACTACATGTAAAAGGTTAAAGTGAAATAAGGTAAATGTAAATGGTAGATTAGATGTTTTGAAGGAATTTTAAATGTAAATGTCCTATGGTTAAGTTGATCATTGGATTCTCCTTTAGAGATAGGATCAGTTAGTTTAAAAGGAGAAATGGTTTCTAACTCCCATAGGTTTTGGCATTGGTGAGAGAGGATCATGTAATCAGTTCCTAGGAAGAAGGATTTGACCCCTTGGAGGGGAAAACTTGTTTTTCATCTATATGTAGTCAGAATGAAGTCAAAGAAAGGGTTGGATACTTGAAGCTCAAACTTTGGACTAGTGTACTTGACCATTATAAATATAACAGATAGTTGCAACTATTTTTATGGAATTCTTGTGTTGTGGTCAATGGCTCTGTTTTCCTATGTTTTCTTATACATTTTATTATTAGATATTTCTAGCAACCATCTACACTTATTCTTATGCTTTATATTTTAAGTTTTGAAATAGAAATCATTTTTTAATGTTTTGTTTTGTTTAAGGTAAGAATTTAAGTGTTTTCTTTCTAGATAAGTGAATTCATGCTTTTGCCCACTTAGCTCCTTCTATATCCACCTCACCACACTACAATGAAAAATCACTTTGAGTCATTGGTTGTGTAGAAAACCTTATGTAGGTTAACTCGATAATGCAATATACATCAAAGCAAAATACTATAACCTACTTCTACTATCAATTTGCGAAAGCTTAAAGATCGAGCTGAACAATATAACTAGAAGAAGAAGAATCAATGCACAATACACATGGAAATACTTTGGGGAAAGCCTCAGCTAAAAACCCCACTATCTGTATTATCATACAAGGTGGAAAATACATAGGTATTATACAAAGCCTTAGCTCTCACAGCTAGACAGCTCTTAGTACAATCCTCACAGATGCTCAGAGGCAATCTTGGCTTCTCTCAAGCCTTCCTCTCTGCCCTCCAAGCTCCTATTTCCTTGCGCTGTTCCTCTGGGATGATTTACCTTCAACCAAGTGGAAAACTCATTTACCAAGTGGATGATCTCCTAATCTCACACACTATCAGAACTGTGAAATCCTCAAGGAATGATTCATTGACTGCATGCATGAGTTTTCTTTATAAGAAAACACATACAAATGATAGTACAATGTCCTTGTCTTTGATCTCAATTGGGTCTTTCTCAGAATAGACATGCATGAGTTTCTGATGAGGGAATCTTCAGTTAACTAGAGTACACTAGTTAAGTGCATGCATGCATCAACTGACTGTTAACTCACTTTTAGTTCCTCAAACAGTTTGGAACTAATTTAAATGGACTTAACTCAGTAAACTGAGTTAACTTGTTACGACTCAAATATAGCTTGATCTTATCTCCTTAATTTAAGGCTTATCTCCTTAATTTAAGGGATAACTCTTGCATGACTTCAGAAAGACTTCTAACTTGAATTTCTCTAACTAATTAAGTCAAAATAACTTAATTAATTATTTCCAAGTAGTTGTTAAGACTAAATTTGATTTTAATTCACAATTTAATTCAAGGAAAAATTAAATTGGAATATTCTTATTGCCATATTTCAACACTCCCTCTCAACAAGAAAGGGATTATCTGCCACCCTGATCCTATCCCTATGGAACTCGAATTTACACTTTGACAATGCCTTTTTCAAAATGTCAACGTCTTGCTCCTCTGTCGAAATATACTGCAACAACATGATCCTCCCATCATCAGTAGCTTGCTTTACCTTGTAAAGCCAATGAGAACTCACAACTGACTTGTTCTCTAGTCTCGGAACCACGTCCCAAACACTGTTATGAACTATGGAGTCATACTCCTCCGCCATAGCATCAACCCAAATTGGCTGCTGCATTGCTTCGTCAAAGGAAGATGGCTCGATCTCAACACATTACCCAGCAAGGGCCATGTATCCAGTGTACCTCTCAGGTGACCTCCTCTGTCTGCGTTGAGAAAATGGTGCTCCCACATTCTCTCTTGCATCCTCCAACAATCTGTCAGCTTCTCTTGTGTGCTTCCGTCCATCTCTGGAAGACTCTTCTTGAGTGGATGTCTCCACTCCCGGAACCTCTGCATGTGGTTGCTTTACATCAGTCTGAGGCTCCTCCTCCTTAGGAACAAACAGTTCCTCCATAGTCTGTAGTTGGAGCTCCCTGTCAAGGGAAACTCACATGGCCTTTTGCTCATCAAACTTGAGATCTCTGCGAACCACTGTCCTCTGATTGGTAGGCAAGTACACGCAATAGTTGTGAGGTGTATCAGTGTACCCCAAAAGTATCCCCAACTCTGTTGTCGGCTCAAGATTCTTCCGTGCATCCTTTGTCATATGGAAATATACCGATGAGCCAAAGATCTTGAAGTGACCCACATCTGGTCTCTTACCGAAGAAAGCTTCCTCTGGTGTCTTCATCTCAGGTATTTGATGCAGGCTTATATTCTGCAAATAGACCATTGTGTTGCATGCCACAACCCACAAGTGAAGTGGTAGGCCTTGGTCATGCAACATTGCCCATGCTGCCCCTACAATAGTTCTATTCTTCCTCTCGGCCACCCCATTCTACTGTGGGTTATGAGGTGCCATCAACTCTCGTTTAATTCCTTCTGCTACACAAAAGTCCATAAATTCTTGAGAGACATATTCTCCACTGTTGTCACTTCTCAAGGCTTTGATCTTCTTCCCTGACTCTTTCTCGACAAAAAATTTAAACTCACAAAACTTTGTGAAGGTTTGGTCCTTCTTCTACATGAAATAAATCCAGCATTTACGAGAAAAATCATCAATGAAAATCACATAATACCTTTGCTTCACTGTGGATTCCATCGAGAATGGTCCACACACATCAGTATGAAATCGCTCTAAGATAGCCTTTCTCAACTGTCTTGATCATGAAAGGAAGACTTGGTGTACTTTCCTAAGGTACAACCTTTGCATTTGTCAACTTGTTCAAGTTTACCTTTGGGAAGTCCTGTAGATATCTATTGCATTATCTTCAAAGCCCCATGATGCAAATGGCCCAACCGCCTGTGCCACAACTTGCCAATGTCTTGGCTTTGCACCAATTCTGCTTTTGTACTCAGTGTTGCACATTCATCGACCTCTAGTTTATAGAGATTCTTCACCCGAATCCCTATCCTCTTGGTTTGAATTGTGGCTATGTGTCTTAGGAACGCCTTTCCTTTATTGAAGACAACATCGTAGCCTTTGTCCTCCAACATCGCAACCGATACCAAGTTCTTCTTCAGTCCAGGCACATACTTCAAATTTTTCAAGGTGATAGGAGCTCCATGCTCCCTTTGAAATAAACCATGCCCACTCCTGAAACACTATACCTTCCATTGTCACCCATCTCTATGTGCATCTTGAGGTCTTTCTCCTCCAAGGCACTGAATAAACTTTTATCACCGGTCATGTGGAATGAGGCTCCACTGTCAAGATACCAGACACAACCCATCATCGATGACACCACGCATGTGATGAGGGTAAAGTCCATTTCGAACTGAGAGGCTAATGCCTCACCTTTCGATCCTTCCGAGGATCCCTTCCTGGACTTCTTCGATGGGCAATTAGTCACATAATGTCCCATCTCGTGACAATTAAAGCATCTTACTTTAGACATGTCACTCTTCTTCCCTCCATGAGAAGAATTTGATTTGGAATGGGAAGCCTTCCCCTTCCCTTTCCTTGCCTTACTTGCTAAGGCCATATTTTCTTCATCATCATTCTTGGATGAAGAACCATCTCATGTGTTCCTCCTGATTTCCTCCTGCATGAGATGCGACAACAGTTGTTCCCAATTCGGTAGTTTATCCCTTCCATTCACAGAGCCTTGGTAGCTATTCCAACTCTTTGGAAGGCCAAGGACAACGAGGCTCACCACATCATCATCGACAGTAGTTATTCCCACACTGCCAAGCGTGGTGAGCTTGTTCAGATATGTGGAAATAGTATTTCCCTTATCCATCTTGATTCTTCGAAGCTTATCCTTGAGCGCCAATGTCGTCTGGTTGCTACTGTTCTGGTAGAGTTACTTCAATGTCTTCCACATTGAAAATGGTGTATCCTTCCAATGGATACTTGAGACAATATGGTCTCGGACTCCCTCAAGGATGATCTGTCTCACCTTCGCCACACACTTCTTCCACTCAGCCAACTCTTGTGCATAAGTTGAAGCTGGCTTTTGGATTTCTTGATCAATGAATTCCTTCAAGCCATTGTCTTCTAATACAACCTCCATTCTATCTTTCCATGCTATGTAATTCAAGCTACCTTCCAAGGCATACTCGAGTCTCAAGCCATAGAACGCCATTTGCTAATCTTGAAGTATGATATGAATTCTATTTGCACCTGCAACCTTGAACTTCAAACTTCGAATTCTCTTCTCAGTATACTGTTCACAGCTCTGATATCCTGTAGAAAATTTATACAAACTTGGCTATGATACCATGTAGAAAATATGATCTAGGTTAACTTAATAATGCAATATACATCAAAGCAAAATACTATAACCTACTTCTACTATCAATTTTCGGAAGCTTAAAGATCGAGCTGAACAATATAACTAGAAGAAGAAGAATCAATGCACAATACACATGGAAATACTTTGGGGAAAGCCTCAGCTAAAAACCCCACCATCTGTATTATCATACAAGGTGGAAAATACATAGGAATTATACAAAGCCTTAGCTCTCACAGCTAGCCAACTATCAGTACAATCCTCATAGACGCTCACAGGCAATCTTGGCTTCTCTCAAGCCTTCCTCTCTGCCCTCCAAGCTCCTATTTCCTTGTGCTGTTCCTCTGGGATGATTTACCTTCAACCAAGTGGAAAAATCATTTACCAAGTGGATGATCTCCTGATCTCACACACTGTCAAAACTGTGCAATCCTCAAGGAATGATTCCTTAACTGCATGCATGAGTTTCCTTTATAATAAAACACATGCAGCTAATAGTACAATGTCCTTGTCATTAATCTCAACTGGGTCTTTCTCAGAATAGATATGCATGAGTTTTTGATGAGGGAATCTTCAGTTAACTGGAGTACACTAGTTGAGTGCATGCATGCATCAACTAACTGTTAACTCACTTTTAGTTCCTCAAATAGTTTGGAACTAATTTAACTAGACTTAACTCAGTAAACTGAGTTAACTAATTACAACTCAAATATAACTCAATCTTATCTCCTTAGTTTAAGGCTTATCTCCTTAATTTAAGGGATAACTCTTTCATGACTTTAGAAAGACTTCTGATTTGAATTTCTCCAACTAATTAAGTCAAAATAACTTAATTAATTATTTCCAAGTAGCTGTTAAGACTAAATTCGATTTTAAGCCACAATTTAATTCAAGGACAAATTAAATTGGAATATTCTTGTTTCCATATTTCAACAGGTTGCACCTATCTTGCCCCATTTTATGACTGCAACTAACCTTTAGGATTCCTTGACCTAGTTCTTAGACCTAGTGCTCTTTATCCAACAAACCCTACTCAAACCCTACTGAGCTAATACCTAGTCTAAAACCATAATTTTCTCCAGTCACTTTCATTGGCTGTGAGGTTGATTGAGAGATATCCCTCTTTGATTTGGTAGGGCTAGATACCAAGTCAAAAGTTGGTCTAAGGTTACCTCCTTGGCTTCGTTTCTCAGCCTTGGGAAACTAAGGAGTGCTAACATGACACACAATTTTTTTTCTATACAAAAATTAGACAAGAACATGACCTAACAAGGCCTAGCCATGACAGGCATTCTGTCAAACACATCATGAGCATGTAATCTACAGGTCATAACAACATATCTGAACATAGGGATCTCATACTTATATGAATATTTTCAATAAGGTCTAATTCTCTCATATAATAGTTGGATTGTCATCTATTAGGTCATACATTCATTATTCATCATTTCCTAATCAAAATATGATGGGAGCCATAACTCAATTATGTCATAAAACCATGCTTAAAACTAGAATATAACCAACAAAATAACAATGATATAACAAAAATTAAAAGCACATAATAAAAATAACATTTACTCATTGTGTACAATAGGAAAAGATCTCTTATTAACATATGCAAAATCCAACCAAGTCAGTGACTTCCACGTACCACTTGACCATAGATTGGGCTAAACCAAATCTTTCTTTCAGCTAATCACTCCTGTGCCATATTCCAAGCATGAATGTGGGACTCACAAGAAAGCTGACCATGCTTCTCAGGCTTTACCACATATCCAACCAAACCAGTCAAGGATTTCTAGGCCCGAAACAAGTAGCAATACAACCTGACTTTACCATATATCCCGCCAAGGGATTCATAGGCCCAAATAAGAAAAATACACTACCAAGATTTACCACAATCCCACCATACACCGATCTAGGGTGTTGGAAAAATGGCATTGTCTGATTGGTCGGTGGAACTTGGTATGTTGGCATTGATGTCAACCAGAATAACATTGAGGTCAAAAGAATCACATGTTAGCATTGATGTGGGCATGTTGTTTAGGGGAAGTCCCATGGTTGCTACAATGGTCTATAGAGAATCATCATAGTAGCAGGCTTAGTGGAGAAGCCATAAAAATATGATTACAATGGTTGGAAATCCAAGATTTTGGAGGTGATTATGTCTTAGGAGACCATCTCAGATGTATCTGGAAATTACTTCATCATATAGTGTTATCAAAGAGATTTCCAATGGTATGCTAATGTCAGAAAATGCCTTTTAGTGCAAGAGTTACATGTAGTTGAAATTTTCAGATAGAGAATTTCATTCCTTAGGACTTAGGTATATTTTGAACCAGGTCGAACCTAGTCGAAAGTTGAGCCAAGTTGAAGGTCAGGACTATGTAGTAGATATGGCAGGAGAAATTCTTGACCCCCTGTTGTACTATGAAACAACCCTCCCATTTATGAATAACAATAACTAAGAATAGAGATATAAATGGGGACCCTTTTTAAATTTTTAGGCTTAGGATAATAATACCTAACTCTAAGAAAATACCTAGAAAAACCTTACAAAATGACCTAAGGATGAAATTCTCATTGCAAATCGCAAATCGCACTTTTCCATGTGACTGTCATAAAACACCTTTAAAGAATTGCGATGAGCGATCACATCTCTGGATGCGATAGCCGATCAACAACACCTTGTCATTTCACAAATCACACTTTGCAAATTTCGCAAGCAATTCAGCTATGTCTTTACGATGTCCATTAGCGATTTTCAAAATGCGAGATTGCGATATTCATAATCGCATTTCGCTTTATAGATCTGGTAACAGTATATTGCATCCATTTAAAGATTGCGACGTGCGATTAAGAGCAGTAAAGCGTGTGAAATAATTATGTTTTAATATCAAAACGAATGAATTGTCAGGTTAAAAAATATTTAGCGACCCGAGGAAAGATAATCATTTTCTGAGTTATGGGTAGTTAATGTTGAGTATCTCATTAAACCTTTCTTACAATCCAAAGTAATTTTAGAGAAGCTCTCAATCTTAATTACCCAATACCGTCTGCATTGATATATCTTGTCTATTTAAGGCAAGCTACAAAAGGCATGTCACTAAGGAAGGTGATGCAGAAATAGAGCAAGCAGAGCATTGCTGAATCCGAGTTTACAAAAATGGCTCCTATTTTCTTTGATATAGTCTGTGACATTGCTGGAGTTGCAATAGCTTGGGAGGTCATATAGAATAGGCTTGAGGACGAACATCCTAAAATCACTATCACGAGAGCAACAACTACTCAAGAAAGCCTTCGGGACTTCAATTCAGGGATGCTTCCTATTCTTTCCTTCATAGGATAGGAGCAAGAGCTAAAATCTTCCCATACATGGATATGATCAATTGGGTGATTGAAAACATCATCATTGAAGATAGGCAATTCAAGAATTCAAGAATGGAGCTCATATGGTCATTTAGAGCAGAGGACTTGAAGAAAATGTACCACATACCTGACCCTCAGGATATCCATGACAAGAAATTTTTGGTCAACTTCACAAAGAAGAACCTGGACCCCTTCAAGTTGATTCAAGGTTGGAGAGTATTGGACAACAAATTCAAATATCACAAATTGGGTATGTATGCTATAACCTCTTTGGAAAACTGATCCAAATTTAAACAGGAACACAACAAATTACAGAGATAACCATAAACACAGAGATGCAGTGGAAATAATACTTCATTTCATTAATGTAAAATATTGAAATATGCTTACAAACAGAAATGGAAATAGGCGAGGGTGATGGTAGTGTATCTTTGAGAAGAGATGTGGTGGCTACATGCCTATGAACTATGTTACAATGAGGCTCGTAGGCCTATTTATTGTTGAGAAATAATGGAAAACCCTAAACATCCAAAAACCTAACCCTAGAAGATGAAACGCCAAATTGTGGGCCCCGTTTTGGATAAGTTGGTACATCAACTTCCCGAGGTTGTAACTTTGGAACCCGATCTTCGTTTGATGTGTACAATAGCTCGTTAGAAAGATCTATCACAGCACTACAACTTTAGGAAGAGCAACATCGATCCATGGACCCATGTTGCTCCCAGATTTCCCAAAAAAACGTCGTTTAGGGCCTCAAAAAAGCTCAAGAAGTTCAAAACCCGAAAAAATGCTAAAAATAGTAAAGTGTGCTACAATTACAGAAACTAAAAAACTGAAAGAGATAGTTGTGGGGGTCCAAGTGGGATAGGTAGGTGGCCATCAACATCAACTTGGATCATTCCTCCCCCCTTAGGAAGCAATGGTCCCCATTGCGTTGAGTTCCTCCATCTACTAACATGCCAAATCGCTGAAGAAGCTCTACTGCATACTTACTCTGAGAAATGAAAATATGATGTGGATGTTGGATGACTTCAACTCCAAGATAATAGTGAAGTAATCCCAAATCTGTCATCTTAAAACCTGCATGTAACTCCTTTTTCACTTGTGCAATATGATCATCATGGTTGCCAGTAATGATCAAATCATCTACATACATAACAAGAATAACCAGATATTTTCCCTGTTGTCGCACATACAAAATATCATCAGATTCATTGCGTTGAAAACCAACTTTCTTAAGGTATTCATCCATGTTTGCATACGAAGCTTGGGGAGCTTGTTTTAATCCATATAAAGCCTTGATCAATTTGCAGACTTTATGTTCTTGTCCTTCAATTTCAAAACCTGGTGGTTGGGTCATATAAACTTCCTCCTGTAAATTCCCGTTGAGAAAAGCACTTTTCACATCCATTTGATGAACTTTCCATCCTCTCTGAGCGGCCAATGCAAGTGTTAATCGGATGGTGTTCCATTTAGCTGTAGGAGCAAATGTTTCCTCATAATCAATGCCTTCCTACTGCACAAAACCTTTTGCGACAAGTCATGCTTTATAATTTTCAAGTTCTCCTTTCTGATTATACTTAATTCTGTAAACCCATTTGCATCCTATGGGTTTAACATTTGATGGACAATCAACAAGTTTCCAAGTGTTGTTATCAATTACTGCTTGATATTCTTCAACCATAGCCCGTTGCCATTCTTTATGTTTTATTGCTTCTTTGTATGTGGAAGGTTCAGTAAAATCATTTGCTAACAAGGAAAAATTGCCTTCACTTCTATGTTCCCTTCTGGTGCTTGTTTTATTCTGCTCATCAGGCTTTACATCTTTCAAAAGTTGAACTGCCCATTTTGGTAGTTGGTGCTCACTTGTTTGCGCTTCTGTAAAGTATCCATCATTGTAAAGAGGATTAATATAAACTGATGTTCGTCGTTCAGGTGAAAAGTGTGGAGAATCATTTTCAGAAGAACTGCTACTGCTTGGACATGCAGATGAATTGCTAGAAGACCCAGATGATGTTGTTGATGTAGATGGACTGGATGACTCATCTTTAGAGGAAGGAAAATCAAGTTCATACCAATTTGGTGAAGTTGGTTGACTTTGCATTTTTTCCATTTCTTTTACTTCCCTTAGTTTCTAACTTGTGAAGAAGATTTTCTATTTCTTCAGCACTCTTACTCTCTGTTTCATAAAAAATGACATCCCTTCTCACAATGAATTTTCCATTGGTCAAAAGATGATACCCTTTCTTCTCATCAGAATAGCCAATCATTGTGCATTTTAAACTTCTTGAGTCAAGCTTAGTTCGTTTTTATTTTGGAACTAAGGCATAACACACTGATCCAAAAACTCTAAGATGTTTAACTCGAGGTTTGAAACCAAACCAAGCTTCATAAGGTGTGATTCCATCTAAAGAAGAAGTTGGAAATCTGTTTCTTAAGTAGACAGCTGTATGAATTGCTTTTGCCCAATATGTTGGAATTAACCTCTTGAAAGTTAACATGGATCTCGCCATTCCTAACAAAGTGCGATTCATTCTTTCGACTACTCCATTTTTCTGTGGAGTGTAAACATTAGTAAGATGTCGTCTTATGTCATTTTCACTGCAATAAGTTTTGAATTCATTTGAAGTGAATTCTCCCCCATTATCTGTCCTGAGAGTACCTATCTTTTCTTTGACTTCATTTTCAACAAGTTGGCGAAAAATTTTAAACTTCTCAAATTCTTCTGACTTGTTCTTCAAAAAGTAACCCAAGTCATTCTACTGAAATCATCAATGATTAGTAAGAAATATTTGCAACCACCAAATGAAGTTTGTAGTGGCCCACAAACATCACTGTGAACTAGTTGTAGCCGCCTGTTTGCACGCCATGAACTTGTTGGAAAACTTTCTCGACTTTGTTTGCCATAAATGCAAGCTTCACATTTTGCATTTTCCCTTTTGAGTCCTTTAACTATTCCTTGTTTCTGCATTTGAGAAAGAGTCTCAAAATTTAAATGTCCATATCTTACATGCCATAATCTTACAGGTGAAATACTTGTACTCACTACCCCTGCAAAATCAGAATGCCTTGGAATAACTGTCCCTTTCATCCGTAACAGTTTTCCATCTTCATAACCTGTCATGATAGTTTTCAAACTCTGTTTGACTGAATTAATCTTGACTAAACCATCTTCCATAATCACCTGATGTCCTACTTTTCGAATCGTGACTAAAGAAAGCAAATTTTTCTTAAAACTTGGTACATACCATACATTGGAAATCATTTTTTCTCCAATGCCAGGGAGAAAAACTTTTACTGCTCCTTTTCCATAAGGAGTATGTTTTGTATCATCAGTAAGAAAAATAGAATTAAGTTGGCAATCTTGAAAGTTCCAAAAAAAATCGCGTCGACAAGTCATGTGCTGAGTTGCCCTTGAATCCAAGATCTAGGAATCTTCATAGTCACTTCTAATATGGGATGAAAGTTGTGATGCTGGCGAGGAGGTAAAAACATATTCTGAGTTATCTTCATCTTGATCATTTGCAAATTGCGTTGAATGTTGCTGAAACTTGGGAATTTTATTAACTGACGTTCGACAATCTTCAGCATAATGGCCAACTTTGTTACATCTTCGACACACAATTTGACTTAAGTCTCTTCCTCTTCCTGAAGATTGTCCTCTGCCTCTACTTTGACTTCTATGTTGAGATTGTCCTCTACCTTGATTATTATTTCCTTGTCCTTGAAAAATACCTCTTCCTTGGTTGTTTCCTCTACCTTGAAAATTACTCCTTCCTGAGCTGTTGCCTCTGTTAAAGTTGTTTCCCCTTCTTTGGCTTCGACCTCGACTTTGTACACTATGTGTTGCTTGATTCTGATTGCCTCTGCCTCTGCCTCGAGAACTGTCTGCTGATGATTTACTAGTGCTGGCTTCTATGAGAAA
The DNA here is from genome assembly GCA_031772625.1 of Pinus tabuliformis. NCBI lineage: Eukaryota > Viridiplantae > Streptophyta > Pinopsida > Pinales > Pinaceae > Pinus > Pinus tabuliformis. Next base: position 74,384,500 of record CM062816.1, read on the forward strand.
AACATCTTCACCAACTTTCATCTTCTTCCCAAAGGTTTTATCATGTTGTGTCAACATTTCACAAAGCTCGTCAAAGTTTAGTTTCTCTAATTTCCCAGTTAATTGTAGAGTCTCCAAAAAATGCGTGTAGGAAGAAGGAAGTCCAACAATTACAATTGTTACCATAAAACTATCATCTATTGCAGGAAAACCAGCGTTAATGATTTCCTGACTAATATTCTTAAGTCTTGAGATATATTCAAGAACATCACCTCCCTCAATTAATTTTTGTTGCAACAATTTTAATTGTAGATCAACTTTCTTTGATTCAGGCTGATTATCAAAGAGGTCTTTAAAAGTTTTCAAAGCAGACCATGCATCTGTAGCATTTTCTATATCGACATACATTTCATCATTCACAAAAGATTTAATAAGATCTAAGGCTTTTGCATTCTTAACTTCCCATTTTGCTAGTGCAGCTGCATATGTGGGTTTATTCGGCTTAATATATCCATCACATATACCCTGCCATAATTCATTGTAAATGAGAGTACTTTCGATGAGACGGTGCCATGTTTTGTAATATTTTATGCCTTCAAGTTTGTCGGTATCAGAAAACAAATTAATCAACTTAGACATTGTAGTGTTAAGACTTCACACCACGAATCAAGCTCCAAAAAAAAATCAAGATGTGCAACACAACAACAACACATGATGCAAAAATCGAACTATCGGGGCTTGGCCTTGACCCTCGAATAGTCGTCAAAACAGGAGAAAATTCACTGAGCTTTGCACTTGGCTCTAGTCAATTTCTCAAATTTTTACAAGGGAACTTTCAAAATTTGACTTTTACAATGGTGCTTTTGCACAATCTGGTAAAAAAAATTACCCCCCCTCAAAGTAAAATTAGTTTGAGTCACACTGTCACTCCATAAACAAATTTACAAAACAAAAAACTCCTTATTACTCCAAAAAAAATAATACCCTTATTACTCCAAAAATTTACAAATTTCTATTGCACCTTATTTCTCCACTAAAATACAAAATTTCAAAATATAATTACACCTTATCACTCCATTAAAATAACTCCTCTTATCACTTCATTAACATTACAAAATAAAAAAAAAATTTCTCATTTCTTCAATCTTCAATTCAACTATAAACTGTCAAATAAAAAAACGCTTTAAGAGGCTGAATTTTTGTTTCAGGCTGTCTGCCACGCTGGTTGCTAGCTCGTGCTTCACTCTGGCTTCACGCTAAGTGCTTCATGCTAGGGAGGTTGAATTTGAGAGTAGATTCATATTATTTTACAGGCTTGAAGTTCCACTGATGGTCGATACGTTCTCAACAAATATGATATAGAATTATACAGAAAAGCGCAATCCAGGGCAAGAAAAAAAACATGAAGCTTATTACCGAAAAATGAGACAAGCGGGATACATTTGGTGTCATTTTGAATCAGAGAAGTAAGTTCTCAAAATGGCAAGACAGATTAAATCTGTAGCAGAAAAGCTTCGTTTGCAATAAGTTTTCAAGTCGAGCTTTGACAAAGCCAATCGAATTTCAGCAAAGTCATTCTGTGGCCTTGGGCTAGAAGAAGATTTGAAGAGCAGTAAAAAAAACCTTTCCGCTTTAGAATCCTTTCATTTGTCAACATCCAGGAAGGTGGAAATCTTCTGCCATACGCAGTAGGCCTTCACGTAGAGAGACCTTGGGTTCCCATCCAAGAAGGCTTGAAGATATTGGAAAGGGTTAAGACCAATTTTGAATTACCGATTGTAATAGATGCCCATGAAGCTTATTACTATGAGCCTGTTGACAGAATTGCAAAAATCATTCAAATACCAGCATTTCTATGTCGCCAAAAAAATCTTCTTGAATACTTGTTGACGATATCTGTAAATGGCGGTTTGTCCTGAATGAGAAAACTGGCAAGCGTGGTTAACCAGAAGACGAAGAAAATAATATGAAAGCGCTTGGAATGTAATGCTGGTTCTTATTGCTGGAGGATGCTGGTTCAAATGTGAGACCACAAAGCTGAATCTATGCCAGACCACTTATAAATCATGTAAAATCAATGCCAGAATGCTCAACGCAGGGGATTTGAGCATAAATTGATGTAAACCACTCTCATAAAAATGCAGAATCGATTTGAATGTTTTTAAAAGACTTTAAAAACAATTAAAATATACATCGCTGTCCTTTTTTTTGTTTTTATTCACTCAAACAATTTGAAAAAGTCACACAGATTTGCATTTGCTGCTTTAAAAAATGATTTTAGAATTTGCAGATCTAAAATCAACAAAAAAACTTGCAAATTTCATACCAATCTTTTGCTGATCACTTCAACGGAGTTGAGTTTCCACGATCTGATAGAGCTGGAATCTCCTCCTCAAGTCAACTGCATCATTACTAGAGCTCTGATACCACAATAATGGTAGAAGTGTCCTCAAACATGTAATTTTATTAATCAGAAAAAATATAATTACATAATTGATTTTGCAAGAGTTTACGCCCGAACATCCAAACACTCTTGCAATGAGATATTTATAAGCTCCATGTCCTAACTACCTCTAATTATGGATCAATTATTAAATAAAAAGTGTCCATTTACATTAAATCCTATTCAAATAAACTAGCTAACAAATCTCCTAAAATAGAGCCTAAGATACAACACATTTGGAGATTCATATCTAGTTACAACAATATACTAATTCTAAATGATTAAACATTCTAGAATAATAATTATTAATTTAATATCTTAAATTAATAATTGTTTTATTTTAATTTTATAACCTATGATAAATTGTATTTTTGGATCACCTAACAGGTGAGTTGTTCTGCAATCTCTGATGTGTCTAGTAATGGTGGGAAGCATGGTAGAGGGCGTTCCACATTGGTAATGCTGTAAGGACCATGTCAGAGTGGTCTGAGCTTCTTATGGGCTCTTTTAAGGCATTCTTTCTGCAGATGTAACCAAACTCTGTTGCCCATTTGAAACTTGTGTGGTACCCCTATGGGTGAGGAGAAGTCATTCCTGTGTTCTTTCATGACCGTATCCCTCTGCTGTTGCTGTTGCATGGAAGAACCCTTCGCGGGGGTCATGGATTTGGCGACGATCTTCCCATTGCTTTGGGAGAAAACCAGATAGAAAATGAATTTCCTAGTCTGGGAGACAATCTTGCTGCATTTCTTAGCAGAGATCAAAGAGGTGGCAATAGGTGGGGCTACCTCTGGTATCTTGTATAATTAATTACACAAATAAATAATGACAGCGCAAGGCCTTGACTCATACACAGCATGTCACCTCCACAAGTATGGCTAGCCTAATAATACATCACAAACATCCAAAGGAGTAACATCACACAATACCTCGTCTGTGAAGGGCTTGATGCTGTAGGGAAGGCGACATTGTTGGCGAACTCGGATATCTCATCCTTGGTGAAGCCACCTGATACTGCATGGCTGCAGGTGTGGTGTAGTCGGTAGGCCCAACCGCTTCATGACCTCTGCTGAAATGAGGTTCTTTTGGTTGCCACTGTCGACAATGAATTGCAGCGGCAAACCCTTCACCCACATCTGTGAGTGGAAAAGACGCTCCCCCTCCTCTCGATCTTCGGGCTCATTCTTCTGGATCTTGGCGGTGGCAACAGTGACACTGAGCTCCACATCAATGATCTACTTCCTTTTACCATTCCCCTTTTCAGGTTCTGACTCAGGGTCAGAACATGCATCTGATTCTGAAGCCTTCAACTCGGCCACCAACGATTGCTTGGTTCGACACTCACTTGTCGTGAGTGGGGCTCTTGTGGAACTCACCACTTTCATATGTCCTTCTTCGACTTCGTGGTGTTGTTATTTTCTTGCTGCTTCGACAAGTTGTCTTGGGTCACCCCACCTTGGCTTTGTCCTTTGGTTTTCAGATTCACAGATCCAAAGTCTCGCTTCTTCTGTTTGAACTTTTGCTCGATTTTGACAGCGTATCGATATGTCGTGTCGAGCGAGGAGATGTTCAGGAACTCCATCTCTTCCTGGATGTATCTGTGTAGGCAGCCACAATATTTGAGTACCAAATGAAATGCAAAATCTTTGATACCCAACAGTGTGCGAAGGGTATGAAAAATGTTTGTGAACTCCGACACATCTTGGTCCCGTCCCTACCGCAGCGTGGTCCACTTTATGTATTTGTCCTCATAGCTTTTGATAGGGTAGTACTGCTCCTTGATGGCATCCCGGAAGGAATTCCAAGTTGGCGCGGCTGAGAACAGTGAGTCTGTACTTTCATCATTATGCTCATAGTAGGTTTCCCACCAGTCCTTGTCTTGGGGGGCTGCTTTGAGAAGAGTGAAAACAATCTTTTCCCGAATCGAAAATTCATAACAGAAAAATAACCCTCTAGCAGATTTAACCATTTATCTACGGCATCTTCATCTATCTGACCCTCGAATATGGCTATTTCAAAATTTACTTGTACCTTAAACGGTGTGGCATTTCCAGAGTAGCTGTTGGAAGCCGATGCGTCGTCCTTGGGTAGCCGCTGAAGGATCTGGGCAAAGTTGTCGATCATCGCGTTCCTTTGCTGCTCGAGGGCTTCTTCGAGCAAGATTTTGATAGGATCTCTTGCCCCCTTGTCTTTCTTCTCATCCGCCATGGGAGGCCGTCAGGATTTGCGAGGCTGGTCTTGCAAAGGTTCGACCAGTTCAAGCCCTAACTCTTTATATCCCGACCTCGTTGGGGACATGCAAAGAAAAAATAGAGAAAAAGTAGACTGCTCTGACACCACTGATCCTAATTTAAATAGGAATGCAACAAATTACAGAGATAACCATAAACACAAAGATGCAGCGGAAATAATACTTCATTTCATTGATGTAAAATATTGAAATATGCTTACAAACAGAAATGGAAATAGACCAGCTAGGGTGATGGTAGCGTATCTCTGAGAAGAGATGTGGCGGCTACATGCCTCTGAACTATGTTACAATGAGGCTCACATGCCTATTTATTGTTGAGAAACAATGGAAAACCATAAACATCCAAAAACCTAACCCTAGAAGATGAAATGCCAAATTGTGGGCCCTGTTTTGGGTAAGTTGGTACATCAACTTCCTGGGGCGTAACTTTGGCACCCGATCTTCGTTTGACACGTAAAATAGCTCGTTAGAAAGATCTATCTGAGCACTGCAACTTTGGGAAGAGCAACATTAGGCCACGGACCGATGTTGCTCCCAAATTTCCCAAAAACTGTCGTTTAGGGCCTCAAAATGGCTCCGGAAGTTCAGGACCCGAAAAACTGCTAAAAATAGTAAATTGTGCTACAATTACAAAAACTAAAAAACTGAAAGAGATAGTTGTGGGGGTCCAAGTGGGATAGGTGTGTGGCCACCAACATCCACCTGGATCATAAACCCCTACAACTATGTAGAAACTATGTTATGTAGATTATATGGGTTACCCAATAATACTAATTTTTCTATAGAATGGATCCCTCTGATTGATGCCCGCGTTAATTCCCACATCATGACTTGGGCCTCCATACTATCTGATAACCTAACCACCATCATTACTGAATATCGATAGAAGAGAGCCTCCTCTCCAGACAACCTTCCTCCATTCTATTTTAGTGCCTACATTATGGATGCCATCTGTTTTTGCATGACATTTCCGACCATGGGTTGGAAATGGACCTTACAGGACCCCTACCCAATTCATCTCAGTCATAAGAAAATATGGGAATCACATTATATACCCCACTTCTATAAAATATGTCATGTTGTTGTTTTTCCCCTGCATCAAATAATTTTCAATAAGAAAGCCCCCAGGTTTTCCCAAGAAGCCGCAATAGACCTGCTAGCTGTCAGCAAATATTTTATTGAAGAATGGTTCACCTACATTAGGGTTTTTGGTAGCACAACCGACCCACATGTCCTTCCTTTATATGTTTCTGATAAATTATTGGCAAGAGAGATTGCCTACCAGACTGTGGGAAAAGGCCTAACTAAAGTTCTCAAAGACAACAAGAAGTTATTATGGCCCTCTTTTCCTATCAAGTGCGGTTCTTTTGCCTTAGCAAATTTTGTTCATGCCACTAAGGAGTCAGCAAACATGGAAGCCCTTAGGCTTCATACATTGCTGAAAAGGCAATTTGATCCAGACAAGGTGGCATATAACATCACTACTGCAGTAAATCTCAAGCCATACAACCATGATGATAACGATTTTGAAGATTTATTACAGTCAGCCCAATCCTTCGAACAAGCATTCGAATGGGCTAAAGAAAACCTAAGTCCTGAAGGTTTTGATAAATTTCGGGAATTCAAAAATGAAAGGCTCAAAGTAATCCCAATGCACTTATTGAAAATTGAAGATAAGCCCACACCTAGTGTGACTGTTAATAGTGAAGGACCTAGTTCTTAGGTAGATTCTTAGATAAATATTGATAAAACACCAGATATAGGGAAGGCCCAAGACACATATAATATAGCTGAGTCCAGAAGGAAGTCAGCTACGAAACAAGTGATGAGCACCCCGACTGCAAAAATTAGTTCAGAGGTCCAAGGCAGTAGTATGGAGCAGGAGTGGAATCAGTTTTAATCAAAAACTACAAGACACTCCCAAAATGACAAATACCCAAGAAATAGTGGAGTGTAAAACTCCTATGCATGTTTAGGAGAATATAAAGCCCAAGTCTTTGGATGAGTAGTCCAAATACATGGATGAGAAGTCCAAGCCTATGGATGAGTAGGCAACAACATCCTAGAAGACTGAGATTATCCTTGCTCTGCCCACATCAGAGATTGTCTTGAAGGTGATCAAAATTCCACCACTTGATGTGTTCTACAGCCTACTCCACAAGGCTATGGTTAGAAGACAAAGGAAAAGGAAAAGGGTAGAAACAACCAAGCTCCCACCTAGAAATGAGCCAATGGACATAGTTTGGAGGGACATTCCTTTCAACCCAGCTGAGAACTTGACTAGATTGTCACAGTTCACGGGAGCATACAAAACGACCACCATGGACAAAGCTACTGAAGTCTCTACTTTGTTAAGGAAAAAATAGGAGAGGATTTCACAACTTGAGCAACATCTCGAAGAAGAGAAGAAATGTGTGAACAAGCAAGTAGCTGAGCAGCTTGCCCAATTCCAACAGAGCATGGAGGTCCTAAAAATAAGCCATGAAGTTGATATATCGGCTAAAAACATGCAACTTCAAGAATTACAGCAAGCCATGGAAAGATATAAGGATGTCCCTACTACTGAGGAGTTCATTAAAGAGGCACTAGAACTAAATTCCCTCCTGATGAAACAACAAGAACACTTCTGCCAAAAGATGTCACGTATTACTCCTTATCTGGCTACTAACGATCAGCTAACAGACAAGGCGATCGACCAGAGAACCAAGTTCACTGATCTAAACACCAGAATCTCAGAGTTCATTGAATGGCAGGAGACAGAGGATGGAAGGAAAGCCAATCTTCTTGAGATAGAGGAGACACACAAAGAAATTCTCTTCACGGATTGGGATGCAAGAATCAAGCAAGCTGAGCTAGCAGTGGCAAGGGCATCTGGCGTATCAAAGAATATAATTAAGGCAGTGAACCATACTCTGTTTTCCACCAACCTGGTAAAGGAAGGAAATCTAAAAGAAATGCCCGATTTAGGTTCTTTTCATAAAATCTGGCAAGAAAAGGTAGAGTCTCAAAAACAGGCAATCAAAAAATTGACTAAGACCGATTGGGATTCGTATTGGCAATACCTCGTAAATCTGCATATCCAAATCATGACCCTTAACTGCTCAATTCATTCAACTCAGCGGATGTTGCCACCTCTCACTGATGCGATTTTCGTAGGACAACTCAGGACACATTTCGGGGCACCTCCTCAACTCAAACCAATGACCGATATATGTGATTTGAAGGACAAGCTGGCAGACAACAAATCATCTTCTTAGTTCTACTCATCAAGCCATTGTTTATTTTTAGAGTTAGTTAACTAGTTAGGAGGAAGGTTGTTTGAAACCTCCTCAAATTTTGTATAATCTATTTTTGCACATTAGTTAGAATAGTATTAATACCCTTCTCATGCATTTAGAGAAGGGTCCAGAAGTTTATCAAAAACATTTGCAAAGAATGCACTATTGTAAGTTTGTGAATGCTTTGGTAAAATTATGAAACATGATCGTTTCTTTTATATATCGGACTACTTTCCTTTGTGGATGCCTTGGGATATGATTTGATTTGAAGAAAGGAGTTGATCCATGTCATTACTCAAATGAGAAGAACATCACACATATGGTACTATTATCTTGTATGATTGATTTTGTTTTTATTTAATTAGTGACAACACTTTATTCTCATGAATTGTATGTGAGATTTATCCTTTCTATTAAGCGTTAATTGCACTATTGTATGATGCCTAGTTGAAGTTGTTGATTTTCATATACAATTCATCATATATGCGATATATTTTATAAATTTCTTTGACTAACTATTTAGTCAAAGAAATTATCTTATACGTTATCATCTCTTTTTATGTGTGATTGATCTTTATTATCACATGTTAAGCAACTATCTTTGAAGATCGCATACCATATGGAAACACTTGGGTTTATATTAGAATAAATCAGTTAGAGATTTGGATAATAGAATAGATCATTTGGATTATCATTATTCTATTGCAATCAATTATGAACCACCCACTCTCATCTTAAAACTCACACTAGGAAACTGGTCCCATTATCCCCAGTCGGAGCCACCAGTTTAAATGGAAAAGGAGTTGTCTTAAGGTCCGATCGGGTGGTTATCCCCCATGTTGGGGCAACAAAAATCTAAAGCCGCAACACCCCCCAACCCCTGAATTGTGTGGGACCATATCTAAGTTAGAATTCGAGCCTATTTAGAGATTAGGGTCACGCAAAAGAATTGGAAGGAGAACACCTTGAATCCCGACCTCGGACCTATGTGGGACTTGGTATATGCATCGTGCCAGATGACGTCAATGTGACATACATGTGGTAGGAAGATTCAACATTCTTGGGTAGCCTAATTCGAAAATATAGGTGACATGTGTCACCATATAGAAGGTGCAAGGTAGCCTGGGTGATGTCAACATGACGTAACATGGTGATGCGACATAACCTAGAAGTTTGCACCAAGGGGAAGTTTTGGGATGATTTACCCATGTATTTGGTCTTCGAGATTGAAATGGATAAAATAGGCCCAGCGCAGTGGAAAAGGATTTAAGTCAGGCCTATAAACAAGTCAAGGGTTGAGGTAAATGCAAAAAAATAAGAAAATAGAGTGGGGAAGACTCCTAACCTCCCAACTTACATTGGAAGGCATGCTCAGGACATCATTATGAAGTGTTTGTTTGTCTTAAATACCTAAAGGATTTTACATTGAATGAATTGTTGTCAATAGGAAAACTAAGATATAAGGAAACAAAAACCTCGACCTGTCACATATTAATGTCATGTGGCAGAGTCAAAGCTGAAGTTATCCTCACATCACAAAGAGATAAATGAGAGTAATGGAGATTAGACCAGGCTCAAGAAATAAATGTTTTTTGTACAGGAAAAAATTAAATGGAGGATATCCTTTAGTGTGTAGGTGGACTAAGAATTAATTCTCAGAAAGGCATAATCACTAAATCCCATTCTCAAATTTAATATAGTTATAGTGGCCAAGTGCTAGGATGTAACATGAGAATGGATAACCTTTCACAAGTATGCACTCAGGTAGAGTGAAGCACATAGTGAACATCACTGAAGAACCACAAACATTAAGTGAAATAATCGTACCTATAAAATTGAATTTAGATGTCCTTCCTCTGCATTAAACAATTATTGTGACTAAGAACACAAGCTACAACAACATGAAAGAGCCTTGATGTTTTCGGTTCATTCTTTGCATTAATTATAATGTAGCTACAATTTGGATCCATTCTCAGTGATTAATGAAATTGTAGTGGTATTGCACTATGATGGAATAACATCATGGAGAGACATGTAGAAGTATGCTTCTAGGTGCTGTGTTACAGAGACAACATTGATCACAGCGTAGGAGAGGAACAAAATAATGGAGATAATTTATGCAGTGTGGGGGGATGTAGAATTGTTGAGAGAGAAAGAGAGCAGTGTTGTGTGTGTGTGACTAAGCTAAGTGTTACTGAGTAAAGGTGCATCATAGGTTTGAGACATGAGTTGGGTGAGTTGCATAGAGCACAATCCAAAGGAGAATTGGGGAGTTGAAGCAAGGGAATTGATACTAGAGCATACCATATTTGTTTTTCTATGTATATGCATTCGCCTATGTTTTCAATCTGAAAATTTTATGAAAAGTATAACAATGGCTAGAGAAATTAGTGGCCTTCATTCTTAAGAGGTGGGTGCCTCTTGGAAAGTAGTGGATTTCAATCTTAAGGGGGTTGGTGCCTCTTATCAATGGGTGCTCACAAACAGATTGATGTAATTAAGTAGATGCTTAATTTACATCATAACATCAAACAAATTGGTGGTTTTTTCCCTCTGGGTTTCCACGTAAAAATACCTATGTCAAAATGTGTACGCTTCTCATGTGATTGATTGTATGTACATGTGAATACCTTATGTTTCTTTTCATTTGTATTGTGTATGAAATCTCTCATAGGTAACTGACCATAGTGAAAAGAATAAAAGACTTATACTTAAAATTTTAAAGAACCTCACAATTAATGATTCACACCCCTTTTCTGTAATTCTTATTCCAACATAGGGATCACTAGGTCCATACAAGCATGGATGCCTTTGGATCTATCCAGCTAAATCGTGAGGAATTTTTTTTTGTCTGCCCTTTAGGCTTTACGGTATATCCCTCCATTTACTGGTCGAGGGTTCCTAGGCCCAAGGAGGGTATACAAAACCAGACTTTACTGCAATGCCACCTTTACTGGTCTAGGTATTCCTAGGCTTTGTGATTATTCCTGAGACCAACCCACTCAGTTTTGAAACCATCCGACCATCCAAGTCAACCAAGTAAGAGAAAACCCCATCACACCATGGCTATCCAAAAATGGCAAGGCAAGGCTGAAAACCACTGTCACACCTAGAAAAATCCATGCCAATGACAACAAGGGAACCAAATACACACATGCATGTAAGATGCATGCCAAAAATAACAAGGAAAAAAAAATGAAACTTGGTACCTGTAATTAATCCCACTGTAGCAGCTTGATCCAACTCTTCCTTGCTTGATCTTTTCTTTTATTTTCCTTCTTTGTCCTTCCTTGCTTTGCTTGCTCCAATTCTAGAGTGCTCTAAGAAAAATCTAAGCGTCCAAGAGTATGAGAGAGAGTAAGAGAGAGAGATCCAAGCTAAAATATACAAAAAGCCATGAACTAATCATCATAATATTTTTTTATCATTAAGGCCTCTAATTTCTTCATTTTCCATTATCTTCCTTCATTTTCCTCCTCACATGCAACCTATGACCTTTAACGTTCCTTTTCTCCTATTTCCATTATTTTCATAAATAAAATGCCACACAATACATCTTTTCCTTTCCAAAGCCTTTTCCTTTTCCATTGCCAATTTATCCTAGCCATAATAAACCAAATGAACACTCACTAGGATGTTTTTCCCAATATTCAGCTTGGAATACATGTCCCATGACCTTGGTCCTATTTTTCCTTTATTAACTTTATTACATGTAATTTTAACCCAGGGTTGCTACAAACCCGCCACCCTTAGGGGAACACCGTCCTCGATGTTCAATGATACCTATAACCAGCGAAATCGCTGAAAACCAAAACATACTTCCCATGGAGCTTTATAACTTAGATTGATGCAATATTTACAATGAACAACCTGCTGAAAAGAAACCAACATGAAAAACATAACAACATGACACCCATAATGCTTATTGGACCTTTATAACATAGCTCATTATGGTATTTACATCCATATACATATATACATATATACATATACCAAAACGGATTCTCCTCAACCGACAAACAATGAAGGATACACAGCCCACATCTGAGCAACTATCTCCCATGTAGCTTCATCTGGCCCAAAGTGCTTCCATTGCACTTTAACTTGCTCAATTTCTCGGTTTCAGAGCATGAGCATATTTCTCTTCAAAATACACTGAGGTTCTGGCTAGAATTCACCTTCTAGATCCACCTGCAATACAAACCAATCAATAACATGATTAACATATTTCAAATAGCTTTTAAGCAATGAACATGGAAAACATCATGGACTTTCATTGTCAGAGGTGGTACAAGTTTGTAGACCACTGGTCCAATCCTTTTAAGGATCTCAAAAGGTTCACAATACCGAGGTGTCAGCTTCGCACATGAACCAATTCTCAAGGAACTCTTCTCAGACTTAATGCCCAACTACACATGCTCCCCAACCTGGAACTCCTTAAATTCCCTGTGATGATTTGCGTAACTCTTCTATCTATCTTGTGCTGGATTTTGATTCTTCTTGATAACCTACATTTCTTGCTCCATTTCTTCCAACGTGTTTGGTCCTATCAACATAATGTTCAATGGATTACTCCAATTGATGGGAGTATTACAACTCCACCCATAGGGTGCCTCAAATGGACTCATCCTCAAGGACTCATGATACCCATTGTTGTAAGAAAACTCAACCAAAGGTAGATACTCTTCCCACTTTCGTTGTTGATGCATAATATACATTCTCAGCATTTCCTCCAAAATCCTATTGACCCTCTCTATCTGTTCATCTGTCTGTAGATGATAAGTTGTACTGAAGACCAAATCTATACCTAAACCTGAAAATATCTCCTTCCAAAACCTAGAAGTGAAATTAGAATCCCTCTCTGACACAAACTTCTTTGGAACACCATGCAACCTCATTGTATTTATGATGAAGATCTGTGCTACCTCACTAGCTGAATTCATAGACTTCACTGGCAAAAAGTGTGCTACCTTTGTCAACCCTAACCATAATAGAATCATGCTGTCTAGATGTCCTCAGAAAGTTTGTGATCAAATCCATAGAAATGACCTCCCATTTCCACTCTAGAATTGGAATCGACTTTAATAAACCACTTGGATGTTTGCACTTTTCCTTTACCTGTTGAAAATCCAAACATCTAGCAACAAACTATGCCACTTTTTTTTTCAAATTTGGCCAATAGTAGAAACTTCACAACTATCAATGTTTTATGATATCCTGGATGACCCAAAGATGAATTAACATGAAATTCCCTCAAGATAAGTTTATTGAGCTCAATGTTGTCCGACACATATATCCTGTCCCTAAATTTGACCAAACCATCTTCCATGAGATGATAATATGCAACCTCTTCACATGTACCCTGTTGTAACCTGTGCCTAAGCTCCCTATACATGTCATCATGTTGTCTTGCTTGTAAGATCTAATCCTATGAGTATGTCCCATATGAACTCATAACTACTATGTGATTCACCTATACTCTTCTGCTAAGATCATCTGCAACCCTTTTCTCTTTACCCTTAATATACCTGATCTCGAAGTCAAACTCACTAACTGTGGCCAACCATCTAGTTGTCATGGCATTTAGATTCTGTTGGTCAAATATGTATCTCAATCCACTATGATCAATCATCAAGATGAATCACTTGCCAAGAAGATAGTGTCTCCACATATTTAAAGCATGGATGATCACTGCTAACTCACGATCATGTGTTACATATTTTTTCTTGTTCTCATTTAGTTTCCTTAACACATAGTATACCATCTATCCCTCCTTCATTAGGACTCCACCAAGTCCTCTCTTCCAGGCATATGTACATACTACAAACTCTTTATCTAGGTTTGTGATCTTTAGAACTAGAGAATTTGCAAGAAACTACTTCAATTGCTCAAAACTCGTTGCACATTCCTCTATCCATTAAAATTTATTTCCTTTTCTCTACAATGATGTGATAGTATAGGGAATCTATGAGAAGTTTCCGATGAAATTCCTATAGTAACCTACCAGCACCATAAATGACCTTACCTCATTCACATTCCTAGGAGTTTCCCACTCCATGATAGCCCTTATCTTTTCCGGTTCTACTGTTATGCCTTCCTTGGAGACAACATGCCCCATGTAATGTACCTCTATCTGAAAGAAGCTACCTTCGATAAGTTTGGCATAGAATTGATGCTCTCTTAGCAACCTCAATATTGCTGCTAAGTGCTTACATGCTCTTCCTCATTCTTAGAATATATCAATATATCATCAATGAATACAATAACAAACTTGTCTAAATAAGGACACAATACATTATTTATCAAGCACATAAAAGTAGCTAGAGCATTAGTAAAACCAAATGGAACTACAACAAACTCATAATGTCAATACCTAGTCCGAAAAGAAGTATTGTAGATATCCTCTTCTTTAATGTGTACCTGATGGTAACATAATCTCATATCAATCTTCGATAACACTGTTTCTCCCTTCAAATGATCAAACAAGTCATTGATCCTTAGAAACAAATACCTATACTAATGGTTACCTTTTTCAACAACCTATAATCAATGCATAGCCTGAGAGTATGATCCTTCTTCTTCACAAACAATACTAGTGCACCCCACAACAATGCAATTGGCATAATGTATCCTGGTAAGAATTTCCTTCAACTCCAACCTCAATTCTAATAAATTTGGAGTGCTCAACTTGTAAGATTCCTTTGATGTTGGTGTTGCCCTTTGTACCAACTCAATAGAAAATTGCACTTCCTTGTGAGGAAAAAACTATGAAATATCTATGGGGAATACATCCTGAAACTATTGTAAAACTGGGTACCTGTTCAAGACCTCTACATTCTCAACATCCTTACCTTTTTCACTAGAAATATGTATTCTAAATAACACACATCCTTTCATGTGACTGCAATTTTCCTACATAGCTATGACCATTCTAAGTGATGTAACCTTCTTCTTACCCTGTAATATTTTATGTTCCCCATTGTCATCTAGCTGCTCAATAGCCTTATCATAGCAGTCCACTTTAGTCCTACGAAGATACAACCAGGCCATACCAAAAAATATATTTTATGATCCCAATGGAAGAGCATTTAAATGTGCTTTCATAGGCATACTATTCAGTTCAACTGCACAAGCTCTTACCCAATGATGAACTCTTTACTTTGTATCTATATCCAATTGCACTAGCCAAGATTCTGCACGCAATTTTGTATTCAAACCATACTTATCCACCAAGTTAGGGTTAACATAGCTATAATTAGATCTAGGGTCAATCAAAATAGAAACAACTTGATCACAAATATTACTGTCCATCTCGATAATAGATGTCTGGTGATCTGCCTTCTTGTTAACTAATGCTGCATACATACAGGGAATGCTCTTCCCAACATACCCCAATAGTTTGCACTTCCTATGCACTGTAGATTTGAGGCCTACCACCCTGATTCTATGGAAAATACTTCTTAAGATCATCCTTACCACATGTCAAACACTGAAACTATCTCCTTCCATCACCTCTAATCTGTTGTTATCCAAGCTAAGGTCCTTTAAACTTATTGTAAGGTACAACATTCTCTTTCTCACCCGCATCATGATTTCTTTTCCTTTTTGGCTACCATTTTCCTTTAGTTTTGTCTTTCCCTTTCCAACCTTGTTGATATTCTACCTTACACTTTGATTTCTCATAACAATGTTTCAACTTCCCATTGACTTCTTCAAGTTACCAAGGCTCATCATACTCAATTCGATCTATAAATGATAATGTAAAACCACTAAGAAATCTATGAACTTTGGATTTCTCATACTTAAGATATGGTATATACTTCAACAATTCTAGGAACTTGGTCATATGCTCCTCATCTTTCATCGATCCCATCTTTAGCTCATATAATTCCTTGGCCTTACTGTCGTGTTACCTCTCTGACAAGTATTTCTTTCTAAAATGTCTCTTGAATTCATGCCAACTCAATTCCTTTGTCCTAATATCTCTGACCCAGTTCACGTATTCCCACTAGATGATGTTAGGTCCCTATAATACTAGTGATTACCCCATTACTATTGTATTTGTATCCCTTATTAATATTGTTGTGCCCCTATTGTCCCCATATTGTTATTACTGTGCCCCATATAATCCCTCTATTGTTATTTTTGTGGCTTTATATTATTATTGTTAAGTCGGCTGGGTTATATTGTGACTCCTTAGACTCCTATATATAGAAAGGAGGTTTTGTCATTTGAATCATCCAAGAATTATTCATTTATGTAATGTAAAGGAGGTTTCCCCCTCGAGGAGGCTGAATTCTAAGGCATTGATCTATCTTTTCTATCTTTTTTGAGCTAGTTTCATAAAATTTGGTATCAGAGCTTTGGATTCTAGGGTTTTGCTGCTCCAAATAGGTAATCGTGGGATTTTCGCTATAACTTTTTTTTTGCGACGTTTCAGAAGCTAAAAAAAAAATTCAATTGAGAAGAAATCACACTAAACCTCGGGTCTAAATTTTAGAGCTTTTTGCGCTATATTTGCTGAGATATGATCTGAGGAAGTTGGTATTTTTGCAGAATCCTGAATTACATTCCAAACAGGTGACCTGGGGAAAATCATCATAACTTTCTCTCTGAGTATCAGATTGAAATTTCGTAAGAAGGTATAGAAAGAGGATGGATTGTAGTTTCTTGTATATATTTTTAAGTGAAAAAGGTTGAAACAGTGACTCGTGGCACGTCATACAATTTCGCTCTACTGAACTAGTCTATAATCAGGTCACTGTGGGAGATTTGGCATAACTCTTCCTTGGAGAATCTAATTTGGATCAGACTGGTGGCATTGGAAATAAGACACAGAGGGATACTAAAGGTCACAATTTCAGAACTTGATGATCTGAAATTACAGAGATACATTAGAGGCAATATCGAGCTCCTTCAAGTGAAAAAAGGTGTGTAGATTTTTTAAATTTTTTTCTTAAGCTTGGTTTGAAAAATTATTTTGAAGAATTCAAAGGGCATAGTAGAGCATTGTTATCGGTAACTGATGCCTCGAGGAAAGAAAATGCAAACACCTAGTAAGCAACCTAAAAGCGCTAGCATGACTCATGAAGAAGAGGAAGAAATGCTACATGATATATCAAAATTACAAGACCATGTGCAACAAATGTCACTCTCACAAAAGCTAACAAAAGCTAAGATAAATGGTGTGAAGTCTAAGATAAAGGGCGTGGAAGCTAAGATGAATGGCATGGAAGCTAAGATGGATGATTTGAAGATAGATTTGAAGACAGGCATGGAAGATTTGAAGACAGATTTGAAGGCAAATTTGACAAAGTTTCTACAAGAAATGCTTACTAATGGTGAAAGGGTAGTAAAGGAAACTCATGATGAGAACAAAAGAAATGTTAATCATGATTTCATAGACTCTAATTTTGGACCGAAGACCCACCATATTCCAAAAATAGATATGAGGAAGTTTTATGGCAAGGATCCTGCAACATGGATATTACAAATGGAGCAATTTTTCGATCTCAATAATGCGCAAAACACACAAAAGGTACGTATTGCAACTTTATATTTGGAACCAAATCAGTTTGTATGGTATCAATGGCTTTGCTCTCGTAAACAAATTATCACTTGGGCAATTTTTATGGAAGAATTGACAACACATTATGAGGATACAAAAAGCAACAATTTTTTTAGCCAATTGATAAGTCTCAAACAAAAGGGTTCAATAATAGAGCACATCGAGGAGTTCCAAAAATTGAACATAACGGTAAAAAATATTCCAGAGGAGCATAGGATTGATGTGTTCATAGGGACTTTAAAGGATAATATCCAACATGATGTTCACATTTGGGAACTTGATTCAATAGAGAAGGCATTCAGGTTAGCAAGAAAAATGGAAAGCAAAATTATGGCAACCAGGAAGCATACCACTCACAACTATAAAGATGGAAGTGTTATTGCCACTAGTCTTCCACAACCTATAAGGTTGACACCACAACAATTGAAAGAAAAAAGAGCAAAAGGGATTTGTTACAGTTGTGATAGAAAATACACTAAAGGTCATAAGTGTGCTGAGAAGAAATTATTCTACATCGATTATGAAGAGGACGAAGAAAAGGAGCAAGAAAGGTCAAAAGAAGAGGATATACTCTAGGAACAAAGCCTAGATAAAGAAGAAATGAATCTGACCATATCTTGTAATGCATTGGCTGGAATTACCGCTCCTCAAACCATCAAGATAGAAGGACAAATCAAGAAGAAAAGGGTAATAGTGTTGATTGATTCAGGAAGTACCCACAATTTTATTCATTGTAAGATAGCAAAAAAATTGAATTGCTTCCTATATCCAGCACCAGAGTGTCAAGTGATGGTTACAAATGGAGGCATGATAAATTGCTTTGGAAAGTGCCATAATATCAAGCTATCCATGGGAGAGTATGTATTGACTAGCCCAATGCTTTCCATTCCAATGGGAGGTGCTGATATTGTACTAGGAGTCCAATGGATACAATCCTTAGGTACAATAGCTTTTAATTTTCAAGAAATTTTCAAGAAATTTTCTATGGAAGGAAAGGAAGTTGAATTAAGGGGTATTGCAGGGAAACCGAGAAAGATAATCAGCTCTAACGGTATGAAAAAGCTTCTAAAAAAGGAACAAAGAGGTGTAATTGAACAATTATGTTCACTAGATGTTTCCACATAGGAATCATCTATTTCTCCAGATCTCCAAAAAGTCTTGGACAATCATTCCAAGGTATTTGAGACTCCCAAAGGCCTCCCACCTATTCGTGATCATGATCATGCTATTCATCTGATTCTAGGAAGTGTTCCTCCAAACATTAGGTCGTACAAATATCCCTATGCCCAAAAGAGTGAAATTGAAAGTATGGTTGCAGAAATGCTAGAGGCTGGTATAATTCAACCTAGTCAAAGTTCTTTCTCTACTCCAGTAGTATTGGTGCACAAGAAGGACGGATCATGGCGCATGTGTCTAGATTATAGGGAGCTCAACAAGCTCACTATTAAAGATAAATTTCCCATTCCTGTCATTGATGAATTACTAGATGAATTGCATGGATCAATTTACTTCACCAAGTTGGATCTTCGTTCAGGATATCATCAAATCAGAATGAAGACTGAAGACATTCCGAAAACAACATTTAGAACTCATGAGGGTCATTATGAATTTTTGGTCATGCCTTTTGGCCTTACCAATGCACCTTCTACATTTCAAGGTTTGATGAATTCCATTTTTAAACCCTTCCTTAGAAAATTTGTGTTACTATTTTTTGATGATATACTAATCTACAGCAAGTCTTGGAAGGATCATGTTGAACATGTCGATAGGGTGCTACAACTATTGGAGGAGAAACAATTATATGCAAAAAGATCTAAATGCTTCTTTGGAGTACAAGAGGTAGAATATCTGGGTCATATTGTATCTCATGAAGGAGTTAAAGTAGACCCTAGCAAAATTAAAACCATTAAGGAATGGAAAATCCCCACATCCATAAAGCATCTGTGAGGATTTCTTGGGTTGACAGGGTATTATCAGAAATTTGTTAAGAATTATGGAAGAATAGCAGCACCTCTAACAACATTATTGAAGAAATATGCATTTTCATGGACTCCAGAAGTAACAAAGGCCTTCGAACATCTTAAAGAGGCAATGTGCCAAGCACTGGTCTTAGCTACACCGGACTTCACAAAAACCTTTATTATGGAATGTGATGCTTCAGGAAATGGAATTGGTGTTGTTTTAATGCAAGATGAAAGACCCATTACTTTTGAAAGTCGTCCAATCAAGGGAAAGTTTTTACACAAAGCTATTTATGAGAAGGAAATGTTGGCAATACTCCATGCACTTAAGAAATGGCGACCCTACCTAATGGGAAGACACTTCAAGGTAAAAATGGATCATGATAGCCTTAAACACTTTTTGGAATAAAGATTATCCTCTGAAGAGCAACAAAAGTGGGTCACAAAGATGTTGGGTTATGACTTTGAAATCATCTACAAAAAGGGGAAGCAAAATGTGGTGGCAAATGCACTCTCAAGAAAGGATGAGGATGTGGAAGCATTGTTGTGTGCCATTTCTATTATCCAACCAAATTGGATAAACAAAGCAAGGGAGGAATGGAAGAATGATGAAGAAGTGTGGGCACTTATTGGAAAGTTACAACAAGATTCCAGTACATCTGATACATTTAGCTGGAAAAATGATTCGTTATGGTACAAAGATCGCTTATACCTCTGTAAGAATTCCCAACTAAAACAAAATATTCTTATGGAATTGCACACTTCTCCCTTAGGAGGGCACTCAGGATTTTTAAAAACTTACCACAGGGTTAAGAAGGAATTTTTTTGGGATGGCCTTAAATAGGATATTCAAAAGTTTGTGGCAGAATGTTTGGTTTGCCAACAAAATAAAGTTGAAACAATTAAGACACCGGGTCTATTACAACCTTTATCCATTCCAAGCCAATGTTGGGAGGAGGTTTCAATGGATTTTATCACAGTTTTACCCAATTCTGAGGGAAAGAGTGTCATCATGGTGGTAGTTGACAGACTTACCAAGTATGCACACTTTTGTGCATTATCACATCCATTTAAAGCCAGTATAGTTTCTACTGCATTTATGGAAACAATTCAAAAGCTACATGGAAACCCAAAGATTATTGTAAGTGACAGAGATCCCATTTTCACTGGAAATTTTTGGACAGAATTATTTTCTTGTCTTGGTACTCAGTTTGCTCATAGCTCATCTTATCATCCTCAATATGATGGGAAAAATGAGATAGTAAACAAATGTTTGGAAGGATATCTTCGTTTCTTTGTATCTGATAAATAGACATAATGGGTCAAATGGTTTCCTCTGGCTGAATGGTGGTATAACACTTCCTTCCATACAACAACAAAAATGACCCCATTTATGGCACTTTATGGATATCAGCCACCATTCATCACATCATATTTAAGAGAAAATTCTAAGGTTCAAGCAGTGCAACATCACATCGAACATCAACAACAAGTCCTCCAACTCTTAAAGGATAACCTTGTGTTGGCACAGAATAGAATGAAACAATAGGTAGATCAACATCGTAGCAAAAGAAGTTTTGATGTAGGTGATTGGGTATTCCTACGACTACAACCATATAAGCAAATGTCCCTCAAGCAAGCCAAGAAGGATAATAAATTATCACCAAAGTATTATGGTCCGTACAAGGTGTTGCAAAAGATTGGTACTATGGCATACAAATTGGAGCTTCTTGCAACTTCTCGATTGCACCTAGTTTTCCATGTTTCATGTTTAAAGAAGGTTATAGGCGACAAGATTCCAGTTCAAAAAATATTTCCAGAACTTGATGGGGAAGGAAAAATTATATTGGAACTGGAAGCAGTCACAGAAACAAGAACTCGACAGCTACGAAATCAATCAATTTCAGAGTATCTTATCAAGTGGAAGAGCTTATCCGCTGAATATTCCACATGGGAGGATGAAAATTTTATACAGAAGCATCGAGAACTACTCAAGCGTTGAGGACAACACTTTTTTGAAGGAGAGGGGCATGTTAGTTCCCTATAATACTAGTGATTACCCTATTACTATTGTAGTTATATCCCTTATTAATATTGTTGTGCCCCTATTGTCCCCATATTGTTATTGTTGTGCCCCATAGAATCCCTCTATTATTATTTTTGTGGCTTTATATTATTATTGTTAGGTCGGCTGGGTTATATTGTGACTCCTTAGACTCCTATATATAGAAAGGAGGTTTTGTCATTTGAATCATCCAAGAATTGTTCATTTATGTAATGTAAAGGAGGTTGCCCCCTCGAAGAGGCTGAATTCTACGACGTTGATCTATCTTTTCTATCTTTTTTTGAGCTGGTTTCATAACAGATGACCGATTTCCCTTTGAGGATGAAGATAGCTATTATGGCCTTCATGTTCTCTGTGTAATCATGAAGCTCAAATAATTTCTTCATCCAAAGTAACCATGCCTCTGAATCTTTTCACTTCTTCAAATCTCCATCAAATGTAGGTGGCTTAGCTTTCTTAAAATCATCTAGAAAA
The DNA here is from genome assembly GCA_031772625.1 of Pinus tabuliformis. Classification (NCBI taxonomy): domain Eukaryota; kingdom Viridiplantae; phylum Streptophyta; class Pinopsida; order Pinales; family Pinaceae; genus Pinus; species Pinus tabuliformis. The sequence goes on from CM062816.1 coordinate 74,406,519, forward strand.
TATCCCTTGTCATTCCTTCTGTAAGGATGATAACGATGACAAATATGACACCTGTTAGAACCAAAACTACAATAGAACCTATGTCTATCACCTATCCTATCTGGTGTATCCATGAACCTCCCATCTCTGATCGTGTCATCCCTATACAACCTGTGCCCATTGTGAGACTAACTCCCATACGCCCCATTAGTCTTGTCCTCCTGACCATGGCTAATCCTAAGCAGTCCCTGTCTCTACAAACCTGCTAAAATATAAAGGACAACTGCATTAACCTCTACATTTTTCTCATATTCCTGAATGATCCTATCATTATCTACCTTGCAAATTCTTATTTATGTCTTTATACTTCTCAAAGTGTCTACTATATTAGGAGAGTCCCTATCACCATGTTTCTCATCGGATCTATAGGGATAATCTCGTGACTATAGTCTACCATCTTGCTAGTCATATTTGGTATTCTTCCTGCAAGTATACCATGTCAGCGAAACCAAAATACAAACATAATCAACATACCTCAGTATAGTTAAGGGGAGGTTATCTTATCTGCAAGATAAACCAGATTAGCATGATACATGTATAATCATAATCATAACAGTATATCAACATCATCTCAATCATTACCCAATTACCATACATGGCAATACCAACTACATACCATGACCTCATGCATGACAACTATGACCATAACAATGCCTACATCATGAACATATAGACACTAACATGCATAACAAATAGATATACAACCGACATGCATTCATGACAACACATTCCAACAACAACATCATCAACATCTACATGAAAACACAACGATAAAAATGACCACCACCATCCATACATAACAAGCACACTGACCACAAGTATAATGAACACATATGTAATCGACATGTATGCATGACAACCACATTCCGCCCATCTAGTCCAAGGGGTGAACCATGCTCTGATACAACTCTTTAACACCCTCCTCCCACATTGACCCAATCTAACTAGTCCATCAGGGTAAACATGTGACAAAGAGTTATTATAATATGATTCAACTCCCCAAGTACAATTAAGGAAGTGGAATTGACAAACCAAAACCAAACTAACCTTCCTCGGGAGCTATAGGACCCCAAGGGGCTAACCAACCACCCTAGGTGCCCAATCCCTGAGTTAACCTACTTTTTGACTAAGCTAGACCCCTACTCCCTTCCATGAAAAGCCCTCCATGCGATTGTAACCCTCTAGTCACTCCCAAAATAATGGAATCCATGCTTTTGCAGTCTTTTTCAGGCAATCCTGTGCCTGCGACCGCAAGATTTAATCCAGTTTTTCAAACTAGGACTCAAGCCCAAAAATTGATGAAACTCCCAGAGATGATAAATGAAACACAGACAAAGTATTCTATACAAAACTTATACAATAAAATAACCTAATAGGGCATAGCCATGAAAGGAATTCTGTTAAACACATCATGAACATGTAATATATAGGTTATAACAATAGATCTAAACATAAGGATCTCATACTTATCTTAAGATCTTCAAAAGAGTCAGATGCTTTCATATAATAGTTGCATTATCATCTATTAGGTCATACTTTCCTTATTTATTCATTTACTAATCAAAACATGATGAGATCTATAACTCAAGTATGTCATAAAACCATGCTTATCATCAATATATAACCAACAGAATAACAATGGGAGGACAACCATTAAAATTAAATAAAAACAAGTACATTTAATCATCAAGTACAAGAGGAAAAGAGCTCTTATTAACATATGCAAAATCCAACCAAGTCAAGGACTTCCATGTACCACTCAACCATAGATTGAGTTGAACCAAATCTTTCTTTCAGCCAATCACCCCCGTGCCATATTCCAAGCATGAATGTGGGATTCACAACAAAAAATACCATGCTTCTCAAGCTTTACCACATATCCCACCAAACTAGTAAGGCATTTCTGGGTCCGAAGCAAGCACCAATATAACCATGCTTTATCGTATATCCTGCAAATTAATTCCTAGGCCCAAACAAGAAACATACACTACCAGGCTTTACTACAATCCCATCATACACTGGTTAAAGGATCACTAGACCTATACAAGCATGGATGCCTCTGGATCTCTCCACCTAAACTGTGAGGAATTTCTCCATCTCCATCCTCTAGGCTTTACCGTATATCCCAACATTTACCGGTCGAGGATTCCCAGGCCCAACATGGGTATACACAAACAAGATTTACCATAATCCCACCTTTACTAGTCTAGGGATTCCTAGGCCTTATGATTCTTCCTGAGACCACCCCACTTAGTTTCAAATCCATCTGACCATCCAACTCAACCAAGTAAGAGAAAAACCCATCACACCATGGCTATCTAGAAATTGAAAGGAAACGATGAAAACCACTATCACAACCAGAAAAACCCATGCCAATGACAACAAGGGAACCAAATACACACATTCATGCTAGAAATAACAAGGAAAACACACATGTAACTTGGTACCTGCAAGTAATCTTGTTGTAGCAACTTGATCCAACTCTTATTTGATTGATCTTTTCTTTCCTTTTCCTTCTTTGTCCTTCCTTTGATTTTCTTTCTCTAATGCTAGAGTGCTCCAAGAAAAAAGTAAGTGTCCAAGAGTATGAGAGATAATAGAAGAGAGAGAGAGAGCTCCAAGCTAAAACTAAAAAAATAAAAATCTTGAACTGATCCTCAGAAGCATTTTTAGCATTGAGAAATCTCAATTTCTTCATTTTCCATTATTCTCGTTCATTTTCCTCCTCGCATGCAACTTGTGAACTTTGACCTTCCTTTTCTACTATTTTCTTTTGTTTTCATAAATAAAATGCCAAATAATCCCTCTTTTCCTTTTTAAATACTTTTCCTTTTCCATTGCCAATTACGCCTAGCCATAATAAACCAAATCAACACCCGCTAGGATGTTTTTCCCAACATTAAAATTGGAATACGTGTCCCATGACCTTGGTATTATTTTTCCTTTATTAACTTTATTACATGAACTTTTAACCCAGGGCTATTAGAGGATGTGTCACACTTCAGGATTTTTGGAGACTCTATTTACTGCCATGTCTCCAAAGAATCAAGGAAGAAGCTTAAGCCAACAACAAAATTGGGGGTATTTGTGGGTTACACAGAAACTCCTTTGAACTACTATGTGTACTTTCCATCCCTAAAAATGAAATTTGTGCGAAGGGATGTAAAATTTGATGAGGAGAATGTATTATGGTGCTCTTTTGAGAGGGAACTTCAGATCCCACTAGAGGAGGAGATTTTAGCTCCAAAGCTTGAGCCTTAGGAAGTTTTGGACAAGCCACAAATTGAAGAGTAGAGAGTGGAGACAACCACTAAAAAATAACCATCTAGAGAAGGCAGAAAAAGAACCAGGTAAGCTTAGGGACTTGTGAAGGATGTGAGGGAGAATGTGTGATCTCCTTCAAATTTTAGTAGGCAGAGAAGGTCACCTGATCAATACACTGGCTACATGGCTCTATAGATTGATCTTGTAGAGACTGAGCCATCCAATTTTGAGGAAGCAATGGAGAAACCCGTATGGGTTGATGCAATGGTGGAGGAATAGGAATCCATTGTAAAGAATAGTGTCTGGGAAGTGGTCCCAAGACTAGCAGATAAATCAATTGTGGTTCAACCTAGATCTTCAAGGTAAAGCATGCACCAGACTTAAGCATAAAGAAGTAGAAGGCTAGATTTTTGGTGGAGTACTCTCAAGTTGAAGGAATTGATTATTGGGAGACCTTTGCTCATGTAGCAAGGTACTCATCCATTACATAAATTATTTATCTTTCTATGCAAATGGGGTGGAAGTTCCACCAAATGGATGTAAAAATAGCATTTCTCAATGGAGTTATTTAGGAGGAGGTGTACATTGAGAAACCATAGGATTTTGATACTTTTGATCGAGAGTCTCACGTGTGCAGAATCAAGTGAGCATCTTACGATATCAAACAATCACCTCATGCTTGGTGCACCAGGTGTTATCTCTTTTTTCTAGCACCTATAGCACAAGTGCTTCAGGAGATATAGAAAGCTTCTAAGAGACAACCTTTGGGTTGATCGTAGACTAGTTCTTAGGACATCTTAAAGAGAGGAGTGCATTTAGGATAATCTGAGGGGTTATGTTTCAGTCCATTGTTGCGTGGTTTGAAAAGATAATGAAAGGAGTTTGGTTCAATAGTTCTTCATCAAGGTAAACTCAAGCCAATACATGGATCTAAATGCTCATGAGGTTAAATTGGGCCAATCTCAAAGTAGAATGTCTAGTTCTCGTGGATGACACAAAACAATAAGAAATTTTAATATTGGTGTTGCAGTAAGTGAAGAGGAGGAAAGAAAGGAGGGAATTCGGTGTGTAGGGATGGTTACAATAAAAAATCCTAAGCAATGATGTTCCTACAGAAATATGGAAGAGGGAGGAGATGAAAGAATAAAAAGAGTGGATTCTTAATTAAAGTCCCAAACTATATGCATCATGGATACATTTATCACTAAACAAAAATCAATAAATTTGTGCACATTACGGGTACTGCAGGCTATCAAATAACACAAGTAAATCAACAATTACATAGGTACTTCTCACTATTTAGCAGCAAACATATAACCATGAATAAGAGTGAAACAATCAACTTCATTACACTATTTCAGAGGGAGAAAAACATACATGAAGTGATAAAAAAAGAGGAAAAATACCATCTATTGCTCTGATTGGAATCGCCAAAGAGTTTCATTCATCCTTCGAAATGAGTCCAATTGACCAGTCCATTTATATTTAGCAAGGTATCACTCAAGTCCCTCATGAACAGGAAAATATAACCAAAAGTGGAATCATAGAATTTGGACCCCTTGTGTGCAGAATTCTAGAACCTATTTAACTGTTTCTTCCCCCTATTTATAAGGAGAAGGGGAGCTTTGAATCAACAGTTACAAAATATCTCAACCAAGGACCAGTTGTTCGATTGACTAGCTGTCTTGGGTTGCGATAGCTCTGCTGCCTAAAATGATTCTAAAGGATTTGATTCCTTTCTTGAAAATACATAGAAATTACAGAAAAAAAAGAAAAAGGAAAAATTGAATGATGATGGGAGGAAGTATCCCTGCGCCATTCTTGAGATTTCCCCTGATAATGCCAAATCTCTTCCATGATGTACCTCTCTTGTTGCTCATTCAGTTCCTGTCACTTTCGCCTTAATTGCCTGACTTCACCACTCTCTGTGTTGGGTTGTGTTATATTCTTTCCACAACTAGCCCATGTAGTTAACCGGGGGGTTAGAGGGGGGGGTGAAGACCCCCTTCATTGCGCTGATTGTGCAGCGGGGGGGTCACAGGGGGTTTGAGGAGGGCAAGTAGCCCCCTCTATAGGGTCTGGGGCAGTGCCCCGGGGAAATTTTTTTTGGACCCTATATTAGGTTGCACAGACCTACCTATGGTTTTGTGCATGGTTTTCACACATGGTTTTGGACGTGATGGTTTTTAGTCCATGGTTTTGGACTCGATGGTTTTCGGTCCATGGTATTGGATGCTTCGGCATGTATAAATATGTATTGTAACATTTAATGGAACATAATGAAAAATCAAGCTAGTAGTCCCGGTTTTGGGATCCAGGGGAAGATCTCTATGTATATGTGTTTTATGTGTTATGCTCTCGCATTGTTTATTTTCTGTTTTAGAATTCGTATGCAGGTAATTTTTGTATGGGGTTAAAACCTACATTTGGTATCAAAGTTGTTTTGGATTCAAGGAGACGCCTTTGTTGCTGAGGGGTTTCGCTCAGGCCTGTGGTAGACCCTGTTCAGTGGGATATCTGCGGGATCGATTCTGGTGGTGAAAGAAGACGGCGAGCAGTGGAAAGATAGAGATCGAGAAATTTAATGGTCAGAGTTTTGAGTTGTGGAAACTCAATATGGAGGATCAGTTGGTGGATAAAGATCAGTGGATCGCAGTAGATCTGGGTATTAAACCAATGGGAGTGTCCAATGAAGAATGGAAGAAGTTGGATCGGAAGGCAAAGAGCACAATACGATTGTGTGTCTGAGATTCAGTATTGCTAAATGTATCAAGGGAAGCTATGGCTAAGGCTTTGTGGGACAAGTTAGGGACTTTGTACCAATCTAAGTCTCTGGTGAATAAACTGTTCCTACGGAAAAAGATGTATAACCTGAGGATGAAAGATGGAGACTCGGTGACAGAGAATATGAACGCATTTAATACAGTGGTAAGACAATTATTATCCGTTGATATTAAAATTTCAGAAGAAGATAAGTGCATGTGTTGTGTTCTCTACCAGATTCGTGGGATAGTCTGGTTATTGCAATAGGTAACAATGCAACTGCCTTGCAGTTTGATGAAATAGTCTCATCCTTGCTGATGAAGGAGATAAGACAGAAAAATATGGAGAGCCATAATGGTGATGCCTTGTCTGTACGAGGACGGTCCCAAAACAGAAACAAAAATAAGTCATCAAGTGGGAGATCTAAATCTAGAGGGAGATCTGAATATCTAGGAAAACCTGTAAAGGTAGTTTGCTGGAAATGCGGAAAGGAAGGGCCCTACAAAAGGGACTGTAAATCTAAAGCTCCTGAAAAAGGAAAGGGATCTGATGATGCTCCTTCTACAGAGGCGAAAACCACCTCAGATGAAGGTGGGGATGTGTACTTGGCTTCTTCAAGTACACATGTAGATCATGAGGCATGGTTGATTGACTCAGGTGCATCCTTTCACTTCACTCCCCACGGAGAGTGGTTCTAGGAGTATGAGAAATAAGATGGTGGTGATGTCTTCTTAGGGGATGATAGGAAGGCTAGAATCATTGGCCGTGGAAAAGTGAAGTTTAAATTGCAAGGTGGAAGGGTTAGAACACTTCTAGGCGTTCTCCATATTCCTGCATTAGCCAGAAATTTGATTTCTGTAAGCAAGCTTGATGATGCAGGTGTAAAAATAGTGTTCGAGAAGGATTCCTGCAATATGGTTCAGGCAGCACTGGTATTGATGCGGGGAGTTCGGATTGGAACTCTGTATAAGCTACAAGGTAGCATTGTTGTTGATGGGTGCAAGAGTTCTATGGTTCCTGAAAGTGGAGAAAAAAATCTAGTGGTCTCTGGAGAGAAGACCATGCTATGGAATCAAAGGCTTAGACATATTGGAGAGAAGGACCTTCGAATACTTCATGGTAAAGGTATGGTAGAAGGTATGAGTAATAGATCTCTGGATTTTGATTTCTGTGAAAAGTGTGTATATGGGAAGCAGAATCGGGTAAGTTTCCCCTATGGTGGTAAGAGGGTGAAACAAGTATTAGAGTTTGTGCATAGTGATGTGTTTGGACCTGTGAAGGTTCCATCACTAGGTAAGTCTATGTACTTTGTATCATTTATAGATGAATTCTAAAGGAATACATGGATATATTTCCTCAAGAAGAAATCTGCAGCCTTTGGTAGGTTTAGAGAATTTAAGTCTCTGGTGGAAAACCAGACAGAGAAGAAGATAAAGGTGTTGAGGTCAGATAACGGTGGAGAGTTTTGCAGATAGGAATTTGAAGAATTCTATAAGAAGTGTGGTATAGCATGGCAGAAGACTACACCATACACACCTAAGCAAAATGGAGTTGCAGAAAGAATGAACAAGAGGTTGATGGAAAGGGCAAGAAGCATGCTTAGTGGTGTCGGGTTAGGACAGGAATTTTGGGCAGAGGCGGTGGAGACAGCATGTTACTTGGTCAACAGATCACCTTCATCAACATTGGAGGATAAGACTCTACAAGAGGTATGGACTGGTAAGAAACCCTCTCTTTCAAATCTGAGGGTATTTGGATGTGATGCATATGTACATGTTCCAAAGGAGAAAAGAAAAAAATTGGATAGTAAATCTGAAAAGTGCATCTTTATTGGGTATAAGGATGGTTTAAAGGGTTATAAGCTTTGGAACCCAGTAACAAGGAAGGTTGTGTACAGCCAAGATGTGGTGTTCAGAGAGGTTAAAGATGTTATTAAACATGAAGTCCAACCAAAGGAACCTAAGAAGATAGAGTTTGAGCTAAAGGAGGAAGAATCAGACTTTGCAGCAGAAGAGGAATCAGAAGATGAAGAGCCACAAACTCCAGGTGTGAGAAGATAAATTCAATAAAGAAGGTAGCCAAAAAGGTATAGTCCATATACTTTCTGTTCAAATTTTGTTGTATCTTTTACTAATGATGATCCCAGAACTGTGAAGGAAGCAATAGATTCAGAGGATGGAAAACTCTGGAAAGAGGCCATGGTTGATGAAATGGCATCTTTGCACAAAAATGAGGCATGGGATCTAGTGGAGTTGCCGGCTGGAAGGAAACCCATTGGCAGCAAATGGGTGTTCAAGAAGAAGACAAATGCAGAAGGAAAGGTGGAGAAATACAAAGCTCTGTTGGTAGCAAAAGGTTATTCCCAGGTGCCGGGAATTGATTTTGGTGATATTTTTTCTCCTGTTGCCAAGGTAGCTTCTATCAGATTACTTTTATATGTTGCTGCTGCTTTTGATTTGGAGGTAGAATAGATGGATGTGAAGACAAAATTTCTTCATGGGGATCTGGAAGAGGAGATCTACATGAAGAAACCTGAAGGCTTTGCAGTGAAGGGTAAGAAAGAACTGGTATGTAAGTTAAATAAATCTTTGTATGGGTTAAAAATGTCACCAAGGATGTGGTATCAGAAATTTGATACATTTATACAAGGACTTGGCTTCACCAGAAGCAAAGCAGATCACTCTATGTATTTTAAATTAATTGGTGTCCGTGTTATCTATCTGGTATTGTATGTGGATGATATGTTACTAGTTGGAAATGACAAAGAAATTATCCACGATTTGAAGACCCAATTTTCCTCCAAATTCGACATGAAATATCTTGGTGCTGCAAACTATATTTTGGGCATGTAAATTAAAAGAGATCAGGCAAAGAGGAAGCTCTGGTTAAACCAAAGGAAGTCTTTCGAGACAATGTTGCAGAGGTTTAATATGTAGGATAGTAAACCAGTGAAGGTTCCTATTCTTGTAGGTGTAAAATTATCTACTGAACAATGTCCCAAGACACAAGAACAGGAAGAGGACATGTCCCGTGTTCCATATGCAAGTGTAGTTGGTAGCCTAATTTATGTAATGGTATATACTAGACCAGACATTGCATATGCAGTGGGAGTATTGACCAGGTTTATGTCAAAACCAGGGAAGGAGCACTGGACAACAGTGAAGTGAGTTTTCAAGTATTTGCATGGCATTAGTGATTATGGTTTGTGCCACCAAGGAAGACCAGGATTGGACAGAGTTTTGGATATCCGTGGTTTTGTTGATGCAGAATGGGCTAGAGATCTGGATCAAAGAAGATCTACATGTGGGTATGTCTTTAACCTATTTGGAGGTGCAGTTAGTTGGATGAGTAAGAAACAATTTGTAGTGGCATTATCAACTACAGAGGTAGAATACACGATAGCCACTCATGCAAGCAAGGAAGCAGTTTGGTTGCAGAGATTGTGTTCAAGTATGGGGTTAGTACATGGAGTTATAAGGATAGATTATGACAGCCAAAGTGCAATTTTCTTGGCAAAGAACCCTACTTACCATTAAAAGACAAAGCACATTGATGTTCAGTATCACTTTGTGTGGGATATGATAGAAGACAAAAAGGTGTTGTTGGTAAAGGTGGACACTTTGAAGAATACTGCAAATGCATTGACAAAATTTGTGAGCTTTGAGAAGTTCTCTTGGTGTAGAGAAACAATGGGCATTGCAGGGCTAGATAAATGAATAAGCTCTCTTGTGGCCCCCTGTGGAAAGAAAACAACAAGTGGGAGAATGTTGGGTTGTGTTATATTCTTTCCACGACTAGCCTACATAGTTAATCATGGGGTTAGAGGGGGGGCAGAGCCCCCCCTTCGTTGTGCTGACTGTGCAGAGGGGGAGCGGCAACCCCCCCTGTCCATGGGGTTTGAGGGGGGCAAGTAGCCTCCCTCTACGGGGTCTGGGGTAGTGCCCTAGAGAAATTTTTTTGGACCTTATATTAGGTTGGGCGAACCTACCTATGGTTTTGTGTATGGTTTTTGCACATGGTTTTGGACGCGATGGTTTTCAGTCCATGGTATTGGATGCTTCAGCATGTATAAATATGTATTGTAACATTGAAAGGAAAATAATGAAAATTCAAGCTGGTAGTCCCGGTTTTGGGATCCAGGGGAAAATATCTGTGTATATGTGTTTTATGTGTTATGCTCTCGCATTGTTTATTTTCTGTGTTTTAGAATTTGTATACATGGTTTTCCTATCATAGAGCAGAAGCAAATATTGTCTTGGCATTCCTTCATTGTATCACTGATTGGAGCTCCATACTGAGCCATTAATTATTCTTGACTCCCATACCTTCGTTTACTCTCCGAAGACATGCAAGCGAAGTAGTCAAATTCATTCCTATGGCTATTATTGTCCTGGGTTTCTTGCTACAGAGGCTTCCACAGGATTAGCCCATTCTAATTTCCCACTACTCCATGTCATCATTGAATACTACAACTTCCGACCCATATGCCTTAAGAGCTTTGTATCACACTATCAAGACTTTATTGCATCAGGACTTTTACGCTTAAGTACATTATATAAAAATGAGTCTAATGTCCCTTGGACTCTTTCATTTAGCCCCTTTCTGCATTTCTCATCATATGACCGGGGGTTGTGACTTGGAGCCTAATCTTAAGGTGCTAAGGCCTTTAGACTCCTGCCGAGGGACATCATTTCTTTGTAAACTATTCTCTGTCCTTGGTTCTTTAATTCCTTCTTGACTATGTGTCGGCCTGCATATTGGAGCTCCTCAGTTGACGTTTTCAAATAAGGGATTTAACTTGGAGTGCCCAACACCTGTATCAGAGCCCCTTTATCGGTGGATCAAAATAAAAGGTTTTACTATGTATTTGCGACAATTCTCATCCTTCGATCATTGATTGCTAATGTGATTTCATCCTCTGCCATGTGTCACCTCGTGAGTGGTGACACATGTCATCCTATTTTGGCCCCCTTTTGACCCTTGAAAATTCCATATATGCATGCCATGTGTCCTCCATACTACCACATCATGATGATGTTAGGTGCCATGTTGCCCTTTTGAGGAGAGAGAAAAGCCTCGGTTCTACTATGTTTTAAATTGAAATCCTTTGTTAATTAGCATTAGGTCCTCCTCAACACTTTAAAACTAGAGGCCCAATCTCGATGATTTAACATTATCGGTGCAATCTCGACGCTTTAACATTATCACACAATCTCGACGATTTAAAATTTTTGATGTTCGATGATCGTAACCTTCTTAATGTGGTCAATTTAAAAATGTCGATCATGATTGCTGATATGGCCTAGACCTTCCAACGTGTGACCCTATCGATATGCCATGCTGCTTGATTCTCTAATCGCCAACATGTCAAGACTTCCGATATGCAGGGACCCACGATGTGTGACCTTGCCAATACTACAAGACCTCCGATCACTGATAGATAATGTGCCTTGGACCTCTAATCACCGATCGCCAATATCGATGATCCTTGATCGTTGGTTTTCTCTAACCTCCTCTGTTGTTGCTTTAGAAAACTTAAATTTGTGGGATTCAAGATTATACTTAAGAATTTTCTTTTGATATCTAGTTTTCAAGGGTAACCTTCAATCTGCTCTAAATTTTGATTCCGGAGTCCATTTGGGGAGTTCCATATACCATTGGAAAGATTAATCTAATAAATATCTAATGGATTGGGTTTGATTTAGCTTTGAGTGATTTTTGGGGTTGGAAGATGGCTGCAAACATTTCGGTTCTTCTGCACTTTGGTCAGCTGAAAACAAATTTTGCAGTGAGTGACAACATTGGCTCCAACTGGGGACAGTGCCTTGCTAGAAAGGTGTTGATAACCTATAGACTAGTATCCTCCACTCTTGGGCATGGAGTTAAAAATATAATAAATCTGTAAATCCAGAAACTCTCCAAGGAAATTTATTTGCAGGGAGTCCTTTCGTCATCAAACTAAAATGCAGAAAAATAAATTCTAACAACTAGAAATTAAACGCTCAGCTAATGAGCTTATTTATGTACCACTCCTACGTATGTAAAAGGTTCAAATCACCCAAGTGAGGTCCACCTTCAAATGACACCAACCCAGTATCAAAGTACTAGAACTTATGCCTCCATGCTGCTGAACTTTAAAAATCAAAACAGGTATGCACCCTGAAAAATCTTTAGACAAAAATTTATATGTGTGCCTCCAACTTTATCTTTGATGCTCAACTCTTTTAATCTCCTCCATGAACCTTCTAATGGGGATTGAAATTGAGGAATACTGTTGCGGCCCAAAGAAATATGCCATGTAGTCAGCTACTGGATCATGGACTTGATGAGAGAAAAGTGTAGCTGCCTCATTTTCTTGGATAGTCTACTGACCAATATATTCTTGGTTCGGGTAGCCGCTGACACTAATTGGCTCTTTTCCTTTATCCCAGATGGGCTTGGAGGGGGAGGGTGACTTCTCTTATTTGAGGGCTTTAGGCTTATGGCAGTTTGGATCTAAGGCCCCTTTCCCTTATCAGTTAGCTTAGGAGGATCTGGGGAAGAAATACCTTAATTTTGGTCTTGCCCTCTTGATCTCTATCCAGATGACCACATATAGTATTTCTTTTGCAGCTGAGGTTGCATGAGATCAACAAACTATTTACAGTAATCATCGATCTCATCATCGTTTAGCATTGCATCAATATCCTCCTCCTCTTATTCATATGCTATGAGTTCTTCTTCTTTATCAAAGAAAGAGGAATATAAGTTCCCATAAGCTTTATTTGCATCTGGTATCTGTTGTCGAAGGTTTTTGTTTCCAAACTCTAGTTTTATTAGTCTATAGAAGTATTTCTTTATTAACCTCTCCATCTCTTCTATCTTCTCCTCCATGTCTTGACAGTAGAGTCGTCATAGTGTTTACAATTAGGATTCAAACAATGGAGTTGCCGGGGTGTTTATAATGAAGTTCAGACAATGAAGTTGCTAAGGTGAGATATCTTCAACCCACACTTCCCTTGCTCACCTGACAAAGGGAATGTAAATATTTTTCGTACCCAGGGGAAAGTATTTCAATTCTGTTTCTCGGCAACGGCACCAAAAATATGTTGTTGCTTTTTCTAGCACCCATAGCACAAGTGCTTCGAGAGATATAGAAATATTTCTAGAGACAGACTCTGGTTTGATTGTAGACGAGTTCCTAGAACATATTAAAGAGAAGAGTGCATTTAGGATAATATGAGGGGTTGTGATGCATTCCAATTGTCACATGGTTTGAAAATATAATGAAAGGGGTTTGGTTCAATAGTCCTTCATCAAGGTAAACTCAAGCCAATACATGGTGATGAGGCTCATCAATAGGTAAATTGTATGGGTCACAATGTCACTCTCTAGATTATTAATTTGTCTTTTGCCACATTTATTTATAGATTTTATCATATTTTTCTTAGTGAGAAGAGTAAAAGTGAGTTACTATGTCCTATGGCCTAATGTGTGTTAAATGGAGGAAATTGGAGCAGTTTTGAGTTGACTTGAGTGTAGGGACTCGAAGTAGACAAGCAAAAGATATTATAGGAAGTGGTATCCCTCCCTAACTCCTCAAATCATTAGAAGATTATACCACTCTATCTCATGAGCTCAGTGTCACTAACAACAAAGAAAGTCAAGTTCATTAGAAACCAAGTTAGTGCCAATCAAGGAAGAGTTATTCTCAAGTTAGGGAGCCTAATATCCCTATTTTCTATGGAGATGTTGGTAGCTCCATTCTTGTATAAATAAGCAAGCTAAGAGACTCATTAGGATTTGAAGTTTTATTATAGCCAAGAGGCCATTAAGTTGAAGCACATTTCACTGTTATTGTTATGATGTATTTGACATTTTTATGATAATGAGAAATTATGTTTTGATCCAGCACTGATTTGACTCAGAGGGCTGAAGCTTTTGGGTTAGGGCCCAACCTCAGAAGTAGAAGTTCTTCTCCTTTGTATCTATAGTCTTAGCTTAGAATTTTGATTTACTGCTGAAGTTTATTCCTGTTTCGGTTTGGCTTAGAAAGTTGATTAAGTTATTTCTTATCCATGCTTTTATTAGCTTAAAGAGTATATTAGTGTTGCAATCTAGTGAAGGAGAATATACTAGAAAATATTGTGAGAGTGACCCCTATCCCATCTCCTTTATGGGATCGTGATTAGGGGACCCCACTCTCACAACCTAAACACAGAGTTTGTCTTTTTCTCATTGCTTAGGTTAAGTTCTGTTTTTAGCTGGATAACTATTTATGATTCCTTGTAAATATTAGTAGTTGTTAGTTTTCTTATTAAGATTGTTGTAGCTTAGAAGGTAGTCCAGTCCATAGATCTAGTCTCTAACAATAGTTAGGCAAGACATTCAACTCACCTTTTCCATGTTGACTGAAATAATTTTTAAATTAAAAGAGAAACATGATTTATGTAGGGATTATTGATCTATAGGAAGGGACACCTCCAACCAACTCCACCAATATCTTCTCCACCTTCTGTTGAAGCATACCAGCCCATACTCTGAACCTTTGTTTTCTAGCCACCATGAGCAAGTTGTATTGGGTATATCCGACCTTGTTGAAGTGTTGGGCTTGGCCTTGGGTAATTTTCACCTCTTGTACACCTTACACAACTGTCATGCACCTTTTCAACACTTCATCTCAATATTATTTTGCTTAAAAGCCTCTCATCCAACTTCCTGTAGCAGTACAGGACATCCTATAGCAGTTCAAGACATCCTGTAGCCATTTCCTGTAGCAAACTGGTAGTTGTCTGTTTTGACCTGGGCTTGGCCTAAAATGGTAGTATATCCTAGTGTAGGAGTAGGTTAACCGCTCCTCTTGGACTCCATGACCAGAATTGCCAACTAGACTAGCCTTTTCATTCCTTTCCCTCCTGCAAGATCATATATCATTAGCTTTTATATTTCCAAATTTAGAAATTATGACTTTTATCTGTTATGCAAGTGTGAATGAGATAATTAAATGCATGCATGTATGGATTTCAAAACGATAGAATAACTTCCTATTTTCAAGCAGTTCTGGTAGTTAGATGATCAAGTGCAAGGTTAGCATAGTTTCCTTCCTGCAAGCGATTTGTGTCATTTCATAGCTAGATGATTTATGTCATATCATAACATTTACAAGTTAGCATCTTTCATTTCCTGAATTGACAAGCATTTACTTTTCCTGCACTAGAACTAGTTTTACATTCCACTGTTAGTAGTCAGACTCCCTTTATTCCAATAGAGGAATAGTTTGGAACCCTAATGGTCAAGTGCCCCAGTTAAGAAGTGACATGAGTAGAATGATGTATATGTTGTGTATATAGTACTTTCGCCTCCAAGTTTGTACAAAATCTCAGGTTGCTAAATTAAAGTTGGTAGCCCTAGGAGTTGGAGCATTCTTGCTGCAATACTGAGGCTCGTCAATTTTTGGCATCATTCCCAGGGAGGTGTCTAGGTAGATGTAATTTCTGTTTTTTCTTTCTATTTTTCATTTTCTAGATAGATGTTACTCTTTCTTTCATTTCTCTCTTGTATTTAGTTCTGGAAAAAAATCATAAAAGGGAAAAAATATATTTCTTTCATGCCTCGTAGGAGTAGAGACGCTCTACAGAAATTGTTTCCAAGTACCCCCACACCATCAAACAATAAACCTTCTCTCTTCTTTGGTGACTATCAACTTCCCTCTCTGACTGCAGGAGAGTTAGAAGACCACTTAGGAGAACAACCTGAAATCTTTGAATAACCTATTGGGGAAGAAGAAGAAGAGACCATTCCACACACTTACACCATGGTTGAAAACATAAATGAGGCTGAAAACATGAATGAGGGTGTTTTTCCCATCAGAGAGACTTATGGAGATACTAGGATGAAAAACATAAGCCCCTCTGCCCTTCCTCACTTCCATGGTCTAACCTCAGAGGAACCTAATACCTTCTTGTTTGAGTTTTTTATCATCTGCAAAACCTATGATTATAACTTTGATGATCAGAAGTTTAAGTTGTTCCCATCCACCCTCAAGGATGCAACCTTGTGCTGGTTCATGGGTCCACCCAGGAATAGCATCACTACCTCGGATCAAATGTAGTAATCCCTTAATAAAAAGTGCAGGGACTATTATAGGTCCAAATACACCGAATATGAAATCTTAAGAATGGCCCTAGGACCTAATGAATCCTTGGAGGATTATGAGGAAAGATTCTAACTCAGTTACAAAAGGGCCAGATACACCCTTGATCCCGAACCATTCAAGTTAGTCCTTCTTATAGGAATCAAGGAGGACATTCTGGAAACCCTAAAAATGTTGTCTGGAGGGGACATTTATCAACTACCTATTGTGGTAAAACACAACCCCCCCATTTTTTATTTGTTCACTTCAAATAATAGAGACCCTTTCTATAAAAATTTTGGCTAAACGCCTTTTAGGATTTTCATTAAGTTGATTATCCTACGTTTTTGTTAATTTTTCATTTTCTTTGGATTCTTGTTTTGATTGTTTTGTTAGAGTCAATTTTTATAAGCTTCCCATTGACATTTGTTTCGTCTCATTTGGTCAACTGGTTTGAAAATGGTACTCCTTTGAAGTCTCATCATTTATCTAGTCTGGAGTAAAAATGTTTTTTTTCATTCTTTTTATTTATTTTCAAAGTGGCTGTAGTTTAGATAAATTCATAACTAAATTTCATTAAAATAAAACCAAAATAAAACATTGATATTTAATATTAAATCTTAAATTAATTATTATATAAAATATAATTAAATTAAATTAAATTAAAATTTAATATATATAAAATAAAACTTACTCGCATCTGGAGTTTACATTGCATCGGGGATTTCTTATCGCAACTTTCATACCAAACCCTTGACACCTTCATTCACCGATCGTGATATGCGATGGCGAAGGGGCATAAGACATTAACCCAAGTCCCGTTATAAGTTTTGTATTTGTTTGAGTTTTGAAATCACTCATACGTATGAGTAAAATGAATAATGTAAATATTAAAATAAAAGTTAATATTTAATATTAGATTTTAGATTAATTAATTATATTAATTTAATTATTAATTAGATCAATATTAATTAGTTTATAAATAGTTAATATTTTAGTTAGTTAAATATTAATTAATAAAAAGTTTATTAAATAATTAGTTTAGTTTATAATTAACAATTAAATTAGAATTAATTATTAGATAATTAGAATTTTAATTTAGGATTAAATTTTTAATTAAAAATTCAGAGTTTTTAGCCTAGCAACAAAATTCCAGAATTCTCGCAACAAAATTCCAGAATTCTGGCAATTTTGGCTCATCAACTTTGGAAGCTCATAGATTGAGTTATATTTGGCCAAATGAGGCCCAAGATGGCTCATTGGAAAGATAAAATCAAGGAGAAAATTTCTGAGGAGGTTTTATTAATAGATTTAGTTATTTATTGGATAAAAAATTAGGCAGAAGATCAAGCTTCGAATTTTGAAAACAAAATCAATTTTCTGAGTTTTATTTTCTTTATTTTCATTTACCCAAGTCTCTTCTAATTGCATATTTGTTCATCAATGATATCTTTGGCCAATTAAATTATCCCAGGCATCAATAGAGAGCTTATATTTTATTTTCAATTATTTATTTAAATTGAATCTGAATGGATTTGTTTTAATTCCAGAAATTATATTTTGATTTTATTGTTGCATCTTAATTCATTTTGATTTCTTTTTACAGGAAAACAGTAGAAGAGATATAGAAAAAAGATCTCAATCAATGAGAATGCTCCAACAATTAAAGATGAGAATTTTGAACAAATAAAATTGATTGGACATATTTTTCTTCAACAAACTTTCTTCTCAAAAATTCCTTTGCAAATATTATAAATGGCAGATCACAGAATGTAAAAAATGGGCTACTCTCCTCTGCAATTCTGGAATTCTAAAAGCACTTTTGTAATAGGGATTTAGAGTTGTAGGTGGAAGGAGTGGAATCTTAGATTTCGAGATTATTGAGGTTTTTCTTCTACATCCTGAGTTATGTATAATGAAAAGAGTTTGCACTATTGTAGCTCTGGTTTTGAAAGCAGAAGCTCGGGCATTGTAAAGGACTATTTGAGATCGGAGCTCAAGAAATGGATTTAATAAACTGGTATTTCGAATACTATTGTTTTAAATTCTGGTTTCATTTTATGATAACAGAATTGTGTCAATTTACTTACAAATTTGTGCACTTTTTTCGGTATGGGTAATTTGCCTCTATTTTGTGTTGTTATTTATCTCTGCTCTTATGGGCTGAATTCTGATTTTGAGTAACTATTTACTCATAAATCTGTCTTTTAATATTGAATAAATAAATAGTGATATGTTGTGAACTTCTTCTGCATATTATTGTTTAATAATTCAAGTTACTGATTAAATGATCAATATCACTTTGTGAACTTCTCCTGAGTGTTATTGATTGATTATTTCAGTTAAAAGGTCTCAATAGGATATGTTTTGATATCCATAATGTCATTTGATTGAACTATTTCATTAATTTGATATTCATTATAAACAAGACATATTTCAATCCCGATATTATAAATACCTGCTCTTGGCTGGGTTAGATCTATATCTGCCTAATTGAGATAGGATTAAGATAGTTTCTTTTGCTTGCATCTCAGAACAAGTTTGCATTTAGAATAAATTCTACATTCTTTTAAGTCCTCTTCCCAAAGAGGCAAACTTTAGTAATGGATTCGTTGAGCCCTAAATCAACTTAAGGATAACTTTCTTGTCTAATCAGCAAGAAGATTGATCTGATGTCTCTTTTCCATTGGTGAATGAAAGTCATATTTTAAAGCCATTGAAAATTGAGAGAAGGTAACTGGACCTAGTTGAACCAGTCAGAACCACTATTTCAAACAGAAAATGAGCTACTTTAAGGTCCGGACTGGGTGGTCAACCCCCATGTTGTTGCAGCAATTTT
The DNA here is from genome assembly GCA_031772625.1 of Pinus tabuliformis. Lineage (NCBI taxonomy): Eukaryota > Viridiplantae > Streptophyta > Pinopsida > Pinales > Pinaceae > Pinus > Pinus tabuliformis. The sequence continues at coordinate 74,425,535 of CM062816.1, forward strand.
TTAGGCTTCAACATTTTGGCACTATAAAAAGGGCCTGAAACTTGTTGTCTGTCAGAGTCTTTTCAATTTTAACATTTTATTTAATCACAATGGCTCCTCTTAAACTTTCAATTTGGAGTTGTATCCATGGACGTGCATCTTCCAATAGTCCACCTGAAGTGGTAAGACTCTTGTCTCAGGTAAAGTTTAATGGTGAGAGAAATTCTTCTGCGTTTAATGATGTCTTCCAATTTATTCAAAATGTTTCAAATTATGATTTTCAAGGAATTGATGAATGCATCTTATGCAGACTTTTATTCTCACATTTGCGGCAAAAGCTAGAAACTGGTGTAGAACTCTTCTAGTTGCCTCAATTCATAGCTGGGATCAATTTGTTACCATTTTCATTTGTAAATTTGATTGCTATGATTATGATCAGATATGTGATGAAATTGAATATTTACGAAATGAAAATGAGTTTGTTAGAGATTTTAATATTCGACTTCATTTGAATTGTTTAAAATTTAATGTCAAAGGTAAGCTTATGAAAGAAGAATCACTAGATTGGTTTGAATATATTTGTTCTCTTCCTCCCATTCCCAATTCATATGAAATTAGTTCAAGTTTTGTTCCATTCCCTTCCAACATAAATGAAAATTCCAATTTGGATGTGCAAATAAATTGTGATGAAAAGGTTTCACAAAGCTTAAAAAATATTTCTGATCTAATACAAGAAGACAATAGTATCAATTTTGGAGAAAGAACCGCCTTTGAATCTGAAAGTTACTTTGCATTAAATTCAGAAAATCAGATTGCAAATCAACAAGTGCAAGCAACAATCAAAGTAAACAATAGCATGCAAACTGCTGTACAAATTTTTGAATCTTTCCATGATGAGCAAATGCCGAAATCAGAGCAGCAATGCAATCTTCTTCAAAAAAGCATGAGTACGCAATGGAATGATCTACAATCCGAAAATTACAATGAACATAATGCACAAAAGTTCTCAAACCAAGACATTTTTAATTGCATTATTTCAGATTCACATTTTTCCCTTTATCCTGATATTTTTAATGATGGTAATTTTCCCCTCTTGGTATTAATGATATTTCAGAAATTAAAGAGGATGATTTAAATGAATTACCAATAAATTTTTATCAAAATAGAGAAACGATAATTGATCATTCTTTTTCCATTAATGAACATGAAATTCTTGTTCCTTCTTGTTTGGATATATTGGATGAAATTGAAGGGAATTCTAGAGAATCTTATGAATTCATTTATGATAATTACTCTGACATTGAAGATGTTGATTTCTATTTTTCTCAAGAGAATCCTCATGAGAAGATTCAAATAACATCTAAGAATAAGGGACATTTTAATTTAGAAATTATTCCAACCAATCCTTATTCTAGATTAGAAAATTATCTTCATGATTTCACTATTCAAGAAAACATTCCAATATATGATTCATATCATGATCAAACTCCCATTCCTACTCATAATCATAATTCACTTTTTAACTCACAAGTTGGAATTGGCAGTTATTTAAATTCCATTATTCTAGCCAATCCTTGTAAAAAAAAAATTATTTCAAAACGATCCCAATTGTGCTGTAACATTAGTTGTACAAATAGTGATTTCATTTTATTTTTGTTTCCTCATTTTTTTTGTATAAAATCAGATTTATTTTCAGATTTTTGATACATTATGCTGGCATATTGAGCACTTTACTATTAAACATTCAATTGATGCATTGCCTATTAGAAAATTGAAGTTTTATATTATAATCAAGAGCATCAAAAGCTATTTCAATTTCAATTTTAATCAATGCTAATGTTTTATCAAAAGTTTCTATTTTTTCAAAGGCAATATCAACAAGAAAATGTATTTTTAGAAATCTGCCAGCAATCCAATTTAATTAATAATTTTCCATTTCATTTGAAAGATTTCCACCAATTTTTCATTAATTCATTTGAAAAATATTTGGAAAGTTTTCTTTCATGGAAGATTGTCAACAACTTAACATTTACACATGACACTAACAATTTCTTCCAGGCCTTTGAATCTAAAAGCTCATATCCACAATCTGGCCTTTTATCTCCTCTTTTGAATATTTCTCAATTATTAATAGAAATCCATCCAGATTTCTATGATCCAATTGGTATTCAATTGGAAAGGAAATTTCAAGAGAAAGAGATTTTCATTAAGTTGTTAATAATAAATGTGTATTCTACTTACAGATTTAATTTTCTTAGTTCAATAAGATTTCTATTTTTATTACTAACATTTGAATTGTACATACATGCAGGGATTAAAATGAGAAAATGGTTACACTGGAAATATGACTATACCTAGTCATTTTCATGTATATGGTTAGAATAAGAGTAGAGTTAATGTAGTTAATTTATTTTCAATAGTTCTGCAGATATAAATAAAGCAAGCAATCAACCCTTCTCATATCATTTACATTTTTAGTGAAACATTTTCTTCTCATCAAGAACTTTTAAAACCGAAATTTATTGCAGCAATACCTCTACTCTGTCTATTTTGAAGAATGTATTGATTAAATTCAATTGAGGTTTCACTTGGCAGCAATCGCCTCAAAGCGACTTTTCTTCATTTCGGGATTTCCTTCTAAGATTTTCTTTTGAAATATATATGATAAAGGTTTTGAGGATATAAAAGCTTCTTGATTTCATTATCCCATGAAATGTATGATTGTCTATGATAAGCTTAATTCTCACTCAATCATCATTAGTCAGTCTAACCTTTTGTGGTAATCATATGAAGTTCATATTATCTTCCTCGGAATTTGCTAAGTTGACCTTAAGGATGTCCATTTTGCTGTGTGCACATATTCATATCTGTTTTGACATTTTTCCACAATTAGTGGCTTTATCCCATTCTGATCTTTAATTTATTATTTGATGCTGCAATACGCATCATATTTATTTACTAAAAAGGCACTATTGAACAGTCACTGTAACAATATAGATTTTTCTCAAGTTAATTCGTAATGAGCAGAGATAATAAATCGTTGTTTCAATTCAAAAGGGAAGACTATTTTCATATTTATTTCAGGTAAATTTCATATTTCCTGAAAATGAATAAGCAGATTTTATTTAGGCTGATTACTCACTCCGATTTAGAATAAATGATGAGATGATTTTGAACAAAGGTAGAATTTTGATAAATCAAAGGAAGAATTAGAAGATTCATGAGGTAAAATCTACAGACAATTTACTTCCAGTTATGCATTTACAAGTTCATTTTCATCTATTATTAGTTTCTTTTTTCCTTAGTTTATTTTTATTCTTGTTCTGCTTTATTTGCAGGTTTTCATTTGTTTTCAAAACTTGAAGAAAGTAGCAAACCCAGTTCAAATTTGCAACAGGTTTAGGGGAATCTTATTTGTGATTCATTAGAATTTGAGCATTCTTTAACTTTGCTTTTATTCGTTTAAAAAACCCAATTGAAACTGAAAACAGTATCATAAGATTTCATCGGAAGTAGCTCTTAGCATTTTTGATAACAAATTGTTCATAAAATATCTCTGATGTATTACCTCGCTCATATGTCATATTGCATTTCACATATCAGAGGTTTGCAGTTGAATATACTTCCATTTATAATGAATCGTCAATCTCTGATAAACAACTTTACCAATATTGCAATAACCACATAATTCCAGACCTGATATGAAATTCAAATCAAGTTTATAAAATGTCGCGTCCATTCAATCGCAATAAAAGTAGGAGCATAATTTTAAAGAGCCGATGTCTCAGATGCGATATGTTATTAAATTTTCATCATAAAATTATCGGGTCCACTTTTCATCGCATATCGGCGTATCGAGAATTGTTACATCATGTGCTTAAGTTTTCCGATTGCGATCGCTGATTAACCACGTCATTCATCGCATTTCGGCATCGCAAGAATCATATTGTATTACATTGGGTACCAAACATTCGCCAATCGCCGATTAGAAATCGTCGATATCGCAATCGCTTCATCGCATTTTTATTTATGCTCACATCACATCTCCGAATCTGCGATGAGCGATGTGCGATGTGGGAAACACAATGTCAATATTCCCCGATCCCCAATATAATATATCTTTAATGATGCGATCGCTTCATTTCATTGCACATGTTCTTATTAGCAATTTTCCATTGCAATCTCTGATGAGATAACTTCCAATGCATGCCTTTGAGCTATTAACATTTAATTGATATATGACATAGCAACAAAGGTGAAGTCTTGCAAATTAAACTTGAATATTGGTGAAGAAACATGTGATGTGAATCATCTGATACGGCGATGTGTTATTTTAAAAGCGAGCTTGGGTAACCACTATGGTAAGAAAGCAGTTAATGACAAATTTGCAAGATATTTAAATCATTTTGATTTCTCATATATTTCAGTTTTAAATATATAATTCCATAATTAAAAATGGGATTCAAGACTTCTTTATCTTCATATTTAAATTTTATTATCTTGGATTTGGTCTTGATTCTAGACAATTTATAAAATCACGGAGTTTATATGAAGCTTATAATATTTTGAGAAACATTCGTTACTACAAATTCCCATTCTCACTTTTGATGCATTTATTTTAATTTCAATTCCCTTGAGTACTATGCATTCCATTTTTATATTTTACTGCTTGCTTTAGTGTAAATAAAATAAATAATGATTTTGGGTTATAGGGTTTTGGTTAGTTTGATTTCTTCATGTTTTTAATGTTAACTAAAAGAAGAAGCCAACTAGTATTGGAGAAACTGATACCTTTTAGGTAAGATCAAAAGCAATTATCCAATGGTAAGCTCTATGTACCCACTTTCATTAATTTCCATTTCATTACTTTAGTTTTGTTTTTAAAGTATGCTGATATAGAAAATCTGTTTTGCAGTTCTCTATTTGAAGCTTTCAATTCTCTGCCGGATCATATTTTTGAAGTCCTATACTCTTCTCTCAGCTTTATTTCAACAAGCAGCAATAATCTTCGTCGAAACAGCTACACCAGGTAGTTTCTGAACCTTTAGTTTGTTTCTTTAAGCATTCATTTTTGTTAGAAAATGATTAAGTTAATGCTTTGAAACAAGAATATCAGACATAAAGTTTTCATTGTGGCTAAACTTTATCGTCACTGCTATCCAAAAAGCCTAAAACACTTACAACCCTGCAATGTATGATTTTTCTAAAATCTCGACATAGGAAGAAATGATTACACAATTATTTTCTTTTTTTTCATATTGTTGAGACATTGGTATAAACGTTCTTGTTTGAGTTTATCTAACCAAACTTGGATTTTTCTATCCACTTTTAAATTTCCTCATTTTCATTTTTGTTTGCTGATTTCTTTTCTCACTTTGGCTTAAGAATTCTTTTCCTTTGGTTTTCAGTTTTAATTTTGGTGACTTCGCCATGATTTATATGAAAGGCCTACTTGTTACCTAACAATGGTCAGCATACATGAAGAAAAATTGTTAATAGTCACCTATTAGCTTTTTCTTAAATCTCTTAGTAAAGTTTGATTTTCTTATTATAAAGGTAGACATACTTAAGGAAGAGATTACCAATCAAGAGAAGTTGGAAAAGTATCATAAAATCTGAGGAAATTTATTTTTCATCAAAAGTGTAATCATTTTGAGATTTCAATATTTTATTAAGATCTTTCAAAGTTCTATTGTCAGTCAAGAAAAGTTATTTTTAACCAAGTAAAGACACTTTACAACAAAACACCTTTAACTCTGAAATTTTCATTCTTAACTCTTAAGGAGTCAATGATCCTCTCCGTCCCAAAGAGTCTTATTTTTCTAGAGTATAATCCAGAAATATATTTAAACTTACAAGATAAGAGGTCTCATCATGAGCCTGATTACCATGATCATAGGGGAAAAATAGGCTGACATTACCAACACTGCTAAAAAAACCAGGGTAATGGCTTATGATTGCAAACAATTATAAGACAAGGGGTCTCATCACGAGCCGACTTGTTTAGTCCAATTATAACCAATGAATGGGATTGTCAACTATCTGACTACCAAACCAGGACAATGGCTTTTAAGAACAAAAAAATAAAATAATAAAAAATAATACATATATAAATGGATTTATCTCTAGGTCAATAATTTTTAAAGAGATGAGATTCTGAATCATTGATGATTAAAAGGTAACTCTGTCGAGACTATAGATGTTTGTTGACAGCAGTGGCTCTACCTGTGACAAATGAGTATATTTTAAAAGCTAGCTATAAAGTGACCCCTGCTTTATCTCTACAACTAATTAAGGACTGATATAGAGTATTGAAATATTTTAATTTATGAGGAATTTTAAGAAAAATTACAGTTAGATGATTTTTGCTTTTATTCAGATTAATAAACCTAGTCAAACATTCCAAAAAATAATATTTTCTTTCTTAATTATTTTTACTTTAATTTTAGGATTCATATCAAATAGAGATGACTGATTCTTCTCCTGTAGGAATTTACATAAACTTCTCTCATGCACGGATTACCCTACAAATGACCCTCCATGCGCTTTAAATAGAATTCATGGACCAATCGGGTGTCAAGCCACGGATCAAGTGTCGGTAATACCGAGGAGAGAATGAACCGTCAGATCACTACATATCGTGACCGTCAGATTGTAAGTTACAAAATGTACAACGGTAAAGAAACACACTTTACCTAACTCTATACCTAACTCTACGCTAGACCAAGTTGTACTTAACTATTTCCTATGTGTCGGAATATCCTAACATCCCCTCTTAAGAACAACTTGGGATAGGATTGAAGGATTTACAAATATGACACAATAGGAGAAGGAAGGAGGCACTAGAGCCTATCCCCCCTTAGTGACAACTTCCTGAACTCCAACCATAAATCGAAGTTTAGTGAACTTCGCCTCTGTGAGAGCCTTTGTGAAGATGTCTGCAACTTGATCATCTGTTGAACAATATTTCACTTCAAGAACATGGTCATGAATGAGATTTCTTATGAAGTGCATGTGCAGCTCAATGTGTTTGCTGCGCTAATGTTGGACTGGATCTTTGCATAGCTGAATGGCACTTTGATTATCACACCAAAGTGTAGTCGGATGCTGCTGCTGAAAGCCAAACTCTGACAGGATCTGACGAAGCCACAAGGCTTCCTTACTAGCTTCTACGACACCACCACGATACTCTGCTTCTGCTGATGAAAGAGAAATGGCAGCTTGTTTCTTACAAGCCCATGTAATAGGTCTTGAACCAAGAGTGAACACATAACCGGCAATAGAATTCCGATCATCAGGGTCACCAGCCCAATCGGAATCAGTGAAACCAACCAATAGAGGAGATGCTTTGGCACTGTAATGAATCCCAAACTGAACTGTACCTCGAACATAACGAAGTATTCTTTTAGCTGCTTTCCAATGACTTTCACGGGGGTTTTGCATGAACCGAGCAACAAGGCCAATAACAAAGGAAAGGTCAGGACGAGTATGGGTTAGATACAAAAGTTTTCCTACAAGTTGACGGTATAAGGTAGCATCAACTTCAGGAGAAGTACAAGTGACTGAGAGTTTGACTCTAGACTGAAAGGGAGAAGGGGTTGGCTTACAGTCTTCCATGTGAAAATGACGTAGAATATCACAAGCATACTTGGACTGGGAAAGGGAAATACCCTCCTTGGATTGCAAGACTTGAAGACCGAGAAAATAGCGTAAGTGTCCTAAGTCTGTCATTTCAAATTTCCTTTTGAGGCTAGACTTCACATGGTTTATAAGGTTGGAATCACTACCAGTAAGGATAAGATCATCAACATAAAGAACAAGGATGATAAGAGAGTTTCCCACTTTCTTGGTGTAGACAGTATTGTCAGAATGACACCTAGAAAAGCCAGATTCTAAAAGAAAGCTATCCATTTTGGCATACCAAGCCCGAGGAGCTTGCTTGAGACCATAAAGGGATTTCTTAAGTCGACAAACAAGGCTGGAGTCTGTTTGTATGAAGCCAATGGGTTGTTCCATATAGATTTCTTCATGCAAGTCCCCATGCAAGAAGGTAGATTTAACATCCATCTGATGGACTTCCCATTTGAAAGAGGCAGCAAGGGAAAGAACAAGGCGGATAGAGTTCATTTTGGCAACAGGGGAGAAGGTTTCAGTGTAGTCAATGCCTTCAACCTGTGAAAAGCCCTTAGCAACAAAACGAGCTTTATGTTTATCAACTTTCCCATCTGGTCCATACTTGGTTCTGTAAACCCATTTGCATCTAACAAGTTTTCGTCCCTTTGGTAAAGGAACAAGATCCCATGTATCATTTGCCAATAATGAATGATATTCTTCATTCATAGCTGCTTCCCAATCTGGATGGCCTGAAGCTTCTGCAAAGGTGTCAGGATCATAATTTACTGGAGCTTGAGCCAGTAAAGAAGAGGCTCTCTCGAACTGAGAACGTGTGCGTCGCTGATCTGTAGGATCACCGGCAAGATCACCTGCTGCATCTCGAGTAGCACGAACCCATTTTGGAAGCTCAGGAGCTGAAGGAGGATCCTGAGATGGTGGGGGAGGATTGTCATCCTCACTTTCATCATCTGAAGAAGAAATGTTTTCAAAGGTAGAAGAGATAGGGAGAGGTGGCACATCCGCCGGGCTAGGCTCGCAGGCCGATATATTTTCATCAAATTTTACATCTCTTCTAATGATAACATTTTTGGACTTAAATGGAATAAGTCTATAGCCTTTGACATCTTCAGAATATCCAACAAAAGTACATTTTTCACTCTTAGGTTCTAAAGCTTTATGCTTTTCATCTGGAATATGGGCCCACGCTTCACTTCCAAAAACACGAAAGTGACTTACATCTGGTTTGATTGAGCTCCATGCTTCTTCTGGAGTGATATTCTTTAAAGCCTTAGTAGGAGTGCGATTTATTATGTAATTTGCACAGTTAATTGCTTCTGCCCAAAAACTAAGACCAAGTCCTTTAGATTGTAGCATACAATTAGCCATTTCCTTTAAGGTGTGATTCTTCCTTTCAGCTACACCATTTTGTTGTGGAGTATATGGAACAGTATGTTGCATTTGAATTCCATTCTCAATGTAATAGTTGATGAATGTGTTTTTAACATATTCTCCGCCATTATCAGATCTTAACTTAAGAATTTGATGTCCAGATTGTTTTCAACAAAGGCCTTGAAGGCCAAAAAGTGTTAAATACTTCACTCTTGAGTTTTAAGAAGTATACCCAAGTGCGTCTGGAGAAATCATCAATGAAAGTTAAGAAATACTTGCAACCAGAGAATGACACAACTGGAAGTGGACCACATAAATCACTATGCACAAGCTGTAAAGGGGCTGAGGCGTGCCAAGAGGCACGTTTTTCAAAACTATCCCGATGATGTTTTCCGAGTACACATCCGGAACAAACACCATCTCTGCAAGATACCATAGGAAGACCTATCACCATATTTTCTTTACATAGATGCTGAAGGGAGCGATAGTTTAAGTGACCAAATCGCTTATGCCAAAGTTTGCTCACTTCATCGTTATGAGCAACAAATACTGAGGGAAGATTTGATGACCCAAAGTTGTGAAACTTATACAACCTTGTAGAATCATCAGCAATGCCAGTAGCCAAAATCTGTTTAGGATCTTTTAAGTCCTTGATTACAACATCATGAGGTGAAAATTCAACGATTTTACCTTCACCTGAATGAGTTATCTGATATACAGATAGAAGGTTGCAGGATAAGGTTGGAACACATAATACATCATTAAACTGACCATTGTCTAGATGAACAGTTCCAGTCCCTACAACATTAAGAGATCTATCATCACCAACATATATATTTTTGGTGTTACAATCATTTAAAGAAGAAAACATGGCTTTGTTTTTGGCCATGTGATAAGAAGCTCCAGAATCAATGAGCCACTCATGAGAATGAGAAGAAGAAGATACATTTAATGCATAACCAGACCGAGATGCTTGACAACCACATGCAGAAAATGTCATTCCTGAAGATGAAGTTGAAGTTGAAGATTGCCCCAAATGGATGTTATGCTTTTTCATTGCTGCTTCCAAGGCTTCCATCTTTTTAAAGCATTTTGATTCTAAGTGGCCATCTCGATTACAAAAGTTGCAATGTCTGTCAGTCTTCTTCCATTTGTTTTTATTGGTCTTATCATTTTGTTGAAATAATCTTTCATTTTGAGGCTGAGTTTGCTTAGGACCCTTGTTTGGTTTAGGACCATTCTTTTTAGGATATGACTTCTTAGGATTCTTTGAATTTGGTTGCTGCTGGGCGGCTAACGCTTTCTTGGAAGAGTTTCCAAGATTAAGAAGACCAAGGTGTAAGAGTTTTTCTTGTTCTCTTATTAAAGAATCACAAAAAGAGTCAAAGGAAGGGGGCTTGTAGTCTTTTCCTTGAGAAATGAAGGCTTCTCTTGTGGAATGGAAGGTGGAAACAAATACAGAGTAGGTTGGTCCCAACTTAGTAAGGATGGAATAAATAAGGTTACTATCTTCTTTATTAACCTTAACACCTTCCAAAAGATATCTAAGGGTCTTGAACTTAGACAAGAAATCTTCAATGCAAGAAAAATTATTAGGATCCAATGTAAGCAACTCATTTTCAAGTTGATGGGCTCTAATTTCATTTTTAATCCCAAAAACTTTATTGATTTGTTCCATTGCTTCATGAGGAGTTTCAAGTTCTGCAATATGGAATCTAAGATTTGGAGAAATAGACATCCCTATCAAACCACGTGCTTGATCTTGTCTATTTTCCCATTTAGCAACCTTGTCTTCATCTTTCAATTTCTTTTCTTGGCCTGTGGCTATTCGGTAGAAACCTTTACTTCTAAGTAAATCCTCCATGTAGGAAAACCATTGGAAGTAGTTGGTGCTGTCAAGGGTAACTTGGTATTGAATTTCCATTTCAATAGAAACTGAAGCTGAATATGCTGAAAGTAAGTGTTCCAATGGATAGATCTCGAAAAATTAGGCTGGTTTAAAAAAACGGCTCTGAAAAAGGCTTCCGGATGAAGAAGTTATGACTTTTTGAAAAAAAGTTGTTGAAGTTGCCGACGAAGTGCGGGAATGTGCGGAAATGAAAAAGTCTGCCCCCACAAAATGGAGACTTGAACCCAAGACCTCTACTCTCTTAAAATAGCTTTGAACCAATTGATCTATACAAAAAATTTGTGTGTGTGAGAGAGAGAGAGAGACCTCTACTCTCTTAAAATAGTTTTGAACCAATTGATCTATACAAAAAAATTGTGTGCGTGTGAGAGAGAGAGAGAGGGCCTTGGGTTGTGTGCTTGCTTTGAGAAAACTCTTTTTCCCTACAAAACAAAAAACACAAAACCCAACACGGACATGCAAAGAAAACAAACCTTATGGCTCGAAGTTAGCTTTACCCAAAAAACTAAATATTTTCAAAAATTGAACCTTGCGGCTCAAAGTTAGCTTTAGCCGAAAAACTAAATATTTTTCTCAATGTTTCTGATTTTCCGAGATCACACTAAGGTGCAGGGAAAAGAGCATACGCATGAGAAAAATCCTTCCTTTCTGTTTCTGATTTGCCCAGATCGCACAGAGTCGCAGAGCAAAGAGCATACGCAGAAATGAAAGGTATAGATCTGGTTAAAAAAAAGCTAAATAAACCGAAACCGAAATAAGCAGAGAGAAAATAACAGTAAACTGCAAATAAACACTGTATACCTCCAGATCTTAAAAATGACGCAGCTAGGGCTACCGGAAACCTTTTCGCGTGAAACGAAAGGGGTTCCTCACTGGAACAGATGCTCCGAACACAACAGAGCAGTCCTCTTGGCCTGAAAGCAGTCAGAAACAGCAGATCTAAGAAACGACAGTCGGATGCAGTTCTTCCAGCTTCAGATTTGGATCACCAACGGACGCGGCCCTCAAATAGCTCTGATACCATGTAGGAATTTACATAAGCTTCTCTCATGCACGGATTACCATACAAATGACCCTCCATGCGCTTTAAATAGAATTCATAGACCAATCGGGTGTCAAGCCACGGATCAAGTGTCGGTAATACCGAGGAGAGAATGAACCGTCGGATCACTACATATCGTGACCGTCGGATTGTAAGTTACAAAATGTACAACGGTAAAGAAACACACTTTACCTAACTCTATACCTAACTCTACGCTAGACCAAGTTGTACTTAACTATTTCCTATGTGTCGGAATATCCTAACATCTCCCGTGTGTCACTATTGTTGTGGTAAAACACAACCCCTCCATTTTTTATTTGTTCACTTCAAATAATGGAGACCCTTTCTATAAAAAATTTGGTTAAACACTTTTTAAGATTTTTATTAAGCTGATTATCCTATGCTTTTGTTAATTTTTCATTTTCTTTGGATTCTTGTTTTGATTGCTTTGTTAGAATCACTTTTTTATAAGCTTCCCATTAATATTTGTTTCATTTTATTTGGTCCACTGGTTTGAAAATGGTACTCCTTTGAAGTCCCATCATTTATCTAATATGGGTTAAAAATGTTTTTTTTCATTCCTTTTATCTATTTTCGAAGTGGCTGTAGTTTATATAAATTCATAACTACATTTCATTAAAATAAAACCAAAATAAAACATTGATATTTAATATTAAATCTTAAATTAATTATTATATAAAATATAATTAATTTAATTAATTTAAAATTTAATATATAAAATTAATATATATAAAATAAAACTTAATTGCATTAGGAGTTTACATCGCATTGGGGATTTCTTATCGCAACTTTCATAACAAACCCTTGCCACCTTCATTCCCCGATCGCTGATATGCGATGGCGTCGGCGATGGAGAAGGGGCATAAGACATTAATCTAAGTCCCGTTATAACTTTTGTATTTGTTTGAGTTTTGAAATCACTCATACGTATGAGTGAAATGAATAAATATGAGAACAGTATAATGTAAATATTAAAATAAAAGTTAATATTTAATATTAAATTTTAGATTAATTAAATTAATTAATATATAAATTATAATTAATTTGATTAAATTAAAATTTAATTATTAATTAGATTAATATTAATTAGTTTATAAATAGTTAATATTTTAGTTAGTTAAATATTAATTAATAAAAATTTTATTAAATAATTAATTTAGTTTATAATTAACAATTAAATTAGAATTAATTATTAGATAATTATAATTTTAATTTAGGATTAAATTTTTAATTAAAAATTCAGATTTTTTAGCCCAGCAACAAAATTCTAGAATTCTTGCAGTTTTGGCCTATCAACTTTGGAAGCTCATAGATTGAGTTATACTTGGTCAAATGAGGCCCAAGATGGCTCATTGGAAAGATAAAATCAAAGAGAACATTTCTGAGGAAGTTTCACTAACAGATTTAGTCATTTATTGGATAAAAGATTAGGTAGAAGATCAAGCTCTGAATTTTGAAAACAAAATCAATTTTATGAGTTTTATTTTCTTCATTTTCATTTATCCAAACCTCTTCTAATTGCAGATTCGCTCATCAATGATATCTTTGGCCAATTAAATCATCCCAGGTATCAATAGAGAGCTTATATTTTATTTTCAATTATTTATTTAAATTGAATTTGATTGGATTTGTTTTAATGCCAGAAATGATATTTTGATTTTATTGTTGCATCTTAATTCATTTTGATTTTTTTTTGCAGAAAAATAGTAGAAGAGATATGGAGAAAAAGATCTCAATCAATGAGAATGCTCCAGCAATTAAAGATGGGAATTTTGAGCAAATAAAATTGATTGGACAGATTTTTCTTCAACAAACTTTCCTCTCAAGAATTCTTTTGCAAATATTATAAATAGCAGATTGCAGAATGTAAAAAAGGGGTTGCCCTCCTTTGCAATTATGGAATTCTAAAAGCACTTTTGTAATAGGGATTTAGAGTTGTAGGTGGGAGGAGTGGAATCTTAGATCTGGATATTATTGAGGTTTTTCTTTTATATCCTGAGTTATGTATAATGAACAGAGTTTGCACTATTGTAGCTCTGGTTTTGAAAGAAGAAACTCAGGCATTGTAAAGGACTATTTGAGATCGGAGCTCAAGAAATGGATTTAATAAACTGGTATTTCGAATACTATTGTTTTAAATGCTGGTTTCATTTTATGATAACAGAATTGTGTAAATTTATTTACATATTTGTGCACTTTTGTCGGTATGGGTAATTTTCCTCTATTTTATGTCGTTATTTATCTCTGCTCTTATGGGCTAAATTTTGATTTCTAAGTAACTATTTACTCATAAATATATCTTTTAATATTTGATGAATAAATAGTGATATGTTGTGAACTTCTTCTGCATATTATTGTTTAATAATTCAAGCTACTAATTAAATGATCAATATCACTTTATGAACTTCTTCTTGAGTGTTGTTGATTGATTATTTCAGTTAAAAGGTCTCAATAGGATGTGTTTTGATATCCATAATGTTAGTTGATTGAACTATTTCATTAATTTGATATTCATTATAAACAAGACATATTTCAATCCCAATATTATAAATACCTGCTCTTGGTTGGGTTAGATCTATATCTGCCTAATTGAGATAGGATTAAGATAGTTTCTTTTGCTTGCATCTTAGAACAAGTTTGCATTTAGAATAAATTCTACATTCTTTTAAGTCCTCTTCCCAAAGAGGCAAACTTTAGTAGTGGATTGGCTGAGCCCTAAATCAGCTTAAGGATCACTTTCTTGCCTGATCAGCAAGAAGGTTGATCTGATGTCTCTTTTCCATTGGTGAATGAAAGTCATATTTTAAAGCCATTGGAGATTGAGAGAAGGTAACTGGACCTAGTTGAACTAGTCGGAACCACCATTTCAAACAGAAAATGAGCTGCTTTAAGGTCCGGACCGGGTGATCATCCCCCATGTTGTTGCAGTGATTTTCGAGGCTTCAACACTACCCTATAATGATATCAAGACAATGTTCAAAAACCATTCTAGGGTTGCTAGAAAGAAAGATAGGGCTAGTTAAACTATGGCTAATTCCTCTTCCTCCAACACATATATCAAGAGTGAAATTGGAAACGTGTTGGAGGAATTTAAAACTAAAATGTTGCACACCTTTGCTCTACAAATGGATACTATGTAGATCAAGAGGAAACAAGATGAAGTAGAGAGATATTTATTTGTGTTTTTCCCTAAATTCACTAAGAGGCACCCCATAAATGAATGTCCACTAAATTTTATAGAGGGATGCTTAGTCTGTGAGGAAAAACATTCCACAGATAAGTTCCCTTCTCTGCCTGGATTGAGGGTTGTATACCAAGGGGCTGAATGTGGGGCTAAAAAAAATTGTTATATCAACCAAAGGAGGCCTCAAGGACCTAGGCCATACCAGCAGGGCATGCAGGGTTCATCCTATCGCTACTACCATCCCAATCAGAATGCATCCCTTCCCCCTTGGTGTTCTCTAACTCACCGTTCATGGTCCACACCTTCTCCTTGGTCTTATGCACCTCAATATCCTTCCCAACCTTCCAATCAATCATTTCTACCATATGTTTCTCGAAATCCTCCGTGGAATACCCCATCAAAAGGTTGGAGGCCTTAAATCAACCAACCTCTTGCTTTACTGCCTCCACCTCCATCTCAACCAAAGCTAATTCATCCTACTCCACCTAAGCATTCTCTGATGCATGCGCACCCAAATCCAAAAATGAACAACAAGCAGGCACAATAGGTCTACAGTGGGGAGACATCTTACCCTACCTATGTTGTGGAGATTCAAGAAATTCACCTTTGGTCTGGAAGAGTGCAACAGATAACCAACCTCCATCTCCACTTGAGGAGCTTGAAGACGAAAAGGAAGAGAGTGTTCCCAAAGACAATCCACCTCCTTAACCTGAAAGATTGATCCATCTTCAACATCACACCCTAAAAGTGACTGAACTTCTGGGAGAACTGGAAAATTTGTGTGTGAAAATCCCAATCCTCCAAGCCATCAAGGATGTCCCCATATACAACAAGATAATCAAGTATAAATGCTTCAAACATCCTGGGAGGAGAAATAAAGACACCCCTACCATCAATGTCATTGGTCAATTGTGTGATCTAATGCCGGGGAGAGTAATTTGCCCAAGGTATCTAGACCCTGGAAGTCCTATGGTAGATGTGCACATTGATGGCATCATTATCCCTCACACCTTGATTGATCTTGAAGCTTTCATCAGTGTGATGACTAAGGAGACCATGCTCAAAATAAATCTCCAAGGATCCTTAAGAAAGACCACAACAATATTGCAACTTGCAGACAAGTCCACAGTAGCTCCTGAGGGAGTTGTTGAGGATGTAATGGTCTCTATTGATTCCTGGGAGTATCCTATTGACTTCATAGTTCTCCAACCCAAGAAAAAATTGAATGGTTATATTCTCATTCTTGGAAGACCATGGCTAGCCACTGTTGATGCTTACATAAGTTGCAGAGCTGGGAACATGACCATTAAGAATGGGCATTTGTCCAAATATTTGGTCTTGTACCCTCCTTCTCAACCATCCTTAGAGCATGACCTACCCTTATGGTTGGAAGAGGAAGATGAAGATGAAGTATATCATACCACATCCTATCCAATCTGTACCCTAGATGTTATTATGGGAGAGGGGAAACCTGATGAAGATGACCTCATCAATCAAATCCTCCAGACCCATCTCCCCAACACCATGCCTCTTGATGAGCTGGTGAAGGAATCTGAAGATAACCCTTTGAACGATTTATGCCTAGTTAACCCTAGTCCTTCTCATGTCAAAATGGTAGAATTTGGTCCATATAAAACATTCAAAATCAACCCCTCTCTGAACCAACCAAGAAGATAAGTTGTGCAACATGCTGAGAGAGCACTTGGATGTTTTTTCCTAAAGCTATAAGGAAATGAAGGGAGTGCATCTTTTGGTGTGTACTCACCACATATACATTAAGGAAGGATGCAAACCAATGCGCCAACCTCATAGGAGAATGAATCCAGCCCTCAAAGACACAGTGAAGGAAGAGTTGTAGAAATTGTTGAATGCAGGGTTCATTTACCCCATCTCAGATAGTGAGTGGGTGTCCCCTCTAGTTTTGGTCCCAAAGAAGAATGGAAAGTGGATGATCTGTGTGGATTATAGAGAGTTAAACAAAGCCACTAAGAAAGACCATTTTCCTCTACCTTTTATTGATTAAGTCTTGGATGGACTTGCAGGGATGAAGTTCTTCTCTTTCCTGTATGGATTCAGTGGTTATAATTAGATCCAAATCAGCCCATAGGACCATGATAAAACCACCTTCACTTGTTCTTGGGGTCCCTTTTCTTATAGGGTCCTTCCTTTTGGATTATGTAATGCCCCTGCCACTTTTTAAAGGGTAGTTATGAACATCTTTGTTGAGCTAGTCCATGACTCTATAGAAATCTATATGGATGATTTCAATCCGTATGGGTGTGACTTCCTGGAGGCTCTCTATAATTTGGGGAAAGTATTAAATAAGTGAATTGAAATTAGCCTATCACTTAGTCCCGTGAAGCGTGAATTCTTAATGAATGCAGGGATTGTTTTGGGTCATTTAATATCCCAGGAAGGAATACAAGTGAACCCAAATAAAATTTCCATCATAAAAAGGGTCCCCACTCCTCAAAAGTAGAGGAATTTTAGGAGTTTCTTTGTCTTAGCTGGATACTATAGGAGATTTATCAAAGACTTCAGCAAAGTAGCCTCACCATTGTTTGGACTACTGGCCAAGGACTCTGAATTTTGTTGGTCAGATAGTTGCCAAGAGGCCCTAGAAATATTGAAGGATGAGTTTACTACCGTGCCCATACTTAGAGGCCCAAATTAGGCTCTTCCTTTCCAAATCCATGCTGATGCATCTGACAAAGATGTAGGAGAAGCACTAGGGTAGATAGATGACAAGTTTCCTTATGCCATTTACTTCATTAACAAAAATATTTCTAAGACTGAACTGAACTACACTATGAAAGAGAAGGATCTCCTAGATGTTTTCCATTCTTGGAATAAATATAGACACTACATCAATGGTTATCAAACCTTTGTGCATACTGACCATGCTTCTATCAAGTACTTATTAAAAAAGACTAATGTGGATGTTATAATTATTAGATGGTTGCTTTTATTACAGTAGTTTGATTTAACCATCATTGATAAGACAGGTAAATAAAATCTAGTTGTATATTTTTTGTCTAGGCTTTCTTTGCCTATAGATGAAGATGGGATGGTTGATGACCAGCAACCATATGAACACCTATTTGCTATTTCATTTCTCTCTCCATATTTTTATGACATAGCCAACTACCTAGTTGCTGCAAAGTTCCCTCCAAATCTATTATCTAGGGAGAAGAGCAAGATTGTGAGGAAGAGCACCCCATTCACTTGGATTGGAAGAAATCTCCTCAAATTGGGCCCATATCAAGTCTTGAGGAGATGTGTCAGGGAAGAGGAAGTCATTGACATCCTCTTAGCCTATCATGAAGGGTCTTGTGGAGGTCACTTTATTGCCAAGAGCACAACTTTCAAGGTACAACAAGATGGATACTATTGGCCCACTCTCCACCAAGATGAAAGAAGGTACAAAAGTCGATGTGATCAGTTCTAGAGGGTGGGGTAAAATACTCCCAAGGATGAAATTCCCTTGCAACCTTAAGTGCATTTAGAGCTATTTGACAAGTGGGGCATGTATTTCATTGGGGCAATTGATCCACCATCAGGGAAGAAAAAGTACATAATTGTATGCACTGATTATTTAACAAAGTGGGTTGAGACCAAGGCTATCAAGGTAGAAACAAAGGAGAAAGTAGCTGATTTATTAAGGAAAAATGTGTTTTACAAATTTGGGTACCCTAGGGAGCTAGTCACTAATCAAGGAGCTCAATTCACATCACATCTAATCACAAATTTGTTAAGATAACATGGGATAAAGCACAGAACATTTACTGCCTATCATCCTCAGACCAATGGACAAGTAGAGGTCACCAACAGGGCATTAGAAGGCATCCTCACCAAGGTTGTGAAGAACAACAGAAAGGATTGGTCAGAAAATCTAGCGGAGGCCACTTGGGCCTACAATAGAACTTGGAAAACAACTATTGGTTTCACTCCTTATGACTTGGTCTATGGAAAGAAGGCTCTACTCTCCATTGCATTTGAGTACAACACCTTGAGAATGGAAACATAGTTGGATTTGGATGTCACAAAGGCACAACAAGAGAGGTTGCTCCAGTTGAATGGCCTAGATGAATTTACGATGTAGGCCATACTACACACTAAATTTATCCGGGTACAGAGGAAGGTTTGGCATGACAAGAACATCAAGGACAAGGTTTTTCAATAAGGGGATTGAGATCTACTATATGACTCTAGCTTCAAGGACCTCAAAGGCAAATTGATGACAAGGTGGTTAGGCCCATACCTAATAGAGAAGTCCCATGATAATGGAGTTGTTCAAAACAAGACCATTGATGAGGAAGGTATTCCCTTTCTTGTCAATGGATATAGGTTGAAGGCTTACAAAATACCTTTATCTAGGGAAGAGTTCATCAGCACCATTAGCAAGGAGGTAAATTTCGCTGGAAGTGTCCTAGCTTCTAAGTCACAAAATTTTTGAAAACCGTTTTTATTTGTGAAAAATAGAAAAATAAAAATACAATAAGAGGCTTGCATGAAAACCTCCATGAGGCATCTGAGGCCAACACTTGGGTTGAAAACCTCCTTGAGGAAACCCACAAATGAAAAAAAGGAGAAAAAAAGAAAAATAAGAGATCCCTGGGTGAAAACCTCCCTTGAGGCACCTAGGGAAGGTTGAAAACCTCTCCTGAGGTAGGCCGTGTCTCCCTAAAAAAAGAGAGAAAAAAAATAGAAAAAAAAACACCATGACAGAGAACTCCAACCTATCCATTAACAAATTCTGTCATTTTGCAGGTTTTTGAAGACATTGGCAATTGCATATTTATAGGGAAAACATGCTCAGTTTCATTCCATTCCTCTCTCCATCCACTCCATCTCATCCATGCCAACAATGTCCCTACCACTCACATCCATTATCGGGCCTTAAAAATCAGTTTTTTTAGCATTTTATGGTGTGCTACAGGATGTCTTGTAGTTGCTACAAGAAGATCCTGTAGCACTATAGGATGTATTGAAATACTATAGAAAAGGAGGACCCAATAAGAAAATCATCTTGCATGCCTATTCTAGGTTAACTAGGGACCCTGCAATTCATCAAACCACTCACCTATCACCCATGCATCCCTAATTCACATAACCATACCCATAACTAGCTCTGTCTCATTAAAAAAAACCATAGGAAAATGTCAAAAAAAATATAATAAAAAAATTATAATAAAAAAAGGGAGACATGTTATCCATTTCCAAAACCCTTCCCCACTCCATAAAAGCTCTTCTATCATCCTCCAACCCCTATGCCACTTTCCACCATCCCTCTGAAGAAACAACCTTGAAAAGGAAGAAAAAGGGGTTGCTATAGGATTTCCTGTAGCAGCTACAGGATCTCCTGTAGCAGCTACAAGATCTCCTGTAGCAGCTTGTTCCACTACTGCAAACAACTTGAAGCTCAGTTTGTTTGCCCAACTAAAGTAAGGAAGAGTACCATCATCAATTGGAACCTTTTTCTTCCTAGCAAGACTCCATAATGATAGCAATAACAAAAGGATATCAAACACCTACACACATGAACAAGACAAGCAGTCCGCTATACAGGAACCAAAAGAAAAACAAAGAAAGAGAGCAAGGAAGCACTTTCCTTAGAAACATCACAAAAGTCAACCACTCCATCATGCACCAATTAGTAAAAGGTAGGCCCACGTATTGTAACTTACTCAATTTTTCCCTAGGTATGATATGATGAAAAATGTGAAAAATGTCGAAGAAAGGTCGTTTTATAAGTTGGAGGTGGCCAGTTAACTTGGCCACCCTTAGCTCATGATAAAAAAGTGATATTTCAATTAGAATACCATGTAAGGATGTCACATGAGAGGGAATTAGTTAAAAGAATTGTTGAATCAGTTAAAAGGGAGCGGGTGATGATTATGAGGAGTAAGTGAATGATGACCAACAATGGGCCAATAGTTCAAATTAGGAAATTTTGTACCACTTCCAGCCAACAAATCGCTCCAAGTTCTGACCATAAATAGCATAAAACCCCAAACTTTCATGCACTTTTTCGCTCATTCCAAAATCGAGGAGATAGGGACTAGATTGGAAAGCCATCGAAAAAAGTTGAACCGTGCTCTGGCCATCCTAAAGGAAACAACTATAGGAATCAAAGAAGGCTACAAGAAGCTACAGGAAATAATGAAATTCCACAGGAAGTCTGCAAGGGTGTGCCTAGGGTCAACTTGGTCCTTAATTGTCATAATCCTAGGCATTACAGTGAGAAGTAAGTAGCCTATCTCTCCTATGTTCATGGTTTGCATAACTGATACACTCTACACTATCTTAGTAATTACAACCAGCTTGGGAATGAAAGAGGGTTTGGGGTTATAAAAGTAAAAAAACGCTATGGCTATAAGGAATGTAGTAGTTTCAGTCATCCACTAAGAAGTTTTAGCTCTCATCTACCCTTAAATTCATACTGAAGCCATCTTACAAAACCTCCTGCACTTAGCTAAAACCAAAGAAGAAAATGGTAGGGGGATTCAATAGAAGGGAGTCTATAGATACAACAATAATTCACCTTTATCCCCCCATGGTAGACATCTTTAGGAGACATCACTGGTTAGGATTCTTTGAGTTGCTTAAAGGATACGATGATGATATAACTTATGAGTTTTCCATGGCACTAAATCCTCAAGCAAGAACAAATGTTACCACTGTGGTAAGAGGGTTGTCCATTACCATCAATCCTAAGTTAACCAATAGAGTGACAACACTTCCTTTAGGGGTCAATTGGAGAAGGGAAGACAAGGCCAAGAACTCCTTTTCTAAGAAAACTTTCTTCACCAGTGATGAGAGTCTACTTGAAGACAAAAATAGGGTCAAAAGGGAGAGTCTTACCTATCCCGGGGATGAGGTATCCTACCACATCCTTAAATACATTTGTTGTGAAGGGAGACTGAGTGTAGTCTATGGCTACCAGTTCAGGTTGCTCCATGAATTGAGATTTCAAACCAGGTTGCCCATAGCCCAAAGATTGAGTGTGCCCTATTTTCTCCTACAATCAATCATAGGCATGAGGTAGAAGGTGAAAGAGGAGAAGCAACAACAGTTAGCACACCATGGTCTCATCAAGCTAATAGTAGAGGATGATTTGAGTAGATCAAGAGTCCCCATCCTCTGGTACATATTAAGAGATATGGATAGAGAAGAATTCTTGGAGACCCAAGTCCTTGCACTTGGTGAGAACCCAACTTCAAGTGAAGAAGAAGGAGAAGAGGAAAGAGAATAAGAACGAGAATAAGAAGAAGAAGAGGCAGAGACAGACAAAACAGAGGAAGAAGAAAAGGAAGAAAAAAGAGAGAAGAATAGGAGGAGCAACATAAAGAGACTCGCCTTGAGAAGACCACTGCACTTGAAGAGGAGGAGATATCTCTAGATTAGGGAAGGCTATCTCTTGAATCCACTGAAAATGAGGTAGCTATTGCCTTAGCTTCTTTGATCACACCCATCAAATCCACAATAAAAGGGAGAGACAAAATCCCCTCCATTTCAAAACAAGAAGAAGCACTAGGATTAATCAGGGGAAGCCACAAACTCCCAGAAAAACCCCTATTGTAATTGAAGAATCACCAAGTAAATAGGAGGAGCTAGAATCCATGGGGATGAAGGTTGAGAAAGTCACATCACTAGGAGCAACCCCAAAGGCTCCCATTACCTATGTCAAGAAACCTGTCACCAAGTCAAACTTAGCCAAGCATCCCAAGGCACCTGTAACACTCTAATAGAAAGGAAAATGCCTACTGTAGGATTCCAAAATAGTGCTATAGGAAACACTAGTAGTGTTATAGGAAAGGCAGAAAGTGCTACAGGAAGAGAAGCAGGGGAAAAAAGGAGGCAAAGAAGAAACATCACAAGCACAAGGGGGGGAAGCTTCTCCAAATACAATTGAGGGAGATTTTATAGAGCTACAGGAGCCTAGTCCACAACCCAACTTGAGTTCCTACTACAAGTTCATTGAAGGAGGTAGAGTGATCCCACAGAAATTTGCAATCCCTCTCTTCTTTGAAATTGAAAAAGAAAGAGGAAGGACACATGAATGGATGTAGATTTCTAAATAAAATAAAGTAGAAGATGTGGGCCTTATGGAAGAAAAAGTCCTAGATATGGGCAAGGAGTTGAGTGAACTAAGAGATAGAGAATACACCATGAAAACTTAGATGCAGATAGAAAACACATGCCTGAGGAGGAAATTGCAAGAAAAGGAGGCCCAATTGGCCACCATGGCAAGCCTCTCCATGGAGGCACTTCAATGAATAATTCCATCCAAATCATATGCACTTCACCTCAAGGAACAATGGATGCAATTCCAAATTAAGACATTGGCACAATAGGGGACCATGACATTCTAGGATTACAAGAAGTTCATTGATTGGTGGGACAAGAGTACCCTTGAGGAAAAGGCCAAGGTGTCTGAATTCTATTTGCACAACCTTGCCTTAACAGACTTGGATGTTTGAGACGCCAATGCAAAGTTGGGAGACTCGCAGTTGATGGCCCTTGCATCATGGATGAGTCATGAGGAAGCTCGAGCTCAGGAGGTGAAGAGAATAGTATAAAAAGAGGAAAAGGAATCCCTCTACATCATGGCAGAGAAAATAAATTCAAGTGTTGTAATTAGTGACCACAACATCATTTCCAAACATGCTCAACTTGCACCAAGATACTTGGGTACCCAAGAACATGCCATCTCCCATTTTAAGGATACTTTAATACTATTGGGGACTAAGAGCCAACAAGCATGCTAGAGGAGATGGAATAACCTACCACATAGTCTCAGGATTAGGGAGTATCACTCTCCTAAGAGATTTAGGAATGCATTGGAGAGAAAACCCCTATATAAAAAGGCCATGCAAAGACTGAAGATCAATTGGGTTGGACTTAAGCTAAGTCCACCTTTGCTGTTGGGTTTGCTGGAAGGTAAGAAGGAAGAAGAGGAAAGAAAGCAATGGGAAGAGAGAGAGAAAAATGTAGGGTTCTATCAGTTATCACTCTAAAATTTCCCTAGGGTTGTCATGGTGTGTTTAAAGAAATAATAGAGGTAACCACAAACCTACTTTTGAGATCAGGATCTAGCCTTCCTCATGCTCAGAGAGGGCTCTCTCTTAACGATTTAACTTTGTTGAGTTAATTGATTTTAGGTTGGTTATTTAAGCTTGGTTGGTTTTTTATTTGATTTGGTGGTGGAATCATTGATTTAGATGGATAGATAAGTGTCTTTTTTACCATTGGGACATGGAGTCCAAATGTCAAGAAATCAAGATTGAATCAAGTTCTAATGATAGTGTTCATAGGGCAAGGTAGTTGAGTAAATTCAAATCTTTTAGGTTGGATGGTGAAGTGGTTTTTCAATTAGGTTCAAGGAGTAGTTAAGGATTCCTCAAACCGGATAATGAGGGAAATGAAAGAGGTCAATCAAAACTAGGGAGAAATGAAGAATTCCCTACTCTGGATATCAGAAGAAAACATTAAAATGAATAAATGTTCAAGGTAGAGTGTACTTAAAAAAATTTTGAAGTAAAATTCCAGTTATTTCATTCAAATTGGAAACACATGTATGTTTGTGAAATACTTAAGAAAATAACAATTTTACAAATGAAAGATACTTCACTAAAGTGGCCCAACACATGAATCCTGTAATGCAATGCCTTTATTACTTAGTCTAGTCTACTGACTTGAAAATGTTTACAATAAACCCTTAGGTTTTCAGATCAATGTAACTATAGAAATGTTCAGCAATCCACACTCTATACTTCGAATTATGAAGTATTTATACAAAAAATAGTTACAAAATATCCTAAACTGTTTTAGGAATTATTCAAGGAAAATAAATATCTTCATGCAAGAAGATAGAGACACCTAGGAAACTAAAAGGCTAACTGTCCCATATTTTACTGATTTTGTTGTTTTATGCTTTGATCTTTTGCTGCTTTCTCTCCTTTGTTTTTTCTCTACGCTCGTTGTTATTTTAGTTTGCCTTTTGACTGATACTCTTTCATCTAATGCTCTTTGACTTAGCTGATCTGTTGTTTTACTTTGACTGCTCTGTATTCATTGTTTACCTTGCATGTTTACAGTAAATCATTCATCTTTTCCCAAGTCTCTGCATCTGGTAATTTAATATTTACCATTCTCACATAGACTTCATCAGTTTCTGTATATTTTTCAAAGGTGGGCTTGTTCAAAAAAAGAGGTTTTACCTCATGCTGGAGGTAAAAGAGTTTCTCAAAAGTCTAATAAAGGACCTTTCCTGTAGGCATCCCTTTCATGGAGCAACTGTTGGCTTGCTCCTTTGCCACTTCTCTGATTCTCTTATCATAGTCTTCATGTGGCATCAACCTATCATTAATCACCAGTGGATTAGGTAGACATTTCTTCCTTCGAGTATCAAATTTGACCATGAACTTGGCTATTTCTTGCTCCATTGTATGGAATTTATCCTCAAGTTGTGTCATTAGGTTCCTCTTGGTGATTACCTTCTTCACTTCTAGTATGGTCCCAGTTCTGTCAGCTATTCCAAGCTCTTGCAATTCATATTTATTCTTTGAGTTAAGGAAGTGGATTATTCTTAAGGCTTCTTCTGGCATATTTCCATGTTCGGCTCTAACCCTTTGAATTGCCTCACCAGCCTCTTTGACCAAATCATTTTGCTCAAAAATCACCTGTAAGATGGCCAAATATCATTGACTGAGTCAATGATATTGGCCCATAAAAGTTGTTTTGCTTGGGCTAGTGGCTCTTTGAGTGTCATTTCCTTTCTAAGTTCTGTAACCTTTCAGTAAACCTGTTTGTCTTTTGAACTTCATTCTTATGCATGATTTGAGCCAGTTTCTTCTCATCGTCTAAAATTTTCATTTGTTCCTTAAGTTTTTTTTTTTTCAATGGTCTGGATGGACATATCCTCCATGGCTTTGACCAGTTTAGTTGCTTCATCACTAGGATGAGCTGCTACTTTTGTTGAACCTATTGCTAATGTAGTTGTTGTTGCAGTTGGAATTGTTGTAGCTAGTGGAGATGTTGGGGCCAATGAAGTTGCCAAAGTTGAAGGAACTGCTGTAGTAACTGTAGGAATAGTAGTGGCAGTAGTTGTCTCAATGCTGGCTTGTTTCATCTATATTAAATTATCCAATTCATTCTCCATTTCTTTTAATTGAGAATTTAGTTTGAGAATGAGGTCCATCATTTCATCTTTCTGGATTTTGATTTCTAGAACCTCCTTGTTTTGTGGATGTTCAGAAGGAGGAAACTTCAGTTGCTTCTTCAGTGCAACACTGTCTTCATTTTTCTTCTTTATGAGATTTTCTATAACCTTGATGTCATTTGGATTATATCCAATCTCAATAACCAAGTCTTCCAGTGACTTGATTCTGTTATCTTTTCCTTGTGATGATGCTTTCTCTAGCTTAAACTGTGTTGTGATGTTGTCTAGAGAATTTTGAAGTTTTTGAACACTCATGGCCTTGTTGGTCATCGTTGAGTAGATCATCTCTCCTGCTTGCTTATGAAATTCAATTTGATCAATAGGGTGAACGTCCCTATCCAAAACTTCAAATTATATCTTCCTGTAGTCTGTTGATGACTTAGGCTGCTGGACTGTAGGCTGCAAAAAGGTCATTTTCATTTTACCAATCTTAATGTCAAAATCTGACATTAACCTATTTTTATTGCTAGGAGTCTATTTGAAATATTGGGCATATGTTTCAACTTTTAATGCCTCTTAATTTGATCTCTTTATACTTCTCCTTTATGTCTTTTTCCTTATCCACTGGTTTGCTTGATGATGAGACCTCAATACTTAGCTACTTCTGAATACTCTTGGTATTTGAGGTGGAAGGTTGATGAGTTTCCTCTAAAATTAATGGAGCTGTATTTTCTATGATCCCTGCATCTATATCCATGATTTGAAGTTTTTTAAGTGTTTCAACTATCTCCTCTTGCTCTTGTTGCTCATTTACAGGATTTAGCTTGGGCTTGTTCATGTAAATGATTTCAAATATGTCATGTGTTGTATCTATGCTTGAGTAAGAACCCTCTTCCTTGGTCCTTTTTGTACTTTTGTCCTGTAGGGCTAGAGTATGCAGAATGGAACTAGTATCCATTTGTTTCTCCATATCTATCAAGGTGTTTTCCAACCATTCTGAATGGTTGGCATATTTTTCAATGTCTACCTTGGACTCATGCATAAAGGGGCTCATTTTGAATTTGAGCCTTAGTTTGTTTATGACTCCTAAAGGGTCATACTTCCATTTAAAACTGCTACTAAACTTCATCTCATGTAAACACTTCTCTCCTTCTTCTCCAACCTCCCTATTATTACAGATAAAAGGACAAAGCTAGTTTTTTAATCTTGAACTGTGTTTTCTTCCTAGCTGATAGGAAATTCACATCATTTGAGTTTATAATCTGCCTGATATATTCTAATGTAAATATCCTCATGGGAAGATATTTGGGCAACTTATAGGGAGTGAGCTGGCATCGATATATTCTAATTTCTGTGTGGTCCTAGTATAGATACCAGTGTCCTATTCTACTGTTTTTAGACAGCTGTAAAACTCTCTTTGTCTCCTCACTGATCCTGGGTTGATTGTTACTGGTTAGCATATTTACAACTGGATGAACAAAGGAATAAATGAACTCTTTGTAATTGAAAACAGTGGAATACTTTTGGATTAAGGGTGTCCAAAAGATGACTGATATAGGATGGCCCTTAGTGTCTAGCTATTGGATATTTTGTAGGTGTAATGTAAGTATGTAAACAATTCTAAATATAGGCTTAGTTAAAGAATAATAGTAATAATAATAATGAAAGCCAAAAGTATGGGGATGAGTGCAAAAATCTAAATGTTGGCTCAATTAATAATAAAGATAATAAAATTCAATTTGTTATATTTTGATTTTGTTATTAACTTGTGAAAAGGTTTTGTTACAATACAATGAGCCAATACCATGGCTTATCAATACCTCAAGCCCAAAAACCATAACTTATTTCACAACCAAAACATTTTATAACAATATGACAAGATTCTTAACCATGGATATTCACCCCCCACTTTACAATGGATATTATTAACTTGTAAAAAATTGGTTTTGTTATAATACCATGGGCCAATATTATGGCTTATCAATACCACATGCTCTAAAAACATAACTTATTTCACAATCAAAATATTCTATAACAATACGAAAATATTCTTAACCATGGATATTCATTCTCACTTTACCATGGATATTATTAACTTGGAAATAGACTTTGTTACAATACCATGGGCCAATACCATGGCTTATCAATATCACATGCCCAAAAAACATAACTTATTTCAAAATCAAAATATTTTATAAGAATATGACAGGATTCTTAATCATGGATATTCACCCTCGCTTTGTCATTGATATTATGAACTTGTGAATAGGCTTTGTTACAATAGCATGAGCTAATACCATGGCTTATCAATACCACATGCCAAAAAATCATATCTTATTTCACAATCTAAATATTTTATAACAATATGATAAGATTCTTAACCATCGATATTCACCCCCACTTTACCATGGATATTATTAACTTGTAAATAGGCTTTGTTACAATACCATGGGCCAATATCATGCCTTATCAATACCACATGCCCAAAAACCATAACTTATTTCACAATAAAAATAATTTTATTTTATTTTATTTTATAATTTTTTTTTTTATTTTAAGCTAATAGGAAAAGGTTTGTAATTATTTTTGAGATATAGATAAACCCTCTATCCTCACAACTACTAAAATTATTGCCATATAAATTAAATTAAGGTTTTAATAAAATTAAAAATGAGAATACTTTTGTATTTAAAGATGTGAAATTTATATAATACAAATATTAGTAAGAACCAACATAGTTCTATCTTAACTAAGGATCCAAGTGATGATAGCAAGCAAAGTGAAGGGAAGAGAGGGGGAGGGAGATAGTGACAAATATGGAGGGTGGAGAGAGAGAGAGAGAGAGAGAGAGAGAGAGAAAGAGAGAGTGAGAGAGTGATGGGGGAGATAGAGAGAAGGAGGTAGGAAGAGAGAGAGGGGAGAGAGAGAAAAAGAGAGTGGGGGAGAGAGATATGGAGTTGGAGGGGGAGAGAGAGGGAGGAAAGAACTAAGGCATAGGGAGATAGAGGTGGAAAGAGAGGGAGGAAAGAACTAAGGCATAGGGAGATAGAGGTGGAGAGAGAGAGGGAGCGACAAGGGATAGATGGATAAATAGAGAGGGAGAGAAGAGAGGAGGGGAGAGAGAGAGAATAGGTGGGGATAAAGATAGGGAGAGAAGGGAAAGAGAGAGAGAGGGAGGCACAAAGATGGAGGGGGGAGAGAGAGAGAGTGATGGGGGGGACAGAGGGAGGTGAGAGAGAGGACTAAGAGAGAGGAGAGAGAGATGAGGTTAGAGGGGGGAGAGAGGGAAGGAGGAAGAAAGACATAGAGGAAGAAAGGTAGAGAGACAGAGGGAGTGACAAGGGAGCGATGGAGAGAGGAGAGATAGAGGGAAGAGAGAGAGGCGGAGAGGAAGAGGGAGGGAGAGAGAGATAGATATGGAGAGAGAGTGTGTATGTTTGGGGGGTGAGATAGAGAGAGGGAATAAGAAAGATACAAATATAGATATTATATAGTATTATATAACTAGCCTAGATCCATCTTAACCTGGATCTACCAAGCGCCAAAAAAGAGGTTTGCACATCAAGAGATTAGCTCCCTCTCGGTGCTTGATAGATCCGGGTTAAGATGGATCTAGGTTGGCTTAATAAGTTTGTAGTTGTATTTGATAAACTAACACTTTTTTTTATGGTTGTGTTTGAAAACAATTTTTCCATATTTGGTGTATTTATCATAATAATAATAATCTAATTTTAATTTAATTTTAAGCTTACCTTTTTTATGCAATGAATTTGTTGTTAGTTTATATAGATAGACATGTTATACTTTTGGAATTTGAAAAGGAAACACATGCTCTTAACTTGGTTGTATTGAAAACATTTAAGTGTAAGAAAGAAACATGCCCTCTTAACTTGGTTGTATTAAAAACATAAGTGTTCTTGTATACTAGGTGGGTGCAAACAAGAGAGAGTATATGGTAAGTGGATTAAATAGTTAAAAACGAATGTTAGTTAAGGAGAAAGTTACAAAATTCTAACAAATAGGCTAGGGTTAGGATATTACTATTTTGGGACATCTAAAGTTGAAGGTACATTTTATGGAGGTGTATTCTAAGCCCTTGGGTGCAGGGCACAAATTATGGGTATCTTGGACTTTTGGTGTGTGTTAGTGGTGTCAACTAGTGGTGGAGTGTACAACCAATGAGTAAAAAAGGTTTTTCATTTACAAGGTTGGCATCAATCAAGTATTCTCCCTCTCTACCCAACTCTAAGATGAGGAGTGTGCATAATGGACTTATTATTGTAACAAATTGCAAATATTTGATTATCTTTAAGTTCAAGGGCTTGAAGTGGCTGCCTCAACCTACAAATCTTTAAAAGAACTATGTGTTTTTCAATTAAACCCTTGTGGTCAAGGAGCTGCAAAAGAGGAAGGCCTTATGGCTATTTTTAAGGGGTTGTAATGACCCTCGTCTTGCGGTAAATATGTAGATATGATGCTAATGGTCTTAGTACATTCACGTATATAATGTAAATATTTTCCTATCACCTTGCAGTGTG
This sequence comes from Pinus tabuliformis, assembly GCA_031772625.1. Taxonomy (NCBI): domain Eukaryota; kingdom Viridiplantae; phylum Streptophyta; class Pinopsida; order Pinales; family Pinaceae; genus Pinus; species Pinus tabuliformis. The sequence continues at coordinate 74,456,375 of CM062816.1, forward strand.
TAAATATGATAAATATTTTGTGGTTACCTAATGTACATGTTGAAGTTCCACTTGCATGATTATGGGAAACACTTCTCAGTTATCCTTGTGTACATGGGGAAGATCATAATTACTCTATGCAATAAAAACACCTAGTCATATTTTCACATTGAACACTATACAATAAACTTAACCCTAATATCTTAGTGAATAACAAGTAACTAGCTAGACTTTGGAAGGGTTTTTGGATTGAATGTTAGTGAAACTCATTGCAGTTAGGTGTGCCAATGTGTGGTGAGTGTTAGTGAGTGCTAGGGAAACATAAGGGAGCAATAGGACAAAATGCATGGAAATGAATGAATAAGAGTGTGTGATAGGGAGTGTCAATGAGTTCCAGGTGTGGTAAGAGGGGAGTGACATGGTATGCTAAGCAGCGCTAAGTCATTCTAGCGTGCCAAAGTGACATGCAACCAATATGTGCTAGGTGCCAAGGCATGCTAAATAGTGCTAGGAAGTGTTAGGGGGCGTTAGGGAAACACAAGGGAGCACTAGGTGAAAATAATGCATGCAAATGAATGATTAAGAGTTTGTGACAGAAAGTGTCAGTGGTTTTAGGGTGTGCTAAGGAGGGAGAGAAGATATGCTAGGCAGTGCTAAGGCATTCTAGAGGCCAGGGAAACATGACAAGATGTGTTAGGTGCTAAGGTGTGCCAATGCATGCCAGGTGAGTTATGGAGTGTCAGGGAAACACAAGGGAGCAATAGTTTCAAATGCATGGAAATGAATGAATAAGAGTGTGTGACAGGGGTTGTCAGTGAATTCTAGGTGTGCTAAGGAGGGAGTTACAAGGTATGCTAGGTAGTTCCAAGGAATGCTAGAGTTCTAGAGCAACATGCCAAGATGTGCCAGGTCCTAGGGTGTGCCAATATGTGTCAAGGAGTGCCATGAGAACACAAGGGAGAACTAGTTCAAGTTACATGGAAATGAATAGATAAGAGTGTGTGATAGGGAGTGTTAGCAAGTTCCAATTGTGTTAAGGAGGGAGTGACAAGGGTATATGCTAGGCAGTTCCAAGGCATGCTAGAGTGTCAGGGCATGTTAGGGAGTGGAAAATCATGCCAAGGAATGCAGGGGATTATAATGTGTGCCATGTAGTGCCAATGGATTGTTATACGTGCCATATGTTATGGCATGTGAAGATGTAAACTATGTTGCTTAGTTGTTTTATGGGCACTGTTGGATGTGAGCCTTGACTTGGTAACTTGTTAAATGGGATGAGTTAATATTGGACATGAGAAGCCTAAGATGATTTATAGTCCATTAGGGGAACAAGGCATAGTCTAGTTGTAGTAAATGTAACTTGGTAAAGTTGTTGTAGCGGAGGCAGGACTTGGTTGGGTTCCTAAGTCTAAAAGAAAATAAGGGTAGTTATGAGGGAATGATAATTAAGGAGTGCCATGGCATGCCAAGGAATGAAACGGCATGTTGACATATGCCAGATAGTGTCAATGCATGTCAGAGAGTGTTTGGGAGTGTCAGGGAATCATAAGGGAGAACTAGATCAAAGTGCATGGAAATGAATGAATAAGAGATTATGCCAGGGAGTGTTAGTGAATTCTAGGTGTCCCATGGACGAAGTGTGTTAGGAGAATTTCATATTAGGACTTGTATGAGGAAAGACTATGATTGTGATAAGAGGATGGAAAAAGTAATTTGAGAATAAGGGATACTTGTTTCTAGGCACAACACTATTTTTTCAATGACTTGGTTGGGTTCCCAAGTCACAAAAAAAGTAAGGTTATCTATGAGGGCATGAAAACTAGGTGTGCAGGGAATTTCAGGAAGTGCTAACACATGTTATAAAGTTCCAAGGAATGTTAGGCATGTCAAGACATGCCAAGTGCTAAGGCATGCCAATGTGTGCTAGGTTCTAGGATGTGGCGCCAACACATGCTAGGGATTGCCAAGGAAACACAAGGGAGGACTCATTTCAATTACATGTAAATGAATGAATGTGCGTGTGTGATAGGGAGTGTTAACAAGTTATAGGTGTGCTAAGGAGGGAGTGACAACGTATGATAAGCAGTGCCAATAGACGATAGAGTGCTAGGAAATCCTACTAAGATGTGACAAGTGCCATGGTGTGCCAATGTGTGCCAAGGAGTGTTAGGGAGTGTTAGGGAAACACAAGGGAGCACTAGGTCATAATGCATGGAAATGAAGGAATAAGAGTGTGTGGCATGGAGTGTTAGTGAGTTCCAAGTGTGTTAAGGAGGAGTTACAAGGCATGCTTGGAAATTCTCAGGAATGCTAGAGTTCTAGGGCAACATGCGGCCAAGATGTGCCAATGCGTGTAAGGAAGTGTTACCTGGGAGTGCCAGGGAAACAAAAGGGAGAACTATGTCAAAATGAATGGAAATGAACAAATAAGAGTTCGTGATTAGAAGTTTTAGTGAGTTCTAGGTGTGCTAAGGACAAATTGACAAGGTATGCTAGGCAGTGTTAAGGCATGCTAGAGGCTAGGGTGACATTCCAAGATGTCATAAGTGCTAGGGTGTAATAACACGTGCCTAGGAGTGATAAGGAGTGCTAGGGAAACAGAAGGGAGAACTAGGTAAAAATGCATGGAAATGAATGAATAAGAGTTTGTGACCAAGAGTGTCAATGATGTCTAGGTGTGCTAAGGAGAGAGTGACAAGGTATACTATGTAGTGCCAAGGAATGCTAGAGCGTTAAGGCGATAGGCCAAGATGCGTCAGGTGCTAGGGTGAGCTAGGGATTGTTAGGGGTGTCAAGGAAACATAAGGAAACACTAGTTCAAAATGCATGAAAATTAACGAATAAGAGTGTGTGAGAGGGAGTTTCAATGAGTTCTAGGTGTGTTAAGGAGGGAGTGACATGGTTATATGCTAGGAAATGCCAGGGTATGCTAAACTACCAAGGCATGTCAGGAAGTGCCACGGTGTGCTAGGGAGTGTCAAAGCATGCCAAGGAATGTAGCGGATGTTAACGCATACCACATAGTGCCAAGGCATTATAAGACATGTCAGGTGCTATGGCATGTCAAGATGTAAATTGTGTTGCTTAATTGTTTAGACCAAGGTTGGATGTGATGAGCCTTGTCTTGGTAACTTGTTAAGTGGGATGAGTGAGATTGTACATGAGTACCCTAAGATGAGTTATAAGTAGTTCTTAGGTGAACAAGGCATATGTTGAATTTCCATGACACATGAGAATCTGGGTTTGGCCTTAGAATTTTTTATGTGAACACACTCAAGTGCCACAACATATCTACTATGCAGAATGAAATCTGCCATGAAAGAAAAAGTAATGGATTGAATGCACATAGTTTAGGGTCTACACATCTTCATATGTTAATGCTTATTATTGTGATATACAATAGCCATTTATATGTCTGGTGTAAGACTCCTCTGGAGATTTCTATCAAAAAAAAAGATCTTTTTGGTAAAAGGTGTACTGTCAGATGTTTCTCCCTCAAAAATAACAGCCAAAAGGGACCTTACTGTGCACACAGATGAAGAATTAAGAATATTGTTATCTATGAGTGTTGATGTGGAGGTATGGGACAAAATTACGCAGGCAACGAACCTTTTTGTTCAACCAATCAAAATCTAAAAAGGAAAATGTGTGATTATATATACATGTGTGATAGTATTTGGAGAAATGCCAACCTAACCCACAAATTTGTTGACATTTTGCTGTAGTTGACCTATAATTGTTCGTAAATTTAATAAACATGTAAAATAGGACTGACTTTTCAATACAAAATACAAATTGATAGGAACATGGCCAAATTATGAAAGTGCAAAAATTGGTATGGTTTAAAGGGACCGATCCCTTTGAAAAGTCTTAAATGTGGTAATGAAGGTTGAGCCTCATTCTAGAACCCCTTTGGGCATCCATCTTAGGAATTGGTGTAGGGTTCCACACTTCAGAATAATTTTTGTCGCAATGATATCAACACTTGTATAGTGACATGGGGTTGGAGTTGGCCTGTCAGGGCTCATTGGTCTACTTTGGAACTTCTCTAGGGTGATGCCTTAGATGATTTGGAGTACGAGGGCATGATTTGATATTTAGTTTGCATTGAAGAAGCTTTGGAGGCTAGATACTGCAGAAAAACCCCTTGTTCTAAACAGGGAAGCACATGCCACTGAAGAAAGTAACAGCAAGTACACAGATTTGAAACTCAAATCAAATCACTATTTATTACTCTTTGAAACAAGAAATAACTAAAAATTTCAAACACTACTATTCACTTTTCCTTTAGTCTAGAAGGTACAATGAATCTGGAAACATGTACAACAATGTCTCAACTTTCTTAACTCCTAATCCTAATGCACCTTCCTTGCATGGATAGATAAGACAATTAAAGTCTGATGCTAGTGAATATGATATGAGATATGTAAACATGCTTCCTTAGCTAAGGTTGAGAATTAATAACTAGGGAAGTGCTCATTTTAACAATGCTAGTAGATATTATTGTTATTCAAATTTAATAAAAAATATTACTATGTCTTCCTCAACATAAAAGAAACATCTTCCATAAAATATTTTCTCCATGAACCTGATTTAAAATGAATCTCTTCCATTGACGCACCCAGCCGCAAATAGAAACGATGCCGATGGGCCAATTTCAGTTTAGAAAATTCACAATTAGTTTCAATTGTAAGATCTCCTATTTTCAGTTCAGATTTCAGTTACAAGTAGTGAAACAGGACTCACCGATCAATCGTGATTAATCACGAGTTGGAATCTTCTCACTCTCCAAATGATCTGATCTAAATATTTGCGAGTCTAACTCACATTGACCAAATTTAACTCATGGTCAATGCAAGTTTGACTTGAGACTTGTCGATTAAAGCAGATTCCTGCGATTGATTCCAATTTATTCGATTTTCAACCTTGACTCGATGAGCATGAGTTTTTCAAGTTTAGGTATGCCACATTGCTAAAAACTAAATGTCAGTCGTTCCAAAATTTATTTCTCATTTCTTAGGCCCAAAACTCATACGTCGAGACCTTCAGTAATCAATCACTACTCACTATTACATAGTCCAGACTCAATATCAGGGAACCGCCAAGGTGAGCCTAAGTCCAGACTCCATATCGGGTAGTCACCAATGTGTGCTCTATCCATACTCCATATCGACCCTCGGGCAGTCGCGCGTCACCTTCAGCATGTGTTACCTTTAGGCTTAGTCGCTTCACTATTCAACAATTGAGGTGCATTGGCACTTGGCTTAAATAATAGCTATATTAGTATGTTGAAGTTTCAATGTCGTTTTCAATGACAAGTTTCAAGTTTCATTGTTCAACAATCGAATGTTCGGCGTATTCCTTTGTTTATGAATTTTCAACCCTATAAATGGGTCTTAAATAGATTTTTAAAATGCACTAAGAAATGGTTTCATACCAACCATCGACCAAGTCATCAAGTATTCCTTCCTTGGTCAATGTCTTGCCAACTTCAAAGGCTTTAACCATGCATTCA